>JAPWTK010000187.1:0-750000 GCA_029963805.1 Aromia moschata
AGCACTTGACTTCTTGACAGTTCCAATTTTTCAATGTCTCAAGCATCACCCGCGTAAATGTTTCGCTAGTACACTCTGTTAGTCTCTTGCTTCCTAATAACAGTGGCCATGTTGGTTTAAGTGGGTCCAGAACACGTACTATAATATTTACAATGGATTGTTTAAATCTGTCGTTTAATCAATACACAACCATGGCCGCGCATTTTTTAATACACATTTTTATTTTATTTATAACATTTTCCAGTACAGTTGTTATATATTTACGTAATATTATGCCGCTTTGTAACGGCATCTGGGGACAGTATGTATCCCAGAAATTCTGAAAAGGTTTTTTTGTCCAGTGTCTGCAACGGAACATTACTCGTAATGGACATCATTAGCAATAAATCGAACATAAACGTATTTTTCGTGGCACGTCAGTCTTTTTTCTGTATATGTTGCGGACTACACTAATGGAAAAAATTAAAGGTCAAAAAAAATGTTCCGAATTTTTAGTGATTCTTCAGAATGCTGTATCTCAGTGAAAAATGGTCTTAACGAGGTCTAAAAGAAAGCATTTTGAAGCTTCAAGTTTCTAGTTTTAAGATATTTCAGCAAAAAAAATTTTAGAGCTACATTTTTCGCGCAATTTTAGGAAGTAGTGTGAGAAAAAAAATTACGAATTTTTTTGCTTTATTTCTCAAGTCCACGAGCTTGAAAATTTTTTTTCAAACTTAGCCATGGTATGGACCGGATAGCTCGTTTATTCAGCTTCAATTTGCTTTTTTTTTAAATCTCGATACGACCATTTGTTGCTGAGATATCGAACTTTAAATCAAAAAAGACTCTTTTGTCTTTGATCGACGATATCTTATCAACCAACGGTAGTACAGAAAATCTAAGGGCAGTTCTGAAAGCTGGAATAAATCCTCTGCAAGGTTCTGTTGCGATTTTTGAGGAGACATTTTTTTTATCCTTGACCTGAATTTGAAAATATAGGAAAAAACGGATAATTGATGGTTTTTCAGAACATCAACGGCTGAAATTCAAATCTTCATGAAATGACTAATGTTGCGTGTGCCTTTTACAGTTGAATATACCCCCAAAAACCATGCAAAGTTACATTACGATCTAACGAACCGTTTTTTTGTTGCCAACGGTCAAACTTTTGAAAAAATTTAAGGGTCACATTTTTTGAGCTTAAACATTTCCTAATCATGGCTATAGTGAAAAAACAATTTTTTTCGAGTTTACCCACATTTTTTTCCGCAAATACCGTTGAAATTTACAAAAAAAAAATTTTTTCACAAAAATTTCAGAATGCTGTTTTTTCGAAAATTGAAAAAATTTTTTTAAAGGTTTCCAAAACTTGAAATAATTTTGATTTTCATTACCGTCGGCATTAGCATTACCCGAAGCGTACCACGTGATGGGTGCACGACCGTTTTTGACCGTCAATTTTTAATTTAATTTAAATTAAAGTTGATGACCTGAATCGCGTTTCGACACATGCATACGCACACACGCACAGACGTGTGTGTAAGAAGCGTAAATCCGATCGTGTAACCTCCACGTGGTACGCTTTGGGTAATGTTAATGCCAACGGTAGTGAAAATCAAAATTATTTCAAGTTTTGGAAGCCTTTAAAAATTTTTTTTTTCAATTTTCGAAAAAACAGAATTCTGAAATTTTTTTGAAAACATTTTTTTTTTGTAAATTTCAACGGTATTTGCGGAAAAAAATTGTGAGCTCTAAAAAAAATTATTTTTTTTCACTTTAGCCATGATTAGGACATGTTTAAGCTCAAAAAACCTGACCCTTTAATTCTTTCACAAGTTTGACCGTTTGCAACAAGAAAACAGTTCGTTAGATCGTAATGTAACTTTGCATGGTTTTTGGGGTATATTCAACTGTAAAAGGCACACGCAACATTAATCATTTCATGAAGATTTGAATTTCAGCCGTTGATATTCTGAAAAACCATCAATTACCCGTCTTCAATTACCCCAAACCCATCAATTACCCCAAATTCATGTCAAGGATAAAAAAATGTTCTCCTCAAAAATCGCAGCAGAGCCTTGTAGGGGTTTTATTCCAGTTTTCAGAACTGCCCTTAGATTTTCTGTGCTACCGTTGGTTGCTGAGATATCGTTGATCAAAGACAAAAAGGGTCCTTTTTGATTTAAAGTTCGATATCTCAGCAACAAATGGTCCTATCGAGATTAAAAAAAAAGCAAATTGAAGCTGAATAAACAAGATATCCGGTCCATACCATGGCTAAGTATGAACTTGTTTTTCAAGCTCGTGGACGTGAAAAAAAAGCAAAAAATTCGCAAAATTTTTGTCTCACACTACTTCCTAAAATTGCGCGAAACATGTAGCTTTAAAAATTAATTTGCCGAAATATGTCAAAACTAGAAACTTGAAGCTTCAAAACGCTTTTTTTAGACCTCGATAAGACCATTTTTCACTGAGATACAGCATTCTGAAAAATCACTAAAAATTCGGAAAATTTGTTTGACCCTTTAATTTTTTCCATTAGTGTATTGACGTGCTTTTTGCAGTCATATTTATCCCAACATATTAAGTCTTCTTCGCACACCTTACACATTATCACAGCACCATTATATCATAAATCAGGAAAATCCCTGAAAAATGTATTTACTTTGTCGGCTTGAAGTTTGTTTTTTACCCTTCGGCATGTCGGGCGTACTATTTAATGTTAAACGTACTATTCCTTCAGTATCACGTAAAAATACAGCGCGTAGCGTATGTACTTCACTGCTCTGGGTGAACTAAATTGCAAGTAGGCGATGTGCGATCTGCTGTACATGTTCGGAACGCATCGGCAACGACTGCCAACGGCCGGTTCTGTCTAGCCGATCGGACTCCTACAATAAGCATTCATAAAAAATATATTATATGGGTATTTCATTTAAAAAAAAAAACATATTATTTTATTCCAAAACTCACATACGCGATATTCAATTGATTTTTTAATCACCTTAACCATCGTTAAAAAATCTACGGGTCTGCTGATTTAACATATTTTGTATTTTTAATAATAACGGAGTTACCAAAGACAAATAGTAAAAACCTTCGTGCAATTTGTCTAGTAGTTTACTAAGGAGGGTAAATTACATTAGCTAGAATAAAGTTGCCGGAAGCAATAAATTTATCTCGTATCCGGTGTCATAACTACAAATCACGCCATAAACCTGCAAAATTAAACATTTTCGCGAATCGTCGCAATATCCAAGTATTAATGTCTGTACAAAGTAATGTAGGCACAATGTTTTAGATTGTAGAACTTTCGTTGACTCTCCACGTAGTTCAGTTTTATAATTTCATTTTCTTTCAGTCACTGTCGCATTGGACATAAAAGTTAAGAGCAGAACACATCAGTCTTTACCACCAGTTTGGCTCGCATTAGAAAAATAAGGTAAGCAATATTTTTTAAGGTATTAACAGAATAGAATATATTCTCTAATACTTGTGTAAACGACAAACGTCCATGAAACCGCTTTTTCAGAACATGGCCTTCGAAATTTACAAAAATATCTGAAAAATTTGAGTATTTTTCTATTGATTCATTCATGATTCAGTCATGAGAAGACATTTTTACCAATGTAGTTTTTGAGAAAAAAAAATTATACAAGAATATTTTTGTTTTGGCCACCATTTTGTTTTACCAAAAATTTTTAAAAAATAAAATAAAGCCATTTATTTTAAGTTTAGGTCTCGAGGACGCAATTTTTTCTGCTATAGAACCTGGGGATTACCGTTTTCATAAAGAAATTCAGATCTAAAATTTTTTTTGTTGTCAAATAAATCGTCATTTTATCCAAAAATTGGTTTATAACTTTTTTTAAAAGAAATGTTTGAAAAATTCCAAGCCATATACTGAAAAAGCATGAAATTTTACGTCGGAACTGATCTGATCAAATTTTTTTCGGCACCGACAACTTTGAAAATAAGCTGGCTGAAAATTCTTTCTGCCTTTTCTGATTTTAGAAAACAAATATGCAACTGGAATAATTAAATTTAATACAAAATAAAAACCGATGAACGTTTTTATGCACGAAACACGTGTTTAAGTTTTAGAACGCACTGATGCCAGATTGTGATAAAATTCAGTATATCGAAATAATTTTGACAGAGAGTTCGTCCATGTGGATAATTTTGTTTGTTTATTAAATAGCTAAATCATTTTTAAAATTTGTATAATAAAATATATTTTAAAAGCTATTGACTGATGCATAAATATGCAAATACAAAAAAACAAAAGCCGAAACAATTGGTAAGGATGTTAAGTTGGCAAGTTAGTAAACATGATTTTTTAATGAGAGAACAAATTGTTAGGAAAAGACACACGGAGGTTTTGAAATTTTTAAAAAATATCAGATTTTCTCACAAACACTACTCGGTTACAAAGAGTGCAGTGTATTTTTTATTTTTTTTATATAATAACATCAATTATTATAAATGTTACGAATATTATTTGTGTTCGATGCTACAGTATTTGTAACCCTCGTGGTAGGATTAGGCTTTTTAGGTGATTTTAAAAATTGATTTTCGTGAAATAGAATTTAAAGTTTAGGGCTGTTGCTATACGCTAAAACAATATATTGGACTTTAGTTCCAATTAATATGTTATTTTTATATTTAAATTACCCTTCTAACAGCTGTTAAGCTGTGTGTAGCAATCGACAAATATTGTGTCGTTCTTTTTTCAAAATATTGTATCAAAGATGTTACTTACTCTTGGCAGTAGATGTTCAACTATTTTGGAATTTCGCAAACGAAACTTTGACAACTATAACACTTTGATTGTTCTAAAAATAGCAGTTCTCAATGCAAGATAAACGTTTTGAAGCTCAAAAAAGACACAAACCACTATTAAAGCCAATACAAGGTTCAGTGTCAAGTAATATAACACGGCAACTTCGGATATGCTGCCAACTGCATAACAACAAATATTATATTTTATAGTTTTTATTTCAATATAATTGGTGGGAGTGGTGGTATCACTGCACACATTTAGTAGCGTCGTTGGTTACATGCACCGGTTTTTAATTTTGTACAAAGTATAAATAAAAAATATAAGTTACAGTAATTGTGAAAACATTTCAGATTGGCAATTTAGCTTTCAAGCACCCACTCTTTTTTCAACAGCAATTTGTTGCTCATTAAAACGCTGGAATATATTCATAGGCGAGTTGGAAAACGAGAAACTTTTGAAACCTTGCTGACCTAGCATTATTATGGCCACTTGGCACATTTACCAAGCACACAAAAACTAATTATCCCGCCGTTTTTTGCCGCTTCGAGCCCTTGTTAGGCACAAGCGCGAACGGCGGCAACGCCTCTTCTAAAAATAGGAAATTCATTATAGTAAAAACTAGCAATTAAGCCGCGCCGAACCAGGAAATCCCCGTCTCGCAGCCGGGGAATTAAACCCTTGTAGTAACCCCTTTTCGAAGTAAAAAAATATGAAGAGTGGCGTTGCGAGAATTTCGCGCCCACATACGAATAATAAAAAGGTATTACGTTCCAGCACGATAGCACATTACTTTTACCGCTCGCTGTAACATAATTTTCATCGGATCATCTTTATTACTTTATAATTGATGCGATCGAAAAATGTAGGTACATAAATGTAGAGTATTTCGGGAGCAATGTCCGTCGGGACCAGATAGTCGTGAACAGATAGTAGGAGTCATTTGACGAAATACAGGATGTGGCAGAACCAATTAAGCAGTTTTGGGGAGTTATAAAAAGGAAATCGGGGTTTATAGAGGAAAAAATGTTTTTATTTTCGAAGATAGTAGTGCACACCAGTGGCGGTGCGTGATATTTCAGTTAGCCATATCTTGAAAACGACGCATGGGACCCACTTCACTTTTTAGGTGATGACTATGCACCTCTTACAGAAAGGATTTATAGTGAAAAAAACCGTCAGCAAAGTTTGCGAAAAAAAATTCAAAAAACCTGGAGCACTCCCTGGTATCTCAGTAACGCTATGTGGAATATTTGCAGTAATTTTTTTTCCATAATCTAGAAACAAATATAAGGAGAGGTTTTTCGATTTGTTACAAAATATTTTTTCTTCAAAATGTTATGGCCATTTTAATTTTAATTTTTTTAGGAACATTCCTAAAATTAAAATGGCCATAAATTTTTGAAACAAAAAATATTTTGTAACAAATCGAAAAACGTCTCCTTATATTTGTTTCTAGATTATGAAAAAAAAATATACTGCAAATATTCCACAGAGCGTTACTGAGAACCCAGGGAGTGCTCCAGTGTTTTTGAAATTTTTTCGCAAACTTTGCTGACGGTTTTTTCACTATAAATCCTTTCTGTAAGAGGTGCATAGTCATCACCTAAAAAGTGAAGTGGGTCCCTTGCGTCGTTTTCAAGATATGGCTAACTGAAATATCACGCACCGCCACTGGTGCACACCATTTTATATTCATTTAGTTTTGAAAATAATGTCCTTAAAATGGCGGCCATCAACAGCAATACACTATTGGAGACGATCTCATTTTCCTTTAGATATCCCCAAAGAAAGAAGTCACAAATGCTTAAGTCGGGTGACCGCACAGGCCACCCTACAAAGAGACTAGACGCCCCTGAAAAATTTCTCTCGTAGCCCCATCTTGTTGGAACCACAAGTCCCCCAACCTCCCCTCTCCAACAACCTCTTCCATGCTGGGCTATAGAAAATTTTGCAACGTTGAAACATAAAGTCCGGAATTCACAGTCACGGTCACGTTTTCCTCCTCAAAGAAGTACGGGCCTATCACGCCAAGTTGTGATACGGCACACCACACCGTTAGTTTGATTGATTGATTGATTGCGTATGGGGTAGGTACATGCCCTGTGCACTTGAGCGATGCTTATTGTGCCCCCATAGTCTAGTCATTCCATTAGTCCTGTTTCCTTAAGAAATTTAAGGACAGTTTCTAATGGAGCGTCTGTCACTTCTTTTGGTTCTATTGTTATAGCCCCAAAGTTCGAATACCTGGCAGCTGCCAGCGCCGGGCATTCGCATAATATGTGGAGGGGAGGTTTCTTCCTCCTCTCCGCACCTTCTGCAATCGGGATCATTTTTTCACCCCGATTGTCGTAAGATGTCGCATGAGTGGACAGTGTCCCGTAAACAGTCCTACTATCCATCTCAGCTGGTTTCTACCCAGTTTTATGAAGTCTTTTGACTTGTTCCAGGATGGTTCACCGATGAACATCCGCGAGTGTCTCAACCCTGGGACTTTCGCCCAGTGCGATATGTGTTTTTCTCTTAATAGGTCCTTCATGACCCTCCTGGCTGTCCGGTAAGCCAGACCGCAGGTGGGCTCCGGCCCTATCAGTGGAACTTCCGCCCCTTTCTTTGCAAGTCCGCTCTTTCGTTCCCTACATGGCCTTGGTGCCCTCTCATCCACTTGAGAGTGATGCTGTTGTGTTCCGCTAGAGTCGTTAGCGAATCCATACAGTCTTTAACTACCTGGGAATGTATTTCTACAGCTCCCAGGGCTTTGAGTGCTGCTTGGCTGTCGGAGATGATCTGGATCCCCTTATTTGTGTAAGACTTCCTAGTCATCTCCTGCGCGCAAGCGGATATTGCAGTTATTTCTGCCTGGAATACGGTTGCATAGTTCCCCAGATTTATGCTAATTTCGCAATCTGGGTCTCTGTTTGTTGCCCCCGCTCCAGTACTTTGTTCGGTTTTGGACCCATCTGTACACCGTTAGTTTAGGGGAATGCGGTCTTTCGTGAATAATTTGGCGGTTATTTGCAGCCCAGTAGCGAAAATCTTGTTTATTCACAGTCCTACTGACATGAAAATGGGCCTCGTCGCTACTGAAAAACGCTGCCTCCGGAGGGACCTGTGCAAGCATTTGCTCACACAGATTTCGGCGGTTAACGTAGTCTGCTGTGCTCAATTCTTGAACCATCATTATTTTGTAGATTTTGGAAATTCAAATCGAAATGCAGAACGTGTTGGCGATTGCTCGATTGCTGCGCTCACCAGCTGCACATTTTCTTGGGTTCTGATGGATCTGCGTCGGCCATGTTTGTCTCTTATTAGTGTGCTACCTGTTTACTCCAACTTTGGAGGAACCAACCTGTTTCCTTAACTTACCATTAGGAACGGCGTTGTTGCGCGGAATGTTGAACCGTCGCCTAAAGGATCTTTGCGTCTGGGGATTGCAATTCGGCACCAATTTCAATCCGGTCGAATCCGGCCGAATTTCCATCGATCCATTGGTTCCATCAAAATCATTTTGCTTTTTGTGCAGTAGCAAAAGTGAATGTATTACAAAGTATATATAAAAAAAAATGTTTATTTCTTATGAATCAACGTTATTTACACAATTATAATTAATCAACATTTACGTATGAATCAGCAATAAAAATTTAGTAGATATAGTGTAACTAGTAAATCTGGCTCTGAACGAGAGAGATGGAAATAGCGGTTATGTTGAAGCTCGAAATGAAACTTTGTTGTTGTCAAATATTTGACAAGTAGCTGTCAGAATTGTAAAATAACTAATGACTGTCACATAATGTAACAGCCTTGACAATTCAATAAGGTTATAAGATTAAAAATAGAAATACGTCTTTTTTGCTCGTCCAACTTTGATGACTTTTGTTTGGATGGCTCGTTATAAGTAACTTCAACTTCAACTCGTTATAAATCAACTGAGATCACAATAATTAGGTAATTTAGGGACGCCAGGCAGTTTCATTCTTATAATTATGACAGTCACCAAAAATCTTGTTTAATAAATGGCACAATTGTCACAATAATGAGTTGATAAACTTATTTTTTTAACATAGTTACTTTAAATTATTATTTTAAGTAAAACAATCATCTGGTTCATCAAAAACCACTTGGTTTTGAAAAAATTATCTTAGAAAACAAATAGTGTTAATTTCGACTTCTTACAGAGCTACAAATGTAACCAGCGGCTGAGAAGGCACTTTCTGCTTCTACTCGTACACTAGTCGGTTTTGAACAAATTCATGTTTCATGTATTTTTTTTATTTACCGGATCCGGCAAATTGGTGCCGGATCCGATAGATGTCTTATGATGCCGGATCCGCCGGATTACCGGATCCGGTTTTCCGGATTGCAATCTCTATTTGCGTCGCGATCACAGATCGGTTGTTTTCAAAATACGCACGCACGGCAAAGCCTCGATGTACTCCGGTCCAAACCATGTTGGCTTTTGAAATGGGGTCACCGACGGCACAAAACGAGACCACGTGCGGCTGCCTCCCCCACCACTGACCGAGTATCTATACTTCGAAACTGCTTGGTTCTGCCTCACCCTGTAGTTAATGTGAAACATATCTCTGAGAGTGCATTGTTACTGAGATACAGGGTGTCAAAATCTTTATGCGAGCGTGAGTCAAATATGAACCAGAATTTCTTTCGTGTAGCCGCTAAGGCGTAGGGAGGAGGTTCATACTGCTGAGCGTGGTAGGCGGGGATGTCACGTGACTTCCTGTACTCCAGTCAGTTCCGGTCTCTCCGTTCTTCAGTTGGCATCGCAATCAGTAAACGAGAGGTTCACCCTCAGGTCGTGCAATGCATTATTATAAAATTTCTCACAGTTGAAGGCGTCAAACCAGCCGAAACCTTTCGAAGACTTGAAGCAGTGTTTGGGGAGACTTGTCGGAATGGCACAAAAACTTTTTGGAAGAACAAACACGAGTTAAAAATGAACCTCATGTCCGTCATCCTCGAGCAAATGTGAATTAGCGAAACATTGGCACTGTTCGGCGCCTTCTGGAGGATGATGATGATCGCCGTTTAACGGTTGCTGAAATTGCAGCCCAGATCGGAATAAGCTTCGGGAGTCATTACAGATGAACTAGGGTTTCGAAAAATTTCGGGGAAAGACGCGAGTTTCATTAAAGTCATTTGTTTGCTCTTTGCGACCGTTGTCGTAAACCGATTTTTTTCTAGTGCGTTAAAAATGAGTGACATTAATTTTGAGGAACGGTGTGATATCAGGTTTTGCTTCAGACTTGAACACAGCGCAATGGATACTTTTGCAAAACTTCAACACGCCTACGGAGACAGTGTTTTATCAAGAGCCCAGCTTTTCCGGTGGTTTAAGGCATTCTCAGAAGGAAGAGAGTCGACTGAAGGTGTACCGCGCAGCGGAAGGCCTTCATCTTCAAGAACCGATGAAAATGTCGATAGAATACGGAATATTGTGCATTCAGATCGTCGGCTGACGACAAGAATGATTGGGGAAGTGTCTTGACTTTTTGGAATCGATTGAAAATGATCCCCGTTTTATAGAACGTGTCATTACTGGTGATGTCACTTGGGTGTTTGAGTACGACCCGGAAATCAAGCACCAAATCATGGAATGGCACACTTCAAGCTCCCCAATACCCAAAAAAGCAAGAATGAGTAAGTCGAAGATCAAATGCATGCTGATTTGCTTTTTTGATAGCCAGGGAATTGTCCACAAAGAGCTCGTGCCTCCATTTGTGCCAAACCGTAAATCAATACTATTACAGAAAGGTTCTTGAAAAACTTCGAAAAGGGTCATGCGTGTGAGACCAAACATCAAAAACAACTCATGACAATGCGCTTGGATCATGACGATGCGCTTTGACACACAGCCATTTCAGTAAACGAGTTTTTAGCCAGTTGAAACATTCTTGTGGCTCCTCAGCCTCCTTAGTCGCTTGACTTGAGTTCTTGTGACTTTTTTTCTCTTCCCGATAATGAAAAATCACCTCAAGGGACGTCATTTTGGGATCATAGAAGGCTGTAACCGACCAGCTGAAGGCCATTCCAGGATATGAGTTCCAGCACTGCTATGATGAATGGAAGAACTGTCTCCACCGCTATGTAGTTTCCCAAGGAAGTTATTTTGAAGGAGACAATACTGAATTGAAATTCTATTCGAATAAAAAAAAACATTCTCATTACTTAATTTACACACTTCGTATATTATTTAATTCCGCTAAAGGGACGTTACCTATCAACTCAGGCATAACATCTTGTAAAATGTGAAGATAACGATTTGCAGAGAGGGATACTTCATAAATGCAATACACTATTTTTTTTTTATTAAAATAAAACAAGCAACCGAAACATCCTTGTTGTTCCCGCTCTAGATAAGATTTTTGTGGGGCAATTGCCTGGTGTTATAGCGGTTAAAAACGTCGGCACTTGAAAAGTAAGGTACATCGGACCATATTACTGTTCTGGCAAAATTAATATCAGTTCGGATTTGCTCCACATATCAGTTTACATTACGCTGACTTTTTCCTTGAGTTAAAATATTTCGTATTATCCGATAGTGATTTATACACATTTTCATTACCGAATGAATTTGGAAAGTGTTTAACCTTCGGATTGGAGAAGTAAAAGGGGATTATTTCAGATGTTCGGCAGGAATTTTCCCCAGGTGTCGGTTGGGCTGTTAAAATGGAATTTGTAATGTAAAATGGCCCTAGCTGGAAAAGTTTATGATTTATGGATGCGAATTTGAATGTTTCGAGTGGCGTATGTTAATTTCTTTCATGCCTCACTTCAAGAGAACGTAATGTATTCGAACGCGTGTTTATATAAGTCCAAAAATAAAATAAAATAAAACTCGAGGAATCATACATTCACACGTTTCGGATAAACATCATAATGCATTTATAATTATAAGCAATATTATTACCAATGTTCACGCATTAGTTTTATAAATTGAACTGATAAAAATACACCTTCGTTCTTTAAAGGGAGTGTATTGAAAAGCGATATTTTGAGTCGCTTTGTGAAAAGTGATAATTAAGATCCGAAAAGTGTGCTACAACGCAGGGTCGGACTCTTAATCCGTCATGTCATTGACGGAAGGACATATGAGAGGCCAAAAAGTAAAAATGTGTTAATAATGTACATACCTATCGCTTGTGTCATTCAGAAACACCGACTATCTTCATTGCTTGAGCGTACATTGCCACAAACAGTCGACTTTCTACATCTCTTCTCGTTAACGAGAAGAAATGTGAGCGATTTGGCTTGTATATGGTTGTAGAGAAAATGATCGTTCCACATCTACTGAAGTTAAAGATGCCAATTCAAAATAGTTCACGTGGGCAGAGGACGACACCACGCACATTATTTTCACGAATTTCGCACAGTTGTTTGTTGTGACTAACATCAGTACATTATTATTTTTTACAGCTACATATGTAGAACAATGCACGTGTTACTACTATTTCTCTACTTTTAGCCGTTGTTTGCAAAAACCGTTTACTAGCTATCAATATCGGGGGTGAAGTATCTGAAACACTTAAAATTCATGTTAGAAATTTGATAAATATTTGAATCTAAATGTCGTTCACACTCCGGCGTCTACGAAATATATATCGAGGATTGCAAGGAATACATAAAATATGGTATCCGTCTATTGTATAATCCTCGTAATTTTCAGTCATATTTTTCAATCTGTTGACAAATGGTAACGACTGTGCCATTATTGCAAAAATCCACACAAAATCAGGTAATATGTAAATACACTACACGAACTCTAAAAGAAATACGTACACGGTGCAAAATATGTACACACAATAAAATATGTACACACGTTTATTAGTTAGGCACTCACGACACATAAAATTATTTTAAACTCGACGTTCTACCGTCCGTCCGCTCGCATCGAGCTAACGTAAAATACTAAATTTCGACAACGGAATCCTAGCTACATATTTGGATAAATTGTATATAAACGTTCCAAAACCCGCACCCAATGGTTGTTACTAGGCACGGTCAATGGCGTAAGTATGCACGGGCAATAAATATACGCGTACTTAATTTGCAAGCCTCGGAAAAAAATACCGTTTATACTTTGGAGTGGGTACTGTTGCACACTTTCTGGATCCTAGTGATACTGTTAGTGTTCCCACTAAACAAAAATATGAACTGTTTGTCGGGAAATTGTCAGCTGATGACTAGAGGGACGCGACGTATTCTGGTGGGTCTGACAATGTCAGCAATCACTAGATGTCGTTCCCGGGAGCAGACCATTAACGGTAAAATAATTCCCGTTCACTATTGTTCATCATAAGATGTATCACACTGATGAGATTTAATAAGGTCGAAATCCGAATCTGCTATTTTTAACGACGAATAACAGCGAACGAGAATTATTTTCATTCCGGAAAGTGTCAGAAAATATCGCTCTACAAATATGTAGTACTTAATAATTAATTCTGAATTATTTTATTTGAAATCCACACTACACGATAAGTGGCCTACATATTAAAAGTTTTGGGAGAAATGTAATTACCTAATAGGGTGGTGAAAATTTGTATCAGGGGGTTTTCAGGGATGATCTACTCATCTATGGCATTTATGTACTTTTTTGTTTTTCGGACACAACGGCGGTGATCACTAACATCGTTATTTTAAATTTCACACTGTTTTTTTGTCAATATTTGAATTGTATTTATAAAAATGTCAGCAAAAAAACAACCACTACTGAGAATAATGCCGATTGTCATGTCGATAATGGAAAACAGAAAATAAACGATGTAAACTGTAGCTATTAATATGCTCATACTGTATAGGGTGTTTCAGGACCTCATAATTGAATAATTCAGTACAGTGTAGATAATGGAAAATTAATATCTGTTTTCCAAGCATTTTCTTTTTGTTTTGAAAGTCCAGAGCATTTTCGTCCTCATTGTTTGTTTTAAAAGTCCGTGAATGAAGTATACATTCAAAATACTTCTTATAACATTGAAATTACAAAAAAAATATCGAGGATTTAATCGCTAAGTAAATACACATAGTTTGATATTACATGAATAACAAGTCATTCAAAAACGTCATCACAGTTGGCCGAGCAAAAAAATACATATTTCTACTCTTAATATTTTATTGAATTATCAAGGATGATATACTATTAAGTGATGGGTACCTTTACCGGGTATATAAAAAAAAATAAAAAACGTTATTAAAAATAAAATTTATTTTCATAAAAATAAGATACTCTTAAAGAAAATGACGGCCGCCCATATTTATACACACTCTGGCTCTTATTTTAACTGAGTCAATAACGCGCTGCAGTATCCGCGGTGTTCCATTAAAGGTCTTCCATATCGCCAAGGGAAGTTTTAAAATTGAATTTTTTAGATAAGAGGCCAAAGAAAAAAATCACGGGGGCAAATCACAAGATCTAGGGGGAATATTGTCTTTGTTTTCAAAATAATTATACGATCTTCGAAAAATTCACTTCCTAATTGTATGCGCGCTAGATCCATACATAACCTTCTTGCAATTCGTCGTCATGAAACATTTGTACAATAGGTGTTAGATTTCCAAATGGTACTTTTCTGCATTCAGTGTTCCTTAAAAAAAATAGGGCCAACAATCCTTCTACTCACGGCTACCAACAATCCAATTTTTTGTGAGTGCAGGGGAGCTTCAATATAAAAGTGAGGATTGTCCGCACTCCAAAGTCTCACACTCCGAGAGTTGCTAATGCCCGAAAAATGGAACCAAGCCTCACCTTTAAAAAAAAGTCTTTTCGAAAACAACATCGTTATTGTTAAAATGGTTAATAAACCATTGGCTGCACTGTAGTCTTAGAGGTTCATTCGCTCTGCGAATTTTACGTGTGGATTGCAGACGATATGGATGGAGCTCCAAATCATCTGTCAAAATTCGTTGACACGTTGTATAGGGCTTTAGATGACTAATTGATGTTCTTGGATTGTCCGTTATCACTTGCCTAACCATTTCAACGTTTTCTTCTATCCTTACTCTGGGTTTGCCACTTCCCTGTTTCCGATTGAACCGTCCAGTTCGCGACAATTTAAGAAACGTTTTACTTACCGGCTAAAATGGCCTAAATAAATAACTTCGTCCGTAGAACCTTGCCTGTAGTCCTCATATGTATCCCTAATCGAACATGCCCAGATTCCATTGATTCTACTGACATTTGTAAAATAAATTTCAAGTAAAACACGCCCCTGTTCTTCATTAAATATGAATTCCTTTATTTATTTGTAAAAGTCACATCAAAGGTTTAACAACAAAGTTTCGCTTCGATATAACCGCTATTCCCATCTCTCTCGTCCATAGCCAGATTTGATGATGTATATATTTTTTTTTTGAATGGCTCGTTATTAATCTGATTATTAAAAGGTCATAAATGGATTAGTCCTAAGCGATGAACCCTAAAAGTTGAGGGAAATATGAAGTTTGACCTGCTTTGAAAAGATATGCGTTGTAAATCTGGTATCCCAATAAACGACCAAGAAAATATGTTCAATATGCTACATATTATTGAATAGAATATGGTGTTTGCGGTAATTTACGTGTTTACTCACTACTTGATATTTAATGAGTTATGTATGTTGTATGTACACTTACACATATTTAATATTTGTTGTTGGAATAGCTCACCCATTTAGTCAGTTTACATAAATGTGTACTTGTAGAAAATCAATATGTAACCATTTTATTGAATTACTTTTTTGTTTCCATTGTGTGCTTGACTCGTTAGGGCAGAAAAAAGAAAGTAATGTTTAGTGGTTATTCTGTAAAGGAAACGTTAAATTTTAATACATGTTAAACATTTAAACCCTTTTAAGGACATGCTTCATGGAAAAAATACAGCATTTTATATTTGATCAGATGTAACTATTTGACAAAAAAATAAAAATACATCAAATGTGAAATTATGCCTTAAATAATTGAAAATAATTGCCGCGGCTATGTAAGAGAAAATATTTAGACCAATAATGTCTTGGGGTCAAAACAGTAACGCCACAAAGAACCAGTTGTTTGTATGGTAACGATATAACAAATATAACGATATAACCAAATAATTTCCTCTAGAATATATCACCGAAAAAGGCAAAAATGCAAAAAATGTAGTATGTAATATGTAATTGACTTTTCAGCATATATTTACTACGTATCTGGCAAAATAGGAAACAAAATTATTTCACAAATTACCTTTTCGTTAGCAGACTAGTGCTTATAATCAAGATTTAACGCATTCTGCGATGCAACACATGCTAGCATTGTGTCTGGTCAATTCCGTGTTACTGTACACGAACATATCTCCTATTTGCAAGTTTTGATTATGTTCATCCACGATTGATTTTTATAACTGACACATAGTGCACATTTATTCTCATCAAAATTGTACAGGATTACAATTATTAAAATATACAAACTACACATGCGAAAAAAACATCAACTACGCAAGCTGAAGTTAACTGGTTGTATACCTGCACTTTTGACGTTTATGGGTATGGGGTTCGTCTCCAGTTCCATTTGGTAGTCAGTCACCTCCAGTGGTACACGCAGATTTGTAGTAGATTAGGTCAGTATTTAGAGCTCAATATTAAATCGGTGACTGTCGAACGGTTTATTCGAAAAGGACATTGCACAAAACAAATGGAAAGTGGGTCCTGGTCGATTTGTCTAAAAATTGATTATATCATAGTTCCCGACTTTCTGAACAAAAGTTCTCATGTACCAAAAGATATCCTATGATTAGGATTCAAGATATAGAGGGATGAAGGTTGATTATTTGGTTATATTACTGAATATGCTTAATGTATGTATTTTGCAGATCATAAACTCGGAGAATTAGTAGTCTGCAAGAAATCTTTCAATAAAAGAAGTTATAGACAGTTGTTATAGAGAGTTGTTAAGAGAATTGGCCATGACCATGAACCTTACAAGGTCAAGTTAATTTTTTACATGTAAATCACTGTTTTCTAATGTGGCCATATATGAAGAGTTCGAGCAACTTCAGATATAAAGTCAATTGGATACCCGATGCCACTCAAAGGTCATGTCTGTTTACTTGCCCTTGACCATGAAACTTACAAGGTCATTTCTAGGCCATTCCTGGCCATGTAGATTTTTTTAGCGGGAGCCAATATTTTCCATCCAGAGGAATGAATCTGAAACACGGTTGAACATTTCCTGGTAAAAAAAAATCTACACAGCCAGGAAGGGCTTAAAAATGACCTTGTTTCATGGTCAAGGGCAAGAAACAGACATGACCTTTGGGTGACATCGGGTAGCCAATTGACTTTATATCTAAAGTTGCTCGAACTCTTAGAAAACAGTGATTTACATATGAAAAATTAACTTGACCTTGAACTGACCTTGTAAGGTTCATGGTCATGTCCAATATAATACCTCTCCTCAACTGTCTATAACTTTTTTTATTGAAAGATTTCTTGCAGACTACTAATTCTCCGAGTTTATGATCTGCAAAATACATTAGGCATATTCAGTAATATAACCAAATAATCAACCTTCATCCCTCTATATCTTGAATCCTAATCATAGGATATTTTTTGGTACATGAGAACTTTTGTTCAGAAAGTGTCGATAACTATCATATAATCAATTTTTAGACAAATCCACCGGGACCTACTTTCCATTCATTTTGTGCGGGGGTCCTTTCAAAAATTATTTTCTCAAAACGGGTGCCACTTTTACAATTTGTATTCATACAGTGTGATCGCGTTCTACTCCGCGTAAGTTTTTTCAAGTCCGTAAATATCCTGTATAATAAGCGTTTATTCCAATGAACCGCAACAGAGTCGAACTTACGTTATTGTTAGTGTAAAGCGATAGATCACGGAAAATACATTATAATTAGAGCTCAAAGTCGCGGGTTACAAGCAGATTTGAAGTCCAGCTCCTTGTTACTATCAACCACTATGTGCACATAAAATACACAATCATATATCGCAAATGAACATAAAAATGGCGACCGTACAACACGGAATTTTTCTTGCAAGCTGAAATTCACACAAATTAATATAAAAAAGTTGCAAAACTAGAATAGTAAAAGTAATGTTTATTTAATAACTTTTGAAAATGTAATAAATACGTTTTAATAAACAATAAATAAATGAAACACGCATTGTCATACGTTTCATTATCGGCATCGGTATGTGGCTGAGGCAGACACTTTGTCGATTGATATTATCTGTTTTTTTTTTATTTATACATATCGTTTTAACGATTTACGTTCGAATATTTTTATGTTCGTTTGGACTAGGATCTGTTTGCGTCCTCTGCTCGGAAGCTCTAATCATAATACAGTACCTAATGAATGTTCGAATAAACATACAAAACGTGAAATGAAATGTATAAAATACATAAGAAATTTCCCATAACAAGCTTCTGTGTAACATGCGGTGGCAATGCGGTTGCTATAGAAACGGACATCGGCAGCAATTGTTATTCCGTCCCTGTTGAATTATATCGGAATTCGGCCCAGTCTGTTGGCAACGTTATGTTTACACGGCGAGTAAATGCGAAACGTCATTGCCATGAATCACAAATGCATACGTACGTCTGATTCAGTTCTTGACCCCAACGCGTCCCGCGTCCGGCCCATTCTTCGCGCTCGCCGTTTTGGACACCCTGTGTGCATAAATAAGGGCGTTAATCGCCCGGGAGGCCGTTCGTACCGCGGCGTCGTTTATTACGGTTGGAGGGGATGCAGGGAGGGGAGGCTTATATAATTCCGTTTGCAAACGCGTGAAATAAGTGGGGCAATTAAATCGGTCGTCTGGGTGCTGTTGGCTCCTGCGGGCCTGGCAGCGCCTACTGCGTTCTCATTGTAAATATGGCATGTTTTGCAAACGGTGCGAGTCGAATTCGCGAAGGTACAGTCTTCGACAGAAGGGCGAAGATGTTTCCTTATAATTAGTTTTTAAGGGGCGTTTTTGCCTACAGTGTATCTACCTTTGTAACGTAAAAAAACTTTCATTCAATTTAACAATCATTGTTAGAGCCACCAATCGCGATTTGCCTCATTTTGCCCACCAGTGGTGGCTAGTCGAATTGTAAATAATTATTTCTTGTAAGGAAGTATGTGACGCAGATCATATTTTAAGGAAGGACTACTAGACATTATTAGAAAGCAATTATAAGCAACTAAACAGAAAACCATAATATGACTATAATATGAAAATCTGTGGCAGCTATTGCTAAGGTTCGCAGGATGCACAACCCTCCAAAAATTTTTTTTCTTCTTTTAATTTTCCTAACCAACCTAACAGTTCCTTGGTTACAATCTTTTTTATCTGATTGCATATTCTAGACATGTTTATGTCTTCATATAAATTTCAATATACCTACATACCAAATTTAGAACATACCTCATGATGATGCTGGTTTATTTATATTTATTACGTAAATAATAATGATGCCGATTAATTATTTATTGATGGTATATGTGATTGATTAGGTGAATGATTTCCTTGAGTAAATATCTCGCTAATAATATCCAGTAGGTTTGCGCTCAAAATACATGCTATTGCGCTTCGGATTAGTTGTACTAGCTGGAAGCGCTGGTGCTGTTCGCCCTCTTTAAACGCACGCTACATATTTCAACCAGTCCGCCGCGGGGTAGGGAGTAGGGAGTTTGATATCGAATTCAGTTTTCGAAAGTTTAATATCAAATCCATTCTGTAGCCGATCTTTCTCAGACAAAGTTTGGTAATGAAAATCTATTCCAGACCTATTCCAGACTTAAGTATTGTGTAGATGGTGTCTTGTAAAAAACGAAGTTTTAAAAGAAAATTCAGTCGAGACATTTATGAAAAAGAATTCATGGATTTGCGATTGTAATATAAAGAATGCGATTTTTTGCTTCCCCATTTTATTGGTTGATGGTGGACAATTATGGAAAACAAATGCAATTGACTGATTTAAATCATTTAGGACAAACGAAAAAAAATATAGTGTAGAGACAACACCTGAAAAATGTGCACAAGATTTACACTTTTTTCGAAAAGTAAACATTGTAGTTCAGCTAGACACTGCGGGTCAAAGAGACATTGGAAAAGCGAGGCACAGTAGCTCCAATTTAGATGTTATTATAGCAATCGTAAACATGAGTCACCGCCTGGTCAACCTCACAAGACTGCGACGTAGCGCAACTCTCTTCTGGAAATGGACGTGTGTGGCCTAGTGTGTACCGGAACAGCTGAATAACTCGATAGGTGTGGGTTTTCTGAGAAAATCGTTAAAACAAAAGTTTTAGGATTTCTTTCTTGGTTATCTAATGGTGACATCACCTTTGGCCATGACTATGACCTTGAAGGTTATTTCAAGGTCAAATTGAAAATCTTAAATAGAAGTGCATAGTTTTGACGCCGGAAATGGAAAGAGCGCAAAAGTTTACATTCAGATATGACCTTGTCTATAAAAACATTTTGACACCTGAAAGTCAAGTTTAAGGTCAAATTATGAAAAAGCGCAAAAATGCACTAAAAGCACATTGTCAGAGAAAACCTTTAGTTCAGTAATTGTAAAATTTCTTCCCGGCTATCTAATGGTGATATCGTCTTTGACCGTAAACAAGGTCATTTAAAGGTGAACTTGTTAATCTTGTTAGAAAGTGCATAGATTTAGATATATGCACTTTAGATTCCGGAAATGGAAAGTGCGAAGAATATTACGTTCCGCTATCACCTTGACCATAAAAACACTTCTACCCTTAAAGTTTAAATTAAGGTCAAAGTACGAAGAAGCACAGAAACGCGCTAAAAGCTTAGTTTCGTAGAAATCGTTTAATGCAGTAGTTGGACAATTTCTTCCTGGCGATCTAATGGTAATACCACCTTTGACCTTGAATATAACTTTGAAGGACATTTCAAGGCTAACTTCGAAATTTTAAATAGAAGTAGGACATAGTCTTATGAAAATGAAAACAACGGAAAATTTTACGTTCAGATATGACCTTGAGCATAATAAAACTTTGAAAATGATTATAACCATAATGTAATGACACAGGGGATTTCTACAGAGATAAACATTTTATTTTCTTCAAGGCCAAATGTCCACATGAAATTTGTCGTTCTTTCCACTCACCGGGCTAAAAAAAGCGAGTTCCCATTTTAAAAATCAACTTGCTTGAAAGCAAAATAACCTTGAAGTTGATGGTCAGCGTCAAATGCGATGTCACCATTAGGTATATAGGTTAGGGTGGTCCAAAAAAAATTTGTTCTTCCGGCCCTAGGCTTAAATCATAGTATTTGATTAGTTCTTACTAATTCCAGAAGATTATCTCATTTAATTAAGTGTTAGAGGTCGCTCATTGGTGTTTTATTTTCTCATTCAAATTATGTTCAACGCTGCCATTAGGATAAAAAATTCCAATAGAATACAAAAAGACCTACATTACCGACACTGAAAATGTTTTATACGATCCCCGACTACCAGAAAATAATATGGGCTGCCATAAATTTCTTTAATTGTTCGCGAAACGGCACCACGAACGAATAATGACGCATTTCCCATGTAATTTGAATGGGAAAATAAAACACCAATGAGCGACCTCTAAAACTTAATCAAACGAGCTAATCTTCTGGAATTAGTAATAACTAATCAAATACTATGATTTAAGCCTAGGGCCGGAAGAACAATTTTTTTTTGGACCACCCTAATATAGGTATAGAAGATACAGGTAAATAGATAGGTATTATACAGCGAGGGGGCAGTCTTTAAAATAAATACGTGAAGTTCGCGTTTTGTACGTACGCCGATATAAATTCGCATATAAATTGTATATAAAATAATATTAGTGTTAGTAAATAGTTTAATTCATTATTGTGTTTGTATTAAATAAAGTTGTGTTTTAAAAGTGCGTAATTTTTCACACTGAAACGAACCCGAGTAGGACAAAAACGTTATTATGTAAAAGTTAATGGCAAAATATCCTTCACGACTCGGTTGACAGTTGAGCTGAGCTTTTCTAGTACATATTGCGACTTAATTTTTTTTGCAACTGGTATCTGGAAGTTCGCAATTCAAAAACGTATTTGCAGAGAGCCATCTTCGTCGCGGAGCGTATAACTTTTTTCGCTAACAGAGCGAGTTGCCTTTGCAAATGTAACAATGATGAAAATGGATACTTTAAATTAGATTCAACTCGCTTGATGCTCATAAGAGCGTGAAGGAGGAATGTAATAAAAAGGGAAATTCGTTCAGCTATTCGTCTTATTGACTCTTTTAGATTTGGAAGCGTAAGCGTAGATTGTTAAGACTCAAGTTAATTTTCGTTTTCGCAGGCAAGAATCGAATATTTCATTTTATTTTACATAATGTGTAGAGAAAGTCTTTAATATACAGGGTGATTCATAACTCATGACCAAAAATGATACCTCGTGTTACTTGGTAAATTTTAAGGCCGGGGTCTTTCATATAACTTTTTCATCCAAGACATTTCGTTAAAAAGATCCAGAGTGTTGAATTTTTAAAAATGTTTTATTTTTTTATATATTTTTAGAACTAGTGAGTCAAATAATTTGAAATGTGGTACATGGATTTACCTAACCAGTGTCCAAAGTTTTCAGCATTTTCGTAAAATTAAGGTGCTTCGGTGGCAAATATTCAAAGTATAGTGGAAAAGTAGTAGTCCTCCACTGATTTATCTTTCTTTGTTGCTATAAATTAAAATTATATATAAAAAAAGAAAACATATTTATTTAAACGCCATTTTTAAATTATGTTATTCGAATAAAGTACATGAGTTAATTTGAGTAAGTGTTCAAAGATAAAGTAAATACATGTTCCAAATTTCATATTATTTCACTTACTAGTACTAGAATTAAACTAGTATTAAAAATTCCAAGACTATATCTTTTTAACGAAGTGTGTAAAAAACTTGATATAAAAGACCCCTCCCCCTCTTAAAATTCACCAAGAAACACGAGGTGTGATAGGTGAATCATCAGTTATTAATCACCCTGTATATACATATATAAAACAAATCGTTTTGGGATCATATTCTACACATAATAAGGTATCAAAAAAAAGCAAAAAAAATCGATTTTTGGGTCGAGTTTGATGAGAAACTCCTCTTAATGCAAATAAAATAAAGCAGTATATTTAGTAACCACAAAGTAAAAGTGTTGTAGATTTGTATGATTTTTGTTTATTATAACATAAAATATAAAAATACATTCAATTAATTCATTCAACTTTCATCATTAAGCTTGGCGGAAACTCAATGCGCCACTCAGGCGTACGCATCATAAGTGTAATACACGAAAGTAACTTTCCGCACGTTTGTCATCGTTTATTATGAAATTATATCACACTATTCCATATACTACGTATAGCGGAGATTGTACAACACCACCAGCTATCACAGGACTGCTGAAATAAATAGGAATTGAGACGACCCCCATCTAGTCCAATCAACGAGCAAAAGCCCCCATGTTAATAGGTCACTAATTGTTATCACCAAACAAAAGATATGGTCGTATAGAGAAAATAATTCTAAGAAAGATAGCGTTTTTGGCTACTCGAGTTTTAATGGCGAACATAACCAAAAAAATTCGCAAAAGTCAAAAAAACGGTTTTTTTTTCAAAAAAACAAAAAAAGCTTCAAGTCCTACACAAGAAAGTTAAATTAGAAAGTTGTAGGTCTTAAAAATGCACGTGGAATGAAATTTGAACGAAAAAAAATCGGTTCATAAACGTTTGAGAGAAATTAAAAAAAAAAAACGTCAAAAATCGCGTTTTCCTATTTTTGATGTATAAATTCCAATTTTGTTTGAACAGACTTCTTGTTAACTACAAGTATAGCCAACAAGATAAGTGAAAAATAATCCTTTTTTAAAAAATTTAAAAAAGTTTTATTTTTTTGAGTTATAACGATTTAAAAAAAAAAAAGACGTTTTCAAAAATCAGCTTTTACAGAGGCAAAAATGATCGTACAGAAACGATCGTGGGCTCATTTTATTCACGAAGACTTGTACTTTCATGCTATTAAAAAACCACATCGCTTTTATTTAATTTTTTGCATAAAAAAACGCGTTGTAAAATAGTATCATTTTTTTTCGAATCGGTTTTTTTCGAATAACTTTTTTAATTTTGGTTTTTACATTTTTGGCCGTTGCATATTTGAAAACTGGCATTCAAAACACGTATTTAAAAAAAAATGAAGGTCTTGTGACCTCAGGGAACCGAGATAATTTTTTTCAATTCCTGACAGCGCTGTATACGCCCGATTGACTTAATTTTTACACGAAATGGATCTCAGACTTTTATTTTCTTAAAAAAAATATTTCCAATCATTTCGCATAAATGAAGTTGACATAAAGTTGGGTGCGGCACGCGCTAGGCAGCGCACGGCGACAGATTGGAGGGACACTCCGCTTGGGCGCATCGAAAACTAAACACGATTTCAAATCGATCGCGCTCGGAAAATTATCTTTTCCTCCACTTAAAAAAAATTATCTCGGCTCCCTGTGGTCGTAGGACCTTCATTTTTTTAAATGCGTGTTTTTAATGCCAGTTTTCAAATATGCAACGGCCAAAAATGTAAAACCAAAATTTAAAAAAGTTATTCGAAAAAAAAAACGGTTCGAAAAAATGATTGATGATGACAATTTTACAACGCATTTTTACAAAGTTTACATTTATTCACAAAGTACAAGTCTTCGTGAATAAAATGAGCCCCCAAAGAAATCTGTTCAAACAAAATTGAAATTTATACAGCAAAAATACAAGAACGCGATTTTTTGACGTTTTTATTAATTTCTCTCAAATGTTTATGAACCGATTTGTTTCGTTCAATATCATTCGACGCGCATTTTTAAGACCTACAACTTTCTAATTTAACTTTCTTGTGTAGGACCTGAAGCTTTTTTTTTATTTGCAAAAAAACGTTTTTTTGACATTTGCGAATTTTCTTGATTATGTTCGCAATTAAAACTGGAGTAGCAAAAAACGCTATCTTTCTTAGAATTTTCTTCTCTATACGACCATATTTTTTGTTTGCTGATAACAATTAGTGACCGGTTTTCTCCCGTTGATTGGGCTAATCACATGCTACACGAGTTGCCTATGTGTTGCATTATCGTATGCCAACTTTATTCAGCATTTACTTCTTTTTATCGTATTTATTATTTGCTACGCCTAAAAACTTATCGAGACTTTTCTTTTTTGTTTGTTCACGTTAGAAATGGTTTTTAAGTGCTGGTAGAATTCATTAAATAAATAAACTTTGTTCGAGAAACTAAATGAGCTGTGTATGTGTGTGTGTGTGTGTAATTCATTTTACTATAGAATCTTTCGGAAGAAGGGCCCTTCTACCGTTGGACACCTTTAACGTGGTAAGTCATTTTCAATTCGTTCACTGATTTTTTAAATACAATCAATCCATTTCTATTTATAATCATAGCGTTATGAAAAAAGTGTTACATCAATCTGAAGGTATACATTGCCATAAATATGGTAAAACATATTTTCCAATATCTTCCAAGACTTACATACAGGATGAGTCTGTGAGGTATCACTCTCCTATTATCCCGAAAACGAGGGACGAGAGTAAATTCAATTTTTCAGGGATGATATTAGACTTTAATCTAATCTGTCAACACCATATTTTTAAAATTGTTAGAAAACTGTTTTTTTTTTTTAAGGTTACAAAACTTTCCAAATTGATGCTAAAATACGGATGTTCTTTCAAAATTTTAGTGTTAAAATAGTTTTCTGTGCGTTGTTCCTACAATTAATTATTCCAATTCGTAATCAATTATAAATGCGAATTAAGGGTGGGCCATAAAGATATGTCAAGACAGACAAAGAGGAAACAGAGGAGTATGCGAAAATAACTGTTTTAAATGAAGACAGTGAAATAAATGTACACTCGACTCCCTCTTAAGTCACCAAATCCGTGCATCATCTCGCTTAAGTCACGAAATTAACTCTCTCTTAATTCACGTTTAAAAGCAATCATAACCTCGTGTTTTTCGTGTTTCATAACCTCGTGTAACCATTTTTCGTGTTTCTAGTTGCAAAAATACATTTTTAGAGATACCACAACACTTGTTATAATGAAAAATGAGCCAGATGAACGAAAAAAATCAACGTGAGTATACCCAGCCGTGCGTGACAAAGTTCAATTTTCCTCTTCAGTGAATATTTTAAAAATTATATATTTTAAAAGACACCCAACATATTTTAAAGGTTAGGTGTCTATATTTAATGTATTAGACAATCATTTTTTTCAGTAAAAATTGTTTTCATGCGAGAATCCAATTTCCAAACGTAGTTCTAAAACTTTTACAGGCGGCGACTTAAGAGGGAGAGTTTCGTGACGTAAGAGGGAAAAACGTGGTGACATAAGAGGAAATGCGAATTAAGCGAAGGTTACTTAAGAGAGAGTCGAGTGTACATATTTGGCCATAATGTAACTAGAATTATAAATAACACTTAATTTTACAATTTTCAGAATTCATTCAACGAGAAGATAAAACGAAATTAAAATTTTAAATTGTTTTAAAAACTTACTAATTTACATAAATGTAGTTTAATAAAAACTTACTTAGTTATTTGAGTAGAGCTCGTAAGTTAATAATAGATACGTAACTATACGTAATATAAGTATGCGTAACGATAAGTATAATACGTAACGATAATACGTATAAGTATACGTAACGATAAGTTAATAATAGTTACATAGAAGTCACATGAAAGTAGGCTTCAAGACGCGTATTTAAAAAAATCGCCCATTTTTTTCAATACGCGTCTTGAAGCATACGTAACGATAAGTTAATAATAGTTACATAGAAGTCACTTGAAAGTACTCTTCAAGACGCGTATTTAAAAAAAATGGGCTTCAAGATATTATAGTCACAATTCCGAGAATTTCGAAGCGCCAACGCTAAAACAATATACCGTTTGTGTAAAGCCAACATCGGCCAGTTATGAAAAAGGACAAACAGAAGTGAGATGACAGATAAGAAGCAACCGCACACGCATCGAAGGTATTGAGGGAATAAGACCGGCCCTCTCACCACCTGTGGTTGTCGTTTGAACGAGAGGTATAGCATTTGTCCTTTTCACAACCGGCCGATATCGGCTTTACACAAACTGTATACGTCGCGTCAAAAAAGGTAGTCTCGTTGAAAACGTTATAAAACTGGCCCAAATTAATATTTTTCAAAATCTCAAAAAGTCTGGCAAACTTGAAGAGATTTATGATTTTTCTAGCCCAATCTGGCCAATATCATACAATAAACAAAGAAATGGCAACATTGTTAATTAAGGCCTGCAAAAAAATTCGATCGTTAATTACTCGAAAAGATATTAACGGATAGAGCTGAATTTTTTTGTAACTTCATACTACAAATGGCAGTTCCTCTAAAAGTCCATCTAAATTTCATGATCATAGTCGAACTACTTTCGAAAAAAATCACTTTTTCAACTTCAGCAGTCATTTGCAAGTTAACAATAACACTTGGAGACTTCGGGTTGGGCTTAAAATTTTGGAAATTCAGTAGGCTACAACTTTTTAAATGCATATGCTATATAAAATATGCCAAGGAACGGAGATATAAGCGAAAATGTGAAACAAAGAGGTTTTTTTCCCAAATTGTTAATTTAAAAAATTGGCGGACGGTTTCAGCACTACGGACCCCGCGCATTGTGTTCTACGCAAAAAAATACATAGGTAACCGTCAAAACTAGCCCTATATGTTCCATGAACACATAGAAGTCTCTGCCTACTGGACTATACTCGCGTAACATGTGATGAATGAGGGTCGCTTCAATTCGTATTTATTTCAGTAGTCCCGTGATAGCTGGTGTTGTGGTACAACCTCCGCTATACGTAATATGTTGAATAGTGTTATATAATTTCATAATAAACTACTCGTATGACAAACCTTCGAAAGGCTACTAATTACTTTCGTATATTACACTATGATGCGTACGCCTCTGTGGCGCGGCTCGTTTCTGCCAAGCTCACTAATAAGTAACAATTACTAGAAAGCAATTATTTTGTTTATTAATCAGATATTCGAACTGGCGTAAGAGTTTCCTCAATCGTAGTAGAAAAGTGTTTCGAAAATTGGATCAAACACATGCAAAAGTATATTGATCTACACACAGTGAGGCCAAATCCCAAAGACCTGGTCATAAGTCAAAAAGTGTATGAATCGATCTGAAAATCTTTACTCAGGGGGATTTTGAGGCCGCTGATTACAAATCCGTTATCAGATTTACAAAATTTCAAAATAACGGAGAGATACCGCGCGTGCGCGCATGGAAAATCAACAGAAAGTCAAGCAACTGGTCTGAATTTTGTTATTCGGGGGTTTTCGGTGTCGCCGATTACGAATTCGAATTACTAATTTAACTATTCTTCATTTTTTTCCAAAAATCTTTCTATTCGATTAGCTGAATGTCATTTGCCTCTAAGCTTAGAAATTACGGAAGTAATATCTTTTTTAAAGTCATTCGGTATACAATATTTTGACCCACTTTTTCGAGGAAAGATAATTTTCAATTTTTAGTAGCGGTAGTAATTTCTTATCCATATTATCTTTCATTAAGTTAAATACTTCTTTTCTTGTGATGGAAATATCGTGTGGAGTACTAGTATCTACAAAAAAATCATTCTAATCTGTGAATAATAATAATTATTATTAATATCATACGAGTAAATATTGAATTCGTTAATTTTCATCGTTAATATTAACGCGGACATTTTCCGGTCAAAATAAATTTTGAAAAAAATCTGGAAAAATACGAAAATTTTAAAAATTTTGAAATTGTGAAAAATTTGATTATTTTTAAAACTGAAAATTTTAGAAAATAATTCCCTAAAGATAAAAAAGTAATTACAATTTTAAGAATGTTTGTAAAGAATTAAAATCATTCAAATCTCGCGCCTCCTATAATTGTTGCAGCAAGTTACCAATACCTTTAGAATTGGTACCAATATTTTCCAATAAAAACAAAAAACAAAAAACGCAGAGGGCAGCTAGGGGCAGCTAAAATTTGTTCTATATAATAAGTTATAGTCTGATATACAATTCCCAATGAGTTTTATTGCAGTGTCGCGCGGTGCCACGAACTTGACCAACAAATACATAAGATTTTTGTCTGCTTTATCGTGTAAAAGTTTCATTTAATGATTATTCTCTTATAATTGTCCGATTTAATAACATAGATTACACAATATTTAATTATTTTCTATTCACCTTCAGAAGTGGAGTTCATTTGGTTTTAGTTTTCGAATGCTTTACTGGAGCAAGCAATAAAGGACTAATAGCAGTGAATACATAAACTACAAGGGTCCCTATTGTCAACTCAACAATCAAAAATTATAAACTAGAAACTTTTTTGGGGAGTTTTGGCCAGGTTTTTGGGAATTGGCCCCACTGTGCTACATGGAGAATATTTTGAGTAAAGTCACTTTTGTTGATAAACAATTGTTCTGTTTTTGTACAAACCCTCGTACTACGCCTAAATGATCATTTGGGTACATTTCTTCCACCTCAAGAAATTCGCTGACACTCACTAAATTTACTGCCGGGAAGGGAACCCCGTGGCCCTCGTGGCAAAAAGTACAGATTTAATTGAATTATCAAACGTTGCAGCTAAAGGGCCGGCCATAATTCATGGACCTGCGTCGGTTGGTCGGAGGGGGGGCGCTTTTTCCGAAACAACCCCTTCCAGTTCCCGGAACTTCCATTTATCGACTCCGATAAATAGTAATAAGAGAATTCGTTTGTTTCGGAAGCTAACGGCGCGCTTAGCGTGAAATATGTCTCTATCGATCACGTGAGCGAAAAAGTAAACGTCAACAGCGTCCGTTAGTATGATTTAGATTGTAGCGGAAAATACGTATCGGGGTAGCGAGTGGTAATTTAACACTAAAGCTGTCGAACGCCTTTTGTGTCGTGGAAAAGGCTGCCGCGTTTTAAGTAGACCTGCGTCAACATTATTTTTGACTAATCAGTAGGGCAGGGTAGGCATTTTTCGCCATTTCTGGGTCAATTGTACATGTTTGAAATATATTAGGGGACCCGAAATTGTTGAAGTTTTTTTTTTTAATGTTAGACCAAGTTCTCGAGACCAAATCATGTGTTTTGGGTTCGACTATTATTTCCATATTATTCCTAATTTTTATTGGAATGCCTCTGGAATATCATAAGAAATGATAATTTCGATGTGCCAGTTGAAAAAGTTGTGGAAAATTTGTAATCAAACCAATTTAAAAAATATATATATTTTTCTGTGTTTTTGCCTTTTCTTATAACTCGTGAATTATTCATTTTAGAGGAAAGTTGAGAGAAAAGGGTTTTGTTATAAAGTTTTATACAAGGTGTGATAGAAGTTAAAAAATGAGTTATATCGTTGCAGATATATCACTATTCTGCATTTTGAAATTTTCACTCCCTGATACTTTTTTTTTGGGTTTCTTGTGTCTACTGTAATGTGTTGAATTTAAATATGAGTTCGGTTTTTACCTATCACCCATAAGTTTTTAGAGAAGGGAAGAATAATACAAAATAAAAGCCCTAGTTTTATGTGCAGAGGAGGTAAATAATTTTTCTGCTGCTCTACTAAGGGTTCATTAAGGACGTTTTTCAGATCGGGCACAATGTTTTCACGTAACGACCTTTCTTTAACGACATAATGTCAGTTTCTGATTCTGCAATTTCATTCGCATAAAAAAAACAACAATATTTGGTGTAGCCACTCTGCAGTCCTGTAAGTAGTGCAACATATTAGTAAGTAGTGCAACATACATAGTAGATCGCATATATTCCATTTATGATATGCGTATTTTATGCCTTGAATATACGCATGTGTTCGTACGTTTCTTTCATATTTACAGCATAACCCACGGGAACAGATGGTGTTTCCATTAAACAATAAAACTGCCTTCAGACTTGTCTTCGAAGAGTCAATAAACAGTCGTCACTCGGTAGGTTTATAGGAAAGGCCAAAATATCGTGTTGATGTTCTCTAGCTTTTGCTACGTGATACGACAATTTACAGGTCAGTGTAAGAGTTACATAGGTAGAAATTATCGAAATAGTACATTAGTTTGACGGGGAGAATTTTCATGCAGAACAGTGTAATTGGTAAATTTGTCATACAGCAAAGTGACACATAGGCAACTCGCGTAGCATATGATGGGGGTTCCCCAATTTTATTGCAGTAGACTCGTGTCAGCTGGTATTATTGTATAATCTTCGTTAATGTATGTATGTATTTAATGTATGCACTACATTAAATATAAATTATATCACCCTACATAATTTAATAATAAAAATGGCAACACACCAAATTTCATTGGGAGTCTTTTACGAAAAAAACTCGATTTTTTCAAACTTCGTATTTCTCCAAACTTTGATTTTTTTACGTATAAAATAGCGTTCAATCTTTCGAATCCATTTGGAAAACTTAAAAGACATTCATTGGGAGAATCCTTGAGATAATCCTTTAAAGTTATAAACATTTTGTCTGTTTATAAAGAATTTATATAAATAGATTTGCGAATTTTCGATCAAACGAAATTTAAAATATACAGGTTAAAAGTAATTGAAAAGACGTATCATTAAAAAAAAAGTTAAATTTCGGTTATTGGTTCCTGAGATAAACATCATGTAATATGTCATCCCGTCAAAAACAAAACCCGCAGTCGTATCGCTTCAAAACTGAATTCATGAGTTCAAAATAGCCACTCAAAGTGTCATTATATTGGATTCTAATGAATCAATGTTAAAGTTTTTTTTTAAATCGATGTCTCGCGAATCAAGGAAATCAAATATTATAACGGCAATGACAAACACTGCATTGTGTTCAATCACACCTTGTGTAAAGTTTTGTTACCAAACTTGTTTTCTCTCTTCAAATTTTCCTTAAAATGAGTAATTTACGAGTTATTTAGAAGAAAGAAGAACACAGATATTTTAGAAATTTTTATTACATGTTTAACCCTTCTATTCTGTCCAATACCCTGTATATTTTAGACACATTCAATTTTAGGTCGACTTCATCAATCTTAGATGGTACCAAAAACCCACCGTTTTAGACATGTTTTTGAAAAATATCACGATAACTCTCAAAATATTTTTAAATATTATTACACATTTCATCTTATTATTTATTTTTATTATAATTGTAATATTTTCTTAGTCTCATTTGTGTTTCGTTCCCACTACGTTTTGTGTCCATTATCGTCAGTAAATGCTGTAAATAATATTGTCAAAGCACACTTGCTTCTTTTAAATCTCTTTTTTTACGAACTTTGGAGAAGAACCGAAATTTTTTTCTCGAAAACTGATAGATATAGATATGGTCAACCTTATATCAATTAAAAGCTAATTTATTTTACATTCAACGTTATAAGTTAATGTGGATCATTCCGTTAAAAAAAAGTTATTGCTGTTAAAGATTTTCAAGTAGGTATAGGTTCCAGTATTTGCAACACTGAATAACTATAACAGTTTGCAATAATGTAGATGATAGAGTAATTCGTGACAAATCGAATTGTCAAAACCGTAAGTCTCTAATTTTTTTTGGTTTAGACGCTATTTAAAAATATTTATAACATCTTCAAAACAATGGGTTTTAAGTTAATACTCTTCCTAAATTTAGTGGAGTATCAAACGATGTACAAATATACAGGGCGTTCAGTTTTAAAATAACCAAGTGGTGTAGCATTTACTTGAAATGGAACACCCTATTTGATTACTAATATTTTACAAATATGCACCACATAATTTTGGGCAACTTTTATTTGAAATATTTTTTTCTTAAATTTACAATAACGGAATTATGGAAGAAACGGCCTTAGATGGAACACCCTGTATAGCTTGGATAGGAAATCTACTGTTAAGATAACTGTAAACATGAGTTCGATTTGAATGTTTCAATTAATTTTGATGATCGATCTGACAGCTCATCGATCATACAAGCAGGAATTCATAATCTAGAAATGTGCAAATACAATAAAATAGTTTCTAGTTCACACCATTGGTGCGTTATTACTGCTTCGTAATGCCACAAAATCACGCGCAGGTCTGTGTCGGAAATAATCGGATATCATTTAGAATAAATTTCCCATGATGCAGCCATTCACATTTGTAATATTACTACTGCAAGTAATTGCATTGGAACAGCTGCATTTCTATTTACTTTTAACGGGGAACCGTCTCTCAGAATCAGTTATAAGAAAACAATAATATTATGCTTTATCTAAAACGAAAGCAGTTACATCGCAGTGCATCTCGAGAAACGTTATTTTATGCCCCAAGAAACGATTCTATCAAGCAGTAGACATTGAAACCAGATACTGTCTTCTCCAATGCAAGCACCGTTCACAATGCGATCCGATAAACGAGATTTAGGACCTCCTACTGCATTATATTAACGACCGTCTTAATTTTACAACGTTCTTATGTACAAGGCTGGTGTTTTATTAAATAAATTAATAATTCATTAATTAACATACGTAAATCAGTCAATAATATACACGGTGGAGACTTTAACTGGAATATATTCGCTAGCGGGGTAGTGAATGATTTTTAAAAAAATTCCCGAGACACGTCAACTTTTAAATGTATTTACCTACATTTTGCAAGTAATATGAAAAAATATAGCCCTTCAGGGGTGGCTAAAACCACTCTTGACATGATTTTTTCAAACGCAATCCTATGGCCCCCTCTTGTGACCCCTCATTGTAAAGCTGGTGGAAAGAGGAATCCAACCCACTGTTCAAATTTTTATTTTTAGTATGTTTGTAGGGTTGCATACAATTAAAACAATTTAAAAATTAAATTTATTTTCAACGTAAAAATTGTTCAAAATGTGCACCATTCACTTGTTGGCAGCATCCCAGTCTGTGGTAGGTTTCGTCCCTTACATTATGCAACATTTGCGGTGTTATTTTTCCGATTTCCTCTCTTATCCTTTCCTGCAGATCTGCTATGTTGTTGGGTTTCTGAATGTAAACCCTACTTTTAAAATGTCCCCACAACCACCACTTTTAAGAAATGCAGTAGTGTAAGATCTGGAGATCTTGCTGGCCACTCAATATTACCTCGCCTCCCAATCCACCTACCGGGAAAAATTATGTCCAGATACTGACGAACAATGGCAGCATAGTGTGGTGGGGCCCCATCTTGCTGAACCCATAACCTCTCGTCGGTCAAGTTAGGGTTTAAGGGGTTTGGAAATAAATGACATAGCACTGGCATTAGTTCGTGCTGGAGTAAACGCAAGTATCTTTCTCCATTAAGAGTGTCATCAAAGAAAAATGGTCCTACAATTATATCTTGTATTATTCTGGCCCACACATTAGTTTTCTGTGGGCGCTGAGTATGAAGTTCCCTCATCCAATGAGGGTTCTCTTCAGCCCAGTAACGACAATTTTGGCGATTTACGTGCCCATTTAATGTAAAAGTAGCCTCGTCAGAGAAAACTATCCACTCTAAAGATAACTGGTTTTGATCAAGTCATCAATAAATCGCAAAATTCCACTCGTCGATCTGAATCATCTTCAAGTAGCTCTTGAACAGCTTGCATTTTATATGGGCGTTTTTTCTCGAAATATTTAAGTATTTTTAAAACTGTTTTGTGATTAAGATTACTATCACGGGCCAGTTGACGGGCTGGAGTGATTGGATTTTCTTCTAGAGCAAGCAACAAATTCAACTTCGTGTCGTCATCAACAACAGCCTGCCTCTTACTAGGTACTTTCCTGACATGACCCATCTCTCGATATTGTGCCTCAATTTTACTAATACCTACTAGTACCTTGATTTAGTGGTGGCAAGTCAGGATGCGTTTCTCGAAACAAGCGAACAACTTCGCATTGAGTTCGCGCCTTATCACCATATCCAATCATCATCAAAATTTCGATTTTTAGTGATTGAGTTAAATAACATGACATTTTCACCAATTTGAAATAACACTTCATTTCAAACTCTGAATACAGCATAAATTACTCTTTGCGGCCGTGTAAAAACACTAGCAAAAAATAACACATATCAGTTGTGGCAAAAAATTGCTTGGAATTTTTTGTGGGGACATATGAAAAGTAAGATTTACATTCCAAAACTAAACAACACACATTTTGAGTACGAAATTTTTGCGTTAAAAATAAATTAAACTATAAAGAGGATATCTAATTGTAGCACTAGAATTAATGAGTTATCCGTGGGTACATTCTTGGTCTCTATGAGATATCTAGTTGTGTGCTTGAAACAACAAGTGCATTTCTGTGCTGCTAAATTGTTTTTACGGTGTTTTCAAAACAGTAGCATTAAAACAGAAATTATAGAAGCTAATCATCAAACACATCTTGCTACCAAAAATAGGGCCCCGGAGGAAAAAAGACCCGACAATAAATTAGCTGAAACCTCCAACAGAAATATTTTATGTTGCAATCTCCAACAAGTTCTCATGATTTCTAATGAACCGTCGAACAATGCTTTATTTTATAAACAACGTTTGAAATCATTTAATTTTACTATTTATAATGTTGTTCCTAAACAAGGGGACTGTTACATGTGGAGTAAAGTTGAAGGTAAACGTGGGAGCTGTGAAATAGCTAGTTGCCTTTATAGCTATTTCAAATCATTACCTGAAAATATTAAACACATTATTCGCTCTAGTGATAGATGTGGAGGACAAAATATCAATATATGTCGCAGCTATGTGTTTACAAGCAGTTCAGGAAATTCCACACTTGCAAACCATCGAACTAAAATTTCTTGTCGTTGGTCATAGTGAGATGGAATGCGATTCCATGCATTCTGCTATATCTACGGAACTAAGAAGAGTTGGGAAAGCAAACTGGCCTGCAGATTGGAAAACTATAGCACGCTCTGCAAGAAGAAGAGGTGATAAATCCTATTTGGTTCACGATGTTAGACATAATCAAATTCTTGACTGGAAACCTTATGCTGACCGAAAATTAATATTTAGAAAAGCAGATGAAAACCGTAAGCTGGTTAGTTGGCAGAAGATGTGCTGGTTAAATTTTTCAAAATCGACATTTATTATTCATTTTAAAGAACATTTTGATGAGGAGTTGTAATTGTAATCGTAAAACACATATATCCTCTCTGCAAACAATAACCTAGAGCCTTTGTATCAAAGTCAACTACCTCTTAAAAAAAACATGACGACTTTATGTCTTTGTTCAAAATGAATCTTCCGGCCCTCCCTAGCGAGTACAAAGCATTTTTTTGAAAGTCTCCCATTCCAAAGACTAACGTAAAAGGCCTCAAAACATGGAAGTTTCCGAAAGTGACATCAGTGATATTGACATTTAAGTTGTGTTAATTGTGGAATCTTTTGTGTTATTGAAACTAATCTTGTTCATTTTTTATTCCAAATAAAGTTGTATTTAGTAGGTGATTTGATTGCTAATGGTTATAAATAGATAACTTTTTTTTGACTAGATTTTCGGCAACAACTAGATATCTCAAGTTTTTGATCAAATTCTGCAAAGATATAAAACCTAATTGTCTCCAATATTACCAAATCATACTTTGATATGCAACATATCTGTATAGATATTAAATATTTTTTATTACTTAACAGGTGTATTTTTTTCATTTTGGATTTTTTTAAAGTGGATTTTCTCAAAGCTATGAATTTCAAGTAATCTAATTGTTGCACTAAGGGGGCGATATGCTAGTTCAATTAATTTTTTTGAAAACATTTCAACAAAAATTTTCCAAAAATGCATCCGGCGCTCACGAAAATTTGTGTACTAGGGATTTAGGTGTTGCTGACATTGAATACTGATTTCCACAAGAGTGACATAATTTTTGACAGAGTCGTTTTGATTTCCGAGTTGGATTTCTTTACCCCGAAAACATTGGAATTCGAATTTTCAAGAATATTCGCCCACAATTCGATTTTGGCCAGCTTTTCAGTCGTTTGTGACCACTGTGCCTAACGACTACATGGGACTGGCCTAACGAAGGCCTGTGTAACAGCCAAACGCAATCATTTTGAATAATCTATACATTTTTTCATTCTTCATAATGCGCTTAATAAAACATATCTTTTAACTGATTCGAAGTTTTCATTTTCTTACGCCGGCCACACACGTATAGTTTTAACTGTCAGATTTAACTGTGAACTGAGATGTACACAAACATACAGTTCAATCCTTCAGTTTTTTCCATTGAATCGAACGAACAGGACGATTTGTCCGCTCTCGGTTTACTTTTTGTAATTTAAAAAAAAAAGAAAAAAGAAAAAGCGTAAACAGTGGTGCAAGCAGTGGTTGCAAAAACGAAATTTATCTTCCCACATAAATTTATTAAAAGAATTAAGTGATGAACCATTAGATTTCCTTAATTATTTGCGCATGACTCAAACAGTGTACCAAAAACTGCTTTCGTTGGTTTCTCCTTTGATTAAGAAGAAAGATACAGTCATGAGAACCGCAATATCTACACATGCTTACAGTTTCTTACTGCTGTGAAAACAAATCTATTGTGTTTTTCTTGCCTCTTCAGTTTCACTGTCCAGATTTGAACTTGACGCTCTAGGGGTGTCTTGATCATGTAGGAAATCAAACAGGCCGTAGTACCAAAGTACCGGCTTGTAAATGCTGTCTGCAGATGCTCCAGACTTCTTTGACGCCTCAACTTTCTTTTTGTTCCTTGCGAAAAGCAGATCTTAAGCTGTCTATTTTTGTCACAACAGATTTCTTTGCCGCACCAGGTTCTAGTTCTTGTAACTTCGTCACTAATTAGTAAGCAGCATCTTTTATGGCGCGGTCATGATATTCACTAGATTTAACCTGCCATACACATTGCAAGGTTCAGATCTACGAGGCGCGTTCATAAAGTAAGGGCCGTTTGGTCACAGAAAAAAATGTACTCATAAGAAACACATTTTGTTGTCATATTTAGTTAGGTACAATCTTACTTTACTTCTCTACATAATCGCCGTTCACTTCTAAGCATTTTTTCGTACGGCTGCACCAGCTTCTTTAACCCCTCTGCATAGAAGCTTGCCGCCTGAGAGTTGAACCAGTTGACAACGGCGTTTTTGAGTCCCTCTTCGGTTTCAAAACGTTGTCCACCGAGCCACTGTTTAAAATGCAAGAAGAGGAAGTAGTCGCTAGGTGCAAGGTCGGGACTGTACGGTGGGTGGTCAAAAAGTTCCCAAAGAAAATCTTGAATTTTCTCATTGGTTTTGGCAGCAGTGTGAGGACGCTCGTTATCGTGGAGGAGGATTATGTCAGATGACAGTTTCCCGCGGCGTTTGTTTTGGATCGCACGTCTCAATTTTTTGAGCATTTCGCAGTACACGTCAGCTGTAATTGTTGTCCCACGTTCCATGAAATCAACCAAAAGAACACCGTCTTTGTCCCAAAAAACTGTAGCCATCAATTTTCGACTTGTGTACTGAGTTTGCTTAAACTTTTTCGGTTTTGGTGAAGATGAGTGTCGCCACTGCATCGATTGCAGTTTTGTTTCTGGGTTGGCGTAGGATACCCATGTCTCGTCCCCAGTAACAATGTGAGAAAACAAATCATCTCCATCTTGTTGATAACGGGCCAAAAACTATCGTCCATTAGACATTCTTTGCTCTTTGTGGTGGTCGGTGAGCATTTTTGGTACCCACCTTGCACACAATTTGCGGTATGCGAGGTTTTGTGTGACAATATTGTAAACAGTAGTGCGTCCAAGTTGAGGAAATTTGTTAGCCAGGCCACTAATCGTCAATCGACGATCAGATCGCAGTGTTTGGTCCACTTGTGAAACGATTTCATCGGTCTGGATACTGGGTCTGCCACTCTGCTCTTCGTCATGGACATTTGTTCGGCCATTTTTAAAATCACGGCACCATTGTCTAACCTTTCCTTCACTCATAACTGTAGGTCCGTAAACCAGGCATAACTCCCGATGAATCCGACAGCAGCCGACGATCCTTTTGCACATAAGAAACGAATCACAGAACGCACTTCACAGTTGGCGGGATCAACGATTTTCGCGGTCATTGTTCTTTGCATTCACGGACAACAATACGACTTCAGAATCAAAACAAATGACGCTTTAGCTTCGCAATGAGTCAGTAGATGGCGCTGCAGTAGTAAAACTGTGCTTCGAAGCGCCAATATTTATAAACAAGCAAACGGCCCTCAGTTTATGAACGCGCCTCGTATATATAGAAATGAAATCAACGATGACTTGGTTCTGTTTACGCGACATCTTTGACCATACGCACTCTCGCTCGTCACAAATTGAACTGAGAATTGTACAGTTTGAACTCCCACACACACTCAGTTCAGTTAATCCTTTCAGTTTAAAATATTTAAATTTTATTTGTCTCAGTTAAACTGCACAGTTGATTTGAACTGAGAATGACATACCCACTCACGTTAAGTTTTAACTGACAGTTATAACTGTACGTGTGTGGCCGGCCTTATACAACATGTACATTGGGACATAATTTATGGCACGACTAAGTAGTTTACTGTGCTATATCAGCATTCAGATCTGAGTCACGTATTACCAGTAATATTTTCTCGTTACATTTTCGCACCGCGCTTCGAAAATTATAAAGGTAGCGTTATAAATGGACGATAATGGTTCATTATTAATGTTCCACTTCCTGATAGGTTTTTCCTTCGGGGGAAAGGAAGCGCGTGCTGTTCTTTCGTCGCTACAATGCGCAACATTCCTCCCTGCCTCGCGAAAACTCATTTCGTATGCTCTGATTAGATAAAAAAAATATATAAATTATGAAAGAGACAGGCGTCCGCAGAATTTATTCTTGGAAGGAGCAAATAAAAAACCCGTGAAAAAAAATAATGTAAGATTTCACCGGAGGATAGAGGGACCAAAATATAGGGTGTATAAGAAATACGCTAACAAGCGATATCTCCGTTATTTGAAGAGATACGAACGTGAACAAAGAGTCTGCAACCCTTAAGAAATCATCCCCAAGCATTTTTCATTTTCAAATAGCACCCTTTGTAACTAATCATGTAACTTTTGTGACATCAATTCTATCAAAAAAAAAACAACAAATACTCTAAAATAAAGAGCCATTTAAAAAAAAGTGACAGCCATGGCAATTAAATAAGGTTATAAATTTAACCCCCGGACTGTTACATGCTTTTTCACAGCATGTTTTCTATGAGACTCCGAAAGAAGGTTAAGATATAAGAATAGAAATACATATTTTTTTGCTCGGCCAACTTAATACTTTTAGTATTCAAATTAAGTAGTATTTTGATCAAATAAATTAATAATATATCAGTTAACATTAATTAACGTTAAGTTTTTAAAAACACTGGATGGTTTGAAATAAAAAAATACATTGCATTTATTTATTGCATTTATTAGCCAATGTTGAATGATTCTTCTTCTGCTTCGTTGTTAAAGGAAATTACTTGGAGGTTTTTTTATAGACCGGGAAAAAATAGAACTCTAATGGAGCAAGGTATGGGAGTAAGGTGATTGCAGAATAACTTTGGGGTACACTTTTGTGATGCTAAGCTTATGTAGACGGTCGTTACTATGTTATTTGTTTCCAGTCGTTTTCCTCTTGTACTGTGGCGCCAAAGCATCCAAGTTGTTGACATTAAATATTTATGTTATGGTCACGAAACACGTGAAGTTATGTTATGGTCATGGAAAATTTTCATAAAGGGGTTTTAAATGTACCATAATATACCATAAAACCATAATATCATAATAATACAAATATATCGAGAAAATAGTAATCGAATTATTTCATTTTTTCTTTATTTATTTATTTTGTAATCATTAGACAATACTTGATCTAGAAGGATAAAATTTCACAGGAGGCATACTAACGTTTTACAGAATATCTGACATAGGCATTTATTTCCGTACATTATACATCCTAGAGAGCATTAAATACTAATCCACTAATTGCGATAACTTCAAAACTTATTATCTCGCTTATTTTAAATGGAAAACCTGTATTTTATAACGCCATTTCATGAAGCATTTTATGTTCTTTCTATTTGTAGTGGCATTCCTTATACCCAAATATAACTAATGATACTTTAAGTATTGAAAAAAGTAAAAATCGAAATAATTGGAACTCAGTTTTTATGATTTTGGGGTATGTTGATGTTTTCAACCTAAAATTTCACGTGGAATTCGAAAAATAAATAGCATGTGTAATTTAAAACCCACGTATACAAATTTTCGAAATTCGCGTATTTGTCATTTTCGCCACACCCTGTATGTACAACTTGAGTTCTACGGGTAGACGTTAATTTTTGAAAATAAGTTGTATTTCTGCCAAGACCTATCTTATTTATTTATCTAATGTTAACAGAAAGACACAGTGCCGGCACAATATCATTTTAATGTCAAGTGTGAAAAAATGCGGCGTAATAAAAATGTCATTTCTCTCCCCTGTGAACTTATACGACGAACTGCGAACTGAGAAAAGAAATATTACTTGCAAAAACGCAGGTGAACACTACATTAGCCACATAAAGTAATAAGTCTGACAAATGGAATTTCCATATGAAACGGAACGTCCCAATTCCTTTTTCTTTGCGCGGATGAAAGAACGAATTGAAAGACATTTTCGAATTTAAAAAGCCATTAAATCGCATTAGGCTGGAAGTTCGGATGAAATTTCGGGATGTAATTACGAGGGAAAAAAACTAAAAAGGGTCGTATACCTATCTATTCAGGGTTCCTCGTTATCAACGAGGACGTCGGTGATTCTAATGACTAGGGTCCGGAAAAGTGTGCATTAACGCAGGGTCGGACTCGTAATCCGTCATGTCATTGACGGAAGGACGTATGAGAGATCAAAAAGACAGGAGGAAAATGTGTTAATATATGTATGTACATACCTGTTGCTTGTGTTATTCAGAAACACCGACTGTCTTCAGTGCTTGAGCGTACGTTGCCAGAACCTGTAGTATTTCTGCATTTCTTCTCGTTAAACGTGAGATATTTGGCCTTTATGCATATATGGTTGTAGAGGGAAAATGATGGTTCAACATCTACTGAAGTTAACGATGCAAATTCAAAATAGTTCACATGGACAGAGGACGACACAACACGCACATTATTTTCACGAATTTCGCGCAATTGTTTGTTGTCACTGATATCAATACATTATTATTTTTTACACCTACAAAGGACAATATACGTGCTACTACTATTTCTATACATTTAGCCGTTGTTTTCAAAACCCGTTTACTAGCTATCAATGTCCTAGGCGAAATATCTTAAACACCTAAAATTCGTATCAGAACATTAACTACCTTATTACCGCGAAAATCTGTAGTTTAGTCCATTGTCAGCCACAGAAATTTATTGCGTATGTCTTCTTTGATATTTCGAATGACACGTTTTTTAACAAAACATGACATTTTAACAAAATTGAGTAATAACCACACAATTTTTATTTAAAACTTTTTTTCTATAGGCTATTGCATATTATTATAACGATGGTAGGGGGTGCATAATTTATAATAACCCTGTACATATGTACAGCTTACATACAAAATTTGAATGTAATACATCATTTGTATACGTTTTGTCTCTATTTCTCTTATTTTTTCGGGTCTTGCACCGTTAACTATTTGCTACTAAAACTACATATATTAAAAAAACATTAAAAGTGACTAGTTGTCCACTAGTTGTCCAAATATGCAGTTGTCCAGATAGTTACAAACATTCACATTGCAACAATTCAGTAATTCATGATTAGTTTGACAAAAACTTTTAACAAAAATCGTTAAAAAACGGAGTAAATCGAAAATATCTCCAAGATTTGTTACTTTAACCCCAATGATGTTCACATTCGAAAAAAAAACGAATTGAAATTCGGATAACTTCGATTTAAAAAACTACAGGGTGTTCATTTTGAGCTAAACAAGTTATCAATTGTTTTGAAATTGACAAATTGTAACATAAAATACTGAATGGTACAACAATTGAGAATGTATTTTAAGTGCAGAGAATAAAAAACTTTATATTTTTACGATGTGCCGACAATAAAATGGGAGGGAGCCTGCTATCCAAAAAAGTCTTTCCTGCCACCGTTCTCGAGTTATGAGGTGTGGCTATTAAATAACCGAAATGATGCTGCTACCAGCGCGCTGCGAGCGTGTCTCGAACAGTTTAAACGGTTTAAAGAGGGACGTAAAACGACCGAAGACGATCCGCGCCCCGGACAGCCCTCAACGTCAAAAACGGACGACAACATTGAAAAAAATGGCAAATTAATCCGCGAAGATCGTCGTCTAAGCATCCGAAGGCTTGCTGAAATAACGGGAATCGACAAAGAATGTGTTGCCAGATTTTGCATGAATCGTTCAACATGCGCAAAGTTTGAGCAAAATGGTGCCAAAACTCCTCACTCCCGAGCAAAAGGAATTAAGAATGAACATTTGAGCTGACATTCTAAACAACACTGACACTGATCCATGCCTGTTAGACACGGCGATTATTTGTGATGACAAGATTCGAAAGTGTGGAAGCGGTTAAAGCAAAAACGACGGAGGTTCTGAACCAGCTGACAGAAGCGGACTTCCAGCGCTGCTTTCAACAATGGAAAAGTCGTATGGAGCGGTGTAGAGATCGCCAAGGGTAGTACATTGAAGGCAAAAAAGTTGTACTGTAAGAGGTGTATAGTCATCACCTAAAAAGTGAAGTGGGTCCCATGCGTCGTTTTCAAGATATGGCTAACTGAAATATCACCAACCGCCACTGGTAACTGGTAACGAATAAAAAAGTGTTATGACAGCAGATAATCACCCATATACAACTTGAGTTCTACGGTTAGACGTTAATTTTTGAAAATGAATTGTATTTCTGCCAAGACCTATCTTATTTATTTATCCAATGTTAACAGAAAGGCACAGTGCCGACACAATATAATTTTTAATGTCAAGTGTGAAAAAATGCGGTGTAATAAAAATGTCATTTCTCTCCCCTGTGAACTTCCACGACGAACTGCGAACTGAGAAAAGAAATATTACTTGCAAAAACGCAGGTGAACACTACATTAGCCACATAAAGTAATAAGTCTGACAAATGGAATTTCCATATGAAACGGAACGTCCCAATTCCTTTTTCTTTGCTCGGATGAAAGAACGAATTGAAAGACATTTTCGAATTTAAAAAGCGTGCTTTCAACAATGGAAAAGTCGTATGGAGCAGTGTAGAGATCGCCAAGGGTAGTACATTGAAGGCAAAAAAGTTGTACTGTAACTGGTAACGAATAAAAAGTGTTATGACAGCAGTTCGGTTATTTAATAGCCACACCTCGTATTTTTGAGTTATTTGAAAAATTCATCACAGATATTAATCCATCAGAAGTAAGCACATTCCTTTTCAACAAAAGTAATCAAATTTTTCAAATAACTCGAGAACTCGTGACTCGGTACCGACCATTGCGCCGCACAGTGATTCAGAATCGACGTAAAGCGGCCAAAAATCAGGAGTTTAGCCAATTTTGGCTTAAAAAAATAAAAATAGGGTTTTGTTCGTCTTGGACTATATTTTCAGGATCCGTTTCCCCCAATAGTGCTAGAATATCGTATATGTGCTGTAACATACATATGATGAAATAGTCGCTATTTTTTCGTGAACTCTTTTATTTAAAAAAAAAACTGATATTTTTCCCGGATTCTACGGGAAAAAATACGTTAAAAACCTGTGTCGCACTTGATTTTTTTTTTAATATTGTAAATTTATTGAATTATACAATTACACAGCCTCACAAAAAAATTATGTGCAACGGACTACTATATCCTTATGTTTTCGACCCCATCAGGTCAGGGTCAAAGTCATGTCAAGGTCAAATTTACAAAGAAACAGTTAATTCGAAAAAAAGTGGTATATCTACATGTTTTCGAGATCGCTGAATCCAAATCCGGGGTCGGTTTGACCCCACAGGTCAGGGTCAAGGTCATTTCAAGGTCAAAGTGAGTAAAAATAAGTAAATCGGAGGATATAATAACCATGCTGTTGCAATTGTAGATCGAGGAACGGAAGTATTAGTGATCAATATTGCAATAAAAAAATTCGTAGACTCCTCTAAACAAAAGTTTAAAGGCAGTACTACATCACAACACTAATGTGTATGCTACAAACCCCATTGCACATTCAACTGCACTAAAGGAAAAGTACGATACAATGAAATTCGTATTAGAATCGTATGGCACACAAAACCCTTTGTGTTAGTATTATCAAAATATCTGAGTTTACTTTTAATGCATTTTTTATAGTGAAAGCCTGAACTTCTCGGCATTAAGGAAAATACTGTAGCATTGCTGATAAGCAATCAATCCATTTTCTAAGCAACAGATTAATTTTTATGGAGATGCTCTAATCCTTTAAAATCCTGCTGCCATGATGGATATTGGGAACGATGACAACTGCTCCTAAAGAAGATGTGTAGAATGATTCGCTTTCCAGTCCATCATGGTAGCGAAGTCAGCGATGGCGCGCTGCCTTGCAGGGGGGCTATAAGGTGTGAGAATGAAACCGTAGTGTGTCTGACGACGAGTTAACACTGTCCTCGTCAAAGTCAAAAAGCTCTCATACTTAATCATAATAGCAGTTTTTAAAAAAAATCGTTTCAGTGCATTATTTATCATTGGATGGACTTTTGATCCAAAACATGCAGTTATCATATTTCTCCGCGATTTACTCATTTTTATTGATTTTGAACTTGAAATGACCTTGAATCTAACTTTATTGATCAAATGAACCTCGGATTCGAACTCAGCGACCCGAAATACGCATAGTTATTATATCCTCCGATTTACTTATTTTTACTCACTTTGACTTTGAAATGACCTTGACCCTGACCTGATGGGGTCAAACCGACCCAGGATTTGGATTCGGCGATCTCGAAAACATAAGGAAATAATAGTCTAGTCCGTTGCACAGACATTTTTTTTTGTGGGGCTGTGTAGGTTGTATTCAATAAACTTACAAAATTAAAAAAAAAATTCTAGTGCGACACATGTTTTTAACATATTTTTTCCCATAGAATCCGGGAAAAATATCAGTTTTTTTTTTTAAATAAAAGAGTTCACGAAAAAAACAGCGAAAACTGAAACACTTTTTCAACAATTACGCAAATAGCGATGTTTGAGCGATGTTGCAGCACATACACGATATTCTAGCACTATTGGGGGAAACGGATCCTGAAAGTATAGTCCAAGACGAACAAAAGCTTATTTTTATTTTTTTTCTCACGATTTTTGGCCGCTTTACGTTGATTATCTGCGCCGGGCTCTACTGATTAGTATATTTTTAATTAAATGAGATGGTCGTATCAATTTCATTTGAACGTTGGAGTTATAGCTTTGTTTCAAGGGGAGGAAATTGAAATCAACGTGCCAGGTAATGCGATTTGGTTAAAAGCCGGTCTCGGTTCCATAAATTATATATTACGGTATTACATTAATTAATAATCTCACGATACCCATGGAAAGTCGGAAATTCATTCAAGATGTTTTACATTTTCCGCATTAAATCATTGTATCAGAATCGCATTAAGTTGTTTCGCCGACGTCAAGTACAAAGTCATAAAAGTCGATTAAATGACAAAGTCGAGTCAATTAATTACACTTTGGCGAGCTTACAAAGGAAAGCTTTTCCCTTCTCTATGTCTGTTGTTATAGCGGAGTAATAATTAAAGACTAAGTGGAAAATTTTGTAGTTTGCTTCAATGTATGCCTGCGTGTCAATATATCGTCTGTGTACATTAGACATCGGCCGGTTGCAAACAAGGACAAATTATGGACTTCTCTTTCTAACGGCTAGCATAGATGGTGAAAGAGACGGTCTTATTCCCTCACTACCTTCGATGCGTCAGCGGTTGCTTCTTATCTGTCGTTTCACTTCTATTTGTCCTTTTTTATAACTGGCCCATGTCCAATGTACACATACGATATAGGAACAAATCCTTTTACGAGTATTTTAATTTAATCCCAAGAGAACTTGGAAAATATAAAAAACATTAGCATTAGAAAATTCATGGTGTCTCAATAAGCAATCCCAAGGCAAAACTGGGTTACAGACCAGATCCTGACTGGTCAAGTGATATGTCGTTCAGTATTGTCTCCTTCAAAATAACTTCTTTGCGCTGGAGAGGGTTCCTTTCATTCCTCATAGCAGTTCTGGAAATCATACTGTCATATTGCAATTCAACGTTTCAACGTTTACAGCCGTTTGATTGTTTTCTATGGTCTCAAACTGACGTTCCTTTAGGTGATTTTTCAATCTCGGGAAGAGAAAAAAGTCACAAGGACTCAAGTTAAGCGAATAAGGAGGCTGAGGAGCCACATACATGTTTTTACTGGCTAAAAACTCGTTTACTGAAATGACTGTGTGACAAGGCACATTGTCGTGATGCAACATCCAGTTGTTCTTGGTGTTTGGTCTCACACGCATGACCATTTTTCGAAGTTTTTCAAGAACCGCTCTGTTGATTTACTGATTGGCCTTTGAGGCAAAAATTCTTTGTGGATAATTCCCAGGCTATCAAAAAAGCAACTCAGCATGCATTTGATCTTCGACTCGCTCATTCTTGCTTTTTTGTGTCTTGGTGAGCTTGAAGTGTGCCATTCCATGCCTTGGTGCTTGGTTTCCGGGTCGTACTCAAACACCCAAGTGACATCACCAGTAATGACACGTTCCATAAGATGGGGAGCATTTTCAATCGATTCCAAAAAGTCTAAACACATTTCTCTCCTGATGTCCTTTTGTTTCTAAGAAAGGTTTTTTGGAATCCTTTGTACGCAGATTTTTCTCATCCAATTCGTTAGTCAAAATCTGATGAACAGTGTCAAAAAAAAAGTCAAGATCAGTGGTATGTTTTTAACTCTTGTCAATTGTTTTGCAAAAGTATCCGTTGCGTTGTGTCCAAGTCATTCGTTTTTATTATTTACAATTAATTTATTATTTATTTTACAATTAATGTCACTCATTTTTAAAACGTACTAGAAAAAAACGGTTTACGAAAATAGTCACAAAGAACAAACAAATGACTCTAAAAAATATTCCGTCTCCGCAGTGTTGCTAGATCAGGCGCTACGTTGCCAGTCTAAGTACTTAATTTACACATCTCGTATGTGGGTAATTCTTTTACAGACCGAACACCTTTTTGACCGACACATCTTCGATTTGGCTGAAAATTTTGTCACGAATTCTATATCGAAAAATAAGATACGTGTCCGAGGATTTTTTTTTCACATATTTTCGATAATACAAGTGATCGAACATTTGATAATAACGAGGTTTTTGGCTTGGAGACTCATTTTTAAAAACGTATAACTCCGGTTCTATTTGAGCTACAAACTTCTTCTTCTTCTTTTTTTCGTTTTAAAGCTAAAGGATTGAATTTTGAGAAAAAATATTTTCAATAAAAATTATTAACAAATTCATATTGTTATTAACAATTTATTTGTTTAAATCAATTTTTAACAACGGTCCCTACCTCATAGCAAGTTTTTTATATTTTTATCGTATTCTCCGTCAAATTTTACATAATACACATGTTTTCAAAATATGGTACCTTTATTATTACTATTGTTAAAACATTAATTTATATAGCGCTACACGTGAAAAAAAAAACTATAGCTCGGATCAACAAAAGTTAAATATAAAAGTTGTAGATAATAAAGAGATCTACAATTTTGTCTTCAAAAACTTTCTACGAGGTAGGGGCCGTTGTTAAAAATTGATTTAAACAATTAAATTGTTAATAACAATATGAATTTGTTAATAATTTTTATTCAAAATATTTTTTTCTCAAAGTTCAGTCCTTGAGAAGTTGTAGCTCAAACAGAACCGGAGTTATAATTTTTTTAAAAATGAGTCCAAGCCAAAAAACTCGTTAATCTCAAATTTTCGATCACTTGTATTATCGAAAATTTGTGAAAAAAAAATCCTCGGACACGTATCTCTTATTTTTCGATATAGAATCCGTGAAAAATGTTTCAGCCAAATCAGAGATGCGTCGGTCAATTTTCATCAAAATCCGTACGGATTGTAAAATAATTACCCATGTATGTAAAACAGTAAGTACGGTATATGTAAAATACGATATATGTAAAATGCTTTTATATGTCATCGAGCACCCTTCAATATGTTTACGACTTCAAAAGCCTTGGGGGTAGTTTTACCATACTTATCCCGCTAGACCCTCTGGCAGAACGCAACAAAAAGTCAAAAGGAAAAAGTCAAAACCTATCTAAAGGCAATTATCCCTGATTCTACCCGCTTCATAAATAATTTAACATTATTTTCTGTAATTGCCCATATTTCACATAAATAAAACGGAAATGAAATGGGGAAAGAAAACTCCGTTATTGCGTTTCATGCTTTATTATTATGAAAAAGGCCCCCCAGAAAAAGGTCGGCCTCCACTACAATAAACCCTTATTGAAAAAGCCTAATAGCGCGCAACACCTTTACGGCTTTTTTATTGTCATGGTGAAATTATGTAAAGCCTTGCGCGATGGTCTATCAGGGTTCCGACGCGGCCTCTTTCAACCCTGCTATATTCAAGTAAATGTAACGGGGAATGAATGCTACTCTCTTAGCTCTTTGTTTACATAGGACTTGAACTCCCGGCGTTTTTTCCTTTTTCCTGATAGACCCGTCGTTTTCCCAAATCGTCAATTTACAATTCCGGGCTCGAAAAAACGCGAAGGCTGAAATTACAATGAGGTCTTAATGAAAATAGTAGGATAATCTCAGGCAGAGGTATTTCAATCGATTTTGACTGAAATAAGTTAAAACATCTAATCTGGAACTACGAGCTGTGTAAATTAAGTAATGAGATTGATTTTTTTTAAATTGTTTTTTTTCGAATAGAATTACAATTCAGTATTGTCTCTTTAAAAAATAACTTCCTTTGGAAGTCACACAGCGCTGGAGACGGTTCTTCCATTCCTCATAGCAGTGCTGGAAGTCATATACTGGAATAGCCTTCAGTTGGTCGGTTACAGCCGTTTGAATGTTTTCTATGGTCTCAAAAGTCACAGGGACTCAAGTCAGGCGAATAAGGAGGCTACGAAGCCACAGTGGCTGTGTGACAAGGCGCATTGTCGTGAAGCAACATCTAGTTGCTCTTGATGTTTGGTCTCACACGCATAACCCTTCGAAGTTTTTCAAGAACCTCTCTGTAGAAGTGTTAATTTACTGTTTGACCTGGAGGCACAAACTCTTTGTGGACAAGTCCCTGGCTATCAAAAAAGCAAATCATTATGCATTTGATCTTCGACTTGCTCATTCTTGCTTGTTTGGGTCTTTGAGAGTTTGAAGTCATTCTATGTTTTGGCGCTTGGTTTCCGGGTCGTACTCAAACACTCAAGTCTCATCACCAGTAATGACACGTTCCATAAAATGGGGATCGATTCCAAAAAGTCAAGACACCTTTCTCTTCTGATGTCCTTTTGTTCCTGCAAAATTTTTTTGGAACCATTTTTGCGCAGATTTTTCTCATCCCAATTCGTCAGTCAAAAACTGATGAACAGTGGTGTGATTCCAAATTAACCCCTTCCTAGCCCATCCTTTCCTCCCCCCCCCCTTTGAACCCCACAACCCCGTGTTCTATCGACATTTTCATCAGTTTTTGAAGATTTTTGATATATGAACACGTTCAGATTGCAGCGCAACTCACACTCTCGCGCGGAATGTATGTACGTATTAGAGAGACGCGCACATTGAACCAAAATAAAGTAGTACTCATATTTTAGCCTATAATGAGTAGAATCATTGTGAGTTAAGGTTATTATGGTTCATGGAACGCTTCATAAAAAAAAATAATTTAAAGTTTAAAAAACGACAAAAATGTACAAAAAGAGCTAAACAATTCGCTTTTTTGCCAATAATTTCTATAATTTACTATATTATTTATGGCGTAAAATGCATATAAAAAAATACACATCTTTAAGTATACAAATACATTCAATAATAGTCGGAAACTGAAACTTTTTTTTCGAGAGTGTGATGGGCGGAAAATGGCCTTTATCAGACCACCTCCTTTAAGAAAATTTAAACATAAGAGAGGAGTTAAGTAAATACATGATTTTTGGAGTTGGGCGACATGTCTCCCAAACGCCACAGATTCGTGTATGTGAAATTGACACCTTTTTTGAAAATTTGAAGCGATTTAATTTGCGATCGTCTGTGAAAGTTTGCAATTTCATTCAACTCAATTATCAATAAAAATTGACACCAAAAATATATTTGGCATCTCCTAAGACATCGGAATCAATATCGTTTAAAATGTTCCGATTTACCCCCGTATATATCAACCCCTGTAACTTCTGTGTCACAATTATGTGATTCATAAACTGATTCAGCACCCTAGAAACTGGCACTTGTAAAAATATATGAATTTTGTCCGCTTAAATTGGTGATTGGCCCCACTGTGCGCGTCACGATTTTACAGACAACAATGAAAAACAACGATCTTTCCAGCACCTTAACAATCAAATGCTTCAAAAATTATTTTTGCAGTCGTTTGCCATTCGTTTTCAAAAGTTTTCGATTACATTTTTTTTTCTATGCCACATGTTAGACCATGTTCTGTTTGTGGTAGCATCCACACATTGGAGCAAAGCTCAGTCCGCTTGCGTCATTACCAACGTTAACTTGTCTGATGTGGAAGGCTCTGTTTGTTACAGCCCCAAAAATTACAATACTTTTTCATTATTACTATAGGAGACGATATCATTTTGATTATTTCGAATGCCTTCACAATTAGTTATTTACTCTATTTTATAGTAGTTATTTTTAGTAGTTGTATATTAGTAGTTATCTTAGTTGTTATCTATTATTATAGTAGTTATAGTAGTTATTGGACATATCCTGTAACACACACGTGTGGAATGATTACCGGCTCCTGGATGAAGGTTTTGTATCTTTTTTTATTCGTTGAAATCGTTGAATTCATCGAATAGGTATAAAATAATATATTCGGAAATACGACATAATTTACAGTAAGCTGTGGATAGTTCCTCTTTTTTTGTCAAACATAAACAATGCAGAAAGCTGTCTTCATACTTTTGTTGTTTAAATCAGTGAGACACACTTTAAAGATTATTACTACTTATTGAATAATGCAGGCTTTTGTGAAATATTTATTGTCAGAATAGACAAGTAAAATGACAGGTTAAATAATAAATGGACAGAATAAATGTTATGTATGTTCAATCATAACAAAATGTCCAAAAAACTACTCTCTGATTAATATTTTACCCATTAATTACCCAATCATAGTCCTGCCCCTCCTAATTAAAGTACACTGTTTCTGATATCACCAGTACATTCGATACCGAAAAATTTGCCTCAACTGGGGATAATTGTAAAAGAATACCTTTTGGGCGTCACATTCAGAGGGCTCTAGCCTTAGGAATCATATTCGGACACACATCCATAGGAACTTATTTTGATCTAAGGAATCACCCTCCAAACATTTCACCGATCTTCAAACATTTTTTCCGAACACCCGATACACTACTATAATACACTGACTGCACGTCTCTACTCTTCATCTTACTTTACTCTTACTCTTCATTCATTTAAAGTCTGAGATCTCCGCTTCTTTTTCCTTTCTCTACAACGACTCGCCGTTTTTTCCAAATTGTCGATTTATAAATCTGCACCCTCGGAAATACGGAGGCAGAACAAAATCTCAATTAGGTCTTAATGAAAATAGTAAGGCGACTCTGCATACATTGGGAGAGGGCAGAATCACTTTGGACTCGACACTCTGGTCGAAACTGTCGGAAGAATTTTCTCTCTCTTGCGTGCGACGTAAAAAGTTCCAATTTAGATGGTAATGACCCAATTAAAGTTCGCGAGACGCCAAATCCCCCTTCGAATAGATTCTCCTTGCGTTCTGATTAACTCGGACTCAGCTGAACCCGTCTCAAGTTCGCATCAGGTAATGTAAATGCGTGTCCAAACTGAAATAACAGTTTTCAGTTCACGAAATTATTTTACGTGCAAATATTTTGTTTATAACTAAACATCGAAAAAACGCTTCTCAAACCAAGGGCGTAGCCAGTAGTTATCATTGGGGGGGGGGGGGGGCTCAATGCAGTTCAAACAAATAAGCTAAAAAAAACCGCATTATTCCCCCGAGTATTTCGGTTTTAACTTGACCTTTTGGGGGGGGGGCGATCGCTGCAGATGAAACAAATAAGCTAAAAAAAAAAAAAAGTCACTACAGGCAACGGCAACCGCATTCCCCCGAGTATTTTGGTTTTAACTTGACCCTTTGGGGGGGGGGGGGCGACCGCCCTCATCGCCCAACGAGGCGCGTTCATAAAGTAAGGGCCGTTTGGTCACAGAAAAAAATGTACTCATAAGAAACAAATGTTATTGTCATATTTAGTTAGGTACCATCTTACTTTACTTCTCTACATAATCGCCGTTCACTTCTAAGCATTTTTCGTACCGCTGCACCAGCTTCTTTAACCCCTCTGCATAGAAGCTTGCCGCTTGAGAGTTGAACCAGTTGACAACGGCGTTTTTGAGTCCCTCTTCGGTTTCAAAACGTTGTCCACCGAGCCACTGTTTAAAATGCAAGAAGAGGAAGTAGTCGCTAGGTGCAAGGTCGGGACTATACGGTGGGTGGTCAAAAAGTTCCCAACGAAAATCTTGAATTTTCTCATTGGTTTTGGCAGCAGTGTGAGGACGCGCGTTATCGTGGAGGAGGATTATGCCAGATGACAGTTTCCCGCGGCGTTTGTTTTGGATCGCACGTCTCAATTTTTTGAGCGTTTCGCAGTACACGTCAGCTGTAATTGTTGTCCCACGTTCCAAGAAATCAACCAAAAGAACACCGTCTTTGTCCCAAAAAACTGTAGCCATCAATTTTCGACTTGTGTATTGAGTTTGCTTAAACTTTTTCGGTTTTGGTGAAGATGAGTGTCGCCACTGCATCGATTGCAGTTTTGTTTCTGGGTTGGCGTAGGATACCCACGTCTCGTCCCCAGTAACAATGTGAGAAAACAAATCAACTCCATCTTGTTGATAACGGGCCAAAAACTTTCGTCCACTAGACATTCTTTGCTCTTTGTAGTGGTCGGTGAGCATTTTTTGTACCCACCTTGCACACAATTTGCGGTATGCGAGGTTTTCTGTGACAATATTGTAAACAGTAGTGCGTCCAAGTTGAGGAAATTTGTTAGCCAGGCCACTAATCGTCAATCGACGATCAGATCGCAGTGTTTGGTCCACTTGTGAAACGATTTCATCGGTTTGGATACTGGGCCTGCCACTCCGCTCTTCGTCATGGACATTTGTTCGGCGATTTTTAAAATCACGGCACCATTGTCTAACCTTTCCTTCACTCATAACTGTAGGTCCGTAAACCAGGCATAACTCCCGATGAATTTCAGCAGCCGACGATTCTTTTGCACATAAGAAACGAATCACAGAACGCACTTCACAGTTGGCGGGATCAACGATTTTCGCGGCCATTGTTCTTTGCATTCACGGACAACAATACGACTTCAGAATCAAAACAAATGACGCTGTAGCTTCGCAATGAGTCAGTAGATGGCGCTGCAGTAGTAAAACTGTGCTTCGAAGCGACAAAAATTTATATATAAGCAAACGGCCCTTAGTTTATGAACGCGCCTCGTAAGTCATCCAAAAAAAGTCATCAAATCTGACTGTGAACGAGAGAAATGGAAATAGGGGTCATGTTGAAGCTCGAACCGAAACTATGTTGTCAAACTATTGAAGAGGCTATTGTAAAATAAATAATGGTTTTTTTAATGGATTTTTAATGAAGAACAGATGCGTGTATCACTTGAAATTTATTTTAGAAACGGCAGTAGAATCAATGGAAACTGAATATATTCGATGAGAGCTGCATATGAGGATTTCAGGTAAGGACAGTTCAGGTTTTGCAGACGCAGTTATTTATTTCGACCAGTTTAGTCGGTCACTAAATTTTTCCTAAATTTGTACCGGAAAACTGGAAGCGTCAATCGTCAATTAGATAGATAAATAAGGAAATGGCAGATCCAAAGTAAGGGCAGAAAACGTTGAAATGCTTGGGCAACTGATAAACCGACAAAATCCAAAACCTCAATTAACCATGAGCTAACAAGTAAATCTACATTGTCAACTAATTTTGAAAAAATATTTGGAGCTCCATCCATATCGTCTGCAATCCACACATAAAATTCGCAGAGCGAATGAACCTCTAAGACTACACTTCTGCCAATGGTTTATTAACCATTTTAATAATAACGATGCTATCTTAAAAGTATAGAATATTAAAGATCTTTTTTTACTGATGAGGCTTGGTTCCATCTTTCGGGCTTCGTTAACTCTAAGAATATGAAACTTAGAGTGCAGACAACTCTCACTTTAATATTGAAACTCCACTATACTCTTAGAAAATTGGAGTGTGGTTCTACGAGATGGAGCTCGTGCGCATACTACTGGGGAAACAATTAATTATATAGGTGAATTTTTGTAAAACACGCATCCCCCTAGATCATGCGATTTGATCCCTTGCAATTTTTTTTAATTATCTCTTCAAAATTCAACAAAAACATATTTAAATGATTATTCTGGAGGATATTGATCCTCTACTTCAATAATTGCTTCCCATTTGCTTGACAGACAGTCTATTCGAAACGAAAAGAAGTAGCGGATCTTAGAGGCATCCACGCTTTGACATTTGACGTCAGCCACCAATATAAATACATCCAAATCTCCATAAATTTTGTTTGCTTGCCAATTTCCCATTGAGCGGTTAAAGTGGTAATCCGTAGGCGCCTCTGTGGAAGAATATAGTGGATGAGGGAGCAGATCCCTTACTGGCGATGGATACAACGACACGACGCTCAACATACGAATATGCGTTATTGTGGAAGACAATTTGGTTCTTTTTTCGCCGTATCTTCATCTGGATCAGATGAAAATACGAATCAGAACCGGAGGCGATCAAGTTGAGCCTGTTGATGTTGAATTGCCGTTTGCCTTTTTGTCCTGAATTCGATACTGAAGTCTTCGGCCAGCATTGTAATTGTCATGCTTTTGTCCTCTTCCACCGCTACCAGAAGTGCCTGATCATCGAAATCCGATAGTCGACCTCTTCCTGGATTGCTCTCCAACCTGTTGTCACCTGATTTGAAGCGGGCACACCAGTCCCAACATTGTACTTCGCTAATTATTCCTTCACAAAAATTTCTTTGACGTCGCGAAACGACTGTGCTGCTTTCCATCCTTTCTCGAAGTGGTAAAACAGAATTTGACGAATATGATCATGATATTCGACATCCATTTTTATCAACCAAGCAGAAACATATTTTGATAAAAAAAATACACGAAATGCCAATTTTACTAACAAAAACGCGCCAATATAAACGGTGGATAATTATGTATTAACCCAATATATGGAGACTTATATGTGTTATCTCCACGTTCACTTAGAATTTATTCATATGTTGCAGACCATATGCACCACACTGATGAGTTCCATTAGAACGAAACGGCTGTCAGTGCGGTTTAGTTGAAAGCGAAACTTCTTATTATTAGAACAGTAGTTCGATGGTCCTGAACAGTTTTGTGGTACCACGTCTCGCATGTTAAATAACAATTCGAATCTCTGAACTCCTTTATTTATTTATGAACCGAGGTACGCACATCGCTGTGCAGCTGTGTATATGTATACACAGCTGCTGAAAACAGGCGTTATCATATTTACTTTGCTCTTTTACGCAGTCGTTAAACCCGGTTAGCTAACGGCCCTCATGAATAATAACTAATGCGTTTTTTATTTGCTACCCTCCCGAGGTATTAAAACGCTGCTGTCGGCGCGTTTTGTGTCTTCTTTTCCGAAATATCAATTCGAACAAAGTCAATCGATCATAGAGAGGGAGTTCGCTCCATTCATCACCGGCCTGAGTCCCGTTCGTAAATGCCCGTCGCTCATCTGCTGAGTCACGCTCATTAGGCCGATAGCGGAAAATACCCGCCAAAATATCCGTCGGCCACAGGCCATTTTCGCATAGTTTGTCATTTATTTAGGAGGAATTATTTTCAGAAGGAAGTGCAGAGTAAGCAAAGTATCATTGAATTATTTAATTATTATTATTTCCACGACTTTTTAGTCACACTTCTCAGCGTAAACGCTGGGAAACATTCACCCATTCCTGATGCAGACTAGCTCCGCCAGAAGAAATTAGGCTCAGGCGAGAGGAGGAAATTCATCCTGTCCGAAAACCTTTCTTACAATGTGATACATTTTGTAATAATATTGGCTTCTGGGCATTTCTAATGATGTTATAAGATAGTCCCAATGCTGCGATGTTCTTGGTGAAACTAGTCATCATCACTTCCTCTGCCGATATGTCTCCACCTTCTTCAATATCCATAGGCGCTTCAGCTCGATTGATATATTTTCGTATTTCACGATCTTCTCCCGTTCAGTCTTCTGAACGTTTTGGGTAAGTGGCACTGTGATGTCTATGATGGTCCCTCTTCGTTGTTCCTTGTTGATCAGTACATCACTGCATCTTCCGATTCCTGCACAGCTTCCGGGGTATATGTAGTTACATTGAGTGCCAGTTGTTGGTGGACCATTTTCGCAAGTTGGTTGTGCCTGCCGAGATATGCTGACTCTGCTAGTGCGGGACACCCTCCTATTATGTGTTATATAGTTTCGCCTGCAGATTCACATTTCCTACATATGTCTTTGACGCCGTCTCTTGGGATATGATCAGATTTGCCAGCTTTGCCAGATAAGCTTTGATAAAATTGCCTCCAGATAAAAGCGTATTCAGCAACTTTGTCACGCGGTTCTTGTATTTCTCTTCTCTTCTTTCTTCAGTTGTGTGTGGTTGATCTGGTTATCTTGACACATTCCTATTGCTCTTCCGGTGGTAGTTGATGAATGTCGGCATACACCTCTGGGTTGTTATGAGGTGCTCCCTTCACAATACTCATTGTGATGCATTTATCCAGGCCAAAAGACATTCTGATATCGTCGCTGAAGGTCCTAGTAATTTCAATTATTATTATTATTTCGACGACTTAATAGTCACACTTTTCAGAGTAAATTCTGGGAAACATTCACCCATTCCTGCTGCAGACAGCCATGAGTTGGTTACCCATCCCCTCCCCCAGCAGAAATTAGGCTCAGGCGAGGGGAGGAAATTCAAACTGTCCCAAAACCTTTCGTACAATAAGACAAGTTTGTAATAATATTGCCTTCTCGCCATTTTAAATGATGTTATGAGATAGTACCAATGCTGCGATGTTCTTGGTGAAACTAGTCGTCATCACTCTCTCTGCCAATACTGCGTGGGGTATGTCTCCACCGTCTCCAATAGGATAGATATGTTTTGAATGTGGCTAAGTAGTACTGCGATGTCTATGATGATGCTTCTTCGCTGTTCCTTGTTTATCAGCAGAATATCTGGTCGGTTGAAGTCCACCGTCGGTGATGATTAGCATATCCCAGTACATCACTGCTTCTTCTGATTCCAGCACACCTGCCAGGGTATATTTATAGGATGGTGGGGTCGCCGCTAACAGGCCATACTTGGAGTGCCAGTTGTTGGTGGACCATCTTCGCAAGTTGGTTGTGCCTGCCGAGATATGCTGATTGTGCTAGTGCGAAAAGTGACGATACATCGTTTCTGAAATATTCTGAAAAAAACTGAAGACTTGTGTTTTTCTATTTCGTCTGTACATTTTTTATTAAACCTTTAAAGTGGGTTCAAGCTAAAAGTAACCACCATGTACACAAGGTGGTTTTCGGAAGTAGTTCACCCCTACAAGTTTTTAGTTTTCAGAGAAATTTTACAATTATACGAGTACTCCGCTAAATTTTATGTCCACTTCATTAACCATACATGGTATCTAAAACTCACCATTTAAGAGATATTCAACTGTTTTTGGAAAAATATCGCGATCACAGTTCTCTAAATGTTTCTAAATAGCGTATATAAGATAAATAAATAAACCAAACCAACGTATATAAAATAAACATATTGTAACGTTTTGTTCACTACAGGTTCGTAAGGTGTGAAAAATTTAAACTCGCACTTTCAACTAACACTATTTATTTAAACAACTACATATACGGATTATACACTAAACTAATTACTAACACTAATTTATTTTTATACAATTTATATTCGATAGTTGTACGAAGATCGAGACACGTAATTTATTTCCAATGATATACTTGAACGGCAAAAAAACAGTTCTTTTTTTGTTTCTTTTTTAGAAATTGGGATATTTTTTAAAGTAATGGTAATAATTATTACAATAAAATTTAGCAATTTTATATTTACTTTATAAAATATTCCACTAGCAGTTTACAAAATCTTGAAGTGTATTTGTCACTATATTATGACTTAAAATCAGTATAAAGTAATACATATCTAGACCCAGGGTGCGAAATCAGCATAAACCCGGGGAACTTGGCAACCGTATTTCAGGCAGAAATAATCCAACAACCAACCCTGGGACGGCCTGGGGAGAGGAAAATAGATCATAAAACGGGTAACTGCGCACCCGTCCGGGGAAAGGGGAACCTAATTGTATTTAGGGTATCCAAAAAGGAGCAAGTGCCCTTACCTCACTTTATTTAACAGTTTTCCGTAAGGAATATTTCAGACCTGTCTCTTTGCTCCTACCGACATCGACACACTTCCCTATTAATGAGTGGCCTAGGGCCGCTAAAACGCTGGACGATATAAGGAGAGGGAGTTGTTCTTGAAAATATAGGAATTTTGGGCCTATGTGTTTTTTTTTGAAACGGAGGGCTGAAACCGTCCGGTAATTTTTATGTGAAAAAAAACCGTCTTTTTTTCACATTTTCGCTTATATCTCCGTTCCTTGGCATATTCTATATAACATATGCATTTAAGAAGTTGTAGTCTAGTCGTTGTAGTCTTCAAGTGCTATTGTTAACTTGCAAATGACTGCTGAAGTTGAAAAAGTGCTTTTTTCGCCATTTCTTTACTTCGAAAGCAAGATGATCATGAAATTTGAATATCTTGACGCCCATTTTTTTTAAATACGCGTCTTAAAGCGTACTTTCAAGATATTATAGTCACAATTCCGAGAATTTCGAGGCAGCAACGCCAAAACAATATATACGTCGCCCAAATTAATATTTTTCAAAATCTCCAAAAGTCTCGCAAACTTGAAGAGATTTATGATTTTTCTAGCCAAATCCGGTCAATATCGTACAATAAACAAAGAAATGACGTCATTGTTAATTAAGACTTGCAAAAATTAACTCGATAAGTTATTAACGGATCGAGCTGAAATTTTTTTGTAACTTCATACTACAAATAGCAGTCCCTCCTACTTCATGCTCATAGTCGCCCTACTTTCGAAGTAAAAAAATAGTGAATAAAAGCACTTTTTCAACTTCAGCAGTCATTTGCAAGTTAACAATAGCACTTGGAGACTTCGGGTTGGGCTTAAAATTTTGGAAATTCAATAGGCTACAAATGCATAAGCTATAAAATATGCCAAGGAACGGAGATATAAGCGAAAATGTGAAAAAAGACGGTTTTTTTTCACAAATTGTTAATTTAAAAAAATTAGCGGACGGTTTCAGCTCTACGGACCCCGCGCATTGTATTCTACGTAAAAAAATACATACAAAACCGTCAAAACTAGCCCTACATGTTTCAAGAACACTTTTTGATGATTTTAGCTCCCTGCCTACTGGACTATACCTACCAGTTAATTTTTAAAGCTTGTCGTTTTGCGCTACACTGTCACGAAAGAGACTAGTTGTCGAATGTTGTAAACGTAAAAACACATTTTGTTCCATACATTGTACCGTTTATGTCAAATTACGGCGAAGCGTGTTGCGCTTTCTATACTTCCAATTGGCTAGAAACATGGCATGCAATAAAATGACAAACATAGAATTACTCCATATTTTAATGCATACACTAGATTTATCTAAGTATTTACGCCTGCACGAGTACTTAAACACGTTATCAAACACGTGTTAAATGTGATTAAGCTTATTTCACAAAAAATAACCTAATGCAGAAATGATATAAAGTAGAATGCGAAAAAAGACTGGGACGCGGAAGCTAAAATGACATTTATTTGCTTTGTTGTATTATTTTTTGTTTTCCACGGCATACGTGATTAGATTAGTCAAACTACGTTTGGTATCAGATAGCCAGTAGGATGCCGATTGCGATAATGACAAATAGTTTGGCACTTTTTCTGCAATAAATGTTTCACACAAGTCAATTTGTTTACATCGTTGGATTCAGAAAACAAATTTGCATGATAATTTGCAAAAAAAATCCTATATTGCCATTTGAAAAAAAAGTAGACTATCTCGTTTCAGAAAAAAAAAGTTGAAAAATACTGCAGTAGTCTCACTTATAGTTCCTTTAGAGCCATTTCATCTGGTTTTTTGTTTTTTAACATCAGGCTAAAAATAACGGAGTTATGGCTCGCGGCGTTTTTTATCAGCGTTTTTTTTTTTGTATATTAAAACGGTTTGGACCCAGAATAGTTTCAGGGAAAACATAAAACATTGTTACCCGTAATGGGTATAATTTTTCTTTTTTAATGGCGCTGGGCGTAATAATTACAGTTCCATTTTAATGCACGTAGCACTAAATCAGCAAGCATAGAAAATCATAAAAATCTATATGGTTCATCCTGTGTGTTTGAACTGAATACTTTACATTCATTTATTGGCCATCATTCCTTATTCTTGGTATTTAGGAAGATGTATTGTGATGTGTAAAATATTTAAAGTATTGAAAAAAGTCGTTTTGAAAGTCGTTTACGTACCTACGTAACAACATATTTTTTTCACGAAGCACACTTCTTAGAAATGAAAACTAGTACGTTAAGTTAAGGGGTTACATTGATTTTGCGGGGTGATTTTGATCTGTAATGTGTAAACACCCACCACATGGCTATCCCTTAAAGCAGGGATTGGCAACCTTTTTCTATAGAAGGGCCATTTGGTGGTACAACGAATATAGTGCGGGCCACATGTAATTTGAAAATTCAAAATACGTCATATTAGATTAACGAAACAGTGTGGTAAGTTATCACATCTAATTGTAGATAACCGAAACTCTGTTGTGTCTTTGGAGAATGTGTTGATTTTTCCTGGAGTGGGTACTGGAACCTTCGGCGTAGAAACAAAAAACTGGACGTTTTCCACGAAACACCGAACTACTATACTTTTCTCGACGCGCGTTTCGCCAACTAAGTTGGCATCTTCAGGAGAGGATTGAAACTAAATTCTAGCCTACACACTTGCACTATTTATACTAAATTTGTTACCACGCTTCACTGAACCGTAACTGTCTTTGTTTATCAGAACAAACAGTGGACTGGTGGGTATCGGACCATTGTCCTTATTCATACTACTGTTACACTTAATGATTTCTAAACTTTCAAGCGCATCCACCTGTCTACTGTTTGTTACATTCCTAATTAATTTTAAATAATTTGTCTATCCTATGGTTGTTGTCAAAATCGTGTTGGGCAACACAAGATTTTTTCACTCCGCCATATTTCAAAAGCCATGTGTTCTTTAAATATAGTCAAAATAGATCTTTTTATTTGCCCAATATACTTTTGATCACAATCTTTACAACTTATTTCGTATATTCCTGACTTTTCGTTATTGTCGATTTTGCCTTTGGGGTTACCCAAAAGCGTCTGGTTTATTTTTAAAATCATTATTTTTAAAATTTTATCTAGTCCGCGGGTGAATTTAGGTTCATATGGTAACGAAGCAAATTTCGAATTGTCAGCATCTCTACGAAAAGTCGTGGAATTGTAAAGGGTTCTCTTAAATGTATGCTTCCTTATTAACTTATCTATTAAATGGACTGAGTAACCGTTATTCTTAATTAATTGTTTCTCACGTTCAAACCTCTCTTTTACTGAGGGGGGAAATTTAACAAACGGTGAATTATAAAATTAAAACTTGCCATTTTATGTTGAAAAGGGTGGTGTGAATCGTTGGGAATATATCTAAGAGCCGCGGTTTTAGAATTTTTCGTATAATACGTTTTTTCAGGTTTTAAAGACGATTTTTGATTTTTCCAAAAATCACGTAATCTTAATTTCCCAAAAATGTCATTTAAAAAAATCTGAAAAATTTTGAGAGTATTTTTCGATTGTTCCTAAAACATTTTTATTCTTAGAACATGTTTAACAAAAATGTGTAGTTTTTGAGAAAAAATGTATAAAATTTATAAAAAAAAAAATCTGCCGCCATTTTGTTATCATTTTTAAAACTAAAATAAAGCCATTTATCTTAAGTTTAGATTTCGAGGACGCGATTTTTTTCTGGTATAAAACCTGGGGTTTACCTGTTTCCTAAAGAAATTCAGGTCTTAACTTTTTTTTGCTGTCGAATAAATCGTAATTTTGTTCAAAAACTTTTTTAAAATCAATTTTTGAAGAACTCTAAGGCCGTATTCTGAAAAAGCATGAACTTTGACGTCGGAATTGAAAACTCTAAAAAATCGGGGTATATGGGACTTAACGGGTTAAAAAAGAAAATATAATTCAATAATTTTTTTTTTCTTCCTTGCGGGCCGCAGGAAAGCACTTCACATCATCCACCATAAAAAATGTATGTATTACTTTTCATATTACTACTCATTTTTTATCTGAATTCAACCAGTTTATGAAATGGAAGTTCGTTGGTGGTCTAGTAACATATATTTTAACATATTTCATGCCTGCTAGATTAAGAAAATAATTTTATACAAGGGGTCACTTTGATAGCTATTAGAGGTTAGGTATAACTATACTGGGTGTCTCAGCTTTTAGTTTACAAACTTTATCTGCTCACCCAGGATAATTAGCAAAAAACTATATATAAAATTTACTTGAATTCATGGGGCCTATAAAATGACATATTCCGTTTGACATGTGCTAGTGACCTTGAGGTTATGGCAGTGTCAATATAAGTTTTTTACATACAACACCCTGTATTTTTCGACATTTTTGTATTTACCGAACAATTCTACACATATTTCATGTAACATACCCTATACCTATCTTCAAGCGTTTTCGAGATTTTCAAAGTCAAACAGCTATTATTTCACAATACAAAGAATTTTCAGTTTGCCTTGTCAGTTTTGAAACAATTGAGAGGCATTGTTAAAAGTAATTTTAATCAGATCAATGGGATATTTCAGTAATTATAAGCAATTAGTTTAATAAATTTTCAAATTGAGCTGGCAAACAAGGCAAACTGAAAATTCTTTGTATTGTAAAATAAGAGCTGTTTGACTTTGAAAATCTCGGAAACGGTTGAAGATAGGTATAGGGTATGTTACATGAAATATGTGTAGAATTGTTCGGTAAATCCAAAATGTCGAAAAAACACAAGGTGTTGTATTTAAAAAAACTTATATTGACACTGACATAACCTCAAGGTCACTAGCACATGTCAAACGGAATATGTCATTTTATAGGCCTCATGAATTCAAGTAACTTTTGTATATACATTTTTTGCTAACTATCCTGGGTGAGCAAATAAAGTCTGTAAACTAAAAGCTGAGACACCCATAGTTAAAAAATAGCTATCAATGTCACGTCAACATAGAACATATTTGATAAAAATTACTGAACCAAAAGTAATGAGGGAGAAAATGATAACTCCCGGCACCATGTAGATATTCTCACAGCAATGAAATAAAGGTCAGTCATCCCACAATGAGTTCCACATTGATAACGACGTTTGTATTTTTTTATTTTACATTTTTTCTCGGTATTATCTGATTGATTCAAAAGTATTGAGCCTTACTGATATAATCAAATATCAGTATATATTTTATAAACAGGAGGAATTTAATTTAGAATGTAAGGCGGCCCCTAGACGGTCAATAACATTGCACAATATTACGAATTGCGCAAATATCATTTTATGATCCCTCTTCCACAAACGATCAATATTTTTTTTGCTCAATAATATTGACGGCTTCCAAATGTCAATATTTTCGATAAAGCAGGACCTAGTGTTTAGTGTTGCACTTTGGAAATGTCTGACCAATATTTGGCTGCAGCTGTCGTGTTGGTGCTTAAACTCAAAAAGCGAAAACGTCGTTGGTCCAAAGAATGGTTCAAAAAAAGGCAAAAATATACTCACGAACATCTTCTAAGAGATTTGGCGTACACTGAGTTAGATGATTTTAAGAATTTTGTAAGATTGGATTTGGAAAAGTTTCAAGAGCTACTAAACTTGGTTACACTGATTGAGCTTCTAATTATTCATGGGCTTCTAAAAAATCCATTTATTTGTAATACCATAAACTTGATTCATATATGTGTATCGCCTGCAGCAGACCCTGATTTCATTGACTGGAGGTGTTTTATAAGTTCCTTCCGGTAATTAGTTCTTAAAGAGTTAAATTTCTTTTTCAAATCATCTTTGGTTGCGTTGCGGTCATGATATTCTTTGCTTTAGCTTTGGGGATACAATCAACAATAAACTCTCTTTCATTTGTTTTCTGTTTCTCCAACATTTCAACAACAAACAACACACACGTCTTCTTCAAATACCAAACGTTGATTAAACAATATTGCGCAATAACAACCCTACACGGTTCAATCAATAGATATGGCGCAATAAAATTTAAACTCGCTCAATCTTCTGCACAATCATTGTGCCAACTTCAATACAAAGCCTAGACGGTCAATAATATTGCGCAATTCGTGATATTGTGCAATATTATTGACCGTCTAGGCCGCCTTACAGCCATCCGACTCTATATTTGTCGCCAACAAGTAGACAGACTTCGGATATTACGTTCCCAGAACTCAGGCCGCGCGTGAAGCGTTGTGAAGCGAAAAAGTTGTGTATGACAATGTATGTATGACAATTTGTAGATGGTGACGACTGTAAAATAATCTATTTATTAAATGTTTGCTCAGGGCACAGAACTGATGCACAGAAATGATAGTCAGTGAGGGAAAGGTCTTGTGAATACGGTGGATGGGACAGAACTACATATAAAACATACATAACTGCAAGAGTTCAAGGCGTATCTAGCTGGGTGGCCAAATAGCGGAGTTGAGCACAATAGACAGCGGCGGTGACGCTGTTATTGTCTTCCAAGAGTTCCCAGTGATACACACCACGAAGGCCCCACCATAGTAACAATATCACCTTTCTCAGGTGGACGTAAGGTTTATGTACCGATTGTGCTGGAGCATCTGCGTCTATACAATGTCGTTTACGGCTGTGATTTACGTAAAGGACCCTCTTTCAATCACCGGTAACAAGATTGTTCAACCAATCAGAACGACGACTGCGGGAGAGAAGTTGCGTGCAAATATTACTCGTACCGTCTTACGAGTTCTCGTACCGTCTCTCATGTGGTTCCATATTCAGTTGAGGTGGTCTACCAGATCGTGGTTTATCGTCAATGCTGTAGTCGGAAGATCGAAAACGTGCGAACCATTTTTTGCATGTTGCTAAATTAGGAGCGTTGTCACCATACGCGGCCACTAGATTTCGGTGTACTTCAGTTGTATCATGGCCTAAACGAAATTCATATAATAAAGCACATCGAATATCATTTAAAGTTTCACTCATTTTCACTGAGATTTAATAATGTTAACGCACATAAGTGGATGATTTATGTAACCTGTACCCCGCCACACTCCAGAGTTGTCTAGGAAATTCTAGATACTTTGAGGGAATTGCTCAATACTAATTATCAACCGGATAATTAAGTATAGTGATATAGTGATTTATATTCATAAAATAGCGAAGATTCTCGAATTTCTTCTAAAATTCTAAGTCATTCAGGTTTAAAAAAAAAAGGGAAAATTAACTTCTCACTTACCCTTTTTTACCCACTTACCCTCTTACCCATCTTACCCTTTTTACCCATCTTACAGCACCTACTTCACTGATTTTCCATAAACATTCGTTTTTAAAAAAGTCATCTAAGATATACATTATAGACATGTAGATATACATTATATTGACAACTCTACACAACAAATACTATTTGCTAATTACCTTTAATTAAACTCAAGTTGAATGCAAAAGCCCACAGAAAATAACAAAGAGGATTATTTATGTACGAGTAAATAGAAATGTGCAAACAAGAGAACAATTTAAGCCACCCACATTAAAACTTTTAAATGCCATTGTGTTTTTATTCGTTTACTACATAACTTCACCCGCGAAAAAGTTTGTCTTTGTAGAGATGTGAGTTTACATACATTTGATACATTTGATAAATTCGCTGACTGCAGAGAGATATAATACTTTTAACATTTAAAACGTTAAACATTGGCGCATTCGCCATTCATTAAAGTAGGCCTGTTTACTCAATTCACTACGAGTAGGAGAAAAATAACAATGTCTTCTGAAGGCAGGAAAGAAAAATTTTGAATATAAAAAAATCATTTATAACGATTGCGTTTACAAAATACATACATGGTGTCCCGAAGATAGCCTGCAATATTTTATTATTTATTAAAGGTTTGTGATGCCAGGCCTTAGATGTTTCTTCTTTATCCATACATACATCATTATAAACCAAAAGAGCAAATCACTTGCCTGAGTCCTGTTATTTCTGTATTATGTTGGCTTCCAATATAACGATTAACGGCAAGACCAAATAATATATGTACAATAACTACACAGTTGTCAGTTATCAAAATAAAAGGCTCTTGATTTAAATACATACATTGGTTTAGCTACATTGGTATTAATATTGGCTATCTCTAATTGGTAGATATTGATATACGTAGGTTGTTCCACTGTTTTTTTATTTCATCAAGTATTGATGCTTCTTTTTTTGACGGAAACTCACTATCAATTGCGATAGTAACACTTGCATTTACTAATGAATTGTATACAATAATTTTTCGGTTTTCCTTTATAAACTGCTCGTCCAAAATTAGCATAACACTTTTTAGATTAGCGCCATTTGCGTTCTATTCGAATTAGAGATTTGCGGTTTTTTAGTTTTCGGTAGCCTATATGGTTTTTTTGAATGCCCCGAAGGCGCTACGTTGTGACTTTAACGGTTTGCCGTCCACACCCCTAAAAGCAACCCCATGTCGAAATTTGAACTCGCAAGATTTTAAGAGAGACTAAGAAGGACGCTGTCAGGTAAAAACTCTATCCCGGCACAAATTAAGTCCTCCTCTATAAGTTCTGTGTATTTGGTTGCTGTCCCATTTCATCAATCCATTTCCAGACCCCCTAAGCAACCCCTTTGCATTTACGCAGGGTATTGCGTAGTTTGAATACTGTTGGGCGAATCCATTGATCTTAATGCTGCAAAATAAATTGGTGTGGCGTGCCACAACTCGCTTTCACCCTTATCACCCTTTCAAGCACCCCTCCACAACCCAAACACCCCTCCAAGTCACACGCTTCAAAACCTACTTACAAGGGCGGTAAATTTTCAGGCGGTGGAATATCACTTTTGGTGCTCAATCGGTCATCCGTAGTGTGTTCCGCCAACTTCGAGAACGAATGAATTCGAGACAAAATGGCATCCCACGCGGCGTTCTACTGTGGCAGAACTCGGGGGGTGAATGAGGGGTCGGTGTGGGTGTGGCCTGGAGAGGTGCTTGAGTTGTCAAAGGGTGAAAGTAAGATGTAGCACCCCACACCAATTTATTAGGCAGCATTAAGATAAATGGATTCACCTAACAGAGATCAAACCACTCAAAACCCTGCGTAAATGCAAAGGGGTGGTTTAGGAGGGTCTGGAAATGGGTTGAAGATATGGGACAGCGACCAAATACACAGAACTTATTGAGGAGACGTTAATGCGTGCAGGAATGCTGTTTTTACCCGACAGTGTCCTTCTTAGTCCATCCTGTAGGTGTCTGAAATTGTCGTCAAAATTTTTTTTCGAGCGATTTCAAACTTCGACATGGGGTTGCTTTTTGGGGTGTGGACAGCGAACCGTTGTGAATTCGGTGTAGCGACTTCGGAGCATTAAAACCAAGCCTATAGGCTACCGAAAATTTAAAACCGCAAGTCTCGAACTAGAATAGAACGCAAATGGCGTTAATCAAAAAAGTGTTAACTCTAACGCTAATACTTAACGAAAAAAACAATATTTGTTATGTAAAAATTTTTTATTTTTTTAGTTTTATAATTACAATTGAGGAGTTGCTGCAAGAATGTTAGCTGCTTATAATTTCGATAACAATTTTAGGCGTTATTTAGCAAATTCCACATCTAGTGATGTAGTTAAGACATATCTGCTGGTAAAAATTAACAATTAAACATCGAAAAGACGCAAGCTCCTCAATTAAACATCGAAAAGCGCAAAACGAAACAAACATCTTTTTTAATGAACACCCTGTATAATTGTTGCTTTTCTTCCCCTTTGTGTTATTCTGAAAGGCCTAAAAAAGTCTAATTCTTGCTTGTTTATATTTAATAACGCATTGATTAGCAAAAATTACTTATAATGCAAAATATGATAGGGTGCAAAATAACACAAAATAAACTAAAATGCAATATAATTGTAGTTTTTTGGAGGCCCATGCACGGTAATTTTTTGATAATTATATTTGATTTTTTAAAAAGTCACCCTTCTTAGGGTATTCCCCTGGTCATTTGGCATTATTTTTTAAGGAAATACTAACAGCAAAATCAAAATTTTCCATAAATTTTGATTTTGCTGTTAGTTGTGCGCGTGAGCAGTCACATGATTTTATTTAACTAACAAATTTTCCTTAATCGATTAGGAAAAAAAATCACATATGATGCGGATTTTTTGGATGACACTGTATCTATCATTAAGTATACGCCTTTGAATTCAGGGGAGAACTCTTGTAGAAAAAATGTACAGGGTGTTATATTAAAAAAGTCTATGTTTATTTTGTTTTCTGACTTTCCGATGTTCAATTGTTAATTTTGATAAGCTTAAAGCATAATACAGAGGATTTACTGAAACTCTTATATAAGAAGTTTATTTTTGTGTTGAATAATAAACCTTATAGGTGTCAAAATATAAACAAAAACTCGGTACTTATTATGTTGTTAACCCTGTACTGTTATTGTTATTCTCAAAACTAAAATGAATTTTATTGCCCTGACAATTCACCAAATATGTCAAAGCATTTTTGACATTTAAATTTGTGTCAATTTAAAATTATCTGTTCACTATTCTGCTATCCTCTTCGCTTTTGTGTATATTGGGATCCCGTGTGCCTTAATCCAACTCTGGACATAGAATTGGTTGCGAGTGTGCTAGGGCTATAATTAACGCTATCGCATTTTCTGCTTTGTCGTCGGCGAAAAGTACCCAATATCCGACAGATTTGCGATAATGCAAAACGTAACCGCGACAAAGTGATGAATCTGCAATAAAGAAAAAAGAAACGGGAAAGCACCGATACTGGCCAGTTTTAAATAATGAATGTGACCAGGATCATCAGGATCATCGGTTATAGCAGTCGCTATTATGTGTCAAATGTGTAGTAAAAACAAGGTTGATTTTAGCCCGACTAGATCGAATAAACTCGGGAGTTGTCATTAAAGCTGATTAAAAATTGTTATGACCAAAAGCGCACTGTTAAAATGAGGTTTAATCCGGTTAAATCGTTTTTTGTCGCCTTTCTCTCCATTGTAAATATCATAGACAAAAAATTGTTACAATGTACGGGGTTACAATGATCAGGGTGATCGAGGAAGTAAGTTTTTCTCAGAAATGGCTGAGAGAAATTAATTTTTGTAAAAGGTAAATCACTTTTACTCACCTTCACTCAAAATTAGGCAAAAATAAAAAATACCTCTTAACGACGCTAAGCCTCGCGACGTCTCAATTTTAAAAAATTTCTTCTCTTGGCGCCTTCGGCATTTTTATTAAAAACTTGTCACCGATGCCTCCGGTATTTTCAACAAAAATTTACTCCCGGTGCCTCAATCATTTTTGCAAAAAAATTCCATTGGCGTCTCCGATACTTTTCCTCTTTTTTCTACCTTTTCTCATAGGCGCCTACGTCATTTTTAACAAAAATATACTCCACACGCCTTCGCCAATTTTACCAAAATTTACTCCCGGCGTCTCCATCATTTTTAATAAACTGGCTTACCATGGCTGGTGCCTCCGTCATTTTTATCAATCATGTACTCCCGGCGCCTCCATCATTTTGATGGAGGTTATAATAATTTCTCGTTTAATAAAAATTAATGTAAACTGTAAAATAAATATATTAAATTTTTTCTACTAAAGTAATTCAGATTTGTTTATATAAGTTATCTTCATTTGATAAATCGATCACCCTGAACTCAAAATATTTCTTTTGAAAAATTATTTATTCCAAAACTAGAATAAAGTGTTTTCGGAATGGGGGATAAAATCATCACACGTTTTTTTTTTTTCGAAAAAATCGAGTGAACACGTCAAAAATAAACATGAATTATTTGTGAACACGTCAAAAATAAACTGTAATTTTCTGATACAGGTCCTGATTTTTTTCGGATACTTTGTCAAAAGGCTATACAGGGTGTCTCAGCTTTTAGTTTACAGACTTTATTTGCTCACCCAGGATAGTTAGCAAAAAAATGTATATACAGAAGTTACTTGAATTCATGAGGCCTATAAAATGACATATTCCGTTTGACATGTGCTAGTGACCTTGAGGTTATGTCAGTGTCAATATAAGTTTTTAAATACAACACCCTGTATTTTTCGACATTTTTGTATTTACCGAACAATTCTACACATATTTCATGTAACATACCCTATTCGTACACGTTTTCGAGATTTTCAAAGTCAAACAGTTATTTTTTACAATACAAAGAATTTTCAGTTTGCCTTGTTTGTCAGCTCAATTTGAAAATTTATTAAACTAATTGCTTATAATTACTGAAATATCCCATTGATCTGATTAAAATTACTTTTAACAATACCTTTCAATTGTTTCAAAACTGACAAGGCAAACTGAAAATTCTTTGTATTGTGAAATAGCTGTTTGACTGAAAATCTCGAAAACGGTTGAACATAGGTATAGGGTATGTTACATGAAATATGTGTAGAATTGTTCGGTAAATACATTAAAATGTTGAAAAATACAGGGTGTTGTATTTAAAAAACTTATATTGAAACTGACATAACCTCAAGGTCTAGCAATGTCAAGTCACTGGCACATGTCATTTTATAGGCCTCATGAATTCAAGTAACTTTTGTATATAATGTTTTTTGCTAACTATCCTGGGTGAGCAGATAAAGTCTGTAAACTAAAAGCTGAGACACCCAGTATATCATATATTTTTTTTCCAATTTTGAAATATAAAAATCACATTACTAACTTCATAACATTAACAAAGTATTCTTGTATTAAGTATGATGTATGGCTCATCTTTTTTTATTGTTTCAGAATCCACCCTTACGAGAAAAAATAAGTATGGATAATGGGCTGAGGAAGATGCGACGTAGTGCTGTAAATACACGCGACAACGGATTCAGCTGAAGTTGCCACTTCTACAACTCCTATTTGCACATATTTTTTATCACTGATTATAACTGTATTTTTTTACTTATAAAGTTACTTTTAGGTTGTAAATAATGTTCAGTAAATTTACAAATCTTCATTTTATTGTTTGAATTTGTTTGTTTCGTTTGTATATTGTTGCTAAAATAAAGATTTTTTTGAACTGGTACTACACACTTATTAATACACCGGTCCATTTGGGACATTACTACCAAAAGTATGGGAGACGCAAGAGTAAATTTTGTTAAAAATGGCGTAATGGCCGGTAGTAAATTTGTATTAAAAATGATAACGTCTTGCAAAATTGCCGGAGGCGCCAGGACTAAATTTTTGTTAAAAATGACGGAGGCGCCGGTGACAAATTTTTGCAAAAAAGGCCCAGGACTAATTTTGTTAAAAATACGAGCCGTAGAACAAAATTGCCGGAGGCGCCAGGACTAAGATTTTTGTTAAAAATGACGGAGGCGCCGGTGACAATTTTTTCAAAATTGCCGGAGGTGCCAGGACTAAGTTTTTTGTTAAAAATGACGGAGGCGCCGGTGACAAATTTTTGCAAAAATACCGGAGGCGCCAGGGAGTAAATTGTTTTAAAAATGGCGGAGGCGCCGATGAGAAATTTTTGCAAAATTGCCGGAGGTGCCAGGACTAAATTTTTGTTAAAACTCACCGGAGGCGCCGGTGATTTTTAACAAAAAATTACGGAGGCGCCTCGGGCAATTGTTGTAAAAATTGGCGGAGGCGCCGTCTGACATTTTTAATGCCGAAAAATTTTAGTACACGGTGGCGCCTCCGTGACAATTTTGCAAAAATTGCCGGAGGCGCAGCTCAGTTTTTTAAAAAATTTAGACGAGGCGCCGGTGACAATTTTTGAAAAAAATTTGTTACCGGGCGCCTCCGTAAATTGTACTAAAAATTTAGGCGTGGCGCCTACGGCAAATTTTTGAAAAAAATTGGCGGAGCCTCGTCATTTAACAAAAAATTTTGTCCTGGCGCATCCGGGATTTTTTAAAAAAATTTAGTCCTGGCGCCTCCGGCAATTTTAACAAAATTTAGTCACCGGCGCCTCCGGCAATTTTGCAAAAATTTGTCACCGGCGCCTCCGGCAATTTTAACAAAAATTTAGTCACTGGCGCCTCCGGCAATTTTGCAAAAAATTGTTACCGGCGCCTCCGGCAATTGTACAAAAATTTGTCACCGGCGCCTCCGGCAATTTTGCAAAAAATTGTTACCGGCACCTCCGTCATTTTTAAAAAAAAATTAGTCCTGGCGCCTCCGGCAATTTTTGAAAAAAATTGTCACCGGCGCCTCCGGCAATTTTGCAAAAATTTGTCACCGGCGCCTCCGGCAATTTTGCAAAAATTTGTCACCGGCGCCTCCGTCATTTTTAACAAAAAATTTAGTCCTGGCGCCTCCGGCAATTTTTGAAAAAAATTGTCACCGGCGCCTCCGGCATTTTTACAAAAAATTGTCCTGGCGCCTCCGGCAATTGTGGAAAAATTTGTCACCGGCGCCTCCGGCAATTTTGCAAAAAATTTGTCACCGGCACCTCCGTCATTTTTAAAAAAATTAGTTACCTGGCGCCTCCGGCATTTTTGAAAAAATTTAGTCACCGGCGCCTCCGGCAATTTTGCAAAAATTTGTCACCGGCGCCTCCGTCATTTTTAACAAAAATTTAGTCCTGCCGCCTCCGGCAATTTTGAAAAAAATTGTCACCGGCGCCTCCGTCATTTTTAACAAAAAATTTAGTCCTGGCGCCTCCGGCAATTTTGAAAAAATTTGTTACCGGCGCCTCCGTCATTTTTAACAAAAATTTAGTCCTGGCGCCTCCGGCAATTTTGCAAAAAATTGTCTGCGGCGCCTCCGTCATTTCTAACAAAAATTTCTGTTTCATGTCATTTGATAATATTTTAAATAAAATAGAAACTTCCAATTTTTTGTCAATTTATTTTATTAAATTTAACTCAATACACATAATATCTTTATAAAAATTACATTAATATTTGAATACATCTTTAGAAAAATACGTCTTCTCTCTGAACACCACTCCTGTGCAAGAAACACAAACGGTTTGAATGATGACACCACTTCCGATTGTCTGAAATAAAAAATCAAAATCTCTATTAATTGTTACATCTTTGACTGTCACAGAAAATGTCAAGTTAAGAAAATAAAAAATTAGCAACCGATTTGACGAAAAGAAAAATGAAAAATTTGACAAAAGCAAGGTGCCCAAAGGTGAACTTTACCTTGACTCCGGGGTCAATATCAGGTCATTTCAACGTCAACTTGAAAATTTCAAATGGAAACCTTAATTATTGACGCCAGGATTTAAAAACTGGAAAATTTACGTCCGAATATAAATTATTCACAGGCGAAGTGACCCCTAAATATTACTTATAGGTCAAAGAAAATGATTTAGTACATATAGAGCATGTATATATAATACTTTGGGAAAACTTTTTTTCTTCATAATTGGTCTAAGTGAAAGTGACCTTCACTTTCATCACTAAAACGTTTGACTAAAATATTTTTCAAGATAGCGCCTCTCTAGAGATTTTTTTATCTCTGAATGACCTCCAAGGATTACTAAAATTGTCGAGTTGCCTTTGAAATTTGTATCTATTTGACCCCGGGGTCACCTTCATAATTATACAATAGCTGTCTACTGAAGAACTCGTATAGAACTGAAAACGATATATCTCGTAGTTTTTTTAGCAGACAACGAAATTGGAACATTTTCTGTGGTGATCTGATCTCTAGGATGTTCAGAATATGGTTGGGGGTTATTGGGTTTGAGGTTGTCTGCCACAAAATATCCGAGATGTGCCGTTTCTGGCTTCAAGAATATGGGATCATGGGTTTTGATCACCAACTGAGCTTGAGGCTCAAACACTCGAATCATAAATCGAATCTTATGACAAAAAAGGTCACAATCTCTCTCTTTATGACGACGAACTGTGACATGATGGCTTAACGCCGACTGCGGACCCGACTTCAGCGACTCAAAAAACATATTAGTGGCGTCTGTGAGTCGGAAAAAAACCCTGAAAAAATTATCTCGATTTACCCGGATCGAGAGTACCTCCTCCCCCCGTTTTTGAGGATGCTGAACACAATGCCGGTGTCAGAATGTCTCTTTGGGATTGCGCAACCCCCCAAAACGGCCAAAAACCACCCCCTACATCATTTCCTTGTAAAAAAACGTATTTTCCCCCGTTTTCGATGATACTGAGCACGGTGATAGTGTTGAGGATATCAGCGACAAAACGTCTGTCCCCACGTTTTCGAGGATGCTGAACACGGTGGTGGTGTTCAATATCCCTTGCGCCCCCCACCAACCCCTCCACCAGCCAAAACTCACCCCCGAAAGGGTATTTTTTTATATCAGCGGCAAAATGTCTGTCCCCTCCCTTTTCGAGGATGCTGAGCACGGTGGTGGTGTTGAAGATTATTTCCGACCCCCCACCAACCCCTCCACCGGTCAAAACTCATCCCCGAAAGGTTTTTTTATATAAGCGGCAAAACGTCTGTCCCCCCGCTTTAGAGGATGCTGAACACGATGGTGGTGGATGATTTTTTTCAAATCCCTTCAATCCCCAAATCAATAAATAAATCACCCCTTTCAGGGGTGAGTTTTGGATGATGGAGGGGTGGGTGGGGGTCGCAAGGGATATTGAACACCACCACCGTGTTCAGCATCCTCGAAAACGGGGGACAGACGTTTTGTCGCTGATATAAAAAAAATAAAGAAACCCCCTTTCGGGGATGAGTTTTGAATGGTGGAGGGGTGGTGAGGGTCGGAAGTCATCTTCAACACCACCACCGTGTTCAGCATCCTCGAAAACGGGAAGACTTGTTTTTATAAGGAGAGATGTAGGATTCCCCGGCGGTCGTCAGCTCCTGAAAACGGGGGGGGGGGGGGAGGTACTCTCGATCCGGGTAAATCGAGATCAATGTTCGTCCGACTCACAGACGCCACTATGTGGTATGATGTAGTCTACTATAAATTACATGTTCTTCTATTGTTCAAAGTTTAAAAGGGCATAGTATGATAAGCATATGAAATGTGCCCCCGAATCCAAATATGATGACTATTTTTTTCTCGAATAAGTTGTCTATTTACATTGCTGTTTATATAGTTTTTGGCTCTCTATCACTCACCATTTGTAAATGATACTGGAAAATATGTATTTTAAAGGGTGTTTTTTTAATATCCTTTTCTCTGCAACTAATAATGATAGAGATTCAAAAAAATAATATTTTTTAGGTATGTTATGAAGAAAATTAATTATATATTTTGAGTTCTCTTCATGTACTAGTCATTTAAATAATTAGCTAGTATAGAAATAGAAGATAGAAATGTCAAAAAATATGCATTTTTGAAATAAGTGGGAAGACATAGTACAATCAGTATTGTACAAAACTGTACAATAGAAGTACAGCATGTCCCAAATTCGAGGCAGACCATTGGGATCTCAGAAACTGTAAGAGAAACCAAAAAGTTTAAATTATGGTAAAGATGAGCCAGTTGATACCAACGTACTCCCTTATTTCCACCTTTTTTCTACAAAATAATATTATCAGTTCTTGAGTCCGAAGTTTCGATTTTTCGGTTCCATTAACTTTATTTTTTAATATGGACCCGAAAGCTTTATTTCTGGTTTGAGATGTATGACACTTGGACTTGACATTTGTTACTGAAGGTTCAGACATCAAATCGCATCATCAAGGATACATCTGGATCAAGGATAGACTCGAAAAACTGAAACATCGGACTTCGGAAATGACAAATTACCATTAGGTAGAAGGGAAGAAATGGCAAAAAAGTGCAATTGAAACCAGTGAAAAATAAAATACCAGTAAAAAATAAAGTTTCAATATTTCGTTTTTTTCCGGATATCTCCGGACGTATCCAGAATCCTCAGTGTTTAAAGGCGAGCACCAAATTGACCAACTTTGCCATTATTAAATTTTTTTGTATCTCTCATAGTTTCCGAGATCTCAATGTTCACCCTCGAATTTGAGACAGACTATGAGTGAATTCGTGAGAAATCCCACCTCCTTTTTCTCCATTCTTTTTAGAGATACGAGGAGATATGAGTCAGTTATTTTATCTGAAATTCTGGAATATGCTGTCTAAAAAAACAATAGAAATAAAAATAAAGTGGCTGTTTAACTAATATTATTTTTTAAATGCCCTATATTTTTTTATTTTATGATTTCCGCTTGTTCTTGTCTATAAATTGTTGCTTGTTCTACTATAAAATTGAAACATTTGGGTTCATATTGTAACCTGTCATTTTACAGTATTATTTATTCTGATAAAATAATTATTTCGCAAAATTGACATGTATTATTCAGTAAGTGCTAATAAATATGTAAAGCAAATAAAAAAAAATCAATTTTTAACAACAGAGTTTTAATCTTCTCCTGAAAATGCCAACTTATTTGTCGAAACGCGCGTCAAGAAAAGTATAGTAGTTCGGTGTTTCGTGGAAAACGTCCAGTTTTTGGTTTCTACGCCGAAGGTTCCAATACCCACTCCAGGATTTATTTTTCACCACAAAGACTATGCTATCCACGGTTTACTATAAATTACATACCTAATATTGTCGAGTATATTATTTTATGTGTTCGAATAATAAACTGTTCGTCAAAATTAGCGTAACACTTTTAGATTAGCGCTATTTGCGTTCTATTAATAATAATAATAATAATAAAACGTTTTTATTGCATGGTAATTGTCATACATTGTAGTTACAATATTTTGTATATACCACAGGCCCACCACGCAAAGGCAGGACCACAACAAAATTAAACAGCTCACAACCGCAAAATTCCTTAATTTATTATTGCCGTATTTATTTATCTTAATTACATTTAACAAGAAGTATAGTATGTAAGAGCAAATAATTACACATAATTACTTAATATAAACTTACTATATTACCATTAGCACTAATTTTGTAATTACACTAAGAGTAAAAAAATACACATAAACTAGAAACTTTGTTCAGAATAGTACTAATTATCTTAATGATATACATATGTAGCAATGCAATAAATTACTTTGTCACTTTTTTACATTACGTTACATTTAATATTACTATCTTGCCACTCTGCTCTGAAGTTAAATAAGTAATGTGCCATTATACATAATGTAGAAACAATAAAAAGGGGAAAGGAAAGTAGAACAAAGAAGTAGGAAGGAGAATATAAGAGTATGAGACATATTCTAAAAGTAAACATTACTGCAAAAACCCGTGTTATAAAATAGTACCCTTCTTTTTCTTAAAGGAAAATGGATAATTTTTTAATTTCCGGTTGAATTTTATTATAAACTTTGCCAATGTTGTATGAAAAAGAAGCCCGATAAAGTGTAGTTTTGTGTTGGGGTAAAGTTATGCTATTTTTATGTCTAATTGTATATCTATTGTCTAATGTGTATATATGGAGACATCCAAAAAAAACCATCAACCTGGCTAGAACGAGAGAGAAGAAATAGTATTCAAGCTGGTTATGTCAAACTTTGACAAGTGACTGTCACATTTGTAAAATAAACAATGACTGTCAGATGATGTGACAGTCTTGACAAGTAAATAAGGTAAAATTCGATTAAGAAACGAATTTTTTTCTCGGCCAACTTTGATGACGTTTTTTTTGGATGTCTCTAATAATGATATATATAATGTGTATATATAATGTGTATATATATAATGTGTATATATATATTGTGTATATCAGTCCGAAATCTTATTTTTTCTATATAGGTATGTGGGTTTGTGTGGTGATTATTTTGTGGTAGAAGGTACAGCAATAAGTAGGCTTCTATTCGAGTTAGAGACTTGTGGTTTCTAATTTTCGGTAGCCTATAGGGTTGGTTTGTATGCTTCGAAGGCGCTACGTGTGACTTAAATGGCTGACGTCCACACCCCAAAAGCAACCCCCATGTCGAAATTTGAATTCGCAAGATTTTGACGGCAATTTCAGAGAAAATAAATACAGGATGGACAAAGAAGGACGATGTTGGGTAAAAACTCTGTCCCATCTTCTTCAACCCCATTTCTAGATCCCCCTAAGCCACCCCTTTGCATTTATGCCGGGTTTTGCGTGGTTTCACCTCTGTTGGGCGACTTCATTGATCTTAATGCTAATTCAAATTTCGACATGGGGTTGCTTTTTGAGGTGTAGACGACGAAATTTTAGAAAAGAAGTTGTAAAAAAAGTTCCGTTCATTAAAAACAAATATATAACTCAGAAAATAATGAAGAAAAGGGGGTGGAAATTCACGAACGCACCCTGTACACTGACGTAGAAAATAAAGGTATGTCGGATCTGTGCTTATTACGACATGGATAGTAATTACGAAAAACCGAACCAAAGCAGCGGAGTCTCTAATCCGTTTTAAATCGCCTTTTGTGCGCCCTTCACGCTATCGCGAGGCGTATAACAATGGGCGTCTCGGTGTTTTCAGAAAATGTACTGCAACATTATAATTAGGTGTCACGGCGATGCCGTAAAATGTAATTATCTTATTCCAGTTGAAAGAAGATCGCGCCCGCCCTTTATGCTCCCTCCGTAGCGCGACGGGGCGTCAACCGCGCCGCCCGAGACGCAGGGGGATGAAATACGGAGTGGGTTTTATTTTTTTCATTTCGTGAAATAAAAAGTAAAAATAACACAGGTCAACATTTAGTTTAAAAAAACACCGGACCCTACCTTGGTGTTCAGGGGGTTGTTGGCGTCGCTGATTTCGATGCCGAGGTTATGCTCTATCACGTCAGTTTCAAGGTCATTTGAAAGTTAACCTAAGAAAAGGTGGTTGAAAAAAACTGAAAAAATTCATACATAGGTTTTTGGGGTAGTTAAGTCCGAATCCGGTGTTCGCTTGCCCTTAAAAATGCATCCAGACATTCCAAGAAATGATCTTTCAAGGTTAATCAGAGAAAAAAATTGGAAAAAAAATTATACAAATGCTCACCTGCCTACTTATTGTCTGTTTATATATTTATCTTTCTCCTCTGTTCTTCTCTAATTAACCTTGATATGAACTAAGAATGACCTTGGAAATGACGTCTGGATGCCTTTTAAGGGTAAGCGATTCGATTCGGATTCGATTCGGATTCGGACTCAGCGACCCCAAAAACCTATGTATGAATTTTTTCAGATTTTTCCACCACCTTTTCTTAGTTTGACCTTCAAATTACCTTGAAACTGACGTGATTGAGCTTAACCGACCTCGGCATCGGAATCAGCAACCCAAAACCTCTGGATAACCAGGTAGAGTCCGATGTTTTTTTTCAAACTAAATGTGTTAAGTACGGAAAATTCGCGAGCTCATTCTGTTAGTTTCTGATAATGTGAAAGTTCTGATAAAAATCCTGGGACACCCTGTATAGTTACAAACATTTCATTGGTGAATTTCCCTAATTCATTACCTATCATTACATTCTTGGTCCCCAGTTTTGTGTAACGCAAGGTCGGCACTAGATATTAAAGTTAACTATTTTTTAGGCGCCTTTTGTAGCGTATAATGCTGTACGCCACTGAACGTGCCTGTTAACACGCCTGGGACTCTCCGTGGCGGGATCGAATTTTGCGCCGTGTACGTATTCTTTTAGAGTTCGTGTACTGTTTTACATACATACTATCCGATTTTGTGTGGATTTTTGCAGTCACTATACCATTTGTGAACTAAAAAATATTGAAAATATAAATAAGATAAAAATCCTGGGACACCCTGTATAGTTACAAACATTTCATTGGTGAATTTCCCTAATTCATTACCTATCATTCACATTCTTGGTCCCCAGTTTTGTGCTACAACGCAAGGTCGGCACTATGATAATTAAAGTATAAAGCTATTTTTTAGGCGCCTTGTAAATTATGTACGCGTGTATTTAATGCCTGTGCATATGTACGCCACTGAACGTGCCTGTTAACACGCCTGGGACTCTCCCGTGGCGGGATCGAATTTTTGCGCCGTGTACGTATTTCTTTTAGAGTTCGTGTACTGTATTTACATACATACTATCCGATTTTGTGTGGATTTTTGCAGTCACTATTCACCATTTGTGAATAGACTGAAAAGACTATTGAAAATTACGAAGATTTTACAATAGACGGATCATATATTTTATTCATCCCTTACAATCGTCGATATATATTTCGTAGATGCCGAGAGTGTGAAAGACATATAGATTCGAATATCCATCAACAAAATATTACTGGTACTATAAAAAAAAGTAATTTTTGGTTTGATTTATACATAATATTTTGCGCATGTAGCCATTCGTGGAACGTGGTCGACAATTTTTTAAAGGTATTTTTGGTAAATATATATCCGATTTTCCATTGTTTAGTAGCTATACATTGCGTAAAACATATTTCCAGAAGACATATCAACGTGTAATGGGAAATATCAAAGAAGACATACGCCATAAATGTATGTGGCTGACAGTGGACAAAACAATAGATTTTTGCGATAAACAGGTCGTTAATGTTCTGATACGAATTTTAAGTATTAAATATATTATTAACACATTTTTACTCCTATCTTTTTGGTCTCTCATATGGCCTTCCGTCAATGACATGATGTATTACGAGTCCCATCCTGTCCGACATTTTTAGGTATTATCATTTCCGTTAATATGATATGGAAAATATATAAAGAATATATTATGTTTTATCTACTTATTTAATTTCACTTGTTTATATTATTTAACTACATTTTTATCATATACCTTCTGTTTAAATACATCCAGATGTATTCAAGTTAAATCTAAAGTCGGGACACAAATTAAACAAATGTACGCCTCAACTTCGGATATATTGCGAAATGTAAACGTTTTCCCTCGATTTGGAACAGTTGAAGTCAAATAATTTCAACAAGTACAACTAGATCATTAGTAATTTACGTTGCTGTCTGTGCGAACGTGGTGGGGATGCATGTTTTTGATGTGTTCGCAGTTTAATTTATAAACAATTTACTGATTCAATTCCACGTTGATTGAGTTAATTGCTTCGTCACAAAAGTTATATCTACAGGCAGCAACGAAATTCATCATTAGGTTCGGAACGTGTGCTGTAACGCAAAAATGTGTCAATAATGTATGTACTATTGGTTGTGGCATTCAAAAATACCAGACCAGTAGTCTTTCAGCACTTATTCTCGTTGAACGTGAGCGATTTGGCCAACATACAGGGTGGGCCATTTTAATCTCCCCACCGGAATTTCCCAGAATCTAAGCTAGATATGAAAAAAAAAACATTTAGACAAAATTGGAAGGGGCAGAAGAGGCCACGCACTGGTGTCAATGACTTTGACCTTGAACCTGATTTTCAAGGTTACTTCAAGGTCAAAGTGGTTTTTTAAATGGGAACACCTACCTTTGATCCCGGATTTGAAAAGAGCGGGAAATTTTACGTCCAAAATGGTACTTGTCAACAAGGTCATGGCAAGGTTGAATGAAGGTCAAATTGTCGAAAATTGTTAAATAACGAGGATTAGCTCGGGATAGAGATTGGAAACAGTAAAATTTTTTTGAATAAAGTCAGGGTCGAATAAGGTCACTTCCTATAAGGTCACTATATATATTACATAAAACAGTTGCTTCCGGTTTTGATATATTAAAAAAAAAAAGAAATAAAACCATTCATGGATAGTTGACTAGTGCCGCTGTTGAGAAAAAAATTTTTTTTTAAAAGAGACTAACCCCATGATGACCAATTTAATTATAAATAAATTTGCAAAATTTAACACAAAAAATTGAACACTTAGTGTAGCAATTTAAAATTTATATTACAGTGGAGCATTGATTATCCGAACTAATTGGGAACCAGGGTGGTTCGGATAACTCATATTTCAGATTTTAAAAAAACCTATGTATTTGGGGTGTAGGTACATAATATGTATGTGCGTAGATAATTAAATAACAAACAAACAAACATTAGTACAACACACAAATTTATTTTACACTTCAATGTGTACCAAAAAGAAAAGAGAACAACCATCATTTGTAAAAGAAAAAAATTTCAAGAACATTATGTACATATGTACATATTTGCAGTAAATAAACATACATACATATCGTTAATACACATTTTAAGAAAAGAAGTCCAATATTAAACGGTTCGGTTAACCGGTCGTTCGAATAACTGAGGTTCGGATAATCGATGCTCCACTGTATTTGCAAAATAGGAAGCACCCTACGTTTTTATACCATGCCGACAATGAAATGTACGCCTACTACCTAAAAAAAGTGACGACGGTTTTACCAGACCATAACCTGTCAGTTTCTTTAAAAAACAAACATCACATATGGGATCTAGATAACGGCTGGGTTTAGATATATATATATGTTACACTACACGTTTTGACAAATTGTGTGCTCTGTCCAAATTTAAAAAAATGTTAGGGCCATTTATAATAAGGTATCACCCAGACGTATGTTAACACTCTATAGACGACAATTTTAGAAAGAGCAATAAGGTGCAAACGCGATATTATATTTTACCAATTTTTATGACGCAGAACAAATGCACCAAAACCACCCATATTAAATCGGTTTTCAGATAAAGAGCAAACCAATGCATTACAGGGAGGAATAATTTATACAAACATTTTCTCGGAGACAACACAGAAAACCAGTGAATAAATATCGTAAACGACGGATTTAAGTTCAATGACAGAGAAGGGAGCATAGACGTGGGATTGTAGATTATCTTTCACCTATTAAGAAACGATTTAAACAAGACATCTAAAATCTACAGACTATAGCCAACCACAGGGTAATATCTACACATATATCTGGTTGTGCGTATATCTCAATTTCTGTTTTTATACGGGGGGCCTAGTACGGTTTATTACATCAGATATATCTAATAGGGGTCGTCGAACCAATAAAGAGAAAATTGAGACTGTCGAACGCGAAACCAACAAAAGCGATTTTATCGTACACTATTTTGAGCTTGAAAAACATTTAAAATTTTTCAAAACAGTTTGATTGATTAAAAAAAAGCTTAAAAGCTTAATGTACTTAAAACAAATAACTTTATACCACCACAGTTTGCTACAAGGTGTGGCTATTAAATGGCAAAAAACGATGTTGCCACCCAGCGCGCTGTGAGCGTGTCGCGATAGGTTTGAACATAACCGTGTCTGGTGATACTTTTCCCTCCCACCCGAGTGGACGCCAGTAGATCGCTCAGTTTGACTGTAGCAGTCGTTTGAATTAGTCTATGCACCAGTGAAGTGTCGAAAATATGTTAAGTGTTCAGATGGAGCAACGAGTTAATCTTAAGTTTCTTGTTAAACTAGGGAACACTTTTACAGAAGCTTATGCAATGTTAAAAGAAGTGTACGGGAATGAATGTTTATCCAGATTATTATTAAATAACAGGAATCAACAAAGAATGTTCGCCAGAATTTGCAAGAATCGTTCAACATGCGTAAAATGTGCGTTCCATAATTCCCGAGCAAAAGTGAATTGAAGAATGAACATTTGCGCTGACATTCTAAATAACAATGACACTGTCGAAGCTTGTTAGACATGGTGATTACTTGCGATGAATCATGGTTTTTTAATTAAGACCCCGAAACAAAGCGCTTAGCCAGCATTGGAAGAGCCCGAACTCGTCAAGGCAAAAAAACAAGCCAGGATGTGCAAATCCAAATTCAAAGCGATGATGATCGTCTTTTTTGACATTCGAGGCATTGTTTATATTTACTGTCTCTCGGTCAGAATGTCAACAACATATTATATCGAGGTTCTGAGGGCCCTTCGTGAGCGTGTGAGAAGACAAAGACTCGATTTGTAGAAGACCAAATTATGGACGATTCACCAAGACAATACACCGGCTCATTCTGCTTTGTCTGTGAAGGATTTTTTACAAAATATGGCATTACTGTGTTGGAACATCCACCATACTCGCCCGACCTTGCCCCTGTGACTTGTTTGATTTCCCATGGTCAAATCGGCGCTGAAGGGGGCAAGATTCGAACGTGTGGAAGTGGTTAAAGCAAAAGCGACGGAGGTTCTGAACCAGCTGACAGAATTCGAACTTCCAGCACTGCTTTTAACAATGGAAAAGTCGTATGGAGTGGCGTAGAGATCGCCAAGGGGAGTACATTGAAGGCGAAAAAGTTACTGTTGTAAGTTAAAAAGTTACTGTAAGTAATAATTGGTAACGATTAAAAAGTGTTATGGCAGCAGTTCGGTTATTTAATAGCCACACCTCGTATTATTAGTTTTCCACAATAATAGCATAAGTATAATACCGAATAATGGTTCTGATAATACGTATTTTATTTATTAATTTTCTTAATAGAATAAATAGATGCCCAACTACACGATAATAAGCAGGAATATCCAGTTAAAACTTGGGCATTTCATAATAAACGAAAGCAAAGTTTTGAGAGGCAACAACTCCATGGAAAACAGTGTTAAGTACCTGCTAGAACGACCTTATTTCACTTATTCAAATTAGAAATTACGATTGTACTGAAAAAGTATTCTAATTAGAGAACATCATCATGAGACGAAGTTTTTAGCAAGGGTTGGCTATATTTTTTATGTTATTCGCCCTAAGGTTTTTAGAGTAGAAGTAAATATACTCTGAATAACTTTTCATTAAAGCGAGACCTCGAGAGACAATGCTTTTAATAGAGCACAAAGGAGACAGTAATTAATAGACGAGACCAAAGAGTCAAAAATTATATTAAAACAAAACAGAAAAACTTACATATCTATACCTTAGTGTAATAAAAAAATAAATGTTGATAAATATACTTGCTTAGCGAATTAAATCAATTTTTTAGGAAGCTTTATGAAATAAAATTAATACAGTCAGCAGCGAAAGTATTCATACACCCACTTTTTGAATGTTGCTTAAATTCTGATAAATTTTGTATTAGAGTATTGATTTTTTTGCTTCTGACCAAATTACAGCTTGTGCAATTCTGGGTCTAATAAGCTCAAGTTGAAGGTGATATGTCGATTGCGTGAAAATATATCGCTAAAAAAGTAAAATTGCGATGTTTTCCAAAAATTGTGAATACTCCAAAAATGTTAAATATTTGTGAAAGTTCTTTGATTCACATTAAAGGGAAATATTCAGAGTATCTATGTGACATGATATCTAAGAAAATTCTAAAGACGAATCAAAGACGTCATAAAAATTCATAACTCTACCGTCCTTACTATAGTTTTCGTAAAAATCATTTTTCATGAAATATTAATAAAACCACGAGTTCTAGGGACATTAATCAGTTATTTTTTTAGTTATCTGTGGCGTACAGAGTTTTTTTTTTTGATAATTTCTATTATATTTGTGAATACTGAAAACAAGTATAATGTTCGCAATCATACATAGAATGCAGTGAAAGTTAAATACACATTACATTAATACACTAGACACAGAAATTAAGGGATATTTTTTTTTCCCTTCAGAGCCGTCTTTACTATCGGTTTTGCAGCCTCTTGTGTATTTTCTCCTGTAGTACTGACCATTAAATTTTTCCCTACTATTTTGTAAGGTCATATTGGTGTGAGTGTAATCTTCTGTTCCATAAAGGGTTTTCCATATATTGCTTGCCGTTTGGATCCAAAGCCTCACACTGACAGAGAATGTGAGAGGGCTGACTCCTTTCCTTTGCACATTCTGCATCTTAGGTCTCGTTGTACAGGCCCATTTTATTTAGGTGTTCCAACAGGAAGATGTCCTTGGTAACCCTACTATAGTGCTAGCTGTTTCCTGTTCATTGCTAACATTGGGCTACGGGTTGATGGTTCTTTAATGAATTTCTTCCCATGTATTTGTCTGGGCATTTTTCTCCAGTATTCTTTGTGTTGTTGTTTGACCCACTCATTAATATGTCCCCTGAAGACGGTTTTGCCACTCCAAGGGCCGGTGGGCCAATATAATCTTCCGACGTCCTTTCTGGCTAACTCGTCAGCTTTCTCATTGCCTTCGTACCCTGTGACCTGGCACCCACTCAAAGTGCCTTGTTGTGAGTTCCCAGCCTTATCAGTTCTTCTTTGCAAGGGATATAAAATAAGGGATATAAAAAATCCCAAAATTTTAGGTGATTTTCAAAGAGGGAGAATGGTCGTAGGGAAAAGAAAAAACAGGAAATCGAAGCTACGAGTTTCTAGTTTTTATATCTTGAGTTTAAAATATTTTAGCATCAGCAGTTTTTGAGTAATATCATAAGAAAACCATTGGATTTTTTTTAATATTTGTCTTTTGAAAGGTCCACGGACCTCAATAATTTTTTTTTCAATATATTCATTATAAAGGTTTTGTATTTAATTGTATTTTGTAAGGTTCAATAGCCTTGTATGATTATTTTTTACTGAGTTATCACCGTTCAAAGCAAAAAAGTCATTGTTGTTTGATAACACAGGCCCACAAAAAAAAGTCTTGTAGTTAAAAGTTGAGGTACCATACGGTATGTTTTTTGGTGTGCTAAAAACGAATCTTAGTTTAGAATTCACCTATCAGCATTAGATTTTGACATAACCTGAAAGTCACACTTTACAAATACGTTAAAAAGAAAGGCCCACAAAAAAAGAACCAAATCCAGAAGGTAGACCTTTCTTATATTACGTATTTAGGTATGCTAAAATAATGTCTTACAATAAAAATGAGTTTTAGTTGTTCCCTTTTCCTCCAACACCCCCATTACCCCCCAGGGGGTTGAAAATTCATTTCTTATAAAAATTTAAAATTAAGACATATATCAGGTACTTTCATGCACTAAAACTCATAATGTCGATAACCACATCGCATCTCACAATCAGGGTGCTTTTTGAGAGGCAAACATACCGATTGTAAGAGATAGATAAGGCGAGGGGATTCACAAAAAATGGGGGGGAGCACCCAGATTGAAATCAGTTATAATAACAGTTTATTGACATTATGAGTTTTAGTGCATTAAAGTACCTGGGGGTACCTACTGATTTTAAATTTTTTATAAGAAATGAATTTTCAACTCCCTGGGGGAAAATGGGGGTGCTGGAGGAAAATTAGACAACTAAAACTCATTTTTATTGTGAGATATTATTTTAGCACACCTAAATACGTAATATTAGTCAGGTCTATCTTCTGGATTTTGATTCTTTTTTTGTGGGCCTTTCTTTTAAACGTATTTGTAAATTGTAACTGAGGTTATGTCAAAATCTAAGGGTGATGAGTGAATTCTGACCTCGGATTCATTTTTAGCACACCAAAAAACATTACCCAACTTTAATTTTTTGTGGTACAAACTGAAAAGAGAATTATTTATAAATAGTGGTGATTGATTTTTCTAAAAAAAATTTTCGACAAATTTTGATTGAAAAGAGGAATACTTTTTACCATTTTTGTTTTCTTTTTTTTTTACAATAATTAATGGTTTTTGACAAGAAAAATTTGATTACTACTAAAAAACCTTTTAACTTAAAAAAAAAAATGAACAAAAAGGAAAAACCGACCTACATTGATTTAGCAAAACGACAATTTCAATCATTTGAACTATGAAAGAAAACCGCAGTTAAACTACAGTTCTTACGGGCACAGATCGAAAAGTTTCTGCAACACCTTCCTATCCATTATTTGCAAGTATGCAAATATGTATATAAATAAAAATAGTAAATTTGTATCTCTTTTTAAAAAAACTAATTTGTTTTGATTTTTTTTGGGAAAAAATCACTACTACTTTAAAGGATAGTTTGAGTTTAAAAACCCTACTTTAATTTTTTGTACAATTTTCCAAATAGTTGATTTTACAAATCAACAATGAAGTTGAACGAACAGGAAAAACAATCAGCTCAGTAATAGGCAAAATAAAGAGATTAAATACTAAAAGACCTTTATGATGATATATCGAAACAAATTATTGAGGTCCAGGACTTTTAAAAGACAAGCAAAAAATTTCGAAAAAAATGTTTCGATGGTTTCCTTATGATTACTCAAAAACTGCTGATGCATTAAGCACAAGACCAAAAACTAGATCATGGGGTCAATTTTTTTTGTTATTTCTTTTTTCTACCATCTCCCTCCCGCTACTTTTCTTTCTTGGTAATTTCACATAATATTTTTTTTTTTTTTTCCCTCCCCTTTTTCCCCCCCCTTTATATTTTCAGAGAAATTGAAAACTGATAAAATCTATTAATATATTTTGTATTAAGTAAATGATGCTAAAAAAGAAAAACTAAAAAAACGAAAAACTAAAGAATAGAAGGGGTAACAACACAATCATCTGTCAGTGCTACTATTGTTCGGTTTCCTCCACCTCGCACATGTTTTCTTTAAAAAGTTATATGTTTCTCAAGTTCTCAATAAAATCCGAAAATATATTAGCTAGTAAGCATCCTGTTTCATATAAAATATCTTAGGATTTGACTTCCGTACTTTGTTTCTTGTCTATCAAATAAATAATGAGACGATAGTCACAAATCATACGCTACAAAATGACGATGGTATTGTAAATCATCTGCTCGTTACATACAGATAACATGCCCTTACACAATAGTTGAGATATACAGTGGTGATACATCACTGTTGAGAGAGTGACTTCTAGGTAGTGACTTATGTAATACAGACACGTAATTGTAAGTGAGTCACTAAAAAATATCAATAAAATGCTCTACCCAAATAAAACCTTTTCATATCTTTAAATAGAAATTTTCGAGCAAAGTAATTTTACTTCATTCCGAATTACCACAAAATTGCCCGCTGATTCCGACCTCGTACTCAGAATTAGCCCATCAACCTCCAGATTTTTGCTTAACTTCAAATAAAGGCTCAATATCAGCCGTCTTCGGTAATAGAGTTCAATAAAGGAAAAAAATCAACGGGCTCACCTCTCTTCATAAGTTTTTTGAACTAGTGAAACTGAAACCACAGTGAAAATTGGCCTTCAGCCATTTGAGTGCAGCATAACCTCAAAAAAAAAACAAAAACCACCTTTCATTCGTAAAAAGGAATTTGATTCTCTTCCAATCTCTATCATACTCGTTTCTCCCTCTGTGACTTTTCCGGCGCAAAGTCGCAACCTCTCGGTTAGGCATATTTTATTGGGGAAACTCCTTCATTTGAAAAAAATGCATTTTTCATCCCATTCTCAATGACAGGCAGCACTACGATAAGACCTACGCTAGCGCGATAAAGAATTTGTTCACTAACATGACGTTTTGCATTTTTATTATAGTAAGGCAATTGATAAGGCAAATTACACTGGCGACAGTTAAATCTTGACCAGGGCTTTGGTTTTAACTGACCAAAAACCTGTGAGTAACGTCTTTATGAACAGAACTTTCGAGTACGGCATCGGAATCAGCAGCAAAAATACATGGGAATACATCGGTGGTAAAATTACCTTTTTTATTTTGTGGGCCGATGTTATCTCTTATAAAGCGTCAATACTATTAGGACTATTTAAATAAACCTTATAAGATAACCCCAAAAGAAATAATCAAACGGAGACAAATCAGGAGATCTTACTGGTCACTCTATATGCGCTCGCCTTTCAACCCACCTGTTGGGAAAATATTACTTAGGTATGTATTTAAAAAATTAGCGAGTTGTTTTTTTGTTTGTTATTTTTCTTATTATTTGACAATGTTACTATGATAACAAAATGGGTAGTGTATTGGAGGATTTAGTGTGCAAATGCAAATTTTGCGAATTTCAATTGTCTCTAATTCCCAAAAAAAAAAAATTTTAAACCATGATTATTATACTTTTTTAAAATTTGCTGTTACTGGAGAATTTAAAGAAGAAAAACATATAGGGTGTTCTATTAAAAAAAAAGATCGATGGCGTCATATACAAATGATGGTCACGTATTTATTTATACACTATATATATAATTTTGTACGATGCAAAATTGGAAATAAAAATTGACCTTTCCAAGGATTTTTCCAAAATATTTTTAGTTTTCAAAATATTGAATGTATGCAAACCTTTATGTCGCTTTGTATATCCAAGAAAAGGATTATTGAGCTGTAAACATTTTAAATCTGGAACGAACAACATGGAATACCATAAGATTGATGTCAAAACATGTAGGCACTTTTTATACTCAACTTTTTATCGCATCCAACTCCGACATAGTATAACAATGTCGGACACAATACGTCCGACGATAGCGAGCAAACCTTAACCCGCCTTATGGCCCGTCTTATAAGCCCGCGTCTATATTTTATCGAACGGTGACAGGAGGGGCGTGTAATAAAAAAATATAGTTTCGATGACTCTCGGAGTTTTTACAAAGTTTTTACGGACCTCTTTTTCATCGCATCGATCCGGCCTCCGAAGGACCATAATTTATTATCGGCGCCGCCGGTGCGTCCCCTTTTCTCCGGGTTCTTATCCGTCGAAGACGCACGGGCCACGTAGGGGGAGAGGGGGACGGGGTGCGGGTTTATCTTTCGGAAGGGGAGGACTCGCGCCCTGTTTGCCTTCGCGTCCGTCAACGCGACGAAGGACCTAAAACAACTGCCGCGCGCCCAAAGAAAACTTTAATCACTTTAGCGTGTAAATACCCGTCGATTAATCCCGCTGTCTATGACGGGGATAATCCGGGGCCTTGGAAGAGACTCGAGAAGCGATGACTCTTGAAAGATACTCGGCGGCGGTGCAAAAAAAGTCAGTTTCTGTTTTGATCGACATATTCGAATAAGTAATGAAGTGTTAGGTAAATATGAATCGCAGAAGTGAGATAATAACCAATATTAAATCAGGACAAAAAATTTATATGTCATTAAGTACAGGGTCCGGCAGGGAGGTATGAAATTTTTGAAGAGCGTGTCATGTGAGGTGGGGTGAACCTAATGTTTTCCGAATAGACAGTATTTACTCATTGGCAGATGCCATTTCAGTTACCATGGAGCCGTGGACTACAGCTCATCGCGTGTTTGTTTACAACACATTCGTTGAAACGGGCCGTTCTGTGATTCAAACAGCTGTGATTAGCCGAAACTTAAATATTGGCCCTTATTTTTTGCCGCAATTGAGGAGCTTGCGTTCAAAACCGGCTATATCCATATTTGACCGAAAATTATTTTTTGTACTATCTCATAACTGCTCATAGATCTCTATCGATTCCCGCAATAATTTTAGTCCAAAACCAACTATTTCTGTATTAAAATTCCACTTAAAAGTGATGTTTTGAAGCATAACCGGCTATATCCCAATTTTGAAGCAAAACTGGCTATATTCAATGACACGTTTTAAAACGTATGTTATATGTGAAACGATTGGGACATGACTGGCTATACAATATTAAGGATCTAGAAAAAAAATACAAAAAAATCAAAGGAATTTCGGATGCCAAGAGAATTACTATTAAGAAAAAACACATAAAAAACAAACAGCAGGCCCAAATAACAGTGTCTTTACACAAATACTACAGAAATAATAAACAGTTTCATGTAGCTCAAACTCTAATAAAAAAGGAAAATACGAATGTATGGAGTTAAAAAAGTCAATTTAGAAACCGTATACCGGATAAAAAGAAGTCGAGTCTATCTCATCTAATAAAGAACATTTCGGAAATAATTGTGAATCCCGTGTTGACCTTGAATGGTACAAGAAACTTTTGTTTCAAACAGAAGAAGCAGCTGCAGAGGAAAGCGGACCTGGTGCTTCAGAAGATGATGGAATAGGATGTGATTGCCTTCATGAAGAAACCGCAGTAAAAATTTAATAAAAACATTAGTTTTTGAATTTTATATGTTCCATAACCTTAGAAGTTAGGATATTTGTTTTGTTTTTTTTTTTATTATTATTATTATCATTAATCATGTAATATCAGTTTTAAGTTTTGCTTCGTTTTACATTAGATTTTAAAGCATATTTTGGTTTTTTTAATTAGCTTTATCCGGGGGGTTTCATTTCTTTTTAACAGGATTTCGAAGGAAAACCGACTATATCCAAAGCTTTTTTCAAAATTTTGAGGGAAACTATAAGGTATAAGTTAATTTATCTTAATCAAGCCAAATCAGTATACTGGATAGAGGAGGTGTGTTTTTGTTTCTTTTTTCTAACTTTAAGGGTCATGAAATGAGAAGTTTTTGCCTTCTCCGTAAAAAAAAATCAAAAATGGATATAGCCGGTTTTGCACGCAAGCTCCTCAATTGAGAAGACGACGCATTAACCTCAATACTATATGGTTTTAACAAGGGAACATTTTCCAGGGCGTTCGATTTCGTTGCGTGGAGATGTGGAGTGGCCTCCTCGGTCCCCAGACCTGTCACCTTGTGGTTTTTATGGTGCTACCTTAAATCTCGAATATACATAAACAAACCAAGTACACTTGAAGCCCTTTCTGACACAATCACCAGAGAAATTCGAAGGATTCCATGTGGAATGCTTCAAAGAAGTATGGACAATTTCTCGCGCCGTCTACAGAAGTGCCTAAATGAAAACGGGCACCACCTAACTGACGTAATTTTTCGCACCTGATTACTTTTTTCTGAAGCCCTCAGTTTGGTTTTTTGAGCCACATGATATGTCCTATCAACCTATAATATGTCTAATCTATAATAAGTGCCTGATATTAATTTTTAAAGCCTTGCAAATGTGTAATTTTTATTACCAACTCTTTCTCGCGAAAAAATGGCGACATGATTTAGTTAACAGTGAAAAACTTAAATTGTATACAATTAAAGGAAGAAGATTGATCTTCTCAGACATAATAAAGTTATAAGTTTTTTGTAACTGAAATTTTACCTTTATCAAATAATCACTATTATTATTATTTTATGTACTTGTACTATTACTAATTGTACTATTTCGAGTACAGGGTGATTCACCATAAATGTCTCCCGCTCCTGTAACTTGATATTTTCTGGACCCATTTGAAAATTCAAAAAACCATTACCAATCATTTTCTAGCAAGATTTTTGTCATGATAAAAAATATGTAATCTTTAAAACAAATGAATTACAAGGAAATACTTGACTCTTTTTAATGAAACACCCTCTATGTCACTAGAAAATCGAAATCTTCATGTGTGTCTGATTTTACAAATATGTATAATATTTAAAAAAATATTTAGTTAACATATCAGTAAAAATGGATCTACAAGATGCCCCCCTAGAAGTACTGACCTCACACCTCTTGCTTTTTTATGGGGCTATGTGAAGAATTATGCTTATAAAGAAAGATTTCTTAATATTGAAGGCAAACTGACGTATGGGATATTTCATTTAAATATGTTAAGTAAAACCTTGTAATTCATTTGTTTTCATTTGTTTGTTTTCAAGAATTTAAAAAATTGATAAAGTACGAGTATATAAAAAGTGCAGCATCATGTATCCCGAAACTGCACCAACAACTGCATATTATTAAGAGTGAAAAATAAATATGAGTTATGAAAAAATTGAGATAAATAGTTTTTTTTTAATTATAGCCATCTTAAGTTAATTAAAACTAGCAGTCGTAGGTTAATATTAGATCCCAGGACCGGGCTTCACGCGACTGGAATATTGTCATATTTGCCCCATTAATAGTATGTATCGTCAACATCAAAGTACATGGTCAACTCCTATATATAGATACATATACATATGTACATAGTACAATCGTAGTTCAATCAAATAACGCCATTATATTTTATGTATTCCAGAATACAACCCGTCTGCCATGTTTGGCGCCCCACTTCAACCAAAGTCAACTCGCGAAGGCGAATATAATTTATACTTGTTTATTTAGTAGTATTTACTCTGAGGTGGTCGATGCATCATCATTTGTGTGCACGAAACGTCGAATAAATTTGTAAAAATGTCGGGACAGCGTCCGTCGTGTGTTACGGTCTAGCGTTGGTTAAACAATTTTCCGGAACTGACTTTAAATGATAGTAAACTTCGGTGTACCGTATGTGACAGCGTACTGACGTAGCACGTAAAAACAGATGAAAGATATAAATGTTGTTACAGACATAAAGCTCGTGTAAGTGGTCGTGTGAGTGCGAGAGACCGACAGAAACAATTTAACTTGGATTTAGTCAAAATGACAGTAGCGTGTAATATTCCATTCGTAAAATCATCTCAAGTTACGACAATGTATCCAGAACGCTGCGAGTGAAAAGTACGGCGCAGTTAGTCTGCCTGCAGAAACAACTCCGACGATTAGATATATAAGACCTAAACAAAATCGTAAGAGCACGATAAACCTATATGGCTTAGTATTGACGAAACAACGGATGTTACTAATGTTGACTTTCTCACGTTGTGTCTTATTGTGGACTTATTTACAAGCAAATAAGTGGATGTCTCTGAACAAGATATAAATGTGCCCGTACAACACTTTACTTACTTTAAATATGCCCCAGTTACGTCTGTAGACGCTGAACGCTCTTTTTCATCTTACAAGTAGTGTATTTTAGGCGACCGGCGCCAGAACTTAAACTCCTGAACATATGGAATAGTTATTAATAATGTGTGGAAACTCGAGTGGCAGTACGAACACGTCTGGGTTATAGCGTCGTTTACCGTAAGTATGCAAGTTCTGTGGTTTGTGACTATGGTTCCTTTGCCGATTAGTTGGACTACAACAATAACCCCACATATATAAGGTATGACTTGTTTAATGTTTCGTAACGGTACTTATAGATATCCTGGAGCCGTCCCTGGTAAAGTATGCATCTTTTATTAACCTCCGAGCTCTAATAATAACTTAAGGTTAAGTCGTATAGGTATCGCAGAATTCAAATTGATGTTTTAAAGGTCCATTCAGTCACTTCCGAGTTGGGACGTTCACATACAGATTTCTCGATCTTTCTGAACGTTTTTAGTCCAATAGATCAGTTTTGTTTTTTCAAAGTTTTTGCCGATGCTTCGAGTCCAATACATAGCTGTGGAAATGATAATTGAATGTCCTTTGTTTCTCTTCCATCACGTCCGAATAAAAATTGTCATTAAAATATCGAACTTCGCCGAACGTATTCCGAATTATATGCTTTTTAATTTCTCTCTAGGTATCATCCGATTCCACGTCCCTCTCATTTAGGGTTGCCCGAGCGATATTTACTTAAATTATAAAGTGAATAATAAAACACACCCACGAATAGGGCTCGATGAATATTCCGTCTATGTTTATATTAAGCGTTTCGCATCGGTAAATATATACTGGAGCCCCAAAGAAATGTGACACTTAATAAATATATGGATTAATACGTACGTATCACTTTAATATTGGACACTACTCGCACACGAACCACTTTTCAAATATCTTTCCAATCTTTCAGGTGGTAGTTTGTGTCGCACTTGGCACTTTATTAGGCAAAGAACAATGTTAAAAAAGTTTTTTTTTCCATTTAGATACACCTAAAAACCCCATTGGATTCTATAGATTAAAAAAAAAAAGTTAAATAACATTTATTTATTATAGAACTATACCCAGTTTTGGCCATGAAAGTGCAGTGAAGAGTTATATATCGATCGATAGGAGCACGTTAGCTGAGTAAAAAAATAGGGATTTTGATGCGCTCCTGGACGTCCCGTATGAATGAGAGCTCTAAAACGCTTCTGGTTCCTGCTCTTCATCGGAGCTTTGCAGCATTAAATATGTCTGTGGCTGCCCCCGATGGTGCACGGATTTCATATTTAAGGTATCGAGCGTAGCCGGAATAATTGTACTAAATTCAGTGCAAAACAATGCATTTAGTACCATCCGTTACCGCCGTCACCACTGGGAGGTGCCCTGACGCAGAGAACTCAAGACAAATCTATGAAAACAGGGGCAAACTTTGGAGCGCTCCAGCACCTATAGGACTGATTTAACAGAGTTGTGCCCGTAGAACTTTTTGATCCTCTACTGATGCCCTACAATCCTAGACAGGTTTCATATCTGCACTCCGATGGCCCAAGTTTCATAAAAAACTGCATAGTTCTTTATTTATTTATTTTTTATATATTTATTTATTTAATAAATATTAAATTATAGAATTTAAAAAAATATATATACGTTTAAATGTTTTTGAGATCACTGGATAAAAATAGAAAGTCAAATTGACGTTTTCGGCAATTGACAACTATCATTTCAACTAGCTACCAAGTGATTAAAAATAAAGAAAATTCATTTAAAATTTTGTTTTTGAGATCGCTGAATATAAATCTGATATCAAACAGATGATTCTGACAACAGCTGTCAACTAGATGTTTTTTATAATATAGGTAAGCCTCGGTAGAATACTGCAAGGTGTCGGGTCAAAATCAGGCGTATGTTTTATTATTTAAGCTTTACAAATATAACTGGTGTTATCGTTTTGATGTAGTCAATCTAATAAAAATAGAAATAATTAACTGTCAACCAGTTTACGCCCAAATAACTGGGAATAATATATTTTTTTTAATATTTCAGCAATACTTCATATATAATATTAATGGATTATATAAGTTTATCAAAAAAGTTACTCTATTGTCAAAATAATATTTCTTTTTAGCGTGAAACAGGTGTGACTAAATGAAGCGAGTAATTATCTGTATTAATCAGTACATTAAATTATTTTTTTCTCAATCTAAAGTTTATCAAAAAATACTGAATCTAATATAGATACTGAATTCAGCGTTAAATTTATAAATAACGAAATCGTTAATTTATTATAAGATCTTATTTGAATGACTTCAAAAACATAATTTCATCAGATTTTTTTAAGTCTAATAGCGATTTGACAAGTAGTTGACAGTTGCCAAATGTCAGAATTGTCAGTTTTATATCAGATTTACATCCAACAACCTCAATATCATAATTTTACATGAATTCCTATCTTTCTTTAGACTTAATGATGATTTGACAGCTAATTGACAGCTGGTTGTCAGCTGCCAAATGTCATAATCATCAGTTTGATAGCAGATTTTTATTCAGCGTCCTGAAAAACAAAATTTTAAATGAAATTCCATTTTTCTTCACTTTTAATAATGACTTGATGGTTAGTTGATAGCTGCCAATTGTCTAAAACATCAATTTGACTTTTGATTTGTATCCAGTGACTTCAAAAACATTTAAATGTATGTAAGATTTTTTATAAAATTAATTCAAACAATGTGTGCCGCAAAATAAATGCACTCATTTTTTTGTGAAAAACTAGTCGTTTGAACTTGTATTTCGTAATGTTCCTGACGTTTTTTAAATTTTCTAATGGCAGAGCCGAGTTCAGTGGCTCAAAATCTATAGAATCCGTTTTTAGGTGTGTCTCGGTAGACAAAAAACCGCACTTTTTAACACTGTTGTTTGCCTTGGTCGTTTCCTCTATGTTGTTACAAAACTTTTATTTCTATATCCTCTAATGTGATAAAACACACCTACTAACACTACTGTTTAACGCTTAACAAAACTGCTCGTCAAAATTAGCGTAACACTGTTTATATTAGCGCCATTTGCGTTCTATTCGAGTTAGAGACTTACGGTTTTTAATTTTCGGTAGGCTATAGGGTTGGTTTTAATGTAAAGTCGCCGCGCTGTGACTTAAACGGTTCGCCGTCCACACCCCAAAAAGCAACGTCGTAAATTTGAATTCGCAAAATTTTGACAGCAATTTCAGAGACCTACAGGATCGACTAAGAGGGACGCTGTCGAGTAAAAACTCCATCCTGGCACACATTAAGACTCTACTCACTTTTCACCCTTCGACATCTTAAGCACCCCTCCAGGCCACACCCACACCGACCCCCCATTCACGCCCTCTGGTTCCGCCCCTGTAGAAGACTGCCTGGAATGTCATTTTGTCTCGAATTTATATCATGGCATTACTTGAAGGCTCTCGAAGTTGGTGGAACACACTGCGGACGGCCGATTGAGCGCCAAAAGTGATATTCCAACTCCAACCCACCCCCTGAAAATTTGCCGCCCTAAGTATTGTAAGCAGGTCTTGGTGCGTGGGGTGACTCAGAAAGCTTTCCTGAGGATGCATGAATACTTTTTAGCACACACCGAGTTGTCCGTTTCATTCAAATTCTCTTTTGTGTCCCATCATCTTCTTTATTTCACCACCTCCAAAAAATGTTTGAGTGGATGAAAATTCCTGAAAGAGGACTCATTGGGTAGGCGGAACCTTCCTTCGCACTTGCGTGAATCTACAATCGCCAAATTCGCGAGAGATGTAGGTGTGGCTTGAAGGAGGCTTGGGTTATCAAAGGGTGAAAGCGAGTTGTGGCACGCCACACCAATGTATTAGGCATCATTAAGATCAATGGATTCGCCCAACAGAATCACGCAAAACCCTGCGTAAATCCAGAGGGGGTTGAAGCGGGGTTGAAGTCTGTAAATAGGTTGAAGCGGCTTAATGTGTGGTGGGATGGAGTTTTTACCCGACAGAGTCCTTCTTATTGCGGTCAAAATCTTGCGAATTCAAATTTCGACATGGGGTTGCATTTTGAGGTGTGGACGGCGAACCGTCTAAGTCACAACGTAGTGCCTTCGGGGCATTCAAACAATCCTATAGGCTACCGAAAATCAAAAACTCGAATAGAACGCAAATGGTGCTAATCTAAAAGTGTTCCGCTAATTTTGACGAGCAGCTTATTTTTATCTCATTTCGTCTTTCAATCAACACATTTTAAAAGCATCAAATAAACAAAGCGATGCATTTGCTGGGTTTTGAACTATTATAACGGCAAGAGTAACCACATCACATTACTGAAAATTAAATTAAAAAATTTTCTGAGAGATTTTTCCACAACCAACTTGAAGTCATTTTTTCGGGATGCCCATTATTTGAATTCTAGTGTATTTTGGGGCATTTCAAGTACTTTGCGCCTTCTCGAAATGAAAAGAACATAAATAAAAATGAGGAAGTACTAGGCAAAAGCGTCGCTGGGGATTTCGTTTTAATGATTCTTTATTTCCTCGTTCTCTTTTTGGATAATGCCGACGTTAATTCGGAAGCGGAAGGGAACGATAAGCGGTGTCTTCGCTATTCCAAGTCGTTTACGACAAAGGCAGATAGAACTATTCTAATAAATTCTGAATTTTCGATACCGAAGTACGATTCTCCACGATTTAATTGACATTAAGTGTTCAATTAAAAAAAGACTTTGTTATTATATATTGCTTAAATGTATCAACTATTTGTCATATTGTCAATATGTTTATACAGCATAGCCTCGGTAGAACCTGCGTTAAGCCATACCGATGTAAATTCGAACTAATACGATTGTTATTTTTTTTTTACTTTTTTATATTCATAAAATATACAGTGAGGGCATAAAGTCGCCCATAAATTCGATAAAAGATTTTTTTAGAAAAATGCTCGGATACGTCAATTAAATTTTTCATTTGCTGACATTTTGACATACTTTATTTGTCTTTTTATACATTTTTTTATACAGCTGTCAAATATACGACGTCTTGGCTTGTGATACATGATTTGAAAGCTCTTATTCCACGAAGTATGTTCTTAAATTTTGGCGCGAGTCTATCTAGCCATTTTCAAATGGCGACCGCTCAAAAGTTAAAATACGATAAAAAACGAAGGAAAGTTTCTTTAAAAATTCACTCGAATACAAGAGAAATAAGACGTTAACTAACACTATTATTTACACAACTACCTTATTTACTTCAATTTATTGCCTTTTTAGAATAGCGTAGTCATAGACGTCAGTTGGCTCACGAGCAGGAGGGCGGAGGCCCAGCGCGAACACACCGGGCGCACATCTCAACAGTTATCCAGAATTCCAGAAATTGAAAATAAATAAAATAAAGCGCATTCTTAAATATTTTTGTTTACCCTATTCTAAAAATTAACAGAAATCTAAAAATAAGAATAACAATTAAAACTGACTATCATAATCTAGTTTTTAATAAATGTTCAAACTCTGCCCCGTTGACTTCTTGACAGTAACCTAGCCGCGATTCAAATGCTTCAACCACGTTACGTATCATTTCAGCGCGTATTTTTTTATTCTTATTCTATTTTTAAGTCATATATATTAGTAGGCTTATTTACATACATGCTATGTTTTAAATAACTCCACAAAAAGAAATCCATGAGGGTTAGGTCAGGCGACCTAGGAGTAAACTCGAATCCCCCAATCAATCGACCCGGAAATACCTCGTTTAAATATTAATTTAAATAATTAATTTAATTTGAATAATTAACAACGCGCTTTATATGATTTATTCTCAATTTCTGGAATTCTGGATAGCTGTTGAGAGTTTGAGAGTGTGTTATGTCATATAGATGAGCAAATAGCTGTAGAACCTCTTGTGTCAAAATTTAGGAGCATACTGCGTGAAATAAGAGCTTTCAAATGATGTATCACAAGCCATACATTGTTATTTAAAAACAATAAGGATGACGTCATATATTTGACTATCAATAAAAAAAAACAATGAAGTAGGTACGTCAAAATGTCGGCAAACGAAAAATTTATTTGACTTGTCCGAGCGTTTTTCTAAAAAAAATTCTTTGATTTTTATCAAATTTGTGCGCCAGTTAACGCCCTAACTGTATAATATTAATTTTCAAATACCTAGTTATATACATATTTTAACTTTATTTTGTTGGTCTTTTACCTTTTTTTTTTAAATATTTCTACAAGGTCGGACAAACGCCATAAACATAATGGATATATTTTTGTACCGTTTGTTCAAAACTTTTTTAAAAAAACAATTATTTGGTTTATTTTTTATTATTTGGTCTTATGCGATATTTTTATTCATTCAATTTTTTTCCAGCTCTGTTTGTTTTTTTTAACAACCCTCTGCTTTTCAATTTTTATTTCGGAATCCACTATTTTGTGTACGACTATATAAAATTTTCTTGACGTTATATGACTAATATTTTAAAAAAATAAAGTTTTTTGCAAATATAACCAATCGTTTAATATTTCATGTATTCTAGTAGCTACCACGAAGACTATCTTACCTCCCTCGCGTTAACCGTATATAGTGTTCAAAGTGTCGGCCATTTTGAATCATCATCATTTAAATCACAGTTCTAATATGTCCATAAAATATCTCATTTTCACATATTACACATTATTTGGCCCCTACTTAGTATGCTTGGTCTTTAACATAACTATAAGAAAAAGGCACTTAGAGTTTAATCAGGTGGCTAGATCATAGACGTAAAGATGGTTGCCACAGCTGGAAAAAAATTGAAAAAATAAGAAAAAAAATTAAGACCACCACCAGTATATGCAAAAAAAAATCGTCAAAAACTATTGTTTGAAACTATTGTCTGAAAGTTTCCTATCCAATAAATACTTAAAAAGATATAGGCATTATTCCAGACTTTTACCGGACCCTCTATATGCATATCTTTTTCATTTATCATATAAATGTTTGTGTTTCAACCCCCTTTTTGATGAAATCGTTGTTGGATGTTTTACACGATGAAATGTTTATTTATGTTCAGTAATCCGAACTGGCTCTTGTAATCATTGATAAGTATCGATGATTGCAAAGAATACATATCTGATCATAATTGTTGTCATTGCATCATCATTGTAAAATCCTCGTAATATTCAATACTCTTTTTCAGTATATTCCACAAACGATCGATGGTAACGACAATCAAAATCAGAAAATATGTAAATACACTAAAGGAACTAAAAAATAGAAATGCGTACACGGTGCAAAATACATATATACGCATTAATAAAAGTGTGTACGACACTCACGACACATAAAATTATTTTAAACTCGGCGTTCTACCGCTCGACGCTCGTCCGTCACGCATCGGGCAAATACTAATTGAACAACAAAACGCTCGTTACACTATATGGTTAAATTACATATAGTCGTCCCTCGCTCCCGCCACGGAAGAGTCCCAGTGCATGTTACCAGGCACGATCAGTGGCGTACATATGCACAGGCAGGCAAGAAAACAAGCGTACATAATTTACAAGGCACTTAAAAAATACAGTTTTTACCTTAACTATCACAGAGTTGTATGGTGCCAACTATGCCTTGTAGCACACCTTCTGGACCCTACTGATTAACACATAAATGTACATACATATCTCATTAGTTCGACTTCCAATTGGAATTTTCAAAAAGAAAAATAATTGGATATGCATTTTGTTATTTCCAACAAGTCCCTAGCAAACAAAATCTCAAAAACTATTTAACTCGTATCTATTCTGTAGTTTTTTTCGAGGATTTAATACTTATATAACGTATATAATCAACGATAATGGATGGAGGATGTAGTGATTTTTAAAAGTCAATAGTCTATATTTGGAAATGTGATATTTGAATCGTTTTCAACCCAGAAGTGCATAAAAAAGTTTTAATTGGAAAATGCATGTCTTTCTCCCCAAGAATTTAAATTAGTTATTTGATAAATGAAATTCGCAGTTTATAATTTATTTTCACACGTTTTTCACCCGTAGTAACTATTATTCAACTAAAGGGAAACTGGAAAACACATTACCAGTTCCCGCTGTTTCCTTGGTAAACTTTATCCTTCAACAATGGGACTTGAAACCTTCGATGTAGACATAAACACTGGGTACTTTTCCACGAAACACCCAAACATTTTCACTTACTCGACGCATGTTTCGCCAATCAAGCTGGAGTAATCAAGAGACATTTAGTCATCTCAAATCTTCAAAAATTTTATTTATCTCTTAATGACGCAAATGTGCTTAGAAGAACTCGCTTTTAACAATAGGGACGTTTACAAAAAAATTAAATTGTGTTAAAATATAATAAAATCATCCAATATGGCCTTAAAATTAAACACGTGAGGTTTAAGGAAATTATAAGAAAGTCTTATGCCCAAAAAAGCCACGCGAAGGTGCCGTATTCGTTTAAATCCGCTAAACGCTGTTTTATTGGCCTAACGTCAGTGATTCGATCGTGACTGCCGCTATAAGCTGGGACAAACGGGTCGACTACCGCATTGAAAACAATTTTTTGTCGCGAGTGACTAACTCGTGAGTTCATGTACTGTGTACAATACATATTACCTGATTTTGTGTGGATTTCTGCAATAATGGCACAGTCGTTACCATTTCTGAATAGACTAAGAAATATGATTGAAAATTACGACTGAGCGTGTAAAAGACATTTATATTCGAATATCCATCAAAAAATATAGCTGGCACTGTTACAAAAGAAGTATAATGTTTTGCGCATGTCGCCTTTCGTGGAATGTGGTCGTCAATATTTACTCTAGACGTTTTTTTTTTTTCGGCAATTACATATGTATCCGATTTTCCATTGCCTAATAGTGATACGTTGCGTAAAATATATTTACAGAAGACATATCAACGTGTCGTGGGAAATATTAAAGAAACAACAGATTTTCGCGACAATAAGGTCGTTAATGTTCTGATTTTAGGTGTTTCAAATATTACGCCCCTCATATTGATGGCTAGTAAACGGGTTTTGCAAACAACGACTAAAAATGTAGAAATCGTAGTAACACGTGCATTGTCCTCTGTAGATGTAAAAAATAAGTAATAATGTACTGATGATAGTAACAACAAACAACTGTGTGAAATTCGTGAAATTAATATGCGTGGTATGTCGTCCTCTGTCCACGTGGACTTTGAATTTGCACCTTTAACTTCAGTAGATGTGGAATGCTCATTTTCCTTCTACAACCATATGTACAGGCCAAATCGCTTACGTTTAACGAGAAGAAATGCAGAAAGAATACTGGTCGTGGCAACGTACGCTCAAGCAATGACAACAGTCGGTGTTTCTGAATGACTCAAGCAATAGGGTATATATAGAATTTCAATTCTAAATTGAGAATAGGTAGAAAAAAGCAAGGTTGTCAGATATATTTTCTAAAAATTGCTAAGCTCACTATACAATTATACTTCATACTTCAGTAAACTGTTAATTCGTGACGTTCTTAGAAAGCTAGTTTGGAAATATTAAAAAAAAAACATAGATATAAATGTATTTGGTTAGCATTAAAATAAAGCGTTTAAAATTGCTGGAAAAAATAATTATAAATTAAAACAACTTTATGTATGTTACTATACTTTTGAAGAGCCGGCAACGCGATGCCGCGAATGCACAAGCGAATGCCACATTATACTATTGGATTGCTTTATATGTAATACATGCCAAATACTTATTCGGTCCACTGTGCCATAAAATTTTTACAACGTCGTTAAAATGATTTACGACTTTAGAAATTCTACGTGTTTAAGGCGCCAGTGACGTGTATTTCAGCTAGGTTTATTAACACAGACAAATTTTTGAGATTGTCTGGCTAAATGAGCATTATTTACAGAAAATTATATTACAAATATTGAGAGTTTTGTATGCAGGCTACTTTTAATCTCCTATATTGATTTGAATGAAAAAAAATTCACAATTTTCGAATTTATAAAAGATATATGCACGCCCATGGAATCATAAAGTTGCACCGCTTTTTTTGTTCCCCAGGCGTATTTATCATTTTCAATTCAGAATAGAAGGACTATACATACATTATTAACACATTTTTACTCCTATCCTTTTGATCTCTCACATGTCGTGTTCCGTCAATAACATGACGAATTACGAGTCCGGCACTGCGTTACAGCAAACGTTCCGAACCCTAGTACTAACTCCACTCACCCCTAGTACATTTTTTTCTTCCATTCTCTATTTACGCGCGAGCGATCTATTTGAAAAAGACTTTCTGCCTGTACAATACCGCAAAGCAATGGCCTTTTGTATTCTCCGCGCAATCGATACCCTTGAAAATTAATCCATCCCGTGAAAAGTGGTAGGCGATAATTATTGCCGCGCACGAAAATAATTCATATTAATTGCGACACCAACCCGAAATGGCGTCCTCATTACCGGACCCATTGAAATGGAGATATGCTCTTTTATCTGTCCGATAAATACTTTTTTTACAGGCCGCAACTAAATCCATAGAATTTTCCTACCAAAAGGTTCAGTTTATTGCGTTCATCGTTATACCGGATGTCCAGAAAAAACTTTAAAGATTTCGAGGGGGTGATTCCTTGGGTCAAAATAGAAAAAAGTTCCCATGGTGAACAAAATTCCTGCATTTTCGCTTTTCGAAAAAGTCATCACAATCAATACAATAAATTGCAAATTAGCTTGACAGATCTTTCACGCACGCTGCGGGGGTGCTCTTTTATTTTTCACAGCCTACGCAATTTTGACTTCAGAATGAAAGTCGATACACGGGTCAGGAGAACTTCTCGAAAACTATGCATCGTCCGAGAAATAAAACAAAAGATTAAAAAAAATAGACGAGGAAAAACCCTCAAAGTAAAATTTTACGTCTTAACTTTTAGAGCACTGGAGTACCGGCTCAAAAAAAACGAGCTTAATTTAACTCCTGCAGATGACGGGTATACCTTTTTTAAGTTTAGCCTAATTTTTGTGGAGATGGCTTTTACGTTAGTTTTCGAGGCTTAGGAGCATGACCTGGACATGCAGCTCGCTGATCAAGGATACACCTAGGAATCATCACTGAGGACACGATCAGAATTTTATGAAGATGACTTTGGCATTCGTAACTGAGACCTAGGATGATATCCCTGACCTGGACAACCAAGTCGCGGGTTGGCCTCGGTTTTGCAACGGTGAAATTCTATGATTACCAAGTACATAAACCAATTATTAACCTGCTGTTTGTCCAGATCTAGGATATCGTTTTAAACATCAAAAACAAACGATAAATCCATATCTGAGAAATTCGGCCCGATTCATTAGCATACCCGGTACCCAGGGTTGTCATCGGCGAGCTGGATGTCCAGGTCTTGAATATCATTCTGAACCGCGAAAACCAATCGTAAAGCCATCTGAAATGATCCCAGAGTCCACCGGTCATCGGCGACATGTACATCCAGTTCTAAAATTAACCATGGATTATTGTATTGTCACCAGTTATAGGAGAATTCTGAGGGGAATCACGAACCCCAAATCCCGGTACTCCAAAAGTTAAATAGGCTGATCACAGTGCCTGCCCTCTAAGTCCTTAAATGGTTTTTGATATCAATAGTAGATACAGCACCAAAAAATTAATCCGGGCGCAAGTTTTTGTAATATTGTCTCAACCGATTACTGAATTAATCGGAAAATAAGTTCTTTTGGGCGCTAACTTCAGGGACTCTAGCTCCCTTAGGAAAGATTACCAGACACATGTCTATAAGAACATTTTTTTCCTATTTTGACCTAAGGAATCACCCCTAAAATCTTTAAACGTTTTTTCCGGAGATCCGGCATAGAGGATTGAGTAAAAATAATTCTATTTAACTAAACTTACATTAGTCTAAAACAGCTACAATGCTAACAAACCACAAAATAGTTGCCTCATTTTATATTACAAGTACCATTAAATACTAGACTATTGTCTAGTTCATCCTCCATACAGTCCATACCTTACCCTCATCAGTTTCTAAAACCTTGCAAAGTGATTCCAAAGGATGACTACAATTTCAATTCCTCTGATATTCAGTCAGAAACTCCGGTAAAATAAATCGTATATGAGAAACCAAAAACTCATTTTGGAAGGGAAAACGTGGTACCAGACGACGCAACCAGCAGATGTGAGCTAAAATATTTTATTTACTATGCATGACCTTAAATACAGCCAAAAGATCCATTTTTTGGTATTTAACCTCACATATTTCAAAATCCTGACGCGATGAGTAAATTCCCAGGCCAGATTCAGATTCTACGTAAAAAATACTTCGAAAACAAATCCTATCTGTTAAATTGGTGGACCTTGCAGATCTGTGTTATTTATTACTTCTATTAGTTTCCTAATAACCATTTATATCACTACCCTCGTGTTTATATTTAATTGTTCGTTACGATCGTGTGATATTTCTTAACTACGCGACGTGAAAAAAGTAGGGTAATTCTATCGCGGCTTTCTGTAGCTCTAAGGCAAAAAAAAACAAAAAAAGATGAAAGAAATATGATTTATTGTTTTTATCATGACTGGCCTACTCGGTATGGTAATAACGAATTCTTCGACTAATGATCCATTAGGTATTACAATGGAACTATAGTTAGACGTCTGTTTAGCATATACATAATGGAAAAGCATATTGAAGCTCTTCCGACTGAACAAGTAGAGTTCAACAAAATATCTCTCGTATTATTTTTTTATTCGGATACGTCAATATGATGTTTCATAATTATTCAGCTGTTCCGGTACTTTTATATGACCCGGTATATAAATTAGTGTAGCATTAATGAGTAGTTTATTTTGTTCTTGTATCTCGTTAAATAAATTGTGCTTTAAAAGTGTATGTTTAAATTTTCACACATAAAGCGAACCCGTGTTAGAAAAAAACATTACAATATTTTTGTTTTTAATTATCTTCCGTAGAAATATATTGTTAATTATTTGGTTTTAAATTATGGTGTTAGACGAATATGTACATGTTTTTGATAGGATAGGTAAAAGCAAATAGTCAAGAATACAATTTTAAATATATTAGTAGGAAATATATAGATATTAATGTAACTAAAAGATTCATCTGATGAGTAGTTGTATGGGTTTTTGAACTAGGGATTGCAATCCGGAAAACCGGATCTGGTAATCCGGCGGATCCGGCATCATAAGACATCTATCGGATCCGGCACCAATTTACCGGATCCGGTCACCGGATCCGGTAAATTAAAAAAAAAATACATGAAACATGAATTTGTTGACAATAAAACCGACTAGTGTACGAGTAGAAGCAGAAAGTGCCTTCTCAGCCGCTGGTTACATTTGTAGCTCTGTAAGAAGTCGACTGGAAGATGATAAAATTAACACTATTTGTTTTCTAAGATAATTTTTTCAAAACCAAGTGATTTTTATGATTGTTTTACTTAAAATAATAATTTAAAGTAAGTATGTTAAAAAAAGAAGTTTATCCACTCATTATTGTGACAATTGTGCCATTGATTAAACTGATTTTTGGTGACTGCCATAATTATAAGAATTAAACTGCCTGGCGTCCCTAAATTATCTAATTATTATGATCTCAGTTGATAAGCTTGATTTTAGTTAGAATTAATATGTTACTTATAAAGAGCCATCCAAAAAAGTCATCATCATCAAAGTTGAACGAGCAAAAAAAGACGTATTTCTATTTTTAATATTATAACCTTATTGAATTGTCAATGGTGTTACATTATGTGACAGTCATTAGTTATTTTACAATTCTGACGGCTACTTGTCACATGTTTGACAACAACAATGATTCGTTTTGAGCTTCAACATAACCGCTATTTCTATCTCTCTCGTTCACAGCCAGATTTCACGATTTTTTTTGGAATGAAAGTTACATTACAAGATATCATTGATGTTGTTATTTGTGAAATCAATCTAGTAAGTGAAACTGAACTTAACCGCCCGTCATTTCTAATTATTACTAAACTAATATAACAATTACAATCTAATTAGTTACACTATATCTACTAAATTTGTATTGCTGATTCATACGTAAATGTTCATTAATTGTAACAGTGTAAATAAAGTTGATGTCATAAGAAATAAACGTGTTTTTTTATATATATATACTTTGTAATACATTCACTTGATCATCTTTTATACAGTTGATTTTGGAATGAAAAAGCAAAATGATTTTGATGGAACCAATACGGCCGGATCCGGCCGGATCTATGTAAATTCGGCCGGACCCGACCGGATTGAAATTGGTGCCGGATTGCAATCCCTATTTTGAAATAAATAAATTCAAATATCACCTTTTTTAAGCTACTACTCTGAAGATTTTTTGACATTTGAGGTCGAAAAATACGGAAAATTGGATATGGATGCAGTGATTCAAGTAATATCAAAAACCTTAAAATAATCTTTCTCATTCAAACATATAAACGAGCTAACTCAACGCTGTACCTTCTCAAAAAAACTTTTTGTAAATCTTCCTTTACAACTTTTATACATTTATATAAATGTTATGTCCGACCTCTGTTAGATTTTGCTGGCCCTGTTTGGAACGCCACACTGATAAGAGACCAAAACCTGTTAGAATCAGTTCAGCGTCGCGCTACTCGTCTACCATTTGGACGGAATCGCCCCTCTTATAGTGAGAGACTATCTGCTGCTAAATTAAACAGTGTTAGTGATCGAAAGCTTCCCGGTGACTTAATTATCACGTTTCGATCGCTTAAAAACTTAATCGGAAGTGATCTAAATACTTTGTTTCTGCTCAACCGTGACGAACGTTTAAGAGGTCATAACCTCAAATTAAAAAAAGAACACTTCAAAACAACGGTTAGACAAACCTTTCTCTCTAATAGAATATTTAACCTATGGAACTCTCTACCCATATCTGTAGTTAGTGCGCCATCTGTGAATTGTTTCAAAAATCGCTTAGACTGCTGGTACTTGAATAGGTCTATTTAGGTTGTGTTATAAATTGCTCCTGATAGTTATATACATATATTTCAAATAATCTATGTGTCTTTACTTTTGTTATTAACTATCTATGATATTTTGTCATGAATTATTTAAGCATATATATTTTCTTTTTTTCTATTTTTTTTTTGTATGATTATTTAAGCATTTTTTTTCAGTGTTGTATTTTATAAATTTTCCGGGCTGTATAGAATTTCTCAGCCCGTTGTCCATATTGTAATAGTAATAATAATAATAATATTTCTCATCAAAATGTATCACGTTTTATTAATTTCAGGCTAAAACACCGCTGTTTTTCTTTTACTCGTTGGTCTATATAAAAATGTAAGCTTTAAATGAATTACATGGGTTTCGGCATGCTGAACGGTAGTTACTTTACATGTTTCCCTATTGTTCCTCGTCCAGACAAAAACTCCATTCATGTATGTAGGATGTAAATTGAAATACCTGTTAACATGCGAACCTTCCATAGGTTCCACCTACACTTTATGTAAATTAAATACGCGGCCGCCATCGTTTGCGTTAATTATCTTAGAAATTGAAATTAACAACAAACGGTGGACAAAGACAAGAGTTTTAAATTGAGAAAATGGTAGCGCACAAAAATAAGACGACAACCGACAGAAGCATTATCTAAATTACTGCCGTTGCACAACCTCCGCTGTAAGCAATACATTGTTATAAATATTGCTTTTATTACTGGTTATTTTCATGTAGGTCATAGGTCACTTTAAAATTTAATTTATTACTATTCCAAAACATTAAGGGAGCAAAAACAGTTCCCGATTTTTTTTGGTGATTTTTGAAAGGTTATAATTTTTTATATGAGATATTGATGAGAATTATCTCATCGAAAAATGGTCGTATCTAGATTTAAAAAAAAAAAGATTTTGAAGCTTCAAGTTTCCATTTTTGAGATCTTTCGGCAAAAAAAAATTGTGTGCTACGGTTATCACGCAATCTTACGAAAAAGCGCAAGAAAAAAAATGTTTTTTTTTTTTTGTTTAAGGACTTGAAATTTTTTAAAAAAAATTAAATCAATGCATGGACCGGATAGCTTGTTTATTCAGCTTTATGTTTCTTTTTTTATATTCTCTTCACGTCAATTCGTCACTGAGAGATCTGACTTTTAATGAAAAATGATCCTTTTGTCTTTGATCATCGATATCTCATTGACCAATGACCGCAGAGAGAATGTAAGAGCAGTTTCAAAGACTGGAATAAAAACCCTATAAGACGCTTACGATTTTTGAAAAAAAATTTTTGTCGCCCTCAGCATTGATTTAAGGAAAAAAAGTATTTTTTTTTTCGTTCTACTAGTAAATCTACCGCATGTTCACAAATATTGATGGGTTACCCATCAATTAATATATCCAGTTTTTTTACAGCTTAATGTACCGCCCTGTAAATTTTTAAATCGATCAAAGTTTTACAAAATAATTGAAGAAACAAGTGTGTTGTTTCTTAACATTATCTTCATCAAAATGAAAAAAAAACAGACATGTTTTTTAACTTTTTTTTACAAAAGTGTGCATTAGTTACTTTTTTAAATTTGAAAAAAAAAAAACGAAAAAATCTCAAAAATGTTTTTTGCTTCCTTAATTTTTTGGAGTGGTTTATATTAAACGTTTACGGTTGTACCGTTTCTCTTAAAGACAGCAGAAAACGATCAAAATTTTCACTTCACTCTCTCTGACACATTCTAGTTGATTGCAAGTTTTTGTTCGTTCAGTAGGTACCATCTAAATTTTCTAGGTTTGTCAAATACTAGTTATAATAACTGAACTATTTTAGTACGCCTAGAAAAAAGTTTAATGATGTTAGATCTGGTAACTATGGAGGCCATCCAATTGAATTTCAATTAATTATATCTCCAAGAAACATATAGTTAAAATATTCCCACACATTTTATCAAAATGATTAACACATCAACAAAAATTGAAGACAACATACCACATATACATATGCATACTTTTGTGTGAGAAATATCGAGGAAAAAAATTTAGAAAACAAGGAAACAAGACAAGACAAAACAAGACAAAACAAGAAAAACAAAAATCAAAGATAAAGAATATTAAATAAAGAAATGGACAGTCGATTGCACACATGTGATACCGTGATACCGTATTTAGTCATTCAGTACCATCAAAATTTTCTGATTTTGTCAGATGAACTTAACTTATTAAAAAAAAAGTTTAATGGAGTGAGGTCGGGTAACCGTGGAGGCCATCCAATTGAACTAATCTTATAACCCTATTATAATCCCCACGAAGTATATCGTTTTAAATATAACACATTTCTATCAAAATGTGGATTATCGCGAAAGACCCGACCCAAATGGGGCCCAGAACCCCAAAAAAAACCCAAAAAGAAAAAAAAAATTGGGAAAAAAAAAAAAAAAAATCCCCCCCCCCCCCCCCCCCCACCCCTCCTCCTCCCCCCCCCCGGCCGCCGCCGCCGGGGGGTGTGGGCTTTAAGTATATAAAACAAAGAACAACATTGACCTGTCCAAGGATTTTTATTTAGGAAAATGTGTACTTTGTACGTTGTCGAATTTATTCCCCACTTTATTTACACTCTGTATTCTAATTATTATATAGGGTGTTCCATCTAAGACAGTTTCTTTCGTAACTAACGTAAATTTAAGAAAAAAATGTTTCAAATAAAAGTTGCCCGAAAGTATACGTAGGTGCTTATTTATAAAATATTTCTAATCATACAGGGTGCTCTATTTCATGTGACCCCCTATACAACTTCGTTATTTTAAATGTAACTCCCTGTATATGTATATTTTTGGATCCCTTACTAAATTTTAGGTCCTAACCACACATGGTTCCTAAAATCTACCGTTGTGGAGATATTCATCTGTTTTTGAAAAATAACCCGATAACGGCGCTTGAAATATTTCTAAACAGCGTCTAAACCAAAAAAGTTAGAGGCTTACGATTTGTACGTTATTCAATCTGGTTCGCAAATTCTAGAATTTTCTGGGATGTCTGATAATTTTTCAACAGCAATAACAAATAATTTTTTTTAATGGAATGACCCACAAGAACTTACCGTAAGAAATATTTGACAAATATGCACCGCTTACTTTTTAATAATTTATTTTATACGAAAGAGTTTTTTTTCTTAAATTCACAATAACAGAATTATGGAAGAAACCGTATCTAACCGTAGGTGCAACACTCGGTATATAAGTCCTTGAGTATTAATTTAAAACGTTATTAATAAATACAGTGGTATAAGAAAAAATGGCGACAAGCTTAAAATTTTACTGGGTTTCTAAAACCTGGGCGTAACCGTAACACTTAGAAAAACTATAAAATATGACGTAAATATGATTTTTTCCCATACTTACTACTTATCCTCCGCTGATGTCTCGTAACTGGAGAAGTTTTAGGATCACATACCTGAAATAAAACAAAAGAGGAATGAAAACTTTTTCATTGTCGTTAAACAGTATTCGAACAAACCATTGAAAATCTCACTAATTCTTTAACCAGTTTGAGGTTTTTTTTAGATAGAGTGTTAAGAGGAAGGTTTATATATATAATAAGGAAGAATTAAAATTTTTTGTTTACATTACAAACGCTGGCTGACCCTACGAGATAGATAACTACAATATTGTTAAAGAAAAAGAGGTAATAATTAGGGATAACAATAACATTTTTTATATCTTGCGAAGCGGGGCGGGCGCTAGTTATTATAATAAAACAACACATAAATCGACATTTTATATTTACACGGTACCGTTTCAGATTCGGTTCATGAATTTAATTTCCCATATATGAACACAAATGAAATTATAACGTTATAATAATAAATGCAAATTGGTATATTCATTATTCAGTTAGTTACTCTGTGTTTATTTTTACTTAGGATATACCACAGTTACCATTGTACTGAGCCTGCAGAAAATTAGAAAATATGTTTAATTCCATTTTCTGTTCAATTTACATAAAATAAAAAACAGTAAAAGGTTTTTTAGTTGAATTACGCAGTCATACGAAAAAAAAATAGTGTCCGAAAAACATTACTTTAGTATCCTTACGTATTGACGTGCTGAATCCGGCGTACAGTGGGTTAGAATCGGAAAATCCTGGCCAAAAATCGAGAGAGGTAGAAAATTTGTCAAACTATATCGAATTTAACGTTTTTTTGGGTCGCTGATTTCAAATTTGTACTTTATATTTCAAAAAAACAAAACGGCGGCCCGAAAGTAACCGCTTTTCGCGAAAAAAAAAACAGGTGGAGAACCGGAATTAAAATTTTCTTAAAAAGCTACACATTTTGATTCGAATAAGATTATTTATATTTTTCATTAATAAGATTTTAATCTAACTCCCTGAAGAAATGGAGGGCCAAAAGTAATAACTTTTTTGGAACCTACAATTGCACGCAATGTGTCTTCAGTTAAGTTCATTAGGTTACTAAAATTATTTTGTGTTAAGAATTGATCGTAGAGAACTTCAGTTACGTTGGATTATGTTAACTAGTATAAAATAAAAATATATATTTCACGGAACATTGACACACCCTATATTTTCCTTCCACTGGTCTATAGTGTACACCAGGTATATACATTTCCACCCTTGGTTGGGACTAACGCCTGCTTTGACGCAGGTACAGTTATAATTGCCCCGAGAACGCTCTATTGGACGCGCTTTTCTATTTTTGCATTTTTCATTGAAATGAGCAGTTTCAAGCAGCCTATTTTTATGAATTTCTTAATTCCACTAATATTTCCCACATGTTAAATTGTGAATTAGTGTTAGAACTCTGTAGATACAAACTATTTTCCTACTTTTCTTTCGCTACATTAACATGCGCGTTTGTATTATAGGGGCAGAGTTAACATTTATTTTCCATAATAAGAAATACAAAAATTTGAATTTCAATTCATAGATAATATTTTACATCCCTTCAAGAGTAGCCTCCATTTTTTAAAGTCGGAAATACACCTTGTGGTAACAAAAATTCACAACACACGAATGCTGAGTATTTCGGGACCGATTCTCACCGTTACGCACTCGAAGGTGGTCAACTTCCGACTTAAGTAAACTAAAGGTCCATGGGACCCTTCCTTTTTTCTTCACCTAGATTTATAGTAAAAACGCAGCAAAATGGTATACCTAGGTAGCTGTCGTTTCAGTATTAAAACACTCAGAATACAAGGAGAAAAGGGGGGAAAGAGAAACCCTGCTTCACAAAGCTATGTGAATTTAAACAGAATATAACGAACTTGGTTTTTCGATTTTTGGCCAGGATTTTCCGATTCTAACCCACTGTGCGGCGTTAGAATTGATCCATCACATTCTCGGGTTTTCTCCTAAGAACAAGGCATAAACATGACCTAGAATTATGCTGAAAATTTTATAAAATAAATCATTATACTGTGATTTGAACCTCCTAATTTGACACCAGTGATTTGGCACCAATATATCTTCCCCTAGGATCGGACAATCTCTAGAAATACCAGTTATCACACACTGATATCATGAATTTTGGTAAGGCTCGCGAATATACTTCTGAAGATGACAATGATGATGGTGTGACGAGAATGGAAGTTGATTCACCATATGGAACGAGAGATAATACTCCTCACTTGTTGGCCCAAAAGGTACTGAATGATTTAGCGAGAGATTTGGGACTCTCTGAGGCTGGAGCGGAATACTGAATTTCAGAATCTAAGAGAAAAAATTTGGTAGCGAAGTACGTGAAATTTCTTAAAGGCAGAGAAAAATATTTCAGAAAGTTCTTTTGTCCAAATGTGAAAGGTGGATTTGGTATGCTGGAAAACTGAACTTTGATATTTAGGAAACAAAAATTTTTACAAAATATGTTTGCCTCCCAAAAAAAAAAACACGAGCCGCCACCGCAATATATGGTACATTACAGACAACATATTAGAACTTCGAAAAATCTATGATATACAAAATTTAAAAAACAATATTCTAAAAGATTTCTGTGATTTAAAATTCAAACGCTATCGGTTAATAATTTTGTCGTTATATATGTAAATCGGGATATCTCGGCCTAATCGGCACTCGATACTACGAAAACTACGAACATTACCCGTAGCTTGTTTCGAAAACAACTCTATTAATTACCTATCCTTTTCTGAAATTCAAACCACCTATGTACGAATGATATTTCACAAATGTATACATCAATTAAAAAGGTTTTTTTTGCTACTCGAAATTAAAAAAAAACCCATGCAACATGCAATTGTAGATCCGTAAAATAACATCAAACATAGCAAATGGTCCATACGAACCAACAGTTATTTAATATCGCAACGAGTAGTCGCCAATTAGCGTTTCCAATTTTCCATTTTCCTGAATTTTAACGTCGACATCACACAAATGAACTAATCGAAATCAAGAGAACTGAAATTTTATTCTGACACAGGAAACATCGGCTACGTAACATCATGCAGTTTATAAAAAACGGATTGCGTGTAAACCGACGGTAAAAAAAACGGAATGCAATGTAATTTCTATCAGAGAACAGACACACGAATCAACTTATTCTAATATAGGCCAGTCAATAAAAATACATTAAAAATCGCTAAAATCGCGAACTAAGGTGTAGTTCTGAATTTTGGTATATTGTTAGGACCAGTACCAGTAGTGTAAATTCAAGTTTGCAGCCTCGAAAGACCTGTGCTGCACCTTCGTAGCACTTAAAAGACCGCTAAATTTTCGGACTTTTTTTGGTTTTTTTGATGATATCTCCTAAACTATGCATTACATGGAAACGGTCATTCTAAGCTGTTTTAAAGCAGGTTAAAATTACTACAATTTGAGACCTGAACCAGCCCTGCACGTCAAATAGTACTCAAAATACAGCAGGTTGGAAGTTGGCCACTGTTTTCAAAAAAAGTAAGTTTTTAACTTTTCGTCAACTTCCGGCTTAAATATCGGGAAGAATGTGGAGATGATGTGGATCTCCTAGTCCTTCTCCTAATCCACTATCAAAAATGTTTTTTTCCAGAAAAGTGGCAGAGGTGACTCTGGTCCATTGCAATACTCCTCAACTTCATTCAACCGGGGAGAGTTGCAGTTCTCCCCGAATTTGTGTTGTTTTTACACGCGGCTACAGGGTGCGACACTACTGCCCTTTTCTGGTACGGGAAAAATAAACTGTTGAACGCTGTTCAGAAATATCTCGAACTGATAACCATCGCGGAACAATTTCTCCAACCTTCTGCGACCATAGCAGACTCAGGAGCAAAGTGCCTCGTAGTAAAATCTACATAGCCTAGGGTACAAAATTTTTGTGAAAACGGCCGCCTCTGCTAAGGTTGACCTGGCCCGCTTACCTCCAACAAAAGATAGTGCAACATTCCATGCCTACCGAACTTACCATCAGGTTCAAAAATTGTTGGGGGTTGATAGAGATGCCACTCAGTGGGGGTGGACTAGAACTGAACAGGGGCTCATACCTACTACCATGTAGGGCGAAGTGGCACCCTCAAACCCTTCTCAAAATTCTTTCCTGCCAGTGTAAGAAAGGGTGCACCGGTCGAATTTGTGAAAAATGCAGTTTTCCCATTGTTTGGTTTTTTAAGATCATGGGCTAACTAAGAGGTCTACAGGCGTCGTTCTGCACTTAAATTAAAGCTAATTAAATTTACTAAAATTCCTCTTGATACGACTTTCATCGTAGGATAAGTATTTCCCCCTATATTTAAGCCGGAAGTTGACGAAAAGTTAAAAATTCACTTTTTTTGAAGAAAATGGTCATCTCCCACCTGCTGTATCTTGAGTATTATTTGACGTACAGAGCTGATTCAGGTCTCAAATTGTAGCAAATTTAATCTGCTCTAAGAAAGCTTAGACTGACCGTTTCCTTGTAACGGATAGTTTAGGAAATACGATCAAAAAACAAAAAAAAAAGTCCAAAAATTTAGTGGTTTTTTAAGTGCCACGAAGATAGCACAGGTCTTACACTTAGTTTGTACGTTATTTTTCAATTTTTGTACGTTAGTTTGCAATTTTAATGTACTCATTGACTGGCCGAATAGAAGTATGTAGCAGATCAAAGTTGGTAGGCACTAAGAGTTGCTGCTGCTTTACCTAATAGACTGTCTACAAATCTTACTCGTTATGAGTGTTTTTCAAGCGTTATGAGTGTTAACTCTCGTGACAAGTGTTAAAGTGTAATAAGTGAGGCAATTTGCTAAAGTTTTCAGCGTATAACATTCTTGATATATTGCATATCAGTTTGAAATACAGAAGATTTTCGAGAAGTGACCGGATATGCAGTGTGACATATGGTTTCCTATGTTTTTTTTTTTTGCTTCCTGAACTCGAATTCGAGGTCAGATTAGGCCCATCGCCTTTCAGTCTTCAGCAAATCGTCGATGGAGGGTTATTTAACCTTTCATTTAAGGGGACACACAGGGTCTGGAGCATAAATCTTTTTTGTCAGTCCCCAAATCAACACCTTTTTATGGAGCTGTGTTATTTAAAAAGTTCTTTTTGTATGAATCGAAATTTATTTAATGCTACCTACGTAGGCTGGCTTTGTGCGTTGTAACGGTATTTATTTTAAATCCCGTCACATTCTTATTTTTATGTCATTAATTGGTCAAATCACACCTTAACCAGTTGACCCCTAGGTGAAACGAACGCACCTCGAGAATGTTAAACGAACGCAACTAATAACTAATGCCGTTCTACGATATCAGTGGTGACCGGTTGACAGACATTCGATAATTTTTTGTGTTATTGTAAACTAATAAATACGGATCGACAGAAGGAGCGTCCCTTCTTCTTGACCTATCTTCTTAACTTAGCGGTTGTGATAAGCGAGACTTCAGTTTAGTCCACGTGTGGTAAATGGAGCAATTCATTAAATAAATTTGTTTATATCTTTGCAATCACTTTTGCATTTAATGTTTGCTGCCCAATTTAGATTTCTAATATTTCAGTTATCGTTGCTGAATGCGTATTTTTGCATTCCGTAAAGTATTTTTTGGTTTATTAAGGAAATTAGCACGTGTGTCCAGGATAGGTTAGATTCACCTACCCTGGAATTTATCGATCGATTCCAGCAAGGAATCGAAATTATCGTTTTGTTAGAAATCAGACCCTGTGGTTTCTGTATGTTTTAGGTATTCCCAGGTTGGGAGAAGATAGCTGTGTGGCAAATTAAATAGAGACCCTACTTTTCCGTAGTCGAAGGACGAGTTTTCGTGGTCGTTGGCCAAATCTAATTTTGTACTGCAAGAGGGACGAACGAGTACCTGCAAGTACCTGCAAAAGGCTACCTGTACCTGCAAATTTTGTTCGGTAAGTGAGTTTTCTTTTCCTATATAATAATTAATAATTTGTTGAAACCCCCACTGCCTCGAACATTTTTGCCAAACGTTCAACGGGGTCTCTACAGGTGCCCACAACTGTCGCTGTTCGTCGCCGACGAAAGTGCTAAATTTTCTTTAATTTTTCTTAGTTTTCCGTACCGTGAAGCAGCAAGTGTTAACTGTCTGATTTTTTTTTATGAATTTTTCTTGATTTTTAATTGCTCTATTTATCGCAAACAGTGGCGTGGCTGAAACTTGAAGTCTCAGCTTAATTAGGGGTTTTGTTTTTGTTAACTTTTCTGTTCATATTGTTGCAAATTTTTTGATTAATTAATTACCTGAGCCTTGTTAAATTTTATATGATTAATTACTATTTGGTTTATATAACTTCAACTTAACAGATACCCACTGTTTTCGAACTCTCAGTAGAAGAGCACTGATTCTGTTTGTTTCAATTTTGTATGTGACATCTTCTGGACAAACGGCCAACAACCAGGGAACGAACACATCGACCAGTGGCGTACAAGTAGGAGTGAAGTATTAAAGTCACCGCAGTACTGCCGGTAGCAACTCCAGGATCATCCGCACTACCTCCGGAAGCCACTCTCCACTGGGTTTAAGTAAGACCGTTCATTGTCCCCTGCCGGTCCAAGTAAAGTTGTAAAATCAGTGCTCCGTTAACCTAGTCATTTTAAACTGTACATTTTTTTTTGGGTAATATATATGTTATTGTTTTATATTTGAATTTTATTCTGTCTCCATCTATACCAAGAAAGCTGTCAACCATCTTCTCGTTACCTTTATCGAATTAGAGTACATTTTGGTATTTTTATAAAAAATATCTGGCGCCCAAAGCCACGATAAAAGTTTTTCATAACCAGGGGAACCTACCCCTTGACCGCTGTGCTGCCGGAACTACGGTTAATAGCTTTCCTCTCAGCTTAGCCAATTGAGCTAAGGAAAGGTGTTGCAGCGTCGACGAACTATAAAACTCCCTGTAGGATTGAAAATGACGACCGAGTGTCACCTGATTAATAACTTAACATAATCTGACTTTTCTTTAAGAATCATTTTTCAAAATTGTTCCCTTCACAACCTCATGACAATAGGTAATTAATGAGAGCGCGACGAATCACTTTAAGTAACGAGGCGTTCTTCCGCGAACGCTGACTCGGCAACGGATAAACCACCGAAACTTTTCGGAAGCGTCATCCAGACAAGGTGAAAATCGTCGCCGACGAAGGCGTCGCGGCGCGGGCCTCCGAAAGGTTAATAAATATAAGAGGGCCGTCAGATAGCGTCACCACCGATATTAATGAGGCAGATCACCGCCGCGACGCGACGCTCTAAAATCAATTCCCGAAACAATGCGACGGCGACGACAGTGAGTCATGCCGCCGCCGCGCTGGAAGAAAAATCCGACTCTATTTTTCAGTTCCCCGGCGGGCGATAACCCTAGCTAGACGGATTGTCAATCGGTCTAAAACACATCAATAACTTTGGTAAGGAAAGCTGTGCAATAAACCGTCACATCTATTCTTCTGCACAGTTTGTGAGAGCGTTTATATAAACAGGGTTTATTTCTAGTTTCATCTTTGTCTACAGCGAATTTGAAAGGATTATTCGAGAAAAATAGTTTTTAGCGAAGACTAGGGCTAAATTTATTTTAGATCATGTGGATGTTATTTTATTTTTTTATTTTATTTTATTTTATTTTATTTTTAGATACATCATCCCACAGTAAAAACCATTTACGGGGTGGGGAAAATACAAAATAAAGTAGTTATACAAAGAAAGGAGAAAAAAATTTTTTTTAGTTAAATTGAACACAATGATCATTATACATTGAATATAACCTTAATCCTATGGTAAAAAAAAAAACAACTATAAGTATAAGCAAAACTAAACATTATTTGGCAAATATGCTACGTATGTGTGCAACGTTAGAGTGAAATATATCAAGCTGATCTGCATAAGACATATATGTTTCGCACATAAAGTGCAGTGGTGAAAATTTTAAAACATTTGTACGAGGAGTAGCAAGGTAAAACATTTTATGGTTACGTGTTTCAACTGTAGGACATGAAAATTTAGCAGACCTAAGATATTCGGACAATCAATCAGGTTGTCGATTAATTTGTGTAGAAAGAGAACAGAGCAGAGTTTTCTGCGGTCCTCCAACTAAGAAAGGAAAATCTGTTAAGCAACTCGCCATGATCACAGCCAATGGCAGGATTCACATGGTCGATTTTATATGTAGCAAATTTTAAATAGCGACGTTGTACGTTTTCAATATTTTTACTATATTTAGTATATCCAGGGTTCCAAACAAGGGACGCAGATTCCAGCTTAGATTTGACAAAGGCGTTGTAGAGTGCATTTAACAAGTGGATGTCATTAAAACCATTTGAATTTCTTATCACAAAACCCCAAGTTTCTATATGCGGAGAGAACGATTTTTTCAATATGTTTATTAAAACTAAGCTTCGAATCAAAGAGAACGCCCAAGTCAGTAAATTCTTCTGATCTATTTAACATATACCCATTAAGTAGATAATCAAAAGCTATCGGATTGTTCATCTTGCCGAATGTTAAAATATTACATTTAGCTACATTAAGAGGCAGATTATTGAGATTACACCAGTCGTTTATGTTGTTAAGACTATTTTGGAGTCTGAGGCAATCATTGATGTCCGAAATCGAATAAAACAATTTCATATCGTCAGCATATAACAAGCAGTTGACGTCAATATTACACACAATATCATTAATAAAAATAACAAATAACAAAGGTCCCAAAATTGACCCCTGAGGCACTCCAGACGTAACAGCGATTTGATCTGACTTAAAACCACAAAATTCAACGAATTGTTTCCTGTTAGTCAAGTAGGAAAATAATAGCGATACTAAATTGTCAGACAGACCATTTTTATTTAACTTATTCAGAAGAATTTCGTGATCAAGCTTGTCAAACGCCTTGGAAAAATCTGTATATATGACGTCAACCTGCTTCCCTGCGTCTATTGCTTCAGATATAAATTGGGTGACAGAAAATAAGTTTGTTACTGTCGATCTGCCTTTTGCAAACCCATGCTGACAGTTAGTAATCTGTCCCTGAACTTCACTATAAATACTATCATATTAAGGAATTTCAAAAACTTTTGCAAAATTCCAGATAATTGTGATGGGACAATAGTTTTCTACCCTTAATTTGTCTCCCTTCTTGAAAACCGGACATATTCTAGATAATTTCCAGCGATCGGGAAATATCGCTGTTCTTAAGCATAAGTCAAAGATTATTTTAAGAGGGTAAATAAACGCATACGCACAGTCCCTAAAAACAAAAGCTGGGATGTCATCCGGGCCCTTAGTAAACTTTGGTTTTAATTTTAATAGGGCCTGCAAAACTTTTCTTCGTTGAGTACGTAAGACTGACTACCGTTATTCACGTCAAAATCGCTTCTGATATTAATAGCAGTGTTATTATCCACATAAGCGCTTCTAAAAAACGATGCAAAGGCATTCACTATGTCTAATGGTTTATTATATTCAATATCATTATATATCACATGATGGGGTATAGACGATATGTTTCTTTTGGAGTTTACATATGACCAAAACCGTCTAGTGTTTGACTTGATATTATTTTGTAAACCGGTTAGATATGTATCATAAGCAGTCTTAGTATCATTCTTTATTTTAGTTCTCAAATGTTTAAATTCATTGTAGGTAAAAGGATTATTTGTTCTCTTATAGCTTTTCCACAAAGCAGTTTATTTCTTTATATCTTTATTACATAGAACAATAAAAAAGTAATTTATCGCGAGGTGTGTGTATTGATTTTTCGACTCAAATGGACTTCCAAAATGCGAACCTGAGCTGGTGTAACCGTATCGGCTCTGGTTCTTCTATTACAGTAGAAAACACCACAACTTTCAAGTATGTGTAACGGATGGGAAAATTTCCATAACCAAGCAACCTTAAACCCTATAATTATTTAGGATGCGGAGGGACATATTCAGACTCTATAACGCCATATATTCAAACCCAACTACCCCATACCCCAGCGATCTGTAAATAGCTGCACTAAAAATTACGTTATCTTGAAGATTGGTCAACAAGTGAGAGGTGTGTGTATGATTTTCCCGACTCAAATGGACTTCTAAAATGCGAATTTGAGCGTGGTTTAACATTATCGGCTCTGGTTTTCCCATACGTGAGAAAAAGAAAACCTAGAAAACACAACAACTTTCAAATATGTGTAACGAATGGGAAAATTCATAACCAAGCAACCTTAAGCGTTATAATTCTTTAGGATGCGGAGGGACATATTCAGGCTCTATAACCACATACATTCAAACCTAACCGTCCCATACCCCTTGCGATCTGTAAATCTGAGCACTAAAATGAGAGGAGAGGTGTGTATGTTTTTCCGACTCCTAATGGATTTCCAAAACGGAAGAATAGTTATATCTTTACGCAAAATAAGAATTTAGCAAAAATCACAAGTATAAAAAAATTGTATTGACTCGGTGATTATGAAAAAAAAAATATTTCGCAAATATTTTGTAAACCGTTTCCAAGATTTGGAAACCAGGTACTAGACACTTACCAAAATTTCGCAAGTTTTCCATTTTTTGCGATTATAGCCATCTAGTTAGGTCTAGTAGCCACCCCCTAAAATATGGTGTGATGTTTAAAGTAATATTCGCTATTTAAAATTGTTTCACAATAGTTGAGTTGAAAAAAGATAACAGTAAATTTTATTATACGCAACACAGTCTGAAAATGAAATTAGCTTATATTGATTGATCGTACATCAATGCACTCTTTATATTTGAAATATAAGGTTTTTATAAAGACCTATTATGGCGAGTTACAGTTAGATCTGGCAACGTATATATTTCCGCTAAGAAGAGGGCTGGGTTGTACGTAACTAAATTCGCTTAACTTTGACATAAAAATGTACTATTTAATATGTATCTAATATCCACATATGTACGCAGTAGGGTAATTCTTACTGTATACTGACAGTTATTAAGTTTCATAGTTTATATATTAAGTATATTTAATGTATGCACTACTTTGTAAAAAACTGTATATAATGGAAGCTGAACAATCTAGAACAGGTAAAAAGTATAAATAGCCATGTTGTTGCTTAATGGAGAGTTCAGTTTCAGATTGGAATGTTATAGAGTTTTAATCGAGAAGTTGCAAAGTTTTAATAAAGGTGTTTCAAGTAGAAAAGTGGTCAAGGCGGAATTCATAACAATACGAGTATTATAGAACCTTTTAAAAGTAATGCTAATGAAGACGAACAAACAATTATTTTATAGCATTAACCCTAGTCTTTAAAACCCCTCGTAACTATAATCTACAAAAATCTTAATAATTAAAATTTTTTAAATGGCCAAATAAATAATACCATCGCCTCTTTTTCAGTAAAGCACTCACCAATGCAATCCCATTAAAAAAGTGGACACATTGTATATAGGTCATTCAAAACACAAACAAAAAAAGTTCCCTCTGTTATCACATTTTTCTCTGCCGAACGAATCCGTCGGTACGTCAGTCTCATTTTCGCCGCAGGCCGGAATAGCTCTCTAACTTCATGGAAATCCCTTAATATGAGGTATGAGTAATTGATTTGACGTGAGATTACCTCGGAATATTTCAACTTTTATTTGGTATTTATCGTCTGAGCATGATAAATGACTACAACGAACTCTGCTCGAAAAACTTGTATCGATTATCGAACCCTCCGATATGTTGGGGATGTAAATTCCACGGAACGCATACCTAAGGGAATGTTTTATGAGCGCTGATCTGCATACCGGACATTTTTTAAATACGTTTATAAAAATACGGCTGAAATAAAAAAATAAATGTTTTTAAATAATAAAAGGCCTTTAATAGGCCTTTAATAAAAACTTTTTTAATACAGGCCTATAGACCAGAAATGATTTTATAATAGGTAATAGGACCCTATATGACCCTATGGCAGCAAATCTCAGACAAATTTTGGGAACAATAACTCGAAACAAAATCCCAACACAAGACAAAAAATGCTGCCGCTATCGTTTGTCCCTAGCCTCGAAAAAATTGTCTAATATATCAATTTTGCCATTTCTAATTTATAAGGTTGAATCGAAAATAATGGTATAAAATAAAAAAAGAGAGATTGTGAACTCAATAATCCTATGGTCCTGAGCGTCTGAGAGTCAAAATCTTTAAGCTCAATAACACCATACCCTTGAACCTAATACCCCAATAGCCGGTAGCTCCAACCCAATAACAAACAACCTCAGAACCCCATAGCCTGCAGATCTGTAGCAAAGGTTTTCAAATCCAATGCACCTTAACCCCATGTCTTCAAACCTAAAATTCTACTTCAACAAAATTCCAGTAGTGCTGAATCTACAACCACGTAGCTCTAAGAATCGAATTCATTTACTGCAGATCCCATAGTCTTGCATACATTACATATTATAACCTTTATTTATAAACCCATAATCCACAAGTAATGAGGATATGGTTTATTGGATTTGAGAACCTTTTGCTCACAGATCTTCATCTATGAGGTTATTTGGTTTGACATTGTTTTGCTAAATTGAGTTTTGAGATACACATGTTGTTTCTAATTATATGTACATACGCAGCTAGCGGGCAATTGGATTATTGGATTCAAGAGCATGGAGTTAAGGGGTTATTGAATATGAGGCTTATGTCCCTCAAACCCCTAGGACTATTGGGTTATTGGGTTTGAGCCTATTTATTCACGAATGCTTGAGGTAGGTCGTTTCTAGTTTCATACATATAAACGTCTGGGCTGTTAAATTATTGGATTTAAAGATATGAGGATATAGGGTCGTTAGGTTCACTCTGGGTTGCTGTTGATCCCTAAAAGATCTCTTATTATAAAAAAAGTCACAATATATCTATTCCACGGCATGGTTTTTTGAGGTTGGAAATGAAGTATGACATGATGCTTTAAACCGACTGCAGATTCGAATTCAGTGACTCAAATAACAATCAAAACAACCAGTATAGAGGTGTAGTCTGTAAATGACAAATTTCTGAGTGCCTGTGTATACAATATAACACGACAAATCTATTTCTTTTTGACATTATGAATGGGAATTCGTCTAAGAAAATTTGGATATTATATCGCAGTATATCTCAAAAACAACTAAGAGTATCTCTTAAAAAATAGATATATAATAATAACAACAGATTGACTTTATCATTGTGTTATACAAAAAAAGCATTTAGGCTAACAATGCCTCACCCTAGAGGACGGTTAGAACAATTTACTGTTAATTATTTTAATACGTCCAGTATACATAGAAGGCGAGTATGCCGTATTTGTTATTCGTAGAAGCCGAGAACTTTGCCACGAAGATTGATAATGTTTATATCTTCCTTCGCAGAGGGAAAGTGAAAGGAAGGGGATCTCCCTCTATACATTCAATCATTCACTGTTATTACTATAAATGTCTTGATATCGGTGAGTGCGGTTTCAATATTCAGGGGAAGCTATAATAGCGAGAAGCAAAACCAAAATTTACGATACGATAGATGCCCGGAAAAAATAAATGTAAATATAATCGTTAAATATTCATTCGGATAGGGTACACTAAGATGATACATATACAGCGTGGCAAAAAAGTTACGAATAATGTCGCAACTTTTTTAATAATCCTGTATATGGAAAAATGTCCTGAATAAAAGTTTTTCATCAGTTTATTTGCCATGTTTCTGTCAACATGAAATAATATTGTCTTTTCGAGTTTGGTTGTTATGGAGACCAACTTTGCTCTTTACTGTACACTAAAAATATAATATGGTTACATAAAGAAACTTTCGCAAAAAACATGTTGAAAGTTAATTTTTGTAAAATAATGTAATTGTTTACTTAATTATTTATTTTTAAAAAATGAAACGACAAAACGAATTAGCGAATGAGGTGTTGAAACCGATCTTCAGTTTCTGCTAACCAACACCCAAGCTAGTCCCGAAACTCTTCAATGACATTTACTAGGAAGTCAGTTCAGAAATTGTGAAGCGATTGAATTAATCGATGGCTCCGAACATTTATTTTAGGAGGCAGCGACATTGATGAGTAGAGTCTGCAAGGAAAAATTGCTGTGTAGGGACAAACGCGATTGTAGCTGTCACATAAATAGTGTAAAACATAAAAATAAAAGAGGGTATGCCCTTGAAAACTCAGTTTATGTTCATCTTACTTTTAATGCTATGTTTGTATGATGCCATACAAAAATTACAGAACTGTACGTTGTCATTAGCGGAGTCACTACAAATAGTTATTTTACGAGATCCGTTAAGTGTATTTCAATTATTCCAAAGAGTATTTCAATTATGTCTATATTAATCGTTCTCAAAATATAAGCATATATTTTCAGCACAGCGAACAACACTCTGGGAGACAACTATAGAAACTTATCTAATTCTACAAAGTTTTTACGAATCTTCTCCAGTTCGTGATAGTACTGTTATTAAGCTACGTCGTCAAGCTAAGTAAGATGGTAAGCTTTGCATACATAAGTTTTATATATCTACATACTACTGTGATCAAAAAAATAAGGTGTTTGCAATTTAAAATACGCGGGTTCATCAATTCGGGCCAACATTTTTTTTGTAGGTAGTACTCTCATTGTATTCTGCGCCAAATTCCATGTCAATATCTGCATTTGTTCAATAGCTACGTACGTGTTTTGTGAACAAAAAGTAAATTAGCGATTTTTACAATGTATGATTTTGTTGAGCAAAGAAGTCGATTTAAATTTTGTTTGCGGAAAGAAATTTCTTGTGCAGAAACGTTGAAAATGTTGCAGAAGGCCTTCGGTGAACAGACTGCCACAAAAAAAAATGTTTACAAGTGGTGTAATCAATTCAAAGAAGATAGACAATGCGTTAAAGTAATTAAATCACTCTGGACGATCAACAACATCAACTGATAAACAACACGTCATCGAAATCAAAGATTTGGTGTTCAAAAATCAATTGACAATTAAAGGTCTCGCTGATACTTTTAACATTTCATTTTGATAAGTCCAAGTCATTTTGAAAGATGGTTTGCGCCTGAAAAAAGTGAAATTCGTTTGGTGCCAAAAACACTCAATTGTAAACATTTGTCCCACTTGTAAACATTTTTTGTGACATAGCTTAAGAAGCCGAAGGGCTTCTGCAACAGTATCAACGTTTCTGCACAAGAAATTTCATTCCGCAAACAAGATTTAGTGCAACTTCTTTGCTCTACAAAATCAGGCATTGCAAATATCGCTAAATTCACTTTGTGTTGTTCACAAAACACGTATGTAACTATGCAAAACAATGCAAATGAACAAATGCAAAGTTTTATTTAAATTTATTAAATATTGAACAAAAAGGGTTGTTTCGTGGTGTAGAGGCAAATTCTGACCTTATGAGGTCAAACGGACTTCGGATTCATCGACCCCGAAAACATAGGCTAACATGGTCTGGTCTCTGGTGCAGACAACATTCTTCTTGAGTTGTATTTATTAGAAATATTTTCTTCTAAATGTTATGATCCATATTATTAGAAAGGAAATAATACATCCAATTTTTTAATAAAATTTAGGTATAATAAAAACATCAGACTCAAATAATTACTAATAGTTATTAATGTGAAGACATATAAAGATAGGTATTTATTTCATTTACAAAAGAGTATCTCTATTGCTCAAGTCTGCCTCAATTGACGGAAACACCATTTCTATTTAAGAAAAAAAAAATTAATAATAAATTCCAAAAAGGAAAGCGGACATGTTTACTTAAATCCTTTAAAAGGACTTAACAAAGTTCCCTTCCGACGTTATTAGTATTCAAAGGGCAATCCTTGCACTTAGTTCAGAACATGTAAACAACTCGTCCGGAGACGGCAAGCTGGAAACTTCGTCAATCTCGCATATTCTTAAGGCGACCTTTTGCGAGATTATTTATGTTCTCTTTCGGCAAAGAAAATACAAAAAATCGTCTGAATTGTTAAAAGAATGGGTAAGTGGTGACGACTGCCTGCAGGCTCTCTGCTGCTAGGCCGAAACGGTACAAATATGTTTACGGAAAACGCTCCAACGACCCGATTTAACAGGTCAAGCGGGTGGATTACTTTAGAGAGGAGTATTATTTGCGAATTAAAACTACACTGTTCTACATGAAAATCGTCCCCACCAAACTAATATGTTATTTCGATCATTTCTGACTATGTAACTCTCATACTAACCTGTGAATTGTCGTATCACGTAGCAAGATCTAGAGAACATGTTTTGATTGATTGCAAAGCAGGTATAAGGATGTACCTATGCGATATATAAGTTGTTATGGCATACCGGGATGCGACGTTGTTTAATGACTCTTCGAAGACAAATCTGAACGCAGTGTTATTGTTTAATGGAAATGAACAACCATCTGTTCCCATGGGTAGTGTAAAAGTGTTGATTTACTATTTGCCTGGAGACACAAACTCTTTGTGGACAATTCCCTGGCTATCAAGAAAACAAGTCAGCATGCATTTGATCTTCGACTTGCTCATTCTTGTTTTGTTGGGTCTTGGAGAGCTTGAAGTGTGCCATTCCATGTTTTGGCGTTTGGTTTCCGGGTCGTACTCAAACACCCAAGTCTCATCACCAGTAATGACACGTTCCATAAAATGATGATCATTTTCAATCGATTCCAAAAAGTCAAGACACCTTTCTGATGTCCCTTTGTTCCTGCGAACGGTTTTTCGGAACCATTTTTTGGCCGATTTTCCTCATTGAGTGATTCAAATTTAACTCTTCCCCGATCATTCTTGTCGTCAACCGACGATCTGAACGCACAAGGCCCGTATTCTATTGACATTTTTATCGGTTCTTGAAGATGAAGGCCTACGGCTGCGTGGCTCATCTTCAATCGACTTCTTCCTTCTGAGAATACCTTAAACCACCGAAAAACCTGGTCTCTTGAAAAAACACTGTCTCCGCAGGTGTATTGAAGTTTTGCAAAAGTATGTTGCGCTGTGTTCAAGTCTAAAGCAGAACCTGGTAGCACACCGTTGCTCAAAATTAATGTCACTCATTTTTAAAGAGCACTAGAAAAAACGGTATACTTAAACAGTTACAAAGAATAAACAAATGAGTAACAAGTTCAAACTTGTACTGAAGGTGCACTACATGTTAAACTGCCGCCCTTCCAAGTCCCGTCTCCGCAGTGATGCTAGGTCGGTTGCTACGTTGCCAGTCTCATTACTTAATTTAGACACCTCGTATGATTATAAAGTGTGAATTTATTGCTTTTGTTAATATATTTAATATTAATTACTTTCTTGATTACATATATTATATTATGATGCATACGCCTATGTCCCGTAGCACATATCGGCCACCTCCACGGATAAGACACCGAAAACGGTTAAATAAGTGGACTGGTACTATTTTCTACGAACAAAAAAGGCTGTTTTGTGGTGTAGAGGCAAATTCTGACCTTATGAGGTCAAACGGACTTCGGATTCATCGACCCCGAAAACATGGACTAACATGGTCTGGACTTTGGTGCAGACATTTTTTTTTGTGTGGGTTTCTGATTACTAGAAATATTTTTTTCGAAATGCTATGACATGGTATTAGAAAGGAATTAATAAATACGATTTTAATAAAATGTAGGTATATTTAAAACATCAGAAAGAAAGTATTACTAATAGTAATTAATGGGAAGGTATATAATGATCTGAGGTCTGTATTTCATTTACAAAAGAGTATACTCATTGCTCAAGTCTGCCCTAATTATTGATGTACGCACCATTTGTCTAAAAATAATAATTTTAATAATAAACTCCAAAACGAAGGCGGACACGTTTACTTAAATCCTAAAGGACTTAACAAAATTCCCTTCCGACATTATTAGTATTCAAACGGCAACCTTTGCACTTAGTTCAGAACATGTAAACAAATCATCCGGAGACGGCAAGCCGGAAACTTCGTCAATCCTGAATACTCTTAAGGCGACCTTTGGCGAGATTATTTATTTTCTCTTTCGGCAAAGAAAATAAAAAAAAATAAAAAAAATCGTCTAATCCGTTAAAAGAATGTGTAGGTGGCAGTGACGGCTCGTGATTTTCTTTTAGGAGGAGGCAAACAAATTTTATAAAAAATGCTAGGAGAAGGATCTCTGCTTGGTCATAAAATATATTAAGTACATTTGTTTAACATAATGTACCTAATATATTTTATTGGTTCAGCAAAACTATCGGAAAGGTGCAGAGTTTCCGTCAAATTATTTTACAATTAAAAGATGCAGTGAAATAAAATACGGATTTACGCCAGGACTGCTTCAGTTTCGATTTGATGGGCTGAATAGATCACATTCATATTTTGTTTGCCTAAAAGATGCAATTTATAAACACAACTAATATGTTCGTGATTTTTTGAATGTGTCAAATGAACGAGATAAATTTTTAAGATTATCAAATCCAGACATTGTTCAAGCATATTCTCCATGATTTGAAAATAATACACAGAGCCAACACAATAATTTATTTAAAGTTATAGAACCACTAAAGCATTTGCATTTATTATACCATGTATTAACAAAACTACGAGCCGGCTTACCCTGAAATTTTGTATAATTAATTAAATAACACGTTCAAATAATTGCTTACGTAAGTAATATGGTACACTTTCAATAATTATTATTGCCCTCCTATACCACTCAAAGCACTCAAAAAACCTGACAAGAATAACGACACTTTCCAACGAACATTTAAAAATCACGGAACAATAATAAATAAATATTAAATTTTGTAGGTTAGATTGTTAGGTTCATAAAATCAAATAACTCGTTTTCTGCGCTGTCACGTGTGAGAGGTGGGGGGTGGGCGTGTTTGCCTCCGCTATGCAGTTTTTTAAATGACCTTTAATGCCGCTGACGTTCAGGGTTAAATTTATTAACAGACACAGATGGTTGCGAAGCGCGTGGCCCGCTATCCCGTGTAAATACAAACGTGAAAACATTGGCATCGGAGGTTTGCCACCACGGTGATAGACTAGGCGCTTGGTCGTTTATGAGGACTAATATGTTGCAAATAAGTGTCCAGGAACTCCTCCTTTACAAATATGTTTATTTATATTTTTATTTTTAGAAATTAATTTTTTACCCGATATATGAATTTAAAATGAAAGGTAAGTATTATAGGTAGGTAGGTTTATAAAAAAAAATTCTTTGGAATCCTCACAGGGGAGGCACTGCCTCCTCTGCCTCCCCTGACGAGCCGCCACTGGTAAGTGGTGACAACTGTCCGCTGCCTCCCTATTGCTTCCGGTGAAAGTGCTTCGATAACAGACATTTTTCCCGTCTCCGTTTTCCCACTCTGCTGACCAGGCCGAAACGGCAAAAATATGTTTACGGAAAACGCTCCAGCGACCCGATTTAGCAGGTCAAGCGGGTGGATTACTGTAGAGTGGAGTATTATGGCTCCTTCAAGATTGAGTACCATTTTTTCGAAATCAAACAAAAACAAATTAGGATGTTGTTCCAATTTTTACATTTTTGTACAACAAAGAATGATTTTTGTACACCCTATTTAACTGGCCGAAATCGAAATACAAAAATGGTACTCAAACTTCTGTATACACTTCTACCAAAAACAAATTTTAACTATGTATACCAGTAAAAAGATCGAATTTTGTACATTTTTATACACCCAAACAAAAATTTTGTACACCCTCCCAAAAATGAAAAAAAAAAACAAGTATACATTTGGTACTCAATCCTGACGATTTTTGAAAATTTGGAAAGATTCATACGTTTATACGTTATTATATAGGGCGATTTTTCTACAACCGATAATGCTTTTACATACAAATACAAGAAAATGGTACTCCAATTTGATGCCTCTGTACAAATTCACCAAAAACAAATTTCAACTGTACCCAGTAAAAAGATCGAATTTTGAACATTTTTGTACACACAAATGTTATACACCTTCCCAAAAATGAAAAAAAAAACAAGAATTCATTCATCAAAATCATCATCATCAAAAATTCATGTTAGAATGAAGAAAATTGGTTACAATGAAATTGGGGTATTTTTAATACTGTTCTGTTGAGTACATTCAGTAAAATTATTCTATTATTAATTAGAAATAAAAAAAATATTAACTAAAAATTGTAGTCACATTTATGTTTACAATTATGTAGGTAAATGATTAATTTGGTTATACATTCCGTATTATAAAATTATGTTATTTAAAGTCACTCGAGTATGTACTCTATTTCCATTTTAAATTGAAAATAGGTAGAAAAAAAGCAAGGTTGTCAGATATATTTTCTAAAATTGCTAAGCTCACTATACAAGTATACTTCATACTGCAGTAAACTGTTAGTTCGTGACGTTCTTAGAAAGCTAGTTTGGAAATATTAAAAAAAATACATAGATATAAATTTATTAGTTAGCATTAAAATAAAGCGTTCAAATTGCTGGAAAAAATAATTATACATTAAAACAACTTTATGTATGTTACTATACTTCAGAAAATTTTGAAGAGCTGGTAACGCGATGCCAGCAACACCGATGCCGGCAACTTGCAAATGTCGACCAGTATACTATAGGATTGCTTTATATGTAATACATCCAAATATTTATTCGGTCCACTGTGCCATAAAATTTTTACGACGTCGTTAAAATGATTTACGACTTTAGAAATTCCACGTGTTTAAGGCGCCAGTGACGTGTATTTCAGCTAGGTTTATTAACACAGATAATTTTTTTGAGATTGTCTGGCTAAATGAGCATTATTTACAGCAAACAATATTACAAATATTAAGAGTTTTGTTGCAGGCTAATTTTAATCTCCTATATTGATTTGAATGAAAAAAATTATTTCACAATTTTTGAATTTATAAAAAGATATATGCACGCCCACGGAATCATAAAGTTTCACCGCTTTTTTTGTTCCCCAGGCGTACTTTTTTCGGTACAGAATGAAGAGTATTTTGTAAAATAAGTGATTTTTTTTAATCTTCGAAAATTCACTAGATTGCTTATGGTTTGGGTTTCTTATATTTTATATTCTTCTTCCCTACTCTAAAAACTTAAGGGTGATAGGTAAACGCCGAGTTCATATTTCAATTGAGCACATTACACACAAACCTAAGAAAATATCAGGGAGCGAGAAAAAAATTCAAACTGTAGAACAGTGTTATCAAACATAAGTAGATGTGCTATTCTCACTGTTATCAAAATTATCACAAATTGATAGGATTCGTAAAAAGCTGACAGAATCAGATTCGTTTCCACAGTTGTCTCGTTGAACGATGTTGATAAAATGTCTTTACATTTTAAGAAAGATCGTTTGACCTTCAGCGATGTAATATACGCAAATATATGCATAACAAAAACACTCTTTGATCAATGGTCAATGCACCACCACAAAGGACACCGCACAATTCTTATGTGAAGTGCCTCTAATGATCTGTCCTACACAAGAACGTTTTTAGAATGGATTGTTTCTTGAAGTCTTCTTGATTCATTTTTATTTAAAAACTCTTAACGGTGCATCAGTTCAAAAATAATGCACAGGGACTCGTAGTGTGCTGTGGATACTTAAATGCAGTTAACCATGCGTTGTAGCACACTTTCCTTACCCCACTGATAACAGTGAGAATAGTAGAGTGTATATTTCTAATGTCCGTATTTTATTTAACTAGCCAATGTACTGATAAATCTGCTTAAGAGGGTAAGTGATTCACAACTTTTTGGTTATTATAAGTAAGTACTCAAAAATATGAGTTCTTTTATTATTATATTTGTTAATCACTTTCTGTTATTGTACTTTAAATTGAAGGAAGCGCACGCCTATGTCACGCAGAGACAACACCCCGCTCTAGTTTTAATACGAAGGTGATTTTGTCTAAAAAGTTGGAATAGCAGAGGATGTCTGCAGGATGCCGTTTGTGGTCTTCAGTGACCATTCGTGAGATACACCTTGCACACACTTTCCTATATCCCAACTTTCCAGGCCAAATCCTCCGAATAGTGGATTTTGAAACTTCAGGAGGTAAACAAGAGAGCCAACAAACATCCAAAATGATGCTCAGATATTGACATTGAAAAATTTAATGACTTCGCAAAGTCATTACTTTGGAACGGTAATCGGCAACTGCATTGATAACTGTTGTCAAGCCAAGAAGATTCGACATAGGGCACTCGGCAACCGCTTGTTTGAAAGTTTGAAAATCTGTAGCGCTTTGGAGATATTATTTTGGGATTTGCTGGGAAAATCCATATTGTAATGGTCCGTGTTTAGTTTCGTTCGCACTGTTCAAACTCCGAAATGGCCCGTCGCTACAATTCAAACAAAACATCGGCGTATTTTTATTTTTTGCCACCGGACGACACATTTCACAGTCTCTCGCAATTTAAAATCCTCGCAGACAATGAACCGTGAAGCCATTTAGCTACCCCGTCGATATTTTGGGCCTCGAGTTGCTCTGCGTAGTTGATTAATCCATTGTAGTGGAACGTCTACCCGTTTTTAGTGGATCCCTCTCCCGAGGCCGTTTCGCCGTTCTTGTTAATTCTAAGGGAATAATAACGCAGCACGCCGAATAATGGTAATTGAGAAGAGTGGCGGGGTACTTGTTTTCCGTAAGTTAGAGTCAACAGAAGGTGGAGGGGAGGACGATTACCCGTCTCAGGGATTAGATCGAAAATCCTAGTCGATTACCCTTAGTCTAGATCAGTGGTTCCCAACGGGTGGGTCGCGACCCACAGTTTCCTCTTTTGAGAATGCTACTTCTAATCCGTATTCCAATATCTCACTGTTTTCTGTCCACGTATAGTATATCCAATCTGAGTTTAAAATACTCAAATTCAGCCTCTCTTTATAAGGGTGGGCCGTCTATTGTTTTCGTTTTAAATTGTTATTTCTCGTTCTTTGTCGTTTTTCGTGTTATTTGTAGATTGCCGACACTGACGCGCTTGACATTTGATATACAGTAAGCGGCACCCTAATGCGTACATAGCCGAATAAAGGGCAATTGATAATTTAACTTCTTTATTGAGCAGATGTAAACATGAGGTGAGAACCAATCGCGATCCAGTCGCTAGCGCAAGCGTATGAAAGGCATCCGGTTTGTCGGTAGGGTTGTTTGAGTTAAAATTTGAAATACCATTTTATATTTTATTCTGGTCTAGTGCCTGATTAGAAAAGTATGTTATTACGAGCATATTGTAGAAGCACTACATACATTCATAAAAATAAAAATGGACATTGACGAAAAAGTTCAAATAATTAAATGGTATTTTGGTGGTCGGTCTGTAAGATACATTAAATTTGACATGCGCAGATGCTACTAACATGAACATGGTGATGACGTCAGATTTCGGCGAATCTCAACAGAGGCGGACTCGGGTCATTATTATTACAAAACGATAGTTCACAGAAAATTAAAACGTTCCTACTAAGGGGCTAACTATTACAAAATGGGGCCGTATTTAGGTGTGGTAATGTTAGTTGTCCCGAAACATGGCACTTAAAAGAACTTACCCACGAAGCTCATAAAATTTAGACCTAAAATGCGAATAAATTTGATTCACAAGTTATAAAGTTATTATGACAGTTAGATTTTTAATGACCAGTTATAAAAGTGGGGCATACAGGATCCGTGTTGTTGCCATAGATCACAAGTCGGTGATAGCAGTACAGTATTGCTTCCTTCGTCTCTTGATAGACAATTGCGGTTTCCTTACAATTGATTAGAATTTACTTCATCAATTTTACCTTTAAACCGACAAAATATTATATTCTTACTTGCTAAATTTTTATACCTCCCAAACGGATATTTGAAACAAGTCTGCCTTTGAAAGAAGACTCGTTTTTCCAGGGTACAACTGTTCCAAATTTTGCTCCCAAAAATTAATGAAGTAACACAAAATCAGCTGTAATAAAACTGCAACTGTTTAACAAAAGACGGAAAAAGTTGCAAAAATATGCCCTTCAAAATATCATACGCTAGTTAATGTTGCTTGTTGTTACTCTTTGCATCAAACAATTTAGGTCACTTAACAATAAAGTTTTAATTGGTAATCCCTTTTAAGTTTCATTTTTCGTGACCACTGACATTACCACACCTAAATACCGTCGTGTAATAGTACGCTTCATAGTACGTTTATTCGAATATTCACTAATGTATTCTGATGTATTTTCTGTGTATCGCTTTGCAATAACAGTGACCTGAGCCCGACTCTGACCTGAGCTACGATTCGCCGCAACGTTGCTCTTTAGATTTCCGCTAAAAACCCCTACTAAAACCAAGCCCCGCCGGCCCAAGTAAATTCGCCTAACTATGACATAAAAATGTATCATTTAATATGTTGTTAATATCCATCTATGTACGCATTAGGCTGCCGCTTACTGTATATGTCGTGTCTAAACTCCGCTGTAAGAAATGGATTGTTTTACGCTTGAACAACGTTGTGAAATATTGAAAAAGCAGGCCTACAAAAAAAATTTTTTTGGTGCAGCTCTGTTTGTATCTGTGGTCGGTAAGGTAGGTAGTATGAACTAAATATATTGCCGTCAGTTAATGTCAGCTGAGAGCTCTGGTTCACCTACTATTCTCATTTTAATTCTTTTCCAGACTTATTTGAAAACAGTCAATTTTGCAATAACTCCTATAAAATTTATCTTATTATGGCAAGTAAGTTGAGATGTTGTGCTAACGATCCTGATATGTTTTGTAACATTTGTGGTGAATACATATTGAAAGATCAGCGAAAATCTGTTTGGTTACTCTGTAATTGCTTGTATTTTGCTTACTTCGTATGGAAATTCGCAACCAAGATAAAGTGTGGGTGCCTCATAGTGTTTGTAAAATGTGCATTGAACATTTGCGGCAATGGGAAAAAGGAACGCGAAAATCTTTGAGGTTTGGAGTAGCAATGATTTGGCGAGAACAAAAAAATCATCATGACGACTGTTATTTTTGTATGACGAATGTGGGCATCAACAAAAACAATCGCTACAAGTGGATGTATCCCTATATTTCTTCAGCTATAAGACCTATTCCTCATTCAGACACTGTTCCACTACCAGTTTTTCATCAAGCAATACAGGAATCTGAAGAGGATCAAATGGAAGTTTCTGATTTTGAATACTTGAATCTTCTTCTGATTGAAAGAAGATGATGATTTTGAATACTGTGGAGAAACATCAAATCCTACATTTTCACAAAGTGAGCTTAATGATCTCATCAGAGACTTCTCATCAGAGACAGAGAAAGAAAAAAGAAAGATCAATTCAATATCACCAAGATTAAAAGAAAAAATTGCCTTTCCTCTGGTGTACGAATTACTTCATATCGCACGAGAGAACGAAACTTATTGCAATTGTTTTCCTCTGATGAAAATTTGGTATATTGTAATGAAGTGAGGCTAGACTTTCATGGGCTTGAACCTCATCAAGTGATTGGCGTCTCTTTATTGACAGTAGTAAAAGAAGTCTCAAAGCAGTCCTTTTACATAATGGCAATAAGCATGCTCCTATTCCACTTGCCCACTCTATATCTATGAAAGAAGAATATGAGGTAATTTCAGTTTATATTCATTTTACAGAAAATAAAATATTTTGAACATATTTGGGCGATTTGTGTCGACTTGAAGATGGTTAATTTTTTGTGGTTATACGAAATACCCTTGTTTCATTTGTTTCAGTCGAGCCAAATCAAGGCATTGGACAAAAAAATTGGCATGTGAGAGATGTTCTTGTTGTTGATGAAAGAAATGTTATAAATCAGCCTTTGGTTCCCCGAGAAAAAATCATTCTTCCACCTTTGCACATAAAGTTAAGACTCACGAAGCAATTTGTTAAAGCTCTGGACAGAAATGGTCAATGTTTTAAGAACATTTCTCAGAAATTTCCTGGATTGAGTACTGAGAAATTAAAAGCAGGAATTTTTGATGGGTCTCAAATACGTCAATTAATTAAAATCTCTACACATTTTGAATCTTCTATGACTAAAATAGAACGACTCAAAATTTTGTAGCGGTTGCACAAAACTTCTTTGGAAACTACAAGACTGATAGCTATAAAGAGTTAATCGAGGAAATGCTTCTTAACTTAAAAAGTTTAGGCTGCAAAATGAGCATAAAAATGCACTACCTCCATAATCACATAGATCACTTCCAACATAATTTAAGATCTTAGCGAAGAGCAAGGAGACCGCTTCCATCAAGATATAAAAACAATGGAGAAAAGGTACCAAGGCAGATGGGACACGGTATTTTAATGTATAATCCCAAAATAAATTGATATTTTTGTAAAAATGTGTTTTTTTTATCTTAAAATGTTTGTCAAAGTCTAAATTTAGGCACAGTGTGTGTTGTGTTATGTCGTTTTTTCTCTTAGAAAATAAATTTAAATTTACCAGAAACTGCGTTGGTACTTCAAAATGGAAATTTTTTCTACTTTATGAGCACTCTGTACCAGATGGTATTCACGCGAAAATTATTAGATATCGATTAAACGATAGGGTTTTTACTCTCTTTTTATCTCCTCTAACCTGGACCTTTTTTTTTCACAGTCCTGAGCCTTTCGGCTTCTCACGCTTCTACCTTTTTTTTTGCGTTATCTGGCTGCTTAGTGGCACGTCCAACTGCTGCGTGAAAATCGCTCGAATTCCGGCGTTTTCCCTCCATTCCGAATCGCCGAATGTTTATCTCGTCCATCGGGCCGCTATCGGGTCAGAGGTCAGTGTTATCCGGCAATATCGCAGCGGTACTTTCTATTTTCTCGGTGGAAATTCGCGATATAAAATAAACAAGAGGCAAATGTAAACAGCGAAAGACTTCGGGACGTTACTTCTGAGTTAGATGTTTATGTCAATATAAGAAACAAAGGGACTTATTGAGGACTTTACAAATAAATTCGACTGGAACAAATAGCATTAAGGGAATTATATTCGAGGGACCTTCCTCTGTTTACAAAGGAAACTGTCGTGAAAAATGTTGCTCTGCCATCTGCAGATGTATTAGTAAGACGGGTGGTGGGAGCGATGTGGGCAAAGTGGTCGCTCTTAAGAGTGAACTAACTATATTTGTTTTTTTTTTTAATTTTTTTTGTGCGCATACAAAATATCATGAGCCTATACAGCATGTGTGCGGATGTTTTACAAACGGGAAACATTTTTTCTTGTTCTAAAACTAAGATTGCCGTTGGGAAAAATGTAATGTAATACCGGGTGACCCAGGAGGTCGGGCAAAGCTTATATCTTGAAAACTAATTCATCGTTTTTTTTTTTAAATTCGACCAAGTGACGGAAAAATCCAAGATGGCTGACTTCCGGTTTCGCTGAAAATTGCACGAAAGCCTGCATATTTTTGCGTATTTAGATTCTACCTCCTTTGAAAATATACAACCCAAGTGGCAAATGTAGTTTTGGTAGTGCAAACTTTTTTTTCTAAATTATTATATTCATCATAGAGGGCTGCGATACTGATCTAAGTATTCAAAAAGCATCTGATATTATCCATAAAATATAATCTTAATAACATTGATACTATATTTTCATTGTATCAAATTAAGTCATATCAGTGTGTCAGCCTTCATATCATATATTAGACTATTTTTTAAGGAAAACTCATTTAATTGAAATGGGGTATCTAGTGGGCGATCTCTGCTTTCAATTGTTCATTTAGTACGCTCTAAATAATACAAACATAAACAATAATATTTAAATAAACAATAATATTTAATACGCTCTCATTTAATAAACGATGTACATACCGTCGTTATTACCTTTGAAGTAAATGCAGAAAATTAAAAAAAAAATAGGAAAAAAATTAAAAAAATAAATTCCACCGCCAAAAAAAGAGATTTAGCACTTGGGCTGCGCTTAATAAATATACAGAGTATCACGTAATAAGTATATATCCTATTTAAAAAACTGGATTTAGTGTCATTTTCGGCGAAACCGGAAATCGCTTTCTTGAATTTTTCTTTGTTTGGTTAGAAATGAATTCTAGTGTAAATGCCTCAAATTTCAAAAAAAAAATCCGTTAATTAGTTTTCAAGATATAAGCTTGGCCCGATTTCCTGAGCCACTCGGTATAGGATGCGGAAAAAAAGTAAAAACAAACGGTTATTTCTCATGTAACGTACCGAATATATTGCATCATCGGATTCGGCTTAAGATTCTAATAATTTTTTGTCTAACCAAATTAGATACTGAGTTATTGATTATGGAAAATTGACAGTATCTACTGTTTGTTGAATTTAAAGTGTAAGAGTGAAAACATACTTTTGTAACAACATAGACCATTTTTGTGGAGCAGATTTGAAGGAACTAGTTTATTAAATAAGAACTAATAATACAACTACAATTTTAAGAAGCAGAATTAGATAGGCTTGTAATGAGATTCCAAGGACACTTGTCAGCATTGCTATCAGGACATTTCAATTTTTTTCTGTTTATTGTTTATTGATCAATTTGTCCATAAATATGTGATTTTAAACTCATATTATGTAATTTCTATGTCTTACGAATGACTACAAGAATTAAATCTAAATTAAATGACTACAAGAAATGTTTTTAATTCATCATATTAAAGAACACAGTATTAAAGAATTTTGGGATGGCATTAAGTAAACCATGTTTAGGCAAAAAATTGTTTCCACTGCCATTAATTTGATTATTTTGACCATGTATTTCAGATATAAGTATCAAAGATGTCATTGGAGTTATAATTAGGGATCGGAAAGTTTGCTGTCACGCTTGTTAAACTGCGTTAGACTGTCCTGCTCTCCCGCGCCGGGATGGCGTACCATAGCGCATACGCGGGTTCTGGAGCGTTATCGGGAAGGGTCAATGTAGGACGTAGCACAGGCAAGAAATACACGCCAAGGCGCTTAAAAAATGGCCCGTAAATCATTTAAATTTCGTGGTCTTTCATGTTCATGTCTGTAAACAGTTTGTTTTATTTGTTAAATATTTGTTGGCATTTAAGGAACCGTTTATAAAAAATGGCCCAACGATGGAATCGCCTAAAATACCAACCCAAACATTTAACTTCTCGGGATTATCCGTAGACCAATAATGATATAATAATTCAATTCACACGTCCGCATTATAATTTATGGGCAGGGCGTCCCGCCTACATATTTTATTGCTACCCTATAACGAAAGACAGAGAATAACGCTCATAAAAGTTTTAAAATGACATATCAGTCTGGCAACTATGGATAGAATATTTATCTGTCAGTTCCCTTTAGTCGAAGAGTTTATTCTTTTCTACCTTATAATGCTCGGCTTTGAAATCTTGGACGTTCCAACCCTGTATACTTTTTTTTGTAACTGTCACTTACCGCCGTATACAGACAGAACTCAGAAATAAATCTAAAAATGTTTACTTGGGCTATTTAATTCGTTTTACTCAACAGTGAGTTGATTACAAGTACTCCAAAGGGAATGGATTGTATGAAAAAATGTCATAGAGCGTGTTATAAAAATATGATGTAATTTAAAGAACAACAGCGAGAACAGTAAATATTGATCTAAAATTCGTAATATTTCGCATTGTCTTCCAACGTTTTGTTTTGAGACATAAATCGTTACAATATTCTGGAAGGTCGAGATGTATTGGGGTTGTCGCCCTCTGTTTCACCCTATAATTTGTTTTCTCTGAACTATTCCGAGATTTCATCTCGAATAACACATTAGGTTGTTTTGAAACTTCTACGTTTCGTCTTAGAATTACTAGTTCGCTATGAACGAAAACACAGAACTTAAAGGCCAGCGATATAATTTAATAACAAACCAGTAAAGTACCACATTTAACAAACAAGGAAATATCAAACAAATACATATATCCTAGAAATTACATTCCAAAATGTCGGCAGGAAATGAAAAAGTGAAAAATATAAGGATCATGTTATTTACGCAACCTTGATATTTCAATCCTGCAACTAATTATATATTAGATATTATATCTACAAAATAGATTCGTAATAAGGTGAATGGAAAATACAAGAACAAACGAATACACGATCACAGTTTATTAGAGAAATAGCGATAAAGTAATAATAAAACAGGGCATTCGTTCACTTTTTGTCACAAAGTTAAAAGAAATAACGATTTCATTGTTGCCAGTGCTATTGAATGATAATAACACTAGCTTGCTATTGAATTATAATAGTTTTCATTACACGAATTATCTACGTAACTATTTGAAACTCCATATTGCGAAATTAAAGCAGGTCCAAACATCAAAGGATATTTGTTTGCTGAAAAACATTTCAGATATAAAAACCCATTGCCCATTTTTTTTTAAATACATTTGATAGCACCCCCTCTAAGAAAATACATATAGGTAAGTAAAAATATTGCAAAATTCGATCAAACCAAAACAAATTAATTTTTGCAAAAAAAAAACGAAACAAGTGAAACAGGTCAAATTATAATTACAAAAATCCGACTCGTTTGTCATACTCACTCTCCCAACCTCATTTGTTTCAAATTGCAATCCCCTATTTTTGGTGCTGCTTTTAGTAAATCTAGTGTTATTTAAAAAGGCTGTATACAAGTTTTACTCCCTTGCAATAGAAAATTCCAAATTAAAATTGAGACACAAATTTTACCACTACTAAAAATTAACTGTAAGATAAAACATAAAATACAATCTACAAATGCTCTGAGTATATTTTTCATAACATTTCCTGATTTTGTCCAATTTTGTTCTTTAAATCCTCTACATTTTGTGATCCAGTGGTATTTAAATAAACTTTAAAATGTCTCAAATGTCCAAAAAGGTCAAAATAGTCCAGGAGCGAAGATTGGCGATTTTGGAGGCCACTCTACTGTCCTTCTTCTACCAACCCAGTGCCCAGCAAAAATTTCACTTAAGTAAATTCGAAGAAATTGAGCAAAGGGGGACAATAGAGTTGCCTCCGAGATCTCCAAATCTTAACCCTCTAGACTAATCCTTTTTGGAAATATTTAAGAAAAAAGCCTGTACCACCAAACCGCACAATTTAGAGGATTTAAAGAACAGAAATTGGTCACAAATTAGATAAATTACGGAAAAAGTAATTCACAATGTACTCGGTGAATTTATACATAGACTAGTCTAATGTCAAGAAGTCAGTGGTTGGTAACGAAGACTAACTAGTTCTCAGATTATCAACAATCTTATATTCTCGACAGTACATAAGTTTATCTACAACTAAGTACATTGTAAATAACATATTCAGGAACCATTTTTCTAATTTCGTGCTGTATTTTGTTCTTGAAATCCTCTAAATTTTGTGGTCTGATGGTTTGCAAATAGACCTTGAAATATTCCAAAAGAAAATAGTCCAAGGGCGAAGATCTGGAGATCTCGGAGGCCACGCTATCGAAATCTCCAAAACTTACTCCCTGGACCTATTCTCTTTGGGGATATTTGACGGAAAAAGTTTGTACCACCAAACCGCACAATTTAGAGGATTTAAGGAACAGAATAGGATGACAAATTAGACCAATTACGAAAGATAGAATTCACAATATACTCAGTGGATTTGTAAGAAAATTTGCCTATTGTCAAGCCAGTGGTTGACAATTTGAAAACCAGTTGACCTGGCATTTTATTTTCAATGTTAGTTACAGTTCATTTTTGGTAATAACGAGATAAGAGTTTCGCCAACCAAGTTGGCATCTTCAGGAGAAGATTAAAACTTTTAATCTTTTCCTGAAGATGACAACTTGGTTGGCGAAACGCGCGTCGAGAAAAGTGTAGTAGTTCGGTGTTTCGTGGAAGACGTCCAGTTTTTTTTTTTTTTTCACCTTTTTATACGCGACGTATATGACGTTGTAGCATTGCGGTATTGAAATTAAGAAGTTCCTTACCAAAATATCTTTAAACTGCGTTTTAAGACGCGTTGTATCATACGTACAGGGCTGAAATTTACAGGGTTTGCAGTTAAAGAGCTATACTTTCAATAAAAAAAACTGCAAATCGATTGGCCAACTTTAACTGTTAAAAAGCACTGGTTGAAGTTGACGCTACGGCTGTGGTACGCGCTCGGACGCCTGGCGGGACGGAGTGGGGGGAGAGACTGGCTGCCGGGCGCGGTGCTACCGAAACTGAACTCGGGAGCTTCAAATCGGGACATTTTTTTTAATTTGGGGTAGCTCGCCGAGATATGAAAGAATATCGAGTTTATTTTTACGAAAAGACAGCCTTGAAAATTGACATTTTTGCGAAATTTCAAATTTCTTTCGACTGTAACTAACATTTTAGAAAATTCCAATAAACGTCATAAACTTGAAGAGATTCGTGATCTTTCTAACCCGGGTTTATCCGGTCAAAATCAAAGCTTCGTGTAAGAAATGGCGCCATTGTTAATTAAGAGTTGTAAAAAAATTCGATCGTTAATTACTCGAAAAGTTAACAACCGATCACCGTGAAATTTATAGCACTTGTTTAGAATACTGAGAGCATATTTTCAGCTCTCTAAAAATTTTATTCGTTAAGAAAAAACATGTCAAAATAAAAGGAGTTTTGCAACTAATTGCAATAATAAGAAAAAATTCTAGCGACTTTCCGTTGGGCTTAAATTTTAGGTAATTTAATATAGAACAACTTTCTAAATGTATGTGCCATACAAAAAGTGCCAGGGAACTGAAGTATAAGTTAAAACGTGACAAAACACGTTTTTTTGCATAAATTGTTAAATAACTAATGAATCTTGCATTTTTGACTGTACGGACCCCCGCCATTGTATTCTACGGGAAAAAATACATAGGATACAACTGGACTATTATGGATGCATTCTCCTTTCGTGGATTTCGCGTTTACGAAACCAAAACCAAACCTTGTTTGTTTCATTTTTATTTAAAAAAATGGAGGTTTTATTTACAAAAACTTGCGATTCCTTAAACGACGTTTTTACTCTCCAGGCTTGCCCTTAACTCTCCTTAAAACTCAATTAATTACCAAGAGATATACGTGCATCTGTTGTTGTTCGGGCCGTTTGACGATATTTTGATAGCCCCCGCCATACCATCGCAGGTTACAAACTATTTAGACAGTGTTAGGCATTGTTATCGTGTTTACGTTGCTCGCGAATACAACGGAGAACTTGTTGCAGGGCTGTAAGTGATTATAGTTTTCACTTTGCCGCGTACAACATGTGCATTAGCTGTACATCAGACTAGTATCAACAGCGCAGAATTAAATTCTCCGCCGTTCGGTGACCGGAAAGAGACCGAACTCAAATTACACGCAGTGTGGCGTTATCGAATATGTATAAGTTGATGAAGTAGTTTTAAACGTCCAGTCCATTAGAGCTTAAATTATTCGTAGAATATCTATGTTAAATAGTGTCACTGGTAATCAGTTATACAATGAGGTCCATAAGTAACAATTAAGTAAGTAAAATCCTGAAACACGTCAATTTTTAATTCTAGAATGACATTTTTTGAGTATAATTTTATACCTCCCCCTCCAACCCCCTTGGAGTGACAGCAACCCCTTTAAAATTTTTAAATGGAACGAGGGTGCGTGTGATAGCTCATTTGAACGGGTTGTTAATGATCTATTCAGCAATATAAGATTTTTTTGAATTTTGTATATTTTTCATCAAAAAAATTAAATTTGATAATTTCAAAATTATTATTATTATGAAATGTATACAAGCAAGTGCCTATGTACCAAATATCTGTCAAATCTGACGTTTTTAGTTAATTTTGTGTCCACATTTAAATTAAATGTATCGGTTTCCCTGATAAGCTGCGCAAAATATCCAAAAAAAAGAAAGAAGTAAAAAGGGTTTCTTTTTACATATCAGAAAAAAATGATCCATTTAAATTTGCTACATCTGTGAAAACTTATTATTCTATTATGTAGTTATTTATCGCTGATCGTCAAGTTGATCATTATTTTAACAATGAGTCTTTCGGATACCCAAAGAATTGAAATTTTGATATTATTAGGATGTGGTGATAAAACAAGAACGCACAAGCAGGTATGCGAAATATTCAATACTAAGTATCCTGACCGCCGCATTTCCCAGTCTACGGTTAGTAGAATAGAAAACAAATTTCGTGAATTTAGAAATGTCATAGATATTCCTAAATCTAATAGGAAACGCATTTTATACGATGAACAGAAATTTGATATATTGTTAGATATTCAAGATAATCTACATAAACCTACAAGACACGTTGCCGCCGATAATGATGTTAGTAAAACGTCCATATTGCGTCTTCTAGAAAAAACGAAAAATACCGCCCATATAAAATTCATTTGGTTCAAGAACTTAACGACGATGACCCTGATCGCCGATTGGAATTTTGCTAAATCATGGCAAATAGATGCCAAGATAATCCTTTATTTATAAAAAAACATTCTTTTTTCTAATGAAGCAACATTCGTCTTAAATGGAACAGTCAACAAACAGAACTGTAGATACTGGAGTACAGAAAATCCACATTGGATGATGGAGGCCAATACTCAATACCCTGAGAAGGTGCACGTTAGGACTGGAATTATAAATTCTCAAATTATCGGACCATATTTCTTTGATGGCACATTAACTGGCGCGCGTTACTTGTATTTCTTACAAAATTTCTTAGTTCCAGAGTTAAGAATGATTTTCCCAGATGATGACAACCCCAATGAAATTGATAGAAATATTTGGTTTCAGCAAGGCGGAGATACACCACATTTTTCATTGGAAGTAAAAGCTGAATCAAGTTTTTCTCAATAGATGGAATCAGTTTGAACATTTGGTTTAAAATATTCTTCTGTTCTGTTTCATGTTCTTTTCTTTACATAGTAACATTAAAAATGTAACATTTTTCAATAAAAAAAATATAGAAATTAAAAAAAAAATCTTATGTTGCTGGATGGAGAATTAAAAACCCTTTCAAATGAGCTATCACACACACCCTCGTTCCATTTAAAAATTTTAAAGGGGTAGCTGTCACTCCAAGGGGGGTTGGAGGGGGAGGTATAAAATAATGCTCAAAAAATGTCATTTTAGAATTAAAAATTGACGTGTTTCAGGATTTTACTCATAAATTGTAAATTACGTAGATAACGAATTTATCCGTTACTTATAGACCACACTGTATAACATGACGTTCCACTTTCGTAAAATTTATAAAACAGTCATGAATTTTTTCAGGAAAAGTCGCTCAGACACGTCAAAAGATGCATATGAATTGGCATTTTTTGTTACGAGTCCGGAATTCTTTCGGCCATTTTTCAAAGCTACGGCGTTATTGATATGATACCTAGAGCCCGGAGGTTAATACTGAAATACTGAAATATTTATTTTAATCACTTCACAATTTTACAATTAATGTTAATAATAAATGCGTAGTTTACCAGAGACGGCTTCAGGATACCACTATCAGCAATGCTATAAAATATTAAACAGATTTTACCTTTTACATGTGATGGTGATTGTTGTAGCCCAACTAATCGACAAAGGAACCATAGTCACAAGACACAGAACTTGCGTACACACGGTAACCGCCGCTATACCGTAACTGACACTCGAATTTCCATAAATTATATCAAAAACATGGATTCAATTAGTATATGTCCATTTTAGGCACCAACCAGCCGCCTTCAAAGTTATCCTCGTTCCATGACTTTTTCCTCATCCAGTCCCCCCGACCACTGCGTTAGCTGTGTTCTATCCTTTAACATCCGTCGTTTCGTCACTACTAAGCCATATAGGTTTTTCGTGCAATTCCGAGATAATATTTTGTATGTCCTCTTCGCCGTATTTTCCACTCACAGCGTTCTGGACAAATTGTCTGAACTTGAGGTGATCTAATTTAGTAAATGGAATATTACACGCTGTCAGGTTGGAAACTCCACATACGAATTTAATTGAATTTATTTACAATCGGCGCGTCAAAATATATGGGCGTATACTGATGATGCCTCTATAACAGGTTGCATTTTTTGTGTGTCTATCTAATTATGCCAATCGGTATTTTTTTAAAAAGGAACTGGACAAGGTACATTTTCTACGTACCTCTATGAAGGTAAAATATCTATGTAAATTACATACATATTTTATTTAAAGAAATGACTTTAATATTAAGAAAATAATTTTACTAGAAGTGAAATAAAATTAACAAAAATAAATATTTTAGTTAAACATTATCAACTAAAATCAACCAAATTGACATTCTCAAATATGGCGGATGCGCTAGTGATTATAAGTTCTTAAATCGATAAAACGGATTTCATAGAAAATTACACATAAAATTGTTAATTTTAAAATACCGTCACATCTGTCGTTTATAAATAAGTAGTAAAGAAGATTTTCTTGAGCGTTTTACTCGAGCAGGCTATCAATGGTGCACAGTTTAAATTTTCTTTCATTTGAAGTAAATTAGTTTTTTTTAATTTTAGTCTATTTTCTTCATTTGAAAAAAATTATTTTTTTCCAGTTCCGTAATAAAAAAATAGAGGTTGTCGTTAAATTAGAGGTTTTTAATCAATTTTTACCTAAAAACATAAAAAAATGTTTCACTTGGTGCGTAGTTTTTGGGAAATTCTGTATATTCATTGTCAAGACTTTACAGTGTTTTCTCGATTTCAACTAAGTCGCTTTTAAAATGACGGATTGAAGACGGGCGTCGAAACATGATTTTCATCAATATCGTCAATCAATTTCATCGATTTCAACCAATTTTTTGTCCAAATAACAGATTTATGATGGCTGTTGAAAATTAATTTCCTCCCATTTGCTAAATTTCCTCCCAAATTAATGAAACTTCAACGTACTCACTAATCAAAATATATAAAATGTCATGTTTTTTAAAGGGAAGAACAAATAAGTCCCCGATGTCCTTACATGACACCGAATTCAGTGCCGTTTTTTACTTGCACAATGTTTGTTTAAATTACAAATAAAAACTCCAAACCGACTCTAGACAAAGTCCAAAAATAAATTTCGAATTTTGCCGCCAACAGAGAAAATTCAGTATCATGGGTCGGTAATGAAATTTGCGGATAAATGTATACGACGTTCTACTAAACATAATAATCTTTTTAGCCTGCGTCTTTTCAGGAAGACCTCGTAAAAGTATGCAAATGCGCAAGTACGGAAGAATTTGTTAAATCCACAAGGTACCTTTTTCAATACGGTGAATCCCTTAGGTGAATTTTAACAAAACCTATATACAAATTGAGACATGAATGTGACATTTATAATCTGTGGTCTCCTTTATTTTACCTGAAAAGACAGTTTTACGAAAAGAAAATCAGTTCAATGATAAAACGTGGAAATAAGATATCTTGAATGGATCGATAAAATAAACATAGAATAAAGATTTAATAAACAAAAAAAGGAGTGAGATTTATCTTACTAATAAAGTCAGCTGGTAAAAAAAGTCGTTGACAGGATTCGGCATTGTTTTTATGCTTCTTCTTAGGTACATATATACAGTGTGGGTTATTAAATTAATAGCCAGACAAGAAAAAGGGAAGGAAATAAGGCCTGACTGAAGGATAGAACAAGACAGAAGGATAGAATTACTACACCTGTTAGGTACGTCCCACTCAGCCGAGGGGTCAATAATTATGTGATGGGGCGATTCCCATATGTTATCGATTCTTTATTACTCCAGTCAAATAAGGATTCAACGGAGTGAAAGATCTCTCATTCATTCTTCTTTCATTATCTTTCATTTGTAGCTTATTTGTAACTTATATAAACCCTTGTTTCGATATTTTATAAATTGACTAAAAAGTATAACAGAATCTCGTGTATGCGAGTCAAGAAAAAGTCAAATATCACAAAAACAGATTGTTTGGAAATATCTTATTTCCTTTTTGATGGTTTGAATTCATTTTAATTATATTTTTATTTGTCGACAGCTTCCTCCTTGAAGCTTTAGAGTCGAATATAACTGAAAACGAAGATGATGACAATGAATTGGAAATCCAAGATGAAGAAGGAAAACCTACCTACCTTCCTTTTCCTACCAGAAAAGAAAGATAACCACGAAGAAGAAGAATATTAAGCCGTAAAATAACAAAAAAAAAACACATTTAAACTTGAATTACAATAGATTTAAGAGAAGCTATTGATAAATAAAAATATAATTAAAATGTATTCAAACTGTTTCCCTTTAATATCTCATTATTAATATAAATTAGATACATATTGTTGAACGGTGCTTGATTTATAAATAACATATGGGTAATTTCACGCGAGATTTACAATTAAAATTTTAATTTGACCGAAATATTTTTTTTATTGTTCTTTACACCAAATTATTCGACACGTATTTTTTCGTTTTGGGGAGATCGCAAAAATTTCGACTTTATGAGTATCGAAATCTGAAAGTACAAAAAAAACACTACATTTTTGTTCGCTGATTACTCGGAAAGTACGGTACATTCGAAGAAAAAGCTAAGGCAATAAAATTTAGGATTTTTCTTCCTATTTCCAGCCATGTGGTCAAATTTTTTTTTTATTGTTTAATTAGCGACTTTTCATAAACACACTTTTTTTCAAAGTTGGACATTTTTTTTCTCAATTTTTTTTGTTATAAATATTGCTTAAACTATCAATAATTTACTATAAAATTTGTAGAGTGGGTAGTGTGTAAAAAATGTCCAAAGTAAATATTCCTACGTCTAAAAAAATGTCGACCACGTTCCATCCAAGGCTACATGTGCAAAATATTATGCACAAATTAAGCTAAAATTCCTCCTTTCTAACCATACCAGGTATATTTGTTTGATGGATATTCGAATCTGAATGTATTTTACACTCTCGGCGATCACGAAATATATGTATATCGACGATTGCAAGGAATACATAAAATATGTGATCCGTCTATTATAAAATCCTTGTAATTTTCAATCATTTCAGTATCAGCGAATAGGTGTCGAATTTAAGTCTGTAGGAAAAGGAAATTTAGTCAACAAACCGATGGACGGAGGCTCCAATTGTAATTTGATATGTATGTTTACTACAATATGCATGTATAATAGGGTGATTTTTTTTTCAACTATTTTTTTTTGTTTTTCAGACCCCACTTGAAATTTTGTTGAATATTTCGAAAAAAAAATCCCTGAAAGTTACAGCCCTTAATATTAATTTTAGGTACTTTCCCAAAGCGTGAAAAGATTTTCCATTTAAAATACACGAAATTTTGTTTTTTTCAAATTTCTATAACTCAGTCGCATTTTACGTTATTACATTGGTTTTGGTCTCAATTTACTCAGAATAAAACACTCTACAAAAGTGTCCATTGCAGCGAAAATGTAACTTGTACTGGTGAGTTGGTACGGGTCGCTGAAGTTGATTTTTATCCAAAATTCTAGTTTTTTTGCACTTATCTCCGAAATTATTAATTTTACCAAAAAAATGTAAATGAAAAATTTGTTGGAAATTTAATTTACTACAAAAAAAAAGTCCTATAAACCAAGTTGCTGAGATTATATTTTCCACCATCCATCATACCATCTTTCATTCCGAGGTTTACCCCTTTTTTTCACCTTATTTGACTGCACTATACCAGGTGTGTAAGCCAGTGGCGGTGCGTGATATTTCAGTTAGCCATATCTTGAAAACGACGCATGGGACCCACTTCACTTTTTTAGGTGATGACTATACACCTCTTACAGAAAGGATTTATAGTGAAAAAATCGTCAGGAAAGTTTGCGAAAAAATTTTCAAAAACGCTGGAGCACTCCCTGGGTTCTCAGTAACGCTCTGTGGAATATTTGCAGTATATTTTTTTTTTCATAATCTAGAAACAAATATAAGGAGACGTTTTTCGATTTGTTACAAAATATTTTTGTTTCAAAAAATTATGGCCATTTTAATTTTGGGAAACAAAATGTTCCTATAAAATTAAAATTAAAATGGCCATAACTTTTTGAAAAAAAAAATATTTTGCAACAAATCGAAAAACGTCTCCTTATATTTGTTTTTAGATTATGAAAAAAAAATATACTGCAAATATCCCACAGAGCGTTACTGAGAACCCAGGGAGTGCTCCAGCGTTTTTGAAAATTTTTTTCGCAAACTTTGCTGACGATTTTTTCACTATAAATCCTTTCTGTAAGAGGTGTATAGTCATCACCTAAAAAAGTGAAGTGGGTCCCATGCGTCGTTTTCAAGATATGGCTCACTGAAATATCACGCACTGCCACTGGTGTAAGCTAAGTAATGAGACTTTTTTTTTTCCGAATATAATTACAATCCAGTATTGTCTGCTTCAAAATAACTTCCTTGGGAAGCCACCCAGCGCTGTAGATGGTTCTTCCATTCCTCATAGCAGTGCGGGAACTCATATACTAGAATAACCTTCAGCTGATCGGTTACAGCCGTTTCAATGTTTTCTACGGTCCCAAAATGACGTCCCTTGAGGTGATTTTTCAATCTGGGGAAGAGAAAAAAGGCACAAGGACTCAAGTCAGGCCACTAAGGAGGCTGAGGAGCCACAGGAATGGTTTTAGTGGCAAATGACTCGTTTACTGTTGTTTTTGATATTTGGTCTCACACGCATGACCCTTTTTCGAAGTTTTTCAAGAACCTCTCTGTAAAAGTGTTGATTTACTGTTTGGCCTGGAGGCACAAGCTTTTTGTGGACAATTCCATGGCTATCAAAAAAACCATAATCTTCAAGGTTTATCGTCAATCGACGCTCTTCCTTTTGAAAATGCCTTAAACCACCAAAAAAACTAGGCTCTTGAAAAACATTGTCTCCATAGGCATGTTGAAGGTTTGCAAAAGGATCCGTCGCTCTGTGTGCAAGTATGAAGCAAAACTTGATAGCACATCGTTGCTCAAAATGTATGTCACTTATTTTTAAAACGCACTAGAAAAAACCGGTTTACGAAAACAGTCACAAAGAACAAACAAATTACTCTAACAAGTTCAAACTTGTCCTGAAGGTGCATTACATGTTAACCTACCGCCCTTCCAGGTCCCCTCTTCGCAGTGTTGCTAGATCGGGCGCTACGTTGCTAGTCTCATTACTTAATTTACACACCTCGTATACATTTAATTACTTATCTCTTTATTTATTACATGCTTTATTACGTAGATCCAAAGTATTTATTGTACAGAACAAATAAAATAAAACAGAGAACAAACATTGCGAGAAGAAGGTAATTTACGGTATTACGGACAATGATTTTATCTCAATGCGCAACGAAAACAAAAACGACAGTAAAGAGATACATTAAATTCGATAATAAAGTTGCAGTTCTGCATCCCGACTGTGTATCTCCCTAGAGGTCTGTACCGTTTACTATTCGAAACCTGTAGCTACGGGCCTGCTTGTTCGCCATATACACTCGCCAAGTTTAAAGCAAGAGATTATTTTAATGTAAAACCTTCGCAAAGCTGATAACCTACATTTTAGTACCTACTTTGTGAAAGATAAAGTTTCAGAAGTTTCGCTAGAGTTGTTCGGTAAAAACACTGTATTTCTTAAGCACGAATGGCACTATATTTCAAGTACCGCTTTAAATACGAGTAATATAAGTAATGTACTGCATTTATGATTTTAAAACATAGCCATACCATTTTTGTTGCAGTCATTACGATTGCGCAAAAAAATGTGGGTGCGGTTTTACAGTGTGCAATTTTTTTAATGGCCATTTTGGTTGATAGTGACACTGTAACTAATATAATCTGTAATGAATAAAGCCAGTGTTTGTTTATCTGTATGTAACTGCTTAAGTAACAAACAGTTTCAAAATAAAATTCACAAAATCAAAAAATACAAAAGTTCAAGATATCACAAAACACAACAAGAAAGTGCAGATAGATGCAAGAATTATAGATTCGGACTTACATTAGATAATTATTGTAATTCCAGTTATGCTATGATAGTCATTTTCTTTAGTCATCAGAGTTATCTTCTACTGCTCATTCTGTCAGATTCTTCAGAAAGTATGTAAAGACTAATCTCTTTAGCCATCCTTTAATATGCGAGGTGTGTAAATTAAATTATGAGCCTGATTTTTTTATTTTTTTTATTCGAATAGAATTACAATTCAGTATTGTCTTCTTCAAAATAACTTCTCCTTCCTCACAGCAGTGCGGGAACTCATATACTGGAATAGCCTGTAACAGCTGGTCGGTTACAGCCATTTGAATGTTTTCTACGGTCCCAAAATGATGTCCCTTGAGGTGATTTTTCAATCTCGGGAAGTGAAAAAAAATCACAAGGACTCAAGTCAGGCGAATAAGGAGGCTGAAGAGTCACAGGAATGTTTTTGAAATGGCTGTGTGACAAGGCGCATTGTCGTGATGCAACATTCAGTTGTTCTTGATGTTTGGTCTTACACGCATGACCCTTTTTCAAAGTTTTTCAAGAACCTCTCTGTAAAAGTGTTGATTTACTGTTGGCCCGGAGGCACAAACTATTTGTGGACAATTCCCTGGCTATCAAAAAACAAAAAAAACAAATCAGCATACATTTGATCTTCAACTTGCTCATTCTTGCTTTTTTGAGTCTTGGAGAGCATGAAGTGTGCCATTCCATGTTTTGGCGTTTGATTTCCGGGTCATACTCAAACACCCAAGTCTCACCATCAGTAATGTCATCAAACACGTTCAATGGGGATAATTTTCAATCGATTCCAAAAAGTCAAGATACCTTTCTCTAATTATGTCCTTTTGTTCCTGTGAAAGGTTTTTTGGAAACATTTTTGTGTAGATTTTTCTCATCACCTATTCATTAGTCAAAATCTAACAAACAGTGGTGTGATTCAAATTTATCTCTTCCTCGATCATTCTTGTCGTCAACCGATGATCTAAACGCACAAGATTCTAACGCACTAACTAGAAGACGTATTCTATCGACATTTTCATCGGTTCTTCAAGATGAAGGCCTTCCGCTGCGTGGTTCATCTTTAATTGACTGTCTTCCTTCTGAGAAAGCCTTCTGAGAAACCACCGAAAAACCTGGGCTCTTGAAAAAACACTGTTTCTGTAGACGTAAGTTTTGCAAAAGTATACGTTGCGCTGTGTCCAAAACCTGAGAGCACACCGTTGTTCAAAATGTCACGCATTTTTAAAACGCACTAGAAAAAAACGGTTCACGAAAACACTTACAAAGAACAAACAAATGACTCTAACAAGTTCAAACTTGTACTGACGGTGCATTACATCTTAACCACCGCCCTTCCAAGTCCCGTCTCCGCAGTGCTGCTGGATCGGGCGCTACGTTGCCAGTCTCATTATTTAATTGACACACCTCCAATCTATATAGATACTTAATAATTAAAGTAAATGCCAATACAAGTATTAGTATACTCTTGGTTGTAGACTGTATAACAGTAAGCACTTAACTGTATATATTCGATCTAGAATTACAACGAAACTTAATTTCTTAAATAACTTAGATCATATCATTGCCCAAATATTTTTTTGGATCACTAAATCCTAATCAAGTGTCGGTTTAACCCTGTCATTTCATAATTCGTCCCTCCCCTCAGAAAATGGTATGAAACCATCAATTTTACCATTTATAAAGTTGAATCGAAAATTATGATATACGATAAAGAGAAAGAGACTTTTTTCATGAGATTCTTTTTAGGAGTGACAGAAGTCCATAGTGGACCCACAACCTATATAACCCCATACCCTTAAACCCGATAGAGCAGGGGTTTGTACGTATGAAATTAGAAACCGCGTATTTCGGGGGGTTCGTGAGTAAACAGCCCCAACTACTAACTTCCACTAACCCCATAGCTTTGAGGGTCTAATAAGTCCTTAAGGGTCCAAGCTGATAGCTCGGTAGCAGCGTATACGGATGTCATTTGAAGGGTAAATAATACGCCCAAGATATATAGAAAAGTCTCAACGAACATGGGTTTTAGATTTACACCACTATAACAGTCATTCAATGAACAACCAAGTCAAGTTAAAACATATTTTGCGTGATCTAGGCTTCATCAGTCAACAAAGTTGCTATGACTTTTAGAATCCTCTTCATGATTGCGTAGGAACTAAAGACAAAATACCAAACGTGTGAACGAATTTGGGTTTGTACTCGTTGAACATTGGCTAGCCTCAAGTTTACCTCCGACCGAGTCGAAAAAGTGCTCTCCCATAACAGTGTAATGGAATTTCAGGACAGATTCGCTCTCATAGAATATTATGTGCTTATTCAATACATCAAGAAAGTAAGAAAGTGGAACTACTTTTCCATATTTCTACCAGTGGCAACTGTATTGACCTAATCCTCGGGATTTTGGAGTTATTATATTTGAAGAAATGAGGTTATTGGGTTTGAGCTTGTCCGCTAAAAATCTCCAAGATACGTCGCTTCTATTTGAACATAGGTAGCTATCGGGTTATTGTGTTATTGGGTTCAGGCCATCGTTTGTTGGGGTTATGAAATTATTGGGCTTCAGAACCTTGGCGCTATGGGGCAACTGGGTTTGAGGTTGTCTGCTCACGAACCCCCGAGATAAGTGGTTTCTATTTTCTTATATACAGACCCTTGAGCTGGGGTTATTGGGTTCAAGGGTTGTGGGGGTTCACTCTGAGTTTCTGTTGACTCCTGAATGATATCTTATAGCAAAAAATCTCTCTCTTTAACCTATGTCACAATTCTCAATTCAACCTTGTAACTAAATGGCAAAATTTAGGTTAAAATATTTTGAGGTTAGGAATAAACTATGAAGTTATGGGTTTAAACTGAATGTTGTTTAGGATTTAGCAACACAAAAAACGTAGTATGTATGGTGGTGTGGTCTACTGTATTGTCTATTTTCTTTTTCATGTGGCGATGTAATTGTTTACTACTTGTCCCAGTTTAGGTTACATTTAGTTATAGTTATGACCAGGGTCCGGAAATGTGTCCGGAAACGCAGGGCTCGGCACTATAAAATTCTGTGATAATGAAAGTATAAACCGTATTTTTTAAACACCTTGTAAATTATATACGCGTGTATTTCTTGCCTGTGCTACGTACGGCATTGACCCTTCTCGATAACGCTCCAGAACCCGCGTATGCGTAGTAGTACGCCATCCCGATGCGGAAAGGCAAGATATTCTAACGCAGTTTAACACGCGAGATGGCAAACATTCCGAACCCTAGTTATGACTGATAACTGTTAATCCATTGTGCACCCCTGTTATTGACGTCCTCCATTAAATTGTCCGTTGGTTTGTTTTGTATAAAATAAGAAATAAAATACAAACCGTTGTTTATAGAAAATAAATCCGTACGAGTGTATAAAATCCCTTCAGCCAATTTACTCCCACATAATACATCCACCTATTTACCCTTTCAAATCGTTCCTTCCAACAAATTAGACCGACCCAGGGAAAGGATTCTTTCCGTCCCGAATTAAAACAGGATCGAGATAAAAGGCGCATTTATCCCATTGGAAGTGTTCAGTTTGTAAGACTAACCAAAAATAGAAACAGAAAACCGACTCCGCTCTTTCCAAATGCGTTGTTCGCTTAGACGATCTCACATTTGGTAAAGCAATGTGGGCAAAACTTTAACGAAATAAGGCAAATGGCGTGAGTACGGCAAAACGAAGTAAGGCAAAAACTGTGAAGAGACGTACCCTAGTGCCTCTAATTAACGTAATAAATAATATACTCAGCAGCAATTAAAGTGGAACTAGGAAAAGCTAGTTTCTGAATAGGCACATACACTAGGCACTAGGCGCAGAAATTAAAGGATCTAATCCCAAAGGAAAAAATTTACTTAATTTACCCAAACTTCTAAGTAATTTTGCTATAACTTGGGGATAATGGTAATAGTATTAGAGAAAAAAAGAAAGGAAATTGAAGCTATAAGTTTCTAGTTTTTGGATATTGAGTTAATTTTTTTGCGTTAGCAGTTCGAAAACCATCTAAACCATCGAAAAAAAATTCTGAAATTTTTGCTGGAATTTAGAAGGTCCACGGACTTATACTTTTTTTTCGACAACTTCGTCATAAAGCTATTTTAAATAATTTAATTCTCTTTAATTTGACCTGTTTTCCAGCCCTGTACAAAAATTTTCGCCGAGTGATAGCCGTTCAAAGCAAAAAAGTCATTTTTGATTTTGGTAATCAATTACTAGGGAAATAATGAACGTACAGAAAATTAAAGTAGGGTTTTAAAAACTGCAAGGTATCGTTTATAAGTTTCAGTAAAAAAAAATAAGGCGAATTTGTTGAAAAAAAGTAAAAATTGGTAATTAAGATATTTCCATAACTTGGCATAACTTTGCAAATAATCGATAGACTAATGATATGACTGCAACTTTTAAACATTAAAGAACCCAAAGAAACCCTGATAGTTTCAAAGCGCGTAAATGTAAGGATCGATTTGTCACTTTTTTATTCATTTTTTTAAGTTACGAAGATTTTTTCTTTAACAATAACCAATTTCTTTTTTGGTGTTTTCGTTAATTTTTGGTGTTTTCAAAAAAAAAAACGTTAATTTTTGTAAAAAAAATGAACAAAAATTTTTTTTAACATATCCATTATGCTTCACAATCGTCAAAATAAATTCGTTTGTCACCGTGGCATATCAAAAAAATCTAATAACGATAAGTTTGTGGAATATTTAAAAAAAACTTTTTTTTAATGAAAGCTTGTGCAAACGATTTGGATTCTAAAGAATTCAGTAAAAATCCAAGACTTGTGTAATGAAACATTGCGATCCATTGAGGGGGGGGGTATATCAACTTTTTTTAATTAATTTTAAATTGACATTACCAAGGTTAAAAATGACTTTTTTTGATTTGAATGGCGATACCTCAGCGAAAAATCACCGTACAGGGCAGGGCGTACAACGTACATCGAGAACAGATCAAATTAAAACTAGAAACTTGGAGCTCTAGTTTCTTTTTTTTCTCTACGATCATTTTTCCCAAAGTTACAGCTTTTTAAAAATCACCTAAAAATTTGGGATTTGTTTACATCCCTTAATGTCTGTGCCTAGTATGGTTTTTTTTTACCGTGTAGTTATATTTCTGTAGAGTTTTTAATGTTTCTGTTTATGTTTTCCAAGGTGGAAGAGTTATCACTAAGGTTCCGAACGTGTGCTGTAACGCAGGACCGGACTCGTAATCCGTCATGTTATTGACGGAAGATGACATTTGAGAGATCAAAAAGACGGGCGTAAAAATGTGTTAATAATGTATGTACATACGTATTGCTTGTGTGATTCAGAAACACCGACTGTCCTAATTGCTTGAGCGCGTTGGCTAATCCTGGGCAAACGAATCGTCTCAAGGAAATACGTTTCTTCTCATTATTTTATTGATGGATTTTTTTTTTTTTTTCGATTTTATTTTGTTTTGAGAGGTGGGCAAATAAAACTACTCTCTGAGCATACGTGGGCAAACCCTGGGCAAACGAATGGTCCCAAGGAAATACGTTTTTTCTCACTTTTTCATTGATGGTTTTTTTTTGTTTTTCGAGGTTTTTTTTTTGAAAGGTGGGCAAATAAAACTATTCACTGGGCAAATATGGGCAAACCCTGGGCAAACGAATGGTGTAGGGAAACCACGTTTTATTTGACTCGTAATCCGTCGTGTTATTGACGGAAGATGACATATGAGAGATAAAAAAGACGGGTGTAAAAATGTGTTAATAATGTATGTACATACCTATTGCTTGTGTGATTCAGAAACACCGACTGTCCTTATTGCTTAAGCGTTACTTTGCCACGACCAGTAGTCTTTCTGCATTTATTTCCGTTAAACGCGAGCGATTTGGCCTGTATATATAGTTGTAGAGAAAATGATCGTTTTACATTTACTAAAGTCAAAGATGCAAATTCAAAATAGTTCACATGGACAGAGGACGACACAACACGCACATTATTTTCACGAATTTCGCACAGTTCTCTGTATTACTACCAGTTTTCTGTTGTCACTAACATAGATAGTGACAACTACATTATTATTATTTTTTACATCTACATTATTATTTTTACATCTACAGAGGACAATACATGTGTTACTACTATTTCTATACTTTTAGCCGCTGTATGCAAGACCCATTTATTAGCTATAAATATCGGGGGGCATTAACGACCTTATTACCGCAAAATATGTTGTTTCGTCCATTGTCAGCCATTGAAATTTATTACGTACAGGTATGTCTTCTTTGATATTTCCCCAGGGTTGGTAACGCAATGGAGGGTATAAAATAGTAGAATAGTGACATCTCTTGAACGAAACTAGTGACAAAACAGTAACATTTTGGCAAAAAAACTAACCAAAAAAAAAACATTTTTTGTGTCTATTCTGCAAAATATAAAAGATAAACCCTATTTTTCTCAGTATTAAATAATGTATCAATAATATTTTTAGTAAATAATGTAATGAAAAGGAAGGTGAATGAAATATAAATCCCATTGTTGAAAAATATTAAATTTATTTAATTTTAACTAGGCCTAGATAAGATCACAAGAATCGCATTGAAGTCAAATTTTTAGGAACTAGAAGTCACATTTAATCCCAAGTAATAGCAAAATATATAGCAATTAAAACTAAAGCGAAGGAGCCGAGTCATGAGTATTATCGTCTTCAACAGGTCTCTTGCTTTTTTGGCATGATTTTGAAATAATTGTTCCAGTAAAGTGAACGATTTTCTTTTTTACTTTTTTCTGTAGAGGGACACTCTCTTTTCAAGTCCCTTTGCTTTTTCTCTCATTGCTTTTGCCCCTGCCAGTATGTCTTGACAGCTTGTAACATCTTTACGTTTTAAGGCACCTTCGAGTTTCTTGGTGGCATCTTCCACTAGCTCGTCAGTGGCCTTCCTCTGCTCCATTTCCGCCTTTTGCTTTTCCTGGAGTTGTCACTCGAGATCCTGTATCGCTTTCCTGTCTAATCTTTGCTTATGTTGGTTGGCCTCCCTTTGACGGCATTCTTCTTGTTTCTCTGCCTGTTTTCTGACCTTTACCTCCTTTTCTTCGCGCTTTTTCTGTAAATACTCATCATTGTTCCGATAGGCATTGCGTCCAGCTGACAGCAGCTTTTTTGTCATGGGAACGAGATCCGGATGACCATGGGACGATTTCAGCCCATCTCACACCAGAGTCTTGCATTAAAGAGACGCTCCTCCATACGAGTTTGATTTGGGCGCATCTGTTGTTTTGACTTCGAGAATCGCCTCTCGACATCAGATGTTCCGTGGGCGACGGTCAAAGCAGCCTTAACAACTTTCATAATGTTTGGAAACTGTTCGGAAAACTTCAGCTGACTGTCAGGTACAGTTCTTGAAAAGATTTTTTGCCAATAAGCGACTCATGTTAAAGTCATAGGCTAGAACATCAAGCTGTAGGAGTCGCCACTCATCTTTCAAAAAGTCTTCATCCACACCTAAATCGAATCGTAACATTTTATATACAAGAGCGATACTACGAGGACTTGAAGAATCCTTTATGTGATCAGGCTCAAGACACTTCAAGTGCTTTCCGTCAGGCCATTGATTCATTCATTTTTTTTTTAAAAGCGTAATACTTTAATACGGACGTAGTACTCAATAACTACAGTTACTTGTTGTTACGGTGCCCAGGAGATGAAGTATCTTAACTGTTTGTGAGCTCTGAAATAGTGACAATAGTGCCCATATTTTGAGAATAGTAAAAAAAGTGTCGCGATTTGAAAATAGTGATATAATAGTGATAATAGTGATCACAACCCTTATTTGCCATAACACGTTGTTATGTTTTACGCAATGTGTGTCTACTAGGCAATGGAAAATTGGATATATATTTGGCAAAAAAAACGACCACGTTGCACGCAAGGCTACATGCGCAAAACATCATGCACATATCAAAAAAAATTCCTCTTATCTAACCGTACCAGGTATATTTTTTATGGATGTTCGAATCTAAATATCTTTTATACTCTCGGAAAAAAAAAAAAACGTCTATTGTAAAATCCTTGTAATTTTCAATCATCTTTTTAAGTCTATTCACAAATTGTCTATGCGCAAATAGACTGTGCCATTATTGCAGAAATCCACACAAAATCAAGTAATATGTAACTACAGTACACGAATTCACGAGTGACTAACTAAAAATTGTTTTCAATGCGTCGATCGACCCGTTTACACCGGTGGCAGGTCGCTATCGGAATAGCTCGCCGTCTTACGGAGAAAGTGTATTACGAAGTCCCGGGTTCCCGCGAACACTTCGTTTGAGATAACATTCTACGCATGGACAGTGACGTGGGTATACAGAGGTAAGAAATATGCGCTTAAAAATACGGTTTATACTTTAATTATCATAGAGTTGTATAGTGCCAGTGACAGCATACGTTCCCAGACCTCAGTTATCACACTGTGAGAATCACGGCAGTAAAAAAGTTTCCTTCCCCCATCCCTTCAGCTACGCCACTGGCTACAATCTCGAACCAATTCACAACGCATCCTCCTATTTACCCTTTCAAATCGTGCCTTCCAACAAATTGGCCCGACCAAAGGAACGGACTCTTTTCGTCCCGAATTAAAACCGAAAAAGGATGAAAGCCGCATTTATTCTATTTGATGTGACTCTCTGTTCGGTTCGTGAAACTACGCAAAAATAGAAAAGGAAAACCGAGCGCGCGGCCCGAAAATGCGTTACTCGCTTAGGTAGCCTCGTATTTCGTAAAGCGGCGTCGGCTAAAAAATTCATGGAATAAGATGAAAGGCTAAGCCGCGAACGGAGTTAATGCCGCTCTAGCCGTTGATGGAAGAACAGGGTCGGTCATTCGCGTTTGCTCCACCACGGAGAAGCCATTTATCTGATTAATTTTAGAATCGAAAATTAGTGTGAATATTTAATCAATTCGACCTCAATTAACTAAGGTTATACGGTCTGAAAAAGAAGTCTAGAACAGCGGAAAAATCTCTCAAAATATTTTTTCAGCGACCGTCTGGAGAGTACAACGAATGCATTTCCCAAAACGTTTTCTTTGAGAAAGTAGCACTTTTTCAGCCTAGTCCGGAAAGTATGTATTTCTCGGACTAATCCGTAAATCCGGAAGAGTTGCCTCATTGTCATTGTACCGGGTGTCCCAGAGATTTATAACCCATTTTGATCGTATATATCTTTTGACAAAGCGAACTTAGAAATATGAGGTTTTCGCCAGTCGATTTAGTAATTCAAAAGTTTTTTTCGTACTATGTCAAATACTTGTTACTTGTCCTACAGGGTGTTTTTTGAAATATGGCCAAATTCAATGTTAAAATTCGCTACTATTTTAGATACAACACCCTACATATGTTTACACCAAATAAAAGCTGTATTCTTCTGCTTTTCAAAAATGTGTACATTGTTACAATTTACTTTCAAAATGGGTTATTAATTTGATTTTTAAAAACATCGTGTTTTGGACGTCCCAGAAAATTATGACCCATTTTGATCGTAAATATCTTTTGATAGAGTGAACTTACAAGGATGATGTTTTCGCCAGTCGGTTTACTATTTCAAAAAATATTTTTCGTGCTATGTTAAAACTTTGTTACTTGTCCTACAGGGTATTTTTAAAATACGATCAATTTCAACGTTAAAATTTGCTATTATTTTGAATGCAACACTCTGTATCTGTTTACACCAAACAAAAGCTGCATTCTTCCGCTTTTCAAACATGTGTGGTTTGCTACACTTTACTTTCAAAATGGGTTACTAATTTGATTTTTAAAAAATATATTGTGTTTTAGATGTCCCAGAAAAGTCTGACCCATTTTGATCGTAAATATCTTTTCACGGACAGAAAGATTCGGTTTTCGCCAATTGATTTACTTTCTCAATAAGTTTTTTTCTCGTTTCTTTCGTGTTTTTAAAATATGGTCAATTCCAACATTAAAATTCACCACTATTTTGAATACAACACCCTGTATCTGGTTGCGCCAAACAAAAGCTGCATTATTCCGCTGTCCAAGAATGTATGGTTTGTTACATTTTATTTTCAAACTTTTGTTTGGTGTAAACATATGCCGAGTGCTATGTTCAAAGTAAAGGCGACTTTTTAAATTGAAATTGATCATATTTCCAAAACCTAATGTAGGGTAAGTAATAAGTTTTTAACATAGTACGAAAAAAACTTATTGAGAAAGTAAATCAATTGGCGGAAACCGCATCCTTCTAAGTTCTCTCCGTGAAAAGATATTTACAATCAAAATAGGTCAGAATTTTCTGGGACTTCCAAAACACGTTTTTAAAAATCAAATTAGTAACCCATTTTGAAAGTAAAGTGTAACAATCTATACATTTTTGAAAATCGGAAGATTGCAGATTTTATTTGGTGTAAACAGATATGGGATGTTGCAGTTACGCCGGCTCCACACTTGCGTATACAAATATTCGGAAATCCGGCGAATATTTGGTAGCAAATAATTATGTACGAATGTTCGCTTTTTAGACCATCCACACAAATCACTTTTGAAACTGAATATTTGGATTTGATCTTTACCCCGGAAAATATTCGCAAATCGCCCTCGTCTACTTCAAGGAAGCCTGTTTCTGTATCAACTGGTTGTGAAAAATAATGAGGGAAAAAAAAAAAATATTATTGTAGGTACGTGATGATGGAGAAGTAAGTTCGGTGTAAATGGTGTAAGTAGGTGATGGTGCTTGGAACAGGTATAATTTAGAAAAGGAAGATTAATAAAAAAAAAAATTTTAATCCAGAATAACTTTGCAATTTTAAAAAAATTATTGTTAAAGTATAGACATGTTGAAAATTCTGTGAATTCGTCCTCCACAGTGTATAATGGGGAAAAAGTTAATGGAGAAGAAAAACGGTAAAAAGAGGAGGAGGGGGGAGGGTTTTTTACAAGGTATAAATGTACTACTTTTCCTTTTTTTCTTTTGAGCAACATGGGTCGAGTATATTTCCAGCATTATCTCTTCTCTTTCGTCCTCATTATATCGACGAAGTTTTAATGCCAGTAGCTCTCCATATAAACCGCATTCATCTTTTTCAGATTCCTTGCGTTTTTATGCAACATTTTTGAGAATATGCAGGGCTTCATCCATACGCTTTTCGGAAGCATGTGGAAGAGTTTTGTCTTTATTGATATTAATTGTCTTTACTATTCTTTGAGGCATTATTTGTTTGCTTGTAGTAGGCACGGTCTCTTCTAAATATCAAGAACATCGCTTTATTAAATTTATTTTAAACACATAAAGTTTATTTATAGATATTTGAGATATAAAAATAATCAATGGCCGCCGACAAAGTAATAGTTGCCGTGGCTTCTTTTACGGCGGTATTTTTCTGTTTCAAATAGCTATGAAGTAAACTGTACATATAAAGGTGTTATATTAATGACGCCTATTACCTGGCACTATTTTTTCTTATCTCCTTCTTCTCGACAGCTTCTTCCTTATCTCCTATATCAACATCCAATATTCAAGTATATGAGTTCCAACACTGCTATGAGGAATGGAAGAACCGTCTCCAGCGCTGTGCAGCTTCCCAAGGAAGTTATTTTGAAGGAGACAATACTAAATTGTAATTATATTCGAATAAAAAGAAATTCATCTCGTTACTTAATTTACACACCGCGTATATTACTGTTCCATCACACGACAACTTGATCTTTATAAGAATTGTCTGTCACGTCTAAGTGCACTCCTCTTGACAATATATCGCGACTACGTTTCGTGAAGTGAACAAAGTGCACGTCTCCAGTTGAGAAGTACATTACACTAAACTTTGAGTAGTTCGAGCGTAACCGCTATCAACACCAAACATTCGGGACCCTTCAAACGATTTTGTGAAGGCGTTAAGTAACGGGCATGCGTCACTCTATCCGACGAATGACTAGCTAGAAGCGACTTCTTCCCCGACAATTTACGGGATCACTCGCGTGATTTTGACGACTCTCCCTACAGCCGAGCCACATGAATACGTCTGGATATTATTTGGCACATTGAATGTGGCCTTTGAAACGCGCCAGTACTTCTTTTGATGTCGGAGGCGTAATGTTTTTGATTCGAGCGAGCGAGAACCGAAGCTGAAAACGCTCGGTGTGTCGGGCATTTCAAAACCTGACGGTAGGCGTGCAAAGTGTTCCACGTACGCGGAGAACAACAAAAACGTTTCTTGTCAAAATCAGAGTTAAAATTTCCCGAATTCAACGACTAAATGTTCGTGATTTGTGTCACTTTATATCCTTAGAAATTGAAATGGGGAGTTGAAGCACCCCATGGGAACGAGGGTGCTACTAAATTTATCGTACAGAATGAGTCAAAAGTGTGGTTATTACAATGGTCTGAGAAACCGTTCTTCCTAAAATGTTATACCAAACAGTAAGAAAATATGACGAATTGATAATGCATCAGCTTTGTTGCTTTTTCTGATTTCTTGTCAGGATAGTACATAATTATTCTGACAAACAACTAATTTGACAAGGTTAAAAATGCAAATCGATCCACAACGACTCCTCTACTATGACCTCCTAGTAAGATCAGTCTCGTAATCCGAACCGATCATTCTACCGGATGTCTTTTGGCAAAAGTTGCTCTTTACTTGGTCTGATCGAACACATTTTGATATCGATCTTCACTGATCAAGGAGTGGGCAATTTCATAGCCCTCCATGCAAGGGCGACCAGGTATCTACAAGAACGACAATTTATTATCTCTGCCCTCTATCTTGGATGAGAGCCTTTTGGCTGTTCTGTACTGTTTATGATTGAGAGAACGGCAGGAACCAAGAGCTTTCACATACCTTTAACCAAGTGCATGCTCTTTTATGCAGATATTATTTTCAATTTTACAGTTTTCTATTTACACTATCCACCACTGACTTTATTTTCATTTTCGTTTTACTAGTTACAGATTAGTTATTAAGAGCGTCAACGATATATTTTCTAACCAATGGAGAATAACTCTTTACTTTTTTATGTGAGTATAGTCTTTGTTGAAAATGCATTATGGGAAAAAGCAGTTACTTATTTCAACTTTCTGGCAAGAAGCACGATAAACGTTATGAGTTCTGCTTAGGTCTTGCGCTTTGACGCAGTTTTTCTGTGTTCGCAACCCAAGGAACCAAAAACGAGTTACGCTACAACCGCTAAGTACATAGGAAAGTCGAACTCGTTCAGTAACAATTGAGTGCATCGAGTCATAAAACGCCGATGACTTCCCAGGTCGTGGGTCAATTGGTTTGGCACACACCTACTGCGAAACACTGGTTTGATAGCGACAGCGACAATTGGATCCTTTAGAAGGACAGTTACTCGATACAACGAGTGTAGGAGCACAAGTTTCAAAACAACTTACACTTTGGAGCTCTCTCGACAGACTCGAGGAGCCTAGAGGTTACTTTCGAAGCAATACACCAACAATCTCGTAGAAACCATGATTCGAAGGAGCCAAGACATAATCGACATCGGAGAAGACTGGACCACCTACTAATAAGTTTGCGTTCAAGAGGACGCTATTGATGTTCAATTAACGTAAAAATATCAATAAAAACGACTTCCCACAAAATATACCTACCGTTCACGCTCTTTCTAGACGGAATGTAAGTAAAAAGATGTCAGATGACAGTGTCCAAATGGAATAAATGGAACAGCCAAATGGAATAAATTTAGGAGATCCATTATTATGTATTTTTTTAGAAAATCCTGAGACACGTCAATTTCTAATTATAAAATGACATCTTGCGACGTAAAAATGTCATCCCTAACTTCAACCCCCTTCAGGTGACAGCTACAACCCCTAAATTTTCAAATTGGAAGTAGGGGCTTGTGATACTTCATTTGAAAGGTATTGTCATGATCTATTCAAAACTGCTATGGTTTTAAATTTTATTGCAGAAATTAACAAGAAAACTGTTACCAATAGTTAACAGTTATCAGTGTTAAACTTTTTGCTTTAGTTTTCGTGTTGCAATTCAGAGAGATGGTTTACCTAATAGAAATTCATAAGATAACGCAGGCCGAAGTTGTTCGCCTATTTCAAGAAAAAATATCCGTTGCCGCCGATATCTCAAGGTATCGTAAGTAAAATAGAGAAGCAGTTTCGGGAACGTGGACATGTACAGCAGCTAAAGAAAAATCCTCCCAATAAACTCAGTAATGATCAGAAATTGTATGTAATGCTTATGCTTGAAGAAAATCCGCATACGTCGAGTCGTTAAAGAGCTTCAGCATTAACTATGAGCCATTCCTCGATTCTCTGCGTATTGACAGAAAATCAGATGCACCCATATAAACTGGTACCAACTAATGAGCTCGCGGAAGACGATTTTGATAGACGAATTCTCTTTTGGGAACATGCATCATCAATTTGGCAATGATGCAAGTGATAGATGACAATACTTTACATATAGAAAATGTTTTATTTTCGGATGAATCTGCATTTACACTTCACGGCCATGTTAATCGCCAAAACTGTCGTTACTGGTCGTGAGAAAATCCTCGCTGGATGAGGGAACTACACACGCAAAACCCTGAGAAAGTCAATGTTTGGGAAGAAATAATTGGAGAAAATATAATTGGTCCCTTCTTCATTGACGGCAATTTGAATGGAGTTTTATTTAGCGCTACTCCAAAATAATGTTGTACCGACGATGGAAAACTTGTATCCAGCTGAAGGAAACCCACAACTTCCAGGTAATGCAATATGGTTCCAGCAGGATGGTGCACCAGCATATTACGAAGTCAATTTCCGGCAACATATCCACACAATCTTTCCAAATCGCTGGATAGGGCGACGTGGTTTTGTAGAATGGCCTGCATGATCATCTGACCTCACGCCGTTCTTCTTCCTATGGGGATATGTAAAAAGTATGGTCTACAAAACCAAACCCGACGATTTAGTTGCAGATGTTAACTAACGTTAGAAGACATTTCTATTTACTTCTAGGATGCTGCCAAGGTGCTGGAGGCATGCATTTTGAACATCTGCTACATTAATAATGATTTGTTTTTAATTTTAATGTAACGAATTTCCTACGCTGGAGAAACTTTGATTTTCTTGTTAATTTCTGCAATAAAATTTAAAACCATAGCAGTTTTGAATAGAGAATGAAAAGACCTTTCAAATGAAGTATCACAAGCCCCTACTTCCAGTTTGAAAATTTAGGGGTTGTAGCTGTCACCTGATGGGGGTTGAATTTAGGGATGACATTTTTACGTCGCAAGATGTCATTTTAGAATTAGAAATTGACGTGTCTCAGGATTATCTAAAAAAAATGCATAATAATGGAGCTACTGAATTTATTCCATTTGGCTGTTCCATACTGTATAAACTTCAAATATAAATCAGTTATGATAATGAATGGACAACCTAGGGAAATTCATCTTCGAAAGTACTTGAGGGACGGTACAAAAAAAGTGTAAAAAAAAGTCATAAAATGAAGTGTTAAACTATTCGTGGCAAACTTCCACGCCAACGAAGATTATCGCTGCCGGAGTGACAGTCCCTTTCCATTAAGCTACAAAAAACTCGTCTGAAAAAAACAGGCCTCAAGTTATGAAAAAACATGGCAATTATTTTCTTCCTATCTCCCGTCCACCGACTATAAAAAAAAACGCCAACATTACCCGCAACATAACGGCATTGTTTACGCAAACTTGCCTGCCATAAAGTTCGACCCGCCTGACAATGGATCATCCCTCCCTCTCCTACAGCAAACATTAAACTCGGGTTTGCGGGATCTTTATATACCTCGAATATTTAAAGTTCGTAGCCAAAAGATTAAGGTCAGTTCTCCAAGGAACCCGGTCCTTGTACCCTGAAGGGTCACACTCAAATAAACATAATTTAATAAAGTAACAGACAAAAAAAGAAACGCAACTTTTCATTGACTTTATTACAAAGCAATTTGACATCGGATTAGTATATAGTACATCGAAAAAAAACAAGGAAATCCGATTTCATCTAATAACATTTCTATGGAAAAAGCCCAAAACAAAAATACCACAATTGCAATTGCAACCACAATTGTCCACAAAAGCAAATACCCATTTTGGTTTTAACTGTTTCAAATGGCTCGACATTTGGAGCCTTTTAGGAGACAGTGTTTTTTCAAGAGCTCAGCTGGTCATCAGATTTTGCAAATGCAAATGCATGCTGATTTGTTTTTTGGTAGCCGGGGAATTGTCCACAAAGAGTTTGTGCCTCCAGGCCAAACAGTAAATCAACACTTTTACAGAGAGGTTCTTGAAAAACTTCGAAAAAGAGTCATGCGTGTGAGACCAAACATCAAGAACAACTGGACGTTGCATCACGACAATGCGCCTCGTCGCACAGCCATTTCAGTAAATGAGTTTTTAGCGCCAGTAAAAACATGTCCGTGGCTCCGCACCCTCCTTATTCGCCTGACTTGAGTCCTTGTGATTTTTTTCTCTTCCCAAGATTGAAAACTGACCTCAAGGGATGTCAAAAAACTCAACAAACATTAAACGCGGGTTTGCGGCATCTTTATATACCTCGAATATTTAAAGTTGGTATTCAAAAGATTAAGATCAGTTCTCCAAGGGACCGGATCCTTTAGTATCCTGTAGGGCCACACTCAAATAATCACAATTAAAAAAAAAATGCGACTTTGCATTGACTTTATTACGAAGCAATTTGACATCAGATTAGTAACATCGAAAAAACCTAAGAAAGCCAGTTTCACGTAATAACTTTTCAATGGGAAAAGATATCCGTCTTGGTTTTAACTGTTACAAATGGCTCGAAATTTAGAGCCTTTTAGCACTTTCTATATTTTCTTTTTTCGATAACAAACTAGATCCAAGAAACAAATATGGAGACATCCAAAAAAAAACGTCATCAAAGTTGGCCGAGAAAAAAAGACGTATTTCCATTCTTGATCGAATTTATAACCTTATTTACTTGTCAAGACTGTCACATCATATGACAACCATTGTTTATTTTACAAATTGTGACAGTCACTTGTCAAAAGTTTGACATAACCGAAAAGCTTAGACATGACCGCTATTTCCATCTCTCTCGTTCATAGCCAGAGTTGATGACGTTTTTTTTAGATGTCTCTATAGAAACTTTGACCCCCGGTATAAAATCAATATGTATTTACATTCAGGCGGCGTATTTGAAGCGGGCTTTTGTGATATCTGCCATGTGAATGTCATCTGCAGTAAGTCTAAGCAAAGTTATCATAAGAAAATCCGAACATCATGTACAATGATACCAAACTTTGAAAACCGTTGATAATGTGTAAGAATTGAGAATGATGCTTCAAAACGAATAAATGAATACAAGACTAAGTGTTTAAATGACAATATTCCTGAACTTCGAGTGCCACTGGAACCAGACCGGTAAGAAGATCTCTTTCTGTTAGATTTAACTTGTAGCTACTAGCCGAAAACAAAACGACATCCTGCCTAGAAATAGAGTGAAACACACATAATTTGGACTTGTAAGAAGTTGTATTCCTTTTTAAAGCAGTATTTAGGTCATATGCTTCAGCAAAACATGCGTAATAATCCTGAACCTCTTTTTTAGTCCAGCATAGAGTTAACTATAAAACTTATGTATAGTGGATATTCCACACAGTGTGGTCTCGAACCACTAAAGCTCTTTCGGGAAAATATCCAGTGTGGCCCCTTAAGGTCTATGAAAAGATGATTCAAACAACAAATAAGAGCCACGTAGATTGTAAGATTATCAATTTGTTTGAAAAATTCAATAAAGATGACCGTAGTCCTCACATGCAGCCACGATCCGGTTGTCAGAAGTTTTGTTGTCGAGAGAATTGGTATTTCAATCAGTTTTAAAATCTCTTTATCTTTGAAAATCTTTGAAACCGCTTGACAATTCTCACAGAATCCTGGACCATTCCGATCACTTGATGACTTCATAACGCAACAGCACGCTGGACAGTGGATAAAGGATTGTAGGTAATGTCTTCCTAATGAGATAATTAGTGCTCAAGATTATTGACGTTTTTTCACCAATTTGTTACCTAGGACGAAAATTTGATGTAACCTAATAGTTACAATCTGTCACATACAAACGATCGCCCGTGTTCTCTAGTCTGTACGATAGCCAGTGAATCACCGCGTCAATCGAACGTCACAAGAAACAGGTAAGATGCTTTATCAGAGCATAATTGTAAGACTTTCGGTATCCTTTGCTGAGAAGTAGGTGTAAAGTGAATAGGTACTGTAGTTAAAAATGTGGATGATTTACACAACGTGGGTCGAAGGTGAAGTTTACAAAAGGGGGGATTTCCGCAGTGCTAAAGTTATTTGCCAAAAACCCCACATTAAGCGTACATGCATGACCGAAATTATTGGCAAAAAAAATACATATCTATATGATGACACTGAAAAGAAAATTAGATGAAATAAAATTAATTATAAAATTACTACAGTCAAACCGCTCTCGACAGAAAAACACAAAAAAAAAATAGAATTGGCAACCGAAAATGTTGACCGTTGGAATATTTTGTGTATTTACTGGAAATCTTAACGTTGAAAGAATGAAACGATTGTATCAGAAGGGCCTTTTGACATCAACAAAGAAGTTGTTTGGCAGAAACGATGATAAGTGAATCCTACCAGAAGATAATGTTCCCAAACATCGTAGTAGACTTTGCGTGTAGTGGAAAGCTGAACGTGGCATCAACACATTATCCTGGCCTGCACAATCACCAGATTCCAACCCAATAGCAAATGTGTGCGCCTAAATAAAGCAACAGCTTCGTGGAATACGTGTATTATCACTGACCCAGCTATCACAAGTACGTAAGATATGGCGATCGTTTCCAAAGGAATTCGGTGAAAAGTATACCTCAAGTTGCCAGCCAATATTAAATAATAATGGCGACGGAACTATTTATTAGGTAATTACATCAAAGAGATTATAACACAGTTCTTGTAAAAAAAACTTAATATTGTAGGAAAATATCGGCGACAAGTTTTTATGTGACAGACTGTAAATAGAGACCAAAGTAAAAAACTTATAACTGTATACTAAGGCGTCTGATGAAATTACGAGGGTGTGATTCACTTTCAGTTGGAATCAGGCTTTCATCATCATTACCAGATTGTTAATACTTTGATATGCTTTATTAGGATAATGAATGGCCAATCGAAGACCGGTGTTGCTGTAATTCAGCAAACTAGACAGAAGTCGGATAACGTCGAAATAAATGCAATCACAGTTATCGTCAGATCTTTGAACCAAGCGGAATAAAAAAATTGTCAGTTCTTTAATTAAAAACAACAAAGAATGCCACCAACAAGGTACAGAAAATTTGGTTCGTAGACGAAAGGATACCCTACCTCTCTATAACATAGGTCAAGTTGACTTACTGTCAATAAAAATTGTTCTGTTGGCGCTGATAATATTATTTACAGCATTTGCTAAAAACAATGAATACAAAACGTAGTAAGAATGCAACAAAAACAAAAATCATTTAAACATAAGCAGGTATAAATTGTATTATACATATGTATAAATTGAGTTGAGACACTATGCAGGATATAGGAACAAAATGTAGATAACATTTTGTTTTTACTTTAATTTTGGATCAGACAAAAAATATTGGAAGTAAAAAACGTATTTTTTTACGGTTTATGATTTTTTAACGATTCATTGAAAATTATGGACTACTGTTAAATATTTTGCAACACAGAGTAGTATAAATCATACGTAGTAAAGCATTTGATAATTTTAATGAGAACATTAAAAAATGTATTTGCAAAGCCGTTTATGAATGAAATGGGGTGGTCAAGATAAAACAATCACCGTGTACATTCAAGAAATAAGGCGGCATCGAAACTGTCATATTATGCCACTGTTATGCCGCGTAATTCTTCTAATTAATACGAGCATACCTCATGTGTTCTCTAGAACTGCTAAAGAAGATTGGCACTTGTAAGCTGTAGGCAGACTGCGTAGGCTCATAAAATAAAGAGGAATTACAACGTACGTAAAGAAAGGAGGCTTATTGGAGAAATTATTTCATTCAACTCAATTAAATTCTGACATAAGAAACAGTATACATTGTTGATTTATGACGAAAAATTTGTATAAACATATTACTAAATTCGTATGTCTCCTAACCTGAAAAAAAAAAGAATTTCCTTCACACTAAGGTGTTGCGGAAAAATATCCGCTAGTTTATTATCTAAAATGTGTAATTTTTCACTTAAACACACTTCATGATTTTCATGCTTTTTTGTGAATTTTTTTGAAAGGGAAGAAATTATTAGAATTGATTGACACTTTATGGTCATTTTATTTATGTTTTGAACAATATCAGAATTTTTTTCATAAGTTTGATTTACTTCAATCATCTACCTCTTTCTACTTCTACCTGCTTTGCACTCAAACAGTAAACTGAGGCGCGCTCACTTTCGTGCGCATAACTTATGAAGGACATCGAGTTTCGTTTTGAAATTTTGTGAGAACATTCTTGTGTATACAGTGTGGAACAGCCGAATGGAATACATCCAGTAGCTTTATTATTATGCATTTTTTTAGAAAATCCTGAGACACATCAATTTCTAATTCTAAAATGACATCTTATGACGTAAACATGTTATCCCTAAATTCAACCCCCTTCAGGTGACAGCTACAACCCCTAAATTTTCAAATTGGAAGTAGGGGACTTGTGATACTTCATTTGAAAGGTCTTTTCATTCTCTATTCAAAACTGCTATGGTTTTAAATTTTATTGCAGAAATCAACAAAAAAAAAGTTTCTCCAGCGTAGGAAATTCGTTACATTTAAATAAAACTTTTATAAGTAACACTATTTGTCAATTTTAGGTTTTGAAAAGTTAATAATAACAAAAAAATAAATGTCTTTAATTGCCGACATTCCCTACTATAAGATAAAAACTTACTAATAAATACGTACCTACAATTTTTTGCTTGACAATCGAACGACAATAACGAGCAAGCAGCAAAAAAACAAACCTGAAATTTAAGAAGTTGGTCATTATCAGCTTTAGTGAAATTACCTAGAAACGTGCTTGTCATTGCAACAGCAGTTAACAGTTATCAGTGTTAAACTTTTTGCTTTAGTTTTTGTGTTGCAATTCAGAGAGATGTTTACCTAACATAAATGCATAAGATAACGATTCTGCAGATGATTGGTTGTGGAGACAGAACACGAACGCAGGCCGAAGTTGTCCGCATATTTCAAGAAAAATATCCGGAGTTGCCGCCGATATCTCAAGGTACCGTAAGTAAAATGGAGAAGCAGTTTCGGGAATGTGGACATGTACGGCAGCTAAAGAAAAAATCATCCCAATAAACTCAGTAATGATCAGAAATTGGATGTAATGCTTATGCTTGAAGAAAATCCACATACATCGAGTCGTCAAACAGCTTCAGCATTAAATATTAGCCGTTCCTCGTTCCGCGTATTGACAGAAAATCAGATGCACCCATATAAACTGGTACCAACTAATAAGCTCGCGGAAGATGATTTTGATAGACTCTATTTTGAGATAGATAGAGAGATGAAGAGATATAGATTCTCTTTTGTCAACAAATTATGCAAATGATAGTGACAATCTGTTACAAATAGAAAATGGTTTATTTTCGGATGAATCTACATTTACACTTCACGGCCATGTTAATCGCCAAAACTGTAGTTACTGGTAGAGAGAAAATCCTCACTGGATGACACGCAAAACCCTGACAAAGTTCATGTTTGGGCAGGAACAATTGGAGAAAATATCATTGGTCCCTTCTTCATTGACGGCAATTTGAATGGATAAACTTATTTAGCGCGCAGCTTCAAAATAATGTTGTACCGACGATGGCAAACTTGGAACCAGCTGAAGGAAACCCACAACTTCCAGGTAATGCAATATGGTTCCATCAGGATGGTGCACCAGCACATTACGAAGTCAATATCCGGCTATATATCCACACAATCTTTCCCAATCGCTGGATAGGGAATCGTGGTTCTGTAGAATGGCCTGCACGATCACCTGATCTCACGCCGTTAGACTTCTTCCTATGGGGATATGTAAAAAGTATGATCAACAAAACCAAACCCGACGATTTAGCTGACTTAAGAAGAATAACACTTGCAATTAGGTCGATCACCCCGCAGATGTTAACTAACGTTAGAAGACATTTCTATTTACGTCTAAGATGCTGCCAAGATGCTGGAGGCATGCATTTTGAACATCTGCTGCATTAATAATGATTTTTTTCTTACTTTTTTCTTGATAATTTCTTGATAAATAATTTTTCTTTCTTGATAAATAAAATTTACAACCATAGCAGTTTTGAATAGAGAATGAAAATACCTTTCAAATGAAGTATCACACGCCCTACTAATTTGAAAATTTAAGGTTTGTAGCTGTCACCTGAAGGGGGTTGAATTTAGGGATGACATTTTTACGTCGCAAGATGTCATTTTAGAATTAGAAGTTGACGTGTCTTAGGATTTTCTAAAAAAAATGCATAATAATGGAGCTACTGAATTTATTCCATTTGGCTGTTCCACATTGTATTTACTAACGATTAGAGCAATACATTTTTTGAGCTCCTAAAGCAGTTTTTCCCTTTCCTCTCGCATTTTCCCTCAAGGAAAATGTCAAACTGGAATACTATACGTGAAAAATAACGCGATTCCTCGCGCCCCTAACAGTAACCAAACCGTCAATAAAATTTGTTCTTTTTCCATAAGCTATGAAAACTCAAGACCAAAAAAACAAGCTTCAATTTATGAAAAAATGTGGCAATTACTTTTCATCCATCCCGACGTATAATCCCGTCCATGATTATAAATGAAACCGCAATACTATCCACAACAAGACGGCACTGTTTGCGCAAACTTGCAAGCCATAAAGTTCGACCCGCCTGACAATGGATCATCCCGCCCTCTCCTACAGTAAACATTCAACTCGGATGTGCGGGATCTTTATATACCTCAAATATTTAAAGTTCGTTGGCCTAATCGCGAAGATTACGGTCAGGTCCCCGAGGAGGCTGATCCTTTGTTCCGGGCTAACCTGAGGGGTCAAACTTAAACAGCCATAATTTAATAATGTAATCAGGCGCGCGTCGCAAGGCGCGCGGGGACTGCGTTTTGTCTCCAATTCGAAACAAAAAGGTCAACTAGACCAAACGCAATACAGGCCCCCCCTTTAACGGCAATGTAATGGCCGCTGAGGTGCTTTACAAACAGGGAAGGAGCGGGGTCTGAATTGTCTCCGTTTGTCTTACCGTGGGACTTTATTGCACGCGTGGGAAGGAAAGTGGGACAATCAAAATGATTTGTACCTACTTTGTACAAAATAAAAACCGATGACGTTATTAAATGAGTGGTGCAGTAATACCTCCACTCAATTGGAGGTATAATGGAGTGTCTTATTGATTTTAAATTTCGCACTTGATATTCGTTGTTATGCAGTTGGCAGAAGATCCAAAATTGAGAAGTTGTACTATTTGACATTTGCTGTCAGATTGAAATTATCAACCTTACATTGGTTTTAAGGGGTAACACCCCTCTAGCGGTCGGAAAAAAGGCCCAATTTTGATAAATTCTGGGAGAATGAAGAGACGAATAGTAGTTCTATTAAAAGTTTTTTATTTTATATTTCTATATAAATTTTTGAAGGGTTAATTTAAACATGTATTGAACTATAAAAAAACATACCAACATAAATACAAGGCGTATCTATAAAAACATAAAATATTTCATTACAGTATGTTAATTTAAAGCCTCTCCAAGGGCAACTAATTTTTTTTTCTAAATGGACCCTACTTTTTTTTCGTTATGAAAAAAGCACATTTTTCTCTATTTAGTCACAAAATTTTGCAATTTTTGAAAAAAAATTTTAAAAAAATATTTATTACAGCACTCACAATTTTATTAATTTCACAACAAATTTAGATCAAATTAAATTTAAAGAGTAACAAAGGAGACTAAATACTAAAAAAACAATACCGAATCAGATGTTCAAACTAAGTCCATTGACGACCAAGCAATGACCTAAACGGTATTTAAATTCTACTGTAGTAGCTCTGTGTAACACCTCTCAGGTATTCTCATTCACAGTTATGCACCTTTAAGTCCTTCAAATTACGAGTCTTTGAACACACTATTTTTAACATGACCCCACAAAAAAATCGATGGGCGCCCTAAAGAGATCTGGCAGGCCACCAATAAATCTGTTTCAAACATACAAAAAACAGTACAAATTGGGAGGACTCCATCTTGTTGGAAAAAACTTCGATACCCATTTCTCACGAATAAGGCTGTGATCGCAGGAGAATAGCTAATTGAAGATTATAAGGTGATTTTTCTTTTTATTAAGCACAGAAACATGGCTAATTTCTAATTGTCTGCGAATCCCTCGTTGACACTTGTGGCTTTCTTCAATTGTCAACAGAACATTTAACGCTTTTTCCTCCTTTTGCCGATTTTGGTCTCCAGTTCTTTTCCACGTCTTTAATGTTACCAGTTTCGAAATAAAGTGACAATTTTGAGATAAGGAGATCTGTAAATTCCGTTGAATACAGTAAAACTTGCTTTGAGCCTCTATTTCCTACCCATAAATCATTATTTTCAATATATCAAATGTGCCATGTCTTCAAATTTAATAATTTGCAAGAATGTCAAACAAAAACTTTACTTTAAACCGACAACAATTATTTATTCTTTGTTTGTATTAATTTAAATGTCATATGGCATCCCTGAGTAAAAGGAATGCTTCTGTTTTAGGAAACCGCAAGACTTTTTCCCTTTTTAGAGCTGACGAGTGATTCGTAATAAATTTTTGGCTATTTTTTTTTGAAAGGTTCAAAACTTTGATGAAATAAGAAAAAAATGTTTTTTTCATAACGGAAAAAAAGTATGGGTGATATTAAATAAAATTGGTTGCCATAGGAACAAAACTAAAGAAGATACCAACAAACTAAAAAACTTAAAACATACATTTAATGAACGAAATAACTTTAATATTGTTTGTACCACCTAGTATACAGCGTATCTTTAAAAACACCTTCATCAAAAAAGCCCTCCACGGGCGAACAAATTTCTCGAAAAGTTTTAGACCTGGAACAAAAAACCTAAAACTTTCTTAATTTACAAAATTATGGAGAGAAGTACGTAGATTTTTTTTAATTGATTTCGTTATAGAAACTGTGCACACGAAAAAACGAAAAAAAAATGATTTTTAATTGTTTCTAAAAAAGTACATTTCAAAACGGCTACGTACTTTATGGAGAATATAAACGATGTTACGTTAAAATTCTAGAACAGTCTTTGAGCAATGTGTACCCCTTGAAAATATTGAGATTTGTTAAGTTTTTTGACGTTCAACCTTTCATTTTGGCCATTATTATTTTGAAAGGTTCAAGGTTAAGCAACAAATCACAAGTCGCATTGCGCTCGACGCGGTCAGGTTGCGGCAAAATCGAGACTTTTTTTTCGTTAACCATGATTCAAGTATATTTTAGCCAAAAAACCGTTCAACAGCTGCTACCAAGAGTTACTTTTGTTTTGAGCCTTATTTGCTTGAAAGAGTGTTATTTTTACAATTAATGTGGCCCTTAACAGACTCGTTAGAGAAATTAATTAATTAAATAATTAATAATTAAAATTAATTAATTGAAACTACAGTCCAATGTATTGTGTTAGCGTGTAGCATCAGCCCTAAACTTGAATGTTTCTACGGTTAATTCTATTTTACGAAAACAAAAACTAATGAACTTTTAAAATGACTTAGAAAGCGCAATCCTACCAAGAGGGTTACAAATATTGTAGCATGGAATAGACGTATTATTCGTAACATTTAAAATAATTGATATTTATGTACAAAAAAAACTACACTATCCTATTTCTTTACGTATATTTTAAAAATTTCAAAATTTGCATTTTTTCTTTTAAAAATGTTTCTACTAATGTTTCCTCTCATTAAAAAACATATTTACTAACTTTTACTACCAATTTTTTCGTGCTCTTTTTTCTACTTGCATATTTATGCACCAACATTAAACCAATAACAAATTAACAATAAACAAACACGAATAATCCATCCATTTGCTATTCAAAATTATTTCTAAATACTGAATCATAATAACATAGTATAAAACAAAGTCGCTTCCCGCTGTCTGTCTGTCCCTATGAATGCTTAGATCTTTAAAATTACGCAACGGATTTTGATGCGGTTTTTTTTAATAGATAGAGTGATTCAAGATGAAGGTTTATATGTATAATACATGCATAATATAGTAGAGAAACACTGATAATTTTAGAGGTTTCTAATGTGATGTCGTAAATAAACACATTTTTTTCCGTGCGAAGCCGGGGCGGGTCGCTAGTAATTTTATAATAATCTGTGCATCGGTTTTTATTTTGAACGGAGTATAGAAACAACATTAGTAACATTTTTTCGGAAAAACTTTCGGGACCATAAAAAAGCCGCTGCAAGGAATCATTACTTGCACATACGGTTTTTCCACATTTAATTGAATTAAATCTCTAAAATCGTAAGTTTATGTTCTTGAAAGTATGATATTTAGGTATGACTTTATTACGTATATGTCCTTTGTAATATATATGACCTTTGACATTTATATGACCGTATAAAACCAATATGGCCTTTATAACCGATATAACCTTGATGTAATCATAAAAATATTTATTACCCATACTTATTACCTTTATGACCCATACGACTTTTATTACCAATATGATCTTTGACCTTACAATTATGACCCATATGACTTTTAAATAAATATTACCTAGTTTTCTGAAGGACATCATTCCTGAAGTGCCTTCGAAATTTCTAAAGGACGTTTATTGAAAATTAGGATTCATTATTTTCACCAGATTCAGCTATAATAAAAAGTTAAGACTTAATACGACAAGAACAGGCGAATTTAGGACAAGAAATATCAGTTCATAAACGTATCAAGTTTTTTAGTTATATAATGCGTTCTTAAGTAGTGAACAAAAACGATACAATGGAAAAGTCACTCGAACACGTCAAATGACACATATTATGAATTAGCATTTTTTTATTCAGGTCTTGAATTTGTCCGGAATTTCGGCACAATTCTATGACATCATCAATATTGTTTTAACAAGAACTTTTATTTTTATAAAGAAACTGAAAAGACCACTTTTTTTCACATTTATACCAATGTAAATATCTACGTAGGTCACACGAAGAGTTTTTAAGCAGATTGACTTTAAAGTTACGAAACTTTTACTGCAAATAAAGGAAAATTCGTACCGCTCGCCGTTAACACCCTGAAAGAGAGCAAGACACTCAACAAAATCTTGTTTATTACTTATTAATTATGTTTATTACTTTATTAATTATGTTTATTACTTATACAAAAAAGTAATATGTAGAACTTAAAAAATCCCCTTTTCCTGTGTAGAACTTACAATCACCTGCGCATCCGCCATATTTGGCAATGTCAAAAATCTTATTTATTGTTCAATAAGATTGTCTTGAGCGTCTTGCGCAGTATCGGGACGTCAACAGTACATAGTATGAATACTGATTTTTTTTTTGGTGCCGATTTTTACGCAAGTTCGCCCTAAGGTGACCCTCCTCTTCCAACCCCCAAAAATATAACCATCTTAGAGTTGCCAAGTCTATACGGGACTACCATGAAGAGGTCACAGATCTCATCCACCTCTGTACCACCCGCTAGATGCCACTGTCCGCAAATCACAGAGCAATAGGTTACCCATAACAATGACGCCACTCCAATTATTGAAGTTTGGCGTTCAGACGAATTACCATATGTTGCTCTTACGAATTACCAATATTTTTCTTCATTTTTTTCATTTCCGGCAAATTTAGTTTTTAGCCCTTCACCTTTTAAAGGCGGGGAAATGCAAGTTAAAATCGAGCTCTAAGTAGACGCGTTTACAGATAAATTTAATGAATTTCGATATATCGACCAGCCCCATCGACTAGGTAAAGTGTAATTCCTACGTAATTTGATGTGCTGAATACGAAAAGAGTAGTGAAAAAAAATCCTGAAGGACCATTGACCCTGAAAATCGACATTATAAAGGTCTTTTTTTTTTCGCTATTTTGGTACCAAAATTCAAAGGATGCCTACGTTTTTTAACGCGTTGAGTGCGAAGAAAATCCTCATATGTATCGCAAATGTCACTGTCAAGAATACTTCAAGGACACCAGTAACTATAGAACAAACATTCGGCAGTAAATGTACTTACTGCCTAAAGTGTGTCACGAGAAGTTTGCGAATGTGCACGTACATCTTTTTTCAGCCCTTATACTCACTTTTACTCGCCTATTTCTCAAATAATGACATTTTCAAGCCAATCCTTAAGAAAAACTGGCATTGCTTTTGTTGAAAGGTTGAAAGCCATTTTGGCCAAAATAGTAATACAGGTAACAATAACAAATACATACTGTAAGAATTCTCAGTCATAGATTTCAGTAATAGATTTAATAGTCAGTAATATATCTCAAATAGTAGTAATAGTAGTAATAGATCTCAATAGTAATCATCAGTAACAGATTTCAAATAAAAAGTAGCACATTTTCCCTATACAAGTAAATGAGTAAGTTTTAGGGCTGAGAGGTACTAACGACAATTTCAATTTTTTCTTGAATTCATCTTGAATATAAGATAAGTTTCGCGATACGTACTATTTTTTTTAGTATTCAGAACATCGAAAAACAGAATAAGTGTGCTAACTTTCAGACCTAATTAGCAAAAAATATGACCTTGAAATAGTGACTTTCAAGGGCAAAGACACCTGCAGGAATTTTTACACCGTTTTTCCCATATTCAACGTATCAAATTTTTACTGAAAAAACATCAAATATTTTGTGTCCCATGGTTGGTCCATATACCGATCCCTTCTGCCGTTAAAAGGTTTGTTAAAAAGTCGAATTTTTAAAGAAAATCCTAATGCAACCTACAAAGATATTTACCTTTCTACACTTAAAAAAATGTTTTTTCCAGTACCATCATAAAAAATAAGAGATCTCATTTAAAAAATATATCGATGTCTTTTGACAAGTGGCCAAAAAAATTCAAGACATCTGTCAAAGAATGGCATTTCATATGTATTTTTTGACGTTCCCGAGCGTTTTTTCCCATTGTATCCACTACTTTACGAATACACTGTATATAATTTTTAATGTAATGTTGACAATATGTATCAATTACCTTTTACTCACGACTAACTACATGCTTGCATTATATTAAGATTTTTTTTTAACTCATAAACCGAAATACATTCCTGTTTAATTCCAAAGAACACTTTGTTGTGCAAAATTTAAATACTTCAATTTTAGTGATAAAACGCATTAATTATTAGTAGTGCTATAGAACAAATGTTAGTCCGATTGTAGGTCCGATTCAGCTTTTGCCTCACTAGGTTGGATCCGATTGAAATACCGATTAAAAACGAATTTCATGCCACATGAAAGTTTCTGTCGGATTAATTAAAAACTTTACTTTTGAAGGCTTAATAAAGCTTTCAGTTAACAGGGGATAACTGTTAGCAATGAAAAAAAAAGGATTTAGCGATATTAAATCCTTTAAACGGATATTAAAATTATATCCGACTAAGGGACATAGCTGGGATATCTTATATTATCTACTGCCTACGCAATAATCTGTTCGACATTTTGCGATTAGTTGATACAATTTCCCAAATCAATACATATGCATACAAATGTTTTCAACCATCTCTAAAATTGTTCTAAAACCGTCATTAGAATTAGAAAATTTTGAGAAATTGCTAAGTAAAATACAGACGGCCCAAAAACTCTCCTGCCAAATGGATATCCCGGATATTAGACGCAATTTTATGTCAATTAAATCTGATATACCTTAAAAGCCACTCTAAAAACCACTCTAGGATTTTGAAAAAAATCGATTTTTTTTGGCTTAAATTGTACTTTATGGTCATAAAAATGATATACAATTGGTCCCATGGCAAAAAAATTTTTTAACAGGTTTTATTTTCAATTTTGCCACACTCACTCTGAGCGTGTAGTTTTCGAAATTTCGCGCTCTCGGATTTTTTTCTGAGCGCTCTCTTACTGATGCAGCAAAAAAGGCCCGATTGTCTTTAAAATCATCCAGAAAGGAAGAGGAAGAGGCGAACATCAATATAGATGGTCAAATGTATGGAGCAGGCATCGCAGATTAAAGGTAAAAAAGATATTTTGAGAATTTAAGTGCTCATAAAACTTTAAACGCGTTTTTCTCGAAACCACTTTTTTCGAACTGGCCGGAAAGATTAGTCGGAGACCGTTCAATGGATCGATCTGAAATTTTAACTGTAGCTTCCCAATTACATTTTCCGTAGAAGTACGTAGCCATTTTTTGATTCGATGATTTTTTTTATATAAACAATTTACTGCCGGTTTTTTGGCCGAAAATCGAGTTTTTTTTTCGTAAGTGCGCCATTTACACAAAAATCGATTTAAAAACAAACCCCTACGTATTTCTCTAGCCAATAGTATGTAGATTGAGAACATTTTTCGTTTTTTGTACTAGGTCTTCAGTTTTCTGAGAAATTTGTCCGGCCGTGAGGGACCTTAAAAAAGACGCTGTCGAAGATTGGCTGTATCTCCGCCATTTTATATTAAAATAACAATAAAAAAATTTTTATACTTCAATACATATTTAATAAGTCCTCTAAAAAGAAGTACTCTTCCTTTTCCCATTATCCCAAAATAAATTCTTAAAATTAGGCCTTTTTTTCAGTCGCTAGAGTGGTGTTACCCCTTAATCTAAAAACGCCTCCTAAGGAAATCTCCTAAAAGTGTGTGGAGCTTCAAGTCAATTTTTTAAGAATATCTTAAGAAAGCCAGTATCTAAAAAGTTCAAACCATATCCACGCATTATTGAAGGGAAAAAATAAAATTATTCTACACCAATACGTTTCTAAAATATACAATAAGTAGAGATCGCGAAAGTGAGGCTCATACAGGGTTGCACTAGCCCATACATGTATATATTTATAATACATACAGGGTGTCCCCAGACTGAGTTACCTATAGATGAAACGGACAAAAAAATTGAATTTTTCGACAAAAAGTCATTCTTCGTAAAAAGTTTTACTTGTCTTGAAACGTCCAGAAAGTTTGTTGTTTGTTCAATTTAACATTTGTCTCAAGTCGAGTACGGCGTGCAAAATATATGCTCAAAAAAAAACAGGATTATAAAGTAAGGGCCGTTTGGTCACAAAAAATTATAAAGAAAAATTTTATTGTAATTAGTAGGTAAATCTTATTTACTTCTCTAATAATGCGTATTTAAGATTTTTACTACCAGTTCTTTAACCCTCTAAAATTCCGCCTGAGAGTTACCAGTGACGTTTTGAGTCCGTCTTCGGTTTCAAAACTGTCCAGTCACTGTTAAAATCAAGAAGAGGAAGTAGTCCTAGGTGCAAGGTCGGACTGTACGGTGGGTGGTCAAAGTTCCCAAATCTTGAATTTTCTCATTGGTTTTACAGTGTGAGGAGCGTTATCGTGGAGGTTGCCAGATGCGTTTCCCGCGGCGTTTGTTTTGGACGCACGTCTCAATTTTTGAGCGTTTCGCAGTACACATCAGCTGTAATTGTTGTCCCACGTTCCATAAATAAAAAACCGTCTTTGTCCCAAAAAACTTAGCCATCAATTTTCGACTTGTGTACTAGTTTGCTTAAATTTTTCGGTTTTGGTGAAGATGAGTGTCCCACTGATCGATTGCAGTTTTGTTTCTGGGTTGGCGTAGGATACCCACGTCTCGTCCCCAGTAACAATTGAGAAAAAAATCCATCTTGTTGATAACGGGCCAAAAACTTTCGTCCACTAGACATTCTTTGCTCTTTGTGGTGGTCGGTGAGCATTTTTGGTACCCACATTGATTGCGGTATCGAGGTTTTCTGTGAATATTGTAAACAGTAGTGTCCAAGTTGAGGAAATTTAGCCAGCCACTAATCGTAATATGATCGCAGTGTTTGGTCCATTTGTGAAACATTAGTCGGTCTGGATACTGGGCCTGCCACTCCGCTCTTCGTCATGGACATTTGTTCGGCCATTTTTAAAATCACCCCATTGTCTAACCTTTCCTTCACTCATAACTGTAGGTCCGTAAACCAGGCATAACTCCCGATGAATTTCAGCAGCCGACGGTCCTTTTGCAATAAGAAACAATACAGAACTTCACAGTTGGCGGGATACGTTTCGCGGTCATTGTTCTTTGCATTCACGGAAACAATACGACTTCAAATCAAAACAAAACCTGTAGCTTCGCAATGAGTCAGTAGATGGCGCTGCAGTAGTAAAACTGTGCTTCGAAGCCAATATTTATATATAAGAAACGGCCCTTAGTTTATGAGCGCGCCTCGTATATTCACCTTTGATTGGTTATGTTTAGGATTCTCTTCAATCTATTCACATTTCAAATTTATATCTAAAGCCTTTCAGGTTAAAAATGTTTTGGGACTCAGCATTTCTTGCCCGTGAATTTATTATTGAATTAATTTGTTAGAAGTAAAATTATTTAAAATTAAAAAAAATTTCAAATAAGTCTAGAACAGTTTATAGCTGCTGCAGTTTATAGAACAGCTGCCATACCTACAGCTTCCGACAAACAGCAAGAAAATAGTTTTTTACCCACCACCTTCCTGCGCCATTCGACTTTGTTAATTTATATGTAAGTCGCCAGTTTATCACATGTAGGTAATTGTATGGGCTAGTGCCACCCTGTAATTGTGACCCTGTAACTGTAACCTCACTTTGGCGATCTCTATACATAAGGTGTTTCATTTGAAAATACTATTTCCGGTGAAACTGGAAGTAATATATGTAAATGTCGTTTACATGGCAAAAGTTGACATTTATTAGGAATATATGCAGAACATTTGAAAACATCTTTATAAACAAAGAAAAATGGAGAGTATATTTTTATTGCTTTTTTCTCTTAGGGTGTCTGGAAAGTAATATAAATAAAGCGTTTCTTTATATGTAACATATATAATAAAAACATGAATTCAGTTCCTTTAAAGGACCGAAGAGCTATCAAAGGCATGATATAGGAGACGACGGCTACGTTTCTTTAAGAAATAGGTGGTTTACGTAGGTGAATGCAACTTGCACTCGGAGTTTCTATGATTGTAGACGGTCGCCTTCAAGGTTTGTGTTCCCCACTCATAATATTTTGATGGAAAATTTGTGACTGACCCCCACACCTAAAGGGGTCGTACACGATCAGTAATACTGTCAGTATTGCACTTCAATAAATAATGTCAGTATCTCATCAATATTCAAGTCACTTATTTTAAACCTTACATGAACAGTATTACTGTCAATATTTTGCCTCGGTACCAATCTAACAGGCAACTGAGTCTACAGTGCTTTATGCATACAGGTATATCTAAAAATGGACGCGAGAAAGAAAGCCTGCTTAGCTATAATTTTAGCAATGACAATGAAACGTCGTGTTAAGCGTTGTGTGGAATTTTAAAATTGGATTTTAATTGAATATTTGCAATGACGGGTTGCTCACAGTTATGCAAAAACCTTAAAGCTAAACACCCATGGCTTTGGCTGATACACGTCATCAGTGCCACCTCCGGACCATTTAGACGAAATAACTTTTTTTTAATTATTTTCTGTAGTTCGACCTGAGTGTATTAATTTTTTTGCGGACATCTGCACTTGTGGCCTCGGGTTTTAATTTACGATAAATAAATAATAATTCATCAAATGCCACATTTCTTTTAGTTTTATTCATATAGTGCGGGCTATGATTATTCCATAATTCTGGAAGTGTTTCATAAGTTACGAAGATACTCATTTTTTGTACCTTCGTCCCCTGTAACTTCAATTTCATTTATAGTTTCCTCCTCATCTTCACCGTTTAGGAAGTTTCCACTGTCGGCGTCGCTCATTTTCACTAGAAACCTGTACAGACGCATGCAAATGCTAAACATGTACTGACGTGCACGCCCTACACAACATGCTACATGATCAGTAATATTGACAGTATCCCTTCTCTTCGTTAATACTGCATCATCAACGCATTGATGCAGATCTGCATCAATCCAACAATAATTCCATCCGTAATTTGCATTACACGTTCAGTAAAATTATTGATCGTGTACGGTCCCTATAACCCACCCTATCACTTCTCGACCATGTGTCTCGTGACAAAGTTAGCCCTTTAACGCCCAAATGCACTGTCAAGAAACATGAACTTAGAGGCTCATATTACTGATAGAAAAAATTAAGAAAAAATAACTAAAATCATGTATTCCTATGTTTTCGAGGTCGCTCTTTCGAATGGAATCGTTGAAATTTGTAAAAATATTGATGTAACCAAAAATTTTTATAAAACTATTAAAAAAAATGCGATTTTTTTCAAGATTCTTTTTTTTTAATCGCAATTTCAGCTATGTTATCGTCCTTTATACCACTCAAAAACAAAAAGAAACGTGCACTCGAGACGTGTACTTGAAGGAAACGCAATGAGACCAATTTAATTTTCTCATTTTTGAGGTTGAAGAATAACTAGATAAGGCAAAATTCAAAGGGTGATATTTCTCGTTTTTTACCAGTTGCGGGATCATTGACGCAAAAAAATTATTTTGAAAAATTATTAGTCCTCTGGGGGTTTTTGGGGTCGCTGATCACGATCCTGATGTCAGAATTTCAAAATTCGAGAAGGCGGATCCAATATAGCCACCATCCCGAATCAAATTTCAAATTTTTCGATTATTTTGCGTCAAACTTTGTAAACTTTGGGTTTTCGGGGTCGCTAATCACGATCCCATGTCAGAATTTCAAAATTCAGGATGGTAGATATGAGATGGATTTTGAAGCAAATTTCGAAATCCTGAATTTTGAAATTCTGACATTGGGATCGTGATTAGCGACCCCGAAATCCCTAAAGGAGTAATAATTTTTCAAAATTCTTCTTTTGCGTCAATGATCCCGCAACTGGTAAAAAACGAGAAATATCAGCCTTTGAATTTTGCCATATCTTCAAGTACACGTCTCGAGTGCACGTTTCTATTTGTTTTTTGAGTGGTTAAAGGACGATAACATAGCTGAAATTGCGATTAAAAAAAATTAATCTTGAAAAAAATCGCGTTTTTTAATAGTTTTTGTTAAAAATTGAAGGTTACATCAATTTTTTTGCAAATTTTAACGATTCCATTCGAAAGAGCGACCTCGAAAACATAGGAATACATGGTTTTGGTTATTTTTTTCTTTATTTTTTCTTTCAGTAATATGAGCCTCTAAGTGCATGTCTCTTGACAGTGCATTTGGACGTTAAAGGGTCAGTTAAACATCAGAATTTTTTTTTTAAATTAATTTTATTCTATTAAACTCTTTTTTTTTCTGGTACAGTCGTCAATGGTAGCTGCGATCCGTTGTCGCTAATTACTTTTTAAATAAAATACATATGTCTCATCCTTCTGAAGCAGACATAGGCATGTTATATATTTCTGAAAAGAGAAAAAAATCAGGGAATCATAATATGCAATAATACATATATAGGGTATTCCATTTAAAAAACAAACCTTTGGTTCAGTTTTATGGTTTCTGATGTTCAATTGTTTTTTCTCACATTGTGTTATAAAAAACTTATGCAAAACTCGTTTTTTACCAGTTGCGGGATCATTGACGCAAAAGAAGAATTTTGAAAAATTATTAGTCCTTTAGGGGTTTTTGGGGTCGGTGATCACGATCCTGATGTCAGAATTTCAAAATTCAAAATTGCGGATCCAATATGGCCACCATTCCGAATCAAATTCAAAATTTTTCGATTATTTTGCCTCAAACATTGTAAACTAGGGGTTTTCGGGGTCGCTAATCACGATCCCAATGTCAGAATTTCAAAATTCGGGATTTCGAAATTTGCTTCAAAATCCATCTCATATCTACCATCCTGAATTTTGAAATTCTGACATCGGGATCGTGATCAGCGACCTCAAAAACCCCCAGAGAACTAATAATTTTTCAAAATGATTTTTTTGCGTCAATGATATATCCTCCTGCTTTTTAAACATGATTCAAAAATTTTGTTTTCATTATTTAATAATGAATCATAATCTGGAAATATTTCTAAGTAGTTGTTGACATTGTCGATATTGTTAACATTCTCGATATATTAAAAAATTGTCAACCTGTACATCATGGACGCGTCAAACATTGCAGCAATGGGCGACATGACATTGCTGCGTCGCCCATCTTTGGTCCTAGCACTTTCTGGCATGAGAAGATAAATTTTGTTTCGAGTACAAATTGCACTCACCTATATAAATCGACTATTTCTTAGACATCGTCCCCTCTACCATGCATTTGAAGGCTTTTCAGACCTTTAAAGGACCTCAACTGACATTTTTGTGGGATCTTTTCTATTATTTAAAAAGACAGGCTTTATTAATATACTTTCCAGATACTCTAATATATGTATATTAGATATTAGAAGAGTGCGACAAAAACAAAGCTTTTTTATCCTAAAACTATGATGAACGACCCTCGCATATTTGTGTTCGGCTAACTTCGATGAGGTTGCGTTAGGGTAAATTGATATTTGCGCTGATACCAACGCAGCCCTCCAACGCAAACACAGAGTGTCCAATTACATTTTCGACATTTAAACGTATTTTAGCTACAAGGTAAAATGCGGAAACTCCGGAAAGGGACGACGCGACAAGCCTCCAAATCAAATAAATCCGTATGAGCGCCAGACTTCCGTCTGGCAGTCGTTCCGCTTTTCTCACTTCTTCTCGTTAAATTCCAACTTTCGCGTTTTTATCTTTGCGACGAGAGAAAAAGGCAATCCGGTAGATGTCTGGCGCCTCCTCTATTTATTTAACTAACGGAACGAAAGCCAGAGGTAGCTGGTTTTGATCCTATTTTCTAAAAGTATAATCCCTCACCTTTGCATTATATATTTGTCAATGACAAGACGTCCCCAAAGTATGTCCTGGAATCGATCCCGCATATCATCAATTATTACTCTTACAGCTATCAAGTTTTGAAATAATTACGTACAAAAAGTACCCAGAAATATAGATTTAAATGAACCGCTTAACCCGTTTCGGCCGAAAACGCCACTCCCGGTACATCGCTCTTCAGCGCATCATAACTAATACTATTTGCGACAGAAAAAGTTGACAGTTGAAGTTTAAGACGTGCTTTTTCCGATGGTGTCCATGAAATTCCTCCAAAAAATTATTAATTATGAATAAAACCAGTTTAAAAAAAAAAACACGATTTTTTTTGCACATTTTTTTTAAATCAACTTTTCAAAGGGTTTCCGGTCTGCAATGGACTTGGAACCTCACTAACCGGTGGAATAAATGTTTGAACTTTAAGTATACGTGGTTTAAAGATCGATTTTTTCCCTTATGTGTTCAAAATGGCGCCTGAACAACAAAATTTTTGCGTAAAAATTCAAGATTTCAAGCCTGAACAACAAAATTTTTGGAAAATGATGCACTTTTACAAGAATTTGTCAAGAATAAAAAGTTCTTAAAATCACTCAGGGAATGCACTTTTTCAAAATTTTTTGAGGAACTTTTTGAATTTTGAAAATTGTCAATTTTTGCAAAATTTAAAAAAAAATGCTTAAAAATTCCAGTGCATTCTTTGAGTGATTTTATTTAATTCTAAAGATCAAATTAGTATCGAAATTTAGAACTTTTTTCTCGAAAACAATGCATTTTTACAATAAATTGTCAAGATAACAAGTTCTTAAAATAATTCAAAGAATGCACTGGATTTTTTTTCAGATTTTTTTGAAGCAAGTTTTTTAAATTATGCAAAAATTGACAATTTGCAAAATCCAAAAAGTTGCTCAAAAAATTTTGAAAAAAAATCCAGTGCATTCTTCTGAGTGATTTTAAGAACTTTTTATTCTTGACAATTTTTTGTAAAAGTGCATCATTCTTCAATAAAAAAAATTTGAATTTTTACGCAAAAATTTTGTAGTTCAGGCGCCATTTTGAACGCATACGGGAAAAATCGGTCTTTAAATCACGTATATTTAAAGTTCAAACATTTATTCCACCAGCTAGTGAGGTCCCAGGTGCATTGCAGACCAGAAACCCCTTGAAAATTTGATTTAAAAAAATGTGAAAAAAATTGTTTTTTTAAACAGCTTTTTTTTTATAATTAATAATTTTTTGGAGGAATTTCATGGACACCATCGGAAAGGGCACATCTGAAACTTTAAAAATATGTCCCTGTCAATTTTTTCTGTCGCAAATAGCATTAATTATGGGGCGCTGAAGAGCGATATACCGGGAGTGGCGTTTTCGGCCGAAACGAAAACCTGTTTAGAGCGTGATCTGTCGCTCAGTGTATTTACAGAGCTGTTAGTAATATACAACGTGTGCTCGTGCAAAACGTGCAAAAGTGTGCTCGGCGAATTGTACAATGGAAAAAATAGTGGACCAACGTGTTTGTTAAAAATTTTGTGCAGCAAACGTAATTTCGTGTGCCTAGCTTTGGTGATTCGAGTATGTCCAAAACACAGATGAGTGGTATAAGGAGTTCAAAGCGGGCCTTGAAACCGTCGAAAATTTGCCTCGCTCCGGTCGGCCATCGACCTCTACGACAGCCGGTAACATCGACAAAATCAAAACATTAGTGCTTGAAAATCGCCACATGAGTATTAGAAAGTTGACTCAAGAGTGTGACACATCGACAATGTCAGCTCATGGTATTCTGAGTGATAGTTTGGGCATGAAACGCGTCGCTGCGAGACTGGTTCCGAAAGAGCTGAATGTTCTTCAAAAAGAGCATCGGAAGCGGTTGCTCTTGACATGGTTTCCAGAGTCGATAGTGAACCAAACTTCATCCGAAACCGAAAAAACCGCACCAAAGTCTGTCGAAAGTAAAGGTGATGCTGATGGGTTTTTTTTATTATCGAGGCACGGTTCATTTCGAATGTCCTTTTGTTTCGTTTGTCCTTCCGGAAGGACAGACGGTTGATAAGGAGTATTATCTCGGCATTTTGAAGCATTTGCGCGAAAGTATCCGTCGAAAACGGCCGGAATTGTGGAAGGAAAATTTTTTTATTTTTTCCGACGCCACCACGCCCCCTCCCTCTGTTTTTCGTCTCAGCGCCCGGACCGTCGAAACTCAATAAATACGATCGACTAACCACCGTATTCACCGGATGTGGCTCTGTGTGATTTTTTTTATTTCGATAAATATTTATCGATAAAAACACATAAATTGTTATTTATTTTGATAAATGAATAACAATGTATGTGTTTTTTTTTTATAATTTCCAGATAAGTACCTGTAAATTAATGTAATACTAAAGTGTATTACATTAAATGTGATAGTCACGACACAACAAAAACTTTTATGACAGATTTATATAGAGAATCAGAAAGTGTGAACAGAAAAAAGGCAACGGAAGACCTGCAATTTTAAGAATGATTTATGAGTGATTTGCAAATATGAGTCTTTGAAAAAACATTTTTTACTGATGAAGCATGATTTTACCTCTAAGTTACGGTAATTCTCAAAAAATGAGAATGTGAAACTCTGAAAATTCATTTTTCTTTATAGAGAAGCCTCTGCATTATCAGAAAATTAGCACGCTGGCAGTCATATCGACAAGGACCAATTTTTTAAGGGATTCAATGCGGCAATACGTAACGACATTTTAGAAAATGTTGTAAACGCATTAGATGATGAAAATATGACACGACAACTTAAAGCAAGACGGAGCACGAATTCATGTAACTCTTGATATTTTAATTCTTTTGGAAACATTTTTGAAAAATGGAAAAGACCGAATCAGTCGCAATATGCCAGCGAGGTGGCCACCACTACCCCGCGATCTCAGCCCGTGCAACTTTGTCGTATGGTCACATATTAAAAACTCCGTTTTTAAAAGCCCTTGCGAAAATTAGAAAACCTATTGGCTAGAATTACAAATAAATTTCAAGAGATTAACAACTCCCCTCAAGGGATCAAAAATATTTGAGATTCTGTAAAAATAAAAATGTAATTTTTGTATTAATAAAAACTACAACTTAACAGTTCTAAGAGTAACAATTCAATCATGCAGGATCGATTCCACGACATACTTTGAGGACGTTTTATTTTGATCTGTGTGTAGAATTTTGCACACATACATGCATTTAAAAGTTGAGCAACTTTCCGAACAAATCGTTTCCACATTTTGACCAGAAAAATCACTTTACATACTCAGAAAATTAGTTTTATGCTTCCGGTATGGCCTGCTTAATTTTTCGGAATCAAAAATATAGCAAAATTAACTCTAGTTCCCTAGAATAACTAGCTAATTCCCAAATTGGTAAATTTCAATCTAATATTTTTTATCTTTACACTATCTGGGGACACCCTGTATATGCACCATCGACATAATATAACGTTACCTTAAAAAATGTTTGCTTATTCCCAAATCAGTTGATTTTCTTGTGACACAGGCTCCTTCGCCATTTTTGAGAAAGTTACATTTGTAATAAGCAGGCTTCCGATAACCATGGTTTTAACCTTGAACGGCTGTCAAGTAAACGTGAATATCTGTTCATCGGATGTAATTCTCATGTTTTATTGGTGGCAATTATTTAGTATATTTGGGTGTACGTAGTTAAAATAACTCATTTATTTTCAAAAACCTTAATATGTATATTTGAATACCACGCAATCTTCTTTTAAATGAATATCTGACAAAACAAGGCGCACTGTACTTTGCCGATAATATTTGGTCTTTGTCTACCATACCAGTGCAAAGATCCCACGAACAGAAACTGTTCTCAGGAGCAACCGCGCATGTGCCTCTTGGAAATTCTGAATAAAGCAATCCATAACATAAGAGCCGTCCAAGATTAGAACCACTTTTATCCGAAGTTTGGTAAAAAGATTACATATTAGTCTAGTTCACAATTTCAAAATGGTATAATAACAATTCTTGCTACTGGTAGTAAAAATGTGAGTGAAGACTCATTGGATTCGTAATGATATCTAAAAAAATGTGCAGAAGTTTCAAACCCGCACATAAACAATTGCAATAACAATAAAAAATGGGGTGTTTTTTTGCAAATAACTTAGAAACGATCAAAATTTAGAAAAAATTTAGAATGATTCTTAAAGAAGTTTCCAATAAAAAAAGTGGGATTTTAGTTATTGATTATCGAAGCGAACAAAAAACTTTAAATTGTTAGTTTCTTTGTTAGCTTCAATAATGAATAACTAAAAGATTATAATAATTTAAAACATCGCAATGTCATAATCTCATAAAGGATAGTTGTCACAGTCTCCACTAAGCGAAATAATTGTTATTGCTTTTGTTTAACGATTATCAGACTTAAAATATAAACTAAAAAATTGTTAATTGACAATAGGCTCATTTCATGAAAAATTAGTGATTTTTTTTTAGCGAACTATTGGTCCTTTAAGTGTTAAGATACTAGCATTTTTTTTTCAATTAATTAATATTTAATAGTATAAACCAATTATTTACTTATTATGGCCGGTTTTGGAGTATCGTAACGGTTTAGCGCTTGCGACGCGGAGCTCTATTTACAACATTAAATTTTAATTATTAATAAATTTGTTGGATAAAAAATTGGAAATTTATTTTTTCTTTAAGAACCTGTTTTTAAAATTTCTTAAGTGTTAATAGTTTCTAATTTATTTGCTAAAAACTAAACCCCATTTTTTTACCCTTAATTTGTTAATAACTTTTGCAATTGTTTATGTGCGGATTTGAAACTTCTGCACATTTTTCTAGATGTCATTACGAATCCAATGAGCCCTCACTCATATTTTTACTAAACTTGTGAACTAAGTATAAGTATACCTATTTAAAGAGACAAGTTAATGTTGTATTTTAATTTAAAGTCCATTTGCCACTAGTTTCCGAGTTCATCAAGGTCTATACTTCAAATGATGATTATTATGCAGAATATTATTATAATTAATTTGGGTTATATAATGTGTATTTGTACTTTCAACTTGGTTCTATTAATATATAAATTGATGACTTAGATTTAACTAGCTGAAACTTAGTTTGACGCTCATTGTTAGTTTAGGCTTCTCAACTTGTACATACACAATAAGTTTAATTTACTTACCTGTTGTTGTTAACGATTATTTTTCGGGATGAATTATAGAGACGGACTTACCTGAAATTAAGAAAAATGCGTTTAAGACATTTTGTTGTGTTGTGTTTAAAACTAAAAAATGTATTTAAAACATTTATCAAGACAATTTGTTGTTTTAAATACGATTTTGTTCATTATGAATAGCTAAATTTGCCATAGCCGCCTGAAGACAATGCTATGCTTTAGACATGTCACACTGTAGTATCTCTGACATTTGGAAAATAGGAAAAAAATATTTGAAACAGAAAATCAAACACAATGCAAATCCGTAAAAAGATATACTGATGACGCTATTAATTTTTTAATATATTTTTTAGAAATCAATCGAAAGATTTGCGAATCCAATAAATATTTTTAATTTTATAACCAATTTAAGGACAAAATTTTCATTATAAATCGATTTTTTTTTTTTTGAGGAGCCGTCCTTTTGTGAAAAATCATTATTTTGCTTATTTCTTCAATTCATTATTTCTAGATAATTCATAAATTAACGAAATCATTTTTGTTTTTTTCGCCTTTGATATTCGTTTTTATGCAGTTGGCTGCAGATCCGAAGTTGCCGTGTTGTTTTACTTGACATTTATTTTGTTGACAGTTTGAAATTATATGAACCTTTCAATAGCTTTAATAGTAGTTTGTGTGTTTTTTGTGCTTCAGGCTTTCATCTTGCATTGAAAAACCATTCAGAACAATCAAAGTGTTCATAGTTGTCAGACTTCTGTTTGCGAAATGCTAAGACAGTTAACCAGCTGCTGCCAAGTGTTAGTAGCACCTTTGACAGGCCGTTTTGAAAAAGAACGAGACAATAATGGTCCATTGCTTGCCTTAGCAGCTGTTAGGAGAGTAATTTAAATATAAAATTAAAATATTAATTCAAACTACAGTCCAGTATATTGCTTTAGCGTGTAGCAGCAGCCCTAAACGAATGTTTTTAGGGTTAATTCTATTTCACAAAAAGAAAAAACCAATGAACATTTAAAATCACCTGGAAGGAATAATTCTACCGAGAGGGTTACAAATACTATAGTACTGAATATAAGTGATATTGATATAATGAATATAAGTAAAATTTATGATAATTGATATTACAAATGTTGATATATACAAAACAATGAATGAATGCATTAATTTTAAACGCATTTATGAAATATCTACAATTCTACAATGTTTATCTAAAATTGTAAATATTTCCAAAACTATTGGGTATCTATTACTTATATCCAATAGTTTCGATAGTCAAATGTCACAAATGAGTCACTTTAGACCATATGCATTACACATTTTTGGAATTGGCTGTTACTGGAGAACTCAAAAGTAGAAAAAACGTAGGGCGTTACATTTAAAAAGATCTATTAGACATGTACAAAAACTGGTGACGTCACTACTACTTCTAAGGATGCATTTTCATGCAGTCACTAATCGTTCGTTTTCAGCGATAAATGAGGTCACGTGGTACGATTTTGAATTTTCCGCCACTTTAAAAATTGTAGCGATAAAGCTAAATTCTGTTTAGCTTTTCTCTACCGGGGTCTACCAGCGTCAACGTAATTCGAACAATCGAAAGAGTATGAAGAATGTGTCGGGAATACAGCTTTAAAAAAATCCATATTCTCGTCGCAATTTATATAATGGATGAACCCAAAATCTTTTCTTTTTATATCGCTTTTGTTTATTATGAATAGCAATATGATTAAGTAAAAGCGTGGTTATAACCCTATTTCGTCGAAGCCTATTAATTTGCGCTTGCCGGATAATTTTTTGACACTGATAAATCCACATTTGACAATCATATTTACTAGACATGATTTTCTCTATTAATATATTACAACTATCATATTTATTTTTCACCATTGTATACGTACACCTTTACAATATAGTGGTTATATCGATACATCGACTTTCGATACACATGTTTCATTTGTCGCTTAAAGACGCTAAACGCTGCAATTTTTCGCTACAATTCTTAAGTGGCGGAAAATTCAAAATCGTACCACGTGACCTCATTTGTCGCTGAAAACGAGCGACTAGCGACTGCATGAAAAAGCACCTTAATTATATCGTACGATTCCTAATTGAAGATAAAAACTGACCGTTCAAGGAATTTTCCAAAATAGTTTTAGTTTGGAAGATATTAAATTTAGGTCAACCGTCCTCACTGTATTGTCTCTTTCTAGCCATTGAAATACCTATATAGTTGGGTCATCAACGTTGACCGACGCCTACTGCTTTTAACACTATCCCCAACCCCTAACAGATGCATGAACAAGTGATTTTTTTGAATTGAGAGGTATATTTATTGCGCAAATAATTATTCTTGGAGCAAGCCCAACATTTTTCCCATAAATTTTTGAACACTGTCATCCACCATTGTTCATAATAAACTGCCTGCGCATATGATAACACATAAATCCTATTGAAATGTGACATATTGAGGGCCTTTAAATTTGTTACGCAAAAATGTTTTACGCAAATTTATATCTCTTGAAATGCCACTTGTTATAAAACACAGGCTAGTTTAACTGAAGTAGTATCCCTTACGGTTTAGAAGTTACAACCACAATTCCATTGAAAAAATAGAAACTCTGTATAACTTAAAGTTAAATTATTCACATTTAATTAATTTATGTTACAGTATCTCGTCGGTAAGGAAACTATTCGTAATGTTGATAAACTTGAACAGAACACATTTGCTAAAAATGCTTAGTTCCAAAAAATAATAAATAGGCTTCAATAAAGAGTTCATATCTTTAAAACGTTAACTATAAATTCTATTATTTTCCCTTTTAAACATGATTTAATTTTAATTTAACAGTTAAACGCACAAACAGTTTATTGAGTTAACTAATTCACAAACCTCTGGGCTTTGCCGTGAAACATGAGGTTCACATTTCAGGTGTGCCTTTCGTACATATACAAAATTCTGGTTTTCTATGGGCCATCAGGTTCGTAACATATGAAATACGAAATATTATTACTTTAACTTTAACCTTTTTATATTAACCTATGCATGAGGTGTATAAATTAAGTAACGTAGCGCCCGATCTAGCAACACTGCGGAGACGGGACTTGGAATGGCGGTAGGTTAACATGTAATGCACCTTCAGTACAAGTTTGAACTTCTTAGAGTCATTTGTTTTTTTTTGTGACTGTTTTCGTAAACAGGGTTTTTTTCTAGTTCGTTTTAAAAATAAGTGACATTTATTTTGAACAACGGTGTGTATCAGGTTTTGCTTCAGACTTGGACACAGCGCAACGGATACTTTTGCAAAACTTCAACACGCCTACGGAGACAGTGTTTTTTCAAGAGCCCAGGTTTTTCGGTGGTTTAAGGCATTCTCAGAAGGAAAAGAGCCGATCGAAGAAGATCTTCATCTTCAAGAACCGATGAAAATGTCGATAGAATACGGAATCTTGTACCTCCAGATCGTCGGTTGACGACAAGAATGATCGGGGAAGAGTTAAATTTGAACCATACCACTGTTCATCAGATTTTGACTAACGAACTGGGGATAGAAAAATCTGCGCAGAAATGGTTCCAAAAGATCTTTCGCAGGAACAAAAGTACATCAGGAGAGAAAGGTGTCTTGACTTTTTGGAATCGATTGAAAATTATCCCCACTTTATGCAAAGTGTCATTACTGATGATGAGACTTGGGTGTTTGAGTACGACCCGGAAACCAAGCGCCAAAATATGGAATGGCACACTTCAAGCTCTCCATGACCCAAAAAGGCAATAATGAGCAAATCGAAGATCAACTGCATGCTGATTTGCTTTTTTAATAGCCAGGCAATTGTCCACAAATAGTCATCCAGGCCAAACAGTAAATCAACACTTTTACAGAAAGGTTCTTGAAAAACTTCATGCGTGTGACACCAAACATCAAGATCGCGACAATGCGTCACACAGCCATTTCAGTAAACGAGTTTTTAGCCAGTAAAAACATTCCTGTGGCTCCTCAGCCTCCTTATTCGCTTGACTTGAGCCCTTGTGACGTTTTTCTCTTCCCGAGGTTAAAAAATCACCACAAGGGACGTCATTTTGGGACCATAGAAAACATTCAAATGGCTGTAATCGACCAGCTGAATGCTATTCCAGTATATGAGTTCCAGCACTGCTATGAGGAATGGAAGCAAGTCTCCAGCGCTGTGTGGCTTCCCAAGTAAGTTATTTGGAAGGAGGCAGTACTGAATTGTAATTATATTCGAATTAAAAAAAAATAAATAAAAAAAAACAGTATCATTACTTAATTTACACACCTCCTACATACTTTTTGAGATAACATTATTAATCTACCAAAATCGACAACTGGTATAGACAGTTTAAGAATTTTCAATAATTCTGGTGTCAATGCATTTTTAAAAAGTTATAAGTTTTTACACTTACAGCTTTAAAGCACTTACGGTTTTTATTACATTTTTTTGGAAAAAGGACTGAAATCGCCTAACACATTTTTTTTTCTAGTTTATGGATGCTTTGAATGAAACATGTATTTAATTTTTGTGAAAAAAATTTATGTATTTACTCCAGCAATTGAAAGCATTTTCTCATTACCTAATTAGGATAATCGTTATCATCGTACATTATTTGCAGTAAGAGATAAGCCCCTCAAGAGTGGCTTCATAACTACACATACAGTGGTCGACAATAAATCACTTTATAATAATGGGATTATTAAATCGGACATGCGAGAATGGATGTATTTTGCATACCGGAGCGCCTCTATATTGTTTTTATTGCCGCTCTAAATTCAATATGCATAATTTTATTAGTCAAGGGTAGAGCGCAGGCCACTTAAAATTCAGGCTGCATCCAAGAACCATCATGCACGCAGGACCGTTTTCAGCGAGGAAACCGGGCTTCTTTCCGCATTTAATTACGGAGAACGAGCTCGACGGTATTTAACCTTCCATAAGGGAAACTCGTTGAGCTAGCGACGACATACACCACATGCCAAGGTAGCGTATTATGCGCTTGGTTATACATTTCAATGTCAGAAACATGCGAATACCTTTAATGTAAGATTCTGTAATTTTCTTACTTTCCGCCGTTTTCATATATGAGGTGTGTAAATTAAGTAATGAAACTGATTTTTTTATTTTTTTTTTACCCGAATAGATAAATTACAAAAGTATTGTCTCCTCCAAAATAACTTCCTTGGAAAGCCACACAGCGTTGGGGATGGTTCTTCCATTCCTCATAGCAATACTGGAACTCACGAACTGGAATAGTCTTCAGTTGGTTAGTTGCAGCAGTTCGAATGTTTTCTATGGTCCCAAAATGACGTCTCTTGAACTGATTTTCAATCTCGGGAAGAAAAAAAGTCACAAGGACACAAGCCAGGAGAAAGGAGCCATATAGATGTTTTTACTGGCTGAAAACTCGTTTACTGAAATGGCTGCGTGACAAGGCGCATTGTCGTAATCCAACATCCAGTTGTTCTTGATGTTTGGTTTCACACTCATGACTCTTTTTCAAAGTTTTTCAAGAACTTCCCTGTAAAAGTGTTGATTTACTGTTTGGCCTGGAGGAACAAACTCTGTGTGGACAATTCCCTGGCTATCAAAAAAAGCAAACCCGCATGCATGTGATCTTCGACTTGGTCATTCTTGCTTTTTTTGGGTCTTGGAGAGCTTGAAATGTGCCATTCCATGCTTTGGCGCTTGGTTTCCGGATCGTACTCAAACATCCAAGTCTCATCACAAGTAATGACACGTTCCATAAAATGGGGATCATTTTATGGATTCCAAAAATTAAAGACCCTCCCCCTCCCTTCTGTCCTTTTTTTTTCCCCCAAAAAATTTTTTCAAACCATTTTTTCCGAATTTTTTTCCCCCCTCCCTTCCCTTAACCAAAAATTACTAACAGGGTGGTAAACAACATTTTCATCGGTTGTTGAAGATGAAGGCCTTCCGCTGCGTGGTTCATCTTCAATCGACTTTCTTCATTCTGAGAATGCCTTAAAGCACAGAAAAACCTGGGCTCTTATTAAAAAAAAGTGTGTCTTATTATTACGTTTATAACCGTACTCCTATTAATATTAGATTCCTAATGAAGTAATGAAACTTTCTCTGACTTACGACTATGCAATACATTTATTATGTTCTGAGTACACCTGTCGTATACTCTTACTTTGTTATAATTTTCGCTCTTTATGTGTCGTCTGCTTATCTCACGGTTGAAGTGAATTTGGCCGAGCTGTACTTAATTTCTTGTTAACAATATCTTTTCCAAACAGAAGAGGAAAACATTTTTAAATATTAAGAAAATTTTCAATAGAGAATAAACAGACGTATAAGTTAGTATAATATACAGGGTGCTTCAAGAATATGAGAACAAAAATTAGTATTTTTTTGTATTTATGTAATAATTTATGTAATTAAGTAATGTATTTATGTAGTAAATATGTATTTTTTTAATTTCATGGCATCTTTCGCTCAAGTGTATGGCAAGTATTGAAAGAAAATACATATTTTATGTTTTCTTATCGTAGTATATTTGTGCAAGAGTTACTTCCACAAGATTTTGGAAAAAAGTTAAATTTTTGCCGATGGTTAAAAAAATAATTACGAAGAAGAAAACGATTTCCCGCAAAAATTATATTCTGTGACGAAAGTTGCTTTACTAGAATTGTGACTATATCTTGAAAGTACGCTTCAAGACACATATTTAAAAAAAAATGGGCGTCGAGATATTATAGTCTCAATTCCGAGAATTTCGAAGCGGCAACGCTAAAACAATATATATATATATATATATATATATATAATATATATATACGTCGCGTCAAAAAAGGTAGTCGTGTAGAAAATGTTATAAAACTGGCCCCAATTAATATTTTTCAAAATCTCAAAAAGTCTCGCAAACTTGAAGAGATATATGATTTTTCTAGCTTAACCCGATCAATATCGTACAATAAACAAAGGAATGGCGTCATTGTTAATTAAGGCTTGCAAAAAAATTTGATTGTTAATTACTCGACAAGTGATTAACGGATAGAGCTGAAATATGTTTTGCAACTTCATACTACAAATAGCAGTCCCTCCAAGAAATTTCATGATCATAGTCGCCCTATTTTCGAAGTAAAAAAAATAGTTAAAAAAAAAGCACTTTTTCAACTTCAGCAGTCATTTGCAAGTTAACAATAAGTTAACAACAGCACTTGGAGACTTCGGGTTGGGCATAAATTTTGGAAATTCAATAGGTTACAACTTCTTAAATGCATATGCTATGTAAAATATGCCAAGGAACGGAGATATAAGCGAAAATGTGAAAAAAGACGTTTTTTTCGCAAATTGTTAATTTAAAAAATTAGCGGACGCTTTCAGCTCTACGGACCCCGCGCATTATGTTCTACGCAAAAATATACATAGGAAACTGTGAAAACTAGCCCTATATCTTTCAAGAACACTTTTTGATGATTTTAGCTCCCTGCCTACTGGACTATACCGAGCAATAGCTAAAACAAAACCACAAGTAATATTATCCAATCTCTGCGTATAACCGATATGCAGAAAAATTCATAAAAGACGGATGCTTACATTAAACAAGCAACGGAGGCTTTTATTAAATAAGCAGTAAAATAAGTACCTACTTATCGTAAGTAAAATTTCTAATATACTCAGGCTCCGCATTTCATCTCGTTAAGTGAATATCCTTCTGCCTCAACTATTTGCAGTTTAATAGAAGCGGTAATAACATTTAATTTTAATTGGCTATAAAACGATAGCAGCTTCACTAAAAAACACCGAGACGAGCTTGCTAGCTGAGCCATTCAAGCTACGGATATTAAAGTAGTCGGGTAAGATCTTCACAGGATGTTTTTTAGCCTGTGCTACAAAGGCTTCAACCCCCATTGGTTGTCTAGAGAAAATGCAGCAAGGAAAATCGACCGTTAAAAGTGAGCAATAATTAGGTAACCGATTACGTTACTCATAGTAGGTAAACAGATATTCTATAAAAATAAAAAGAAAAAATAAAAACCATTTTTTTCCAGTCTATATTAATCTAAAACCAACTTAGTTAATTAGTAACGAGCCATCCAAAAAAAAGTCATCAAAGTTGGCCAAGCAAAAAAATACGCGTTTCTATCTTAAATTTATAACCTAATTTAATTGTCAATGCTGTTACATTATGTGACAGCTACATATTATTCGTTTTACAATTGTGACAGTTACTTGTCAAAAGTTTGATAACAAAGTTTCATTTTGAGCTTCGACATAACCGCTATTTCTTTGTCGTTCATATTCAGAGTTGTTGACGTTTTTTTTTTTGGATGTCTCTTTACAAAACACATTTTCAAAAATAGAAGCATACTACTATTGTAATCTAATGATTTATTTGATATACTGCAGTGGTCCATAAATTTGGCAACATTTGGTAAACTATTTTGTTATTGATTTCTTAGAAAATTATTATTCTTTAGATATGTTTGAGCTAGTCTAGTAACAAAGGAATAAAGTTATAGAAGTTGCCCTCAAGTCACAGTATATGAGGAGATTTAAAAATGTGATATCGGCTCAAGAGTAAGAGTGTCACATAAGAAAAAAAAATACACAGGACCACAAAAGTCTTTCCAATGCGCGAAGTACAGATTCGGTCTACTGCATGTTTTTGGGGTCGGTGAACACGAATCAGACCTCAGTTTTCTTCGTTTAGCGCTATTTTTTTTTCTAACCTCAAAAAACACATTTAACATAGTAGCCTGATTACACAACATACAAACACAAAGCCAGAGACGACTATTCCCCTTCAACGTTTTTCAAAACGCTGAATGAAAATCTGAGGTCAGGATGCATTTACGACTCTCAGTTTTTCCCCCTAGCGAAAAAACCTCTATAAAAACACTAATCAGACACCATGTCATATACTTGTTATACGAGTTGGTGACTCTAATATTACGGGAATATGATCTAACAATAACCCTAAGCCTCAGAAATCTTCAACCTTACGACACACATAGCCTTAAAATTCTTAACCTCAAAAAAACCCTATAAATCGCTTGTCCGGAAGAACAGTGACACATCTCGAAAACTAGAATTTGTCAAGAAACGCATTTGAATACAATCTTTCGCTGAGCAGTATAGTGAAGTTTTTGTTTTTCTTAAATTTTATTGTATAAGGAAAAATATGAAAAATGAAGACTTTTTCACATAAAAGTTAATCATATTTTAAGTCTGTACCAAGTAAACTTAATTTTTTTTAATTTTTGACATGTGTCACTATTCTTCCGGACAAGCGATATGTGTTCTGCAACTGCCACAGCGCGCAAATGATGAAGAAACATGACTATGACCAATCATGACTCTCAACTTAATCCCATAACCTCATAACCTCCAAACCCTTAACCTCAAAAACATTATAAGTAAGTCCTGCGAAATCTGAGACACAACAACGTGATGAAAAGGTATGAATATGCTTTCAATCATGACTTTCAAACCCATAGACCGAAATCCCATCGCTCTGAAATTTCAAAACCTCAAACCCACTAATCTCAAAACGATCAAGATTGAATCATATTCATGCTTCTTCATCATTTACTGCATTCTAGCAGTTTCAGAACACATATACAGGGTTTTTTGAGGTTTGGGGTTTTGAGTATGTGTATCGTAGGGTTGACGGTTTCTGAGGCTTAGGGTTGTTATTAAATAGAAGAGGAATGGTCTTTTCTGGCTTTGTGTTTGTGTGCATGTGTAACCAAGTTACCGTGTAAAATGTGTTTTTTAAGGTTACAAAAAAAAAACTAGCGATAAACGAGGAAAACTAAGGTCTGATTCATATTCAACGGCCCCTAAAACATGAAGTAGACCGGGCCTATAGTTGTAGGGTCGCGCATTGGAAAAACTTTTGTGATCCTGTTTTATTTACGAAAAACTTTCTTTTTTTAAATTTTTATTGAAAATTTTCTCATAGTTTTAAATTTAAGTTTTATTTTTATTTCGTTTTATTAACTTTAACCCCTGCTTTAACCATTTTGGTAAGTAACGTGACATTACTCGAAAAGTATATATTATAGATTATAGGGTATGAAGAAAAAAAGGAACTTCTAGAAAAAGGATGAAAAAAGGAAGTGAACGGAATTATAAAATACAGTATGTACTTAGTAAATATTTAAACTAATAATATGATAAAAATATTATATATATCTAGAAGTTTGTAAAATAGTTTTTTCCCTATATTTGAAATAAACTGCGTGATTTTCATTCCATGGTTTTAATGTCCTGAAGTCGCCATACTGTGGCTTAAGTGATTCCCCGTTGACACCCGAAAAACCAATCCATATCGAAATTTTGATAAAAGTCACAAGATTCTGGCAGCAATTGAGGTACCTACAGAATGGGCTAATAGGGACACTGGCGAGTAAAACTCTGTCATGGCATCCATTAGAACCTTCTTAACAAATCCTGTGTGTTTGGTAAGTGACCCACCCTCCAGCCCTCCCAAGCTCCCGTCTTTGCTTCCTCTGAACTCTGTTGGGTAATTCCATTGATCCAAATTCTGCCTAGTCAATTCAACTGGGGTGCTACAACTCATATTCATCCGCTGACAACTCAAGCACTCCTCCAGGCCAATCTTACACCAACCCCTTCACCTACCCCATCTGGTGAGCTGTCGTTTGGTCTCTAATTCATATTTCGACATTACTTGAAGCCTCTCGAAGTTGACTGAACCAACTGCGGGCCGCCAGCGGTTGAACACGAAAAGAGAAATTACTTAATTATTAAATTAGGTTGTAAGCAAATACTGGTACGCATGAATGAATCCTTCCAAGGAGTTTGAGTGCTTCAATTTGTCAGAGAGTGAAAGCGAATTGTGGCACTCCAAGTCAATCAATTTGGCAGTATTTGGATCAGTAGCTCAACAGAGTTCAGAGCAAGCAAAGCGACTATAACTGCAGAAGGTTGGTTCACGGGGGCTGGGAAGGGATTGAAAGGGTGGAACAGCAACCAAAAGCTAAGGACGGATTGGGGAAGTCTTAATGTGTGCCATGATAGCGTTTTTATCCGCTAGCGTCCCTCTCAGCCCTTCCTGTAGGTAGGTAGATCGGCGCCAGAACCTTGTGACCCAAATTACGATATGGGGACGCGAACATGGGGTTCTTGGGGTGTGGACGCAAACCCCTTAAGCCACAGCAAAGTCTGAATAGAATGCAAATAGGGCTCATCTAAAAAGTGAAAAAGTGGTATGCTAATTTTGCTGAGCAGTTTGTTTGAAAACTTTTGTTTGAAGACAAAAGGATGAACTGGCTCAAAATTACAGATCAGGAATCAAATGTGACATGAAAATATAGCACCTCATTTAAAATAACAATGTTCGTATTCACTTCCGGTACATGCGACAGTGCTATATTGTTGCCATTATTTTAGACAAAGATCCCTGAAAATGTCCAGATACGAGTTTTTAAAGCTCCATATTATTTGCAGATCTACTAAAATCATTTTGAAACACCCTCTATGTGGGTTCAGTTTTAGTATTAATCGTCTCACAATAATGCCAACGTGATTGGCGAAGCGTGCGCGTTGAGTACAGTACGGCGTGTTGTACTTTTATAAATTCAAAATTTAAAAAAATTTAAAATTGTAGCTGATCCTTTTCGCGTTTTATCCACGTTTTTGGATTTTAACCCTGTGCAATACAGTAAGTCGTAGACATCAACTTTTTCTTCGAGCACTTAGCACTTTTAGAAATAAAACTATCGTAAATAAGTTTATTATATCTTGTAAATACAGTTCTTTAATTAAAAAAACTTACTCGACAATATTCCATTACTAAAAATTAAAATTAATTTGTTATAAAACACTTGGAAATTATCAAAATCAAAAAATTGTATTTTCTCGTACACATAAATTTTCAACTTATTTTTTAAGAAAGTATAAAAGCTCATAATAAATCTCGCATTGATTTTAGTCAAATTTAAAATGTAATTTTAAAATCATAAATTATTTTTATTTGAAAAAAATTGAATATTTTAAACTACTTTTAGCTTACCCCAGGGTTAACGACGAGGACGTAGTGGTGATATAACCCCATTTTTTTTTTTGTATTCTTTGAATGTTTTTATTTTTTTTTTTTTTATTTTTTGTATATTTTTTTTTATTTTTTTGTTTTGTATTTTTAAGTATTCAGAAATACTACACGTTCAAATAAGTAATGAGACAATAATAAATTAAATTAGAGGTGTAAGGACGCAAATTCAATAACTGCTTTTTAAATCTTGGTCCATAAAATTAATCATGAATATTATTTATTTTATAGGATTCCCAGGTTTTTAAAAATTTGCGATGAACAACTTCGCCACTTTGTTCTGACCAAAACCCTAAACCGAAACCATTTTCTATATATTGCAAACTTTCCTTTACATGTGCAAGAATCACATGATTTTTTAAAGTCTCCAAGCAGCAATATATACTTATAAAGCAATGAATAAAGTTGTAGATTGTTGCTTTACTTCAGGGAAAATTGGATCCTCACTAGATTCTTACATACAGGAACTGGGCTTACATAAAGCATTAGGAAGCATTGAAAATCTTTCGGAGACTTTAAAAATTCATGTGATTATTGCACATGTAAAGGAAAGTTTGCAATATATAGAAAATGGTTTCGGTTTAGAGTTTTGGTCAGAACAAAGTGGCGAAGCTGTTTTGTGGACCAAATCTTATGGACCAAGATTGCAAAAAGCAGTTATTGAATTTTCGTCCTTACACCTCTAATTTAATTTATTATTGTCTCATTACTTATTTGAACGTGTAATAAATTTGAATAAGTACTTAAAAAATACAAAACATAAAGAAATACAAAAAAACAATTAAAAATATACAAAAAATACAAAAAAAATTTAAAAACATACAAAGAATACAAAAAAATCAGGTTATATCACCACTACATCCTCGTCGTTAGCCCTGGGGTAATGTAAAAGTGGTTTAAAATATTCATTTTTTTTAATAAAAAATAATTTATGATTTTAAAATTACATTCTAAATTTGACTAAATTCAAAGCGAGATTTATTTTGAGCTGTTATACTTTCTTAAAAAATAAGTTGAAAATTTATGTTTGTACGAGAAAATACAATTTTTGGATTTTGATAATTTCCAAGTGTTTTATAACAAATCAATTTTAATTTTTAGTAAACGAATATTGTCGAGTAAGTTTTTTTTTAAGAACTGTATTTACAAGATATAATAAACTTATTTACGATAGTTTTATTTCTAAAAGTGCTAAGTGCTCGAAGAAAAAGTTGACGTATACGACTTGCAAAGGGTTAAAATCCAAAAATGTGGATAAAACGCGAAAAAGATCAGCTACGATTTTAAATTTTATAAATTTTGAATTTACTTTCTAGAATCAGACTGCACAAACCGATTTTGGACTCATTTACATCATAATTTTTCCACCTTCAAGCACATTGTGGTCGGCGTCGTAAAAATCATACATTCATCCACATATCCGAACTCCATATTTCCGAACTTTTTCCCACTATATTTCCGAACTTGTACTTCCACACGCCCGAACTTGTCGCTGTCGAATGTCGCTGTCGAATGAGCCAGAAAAACCCTTTGCGCATGCGCCAGCGTTCAGTTCAGTTCGGTTATCCGGAGGTGAAGAGAGTTCGGAAATGTGGAATTTTGCGGAACGGAAAAGTTCGGATATGTGGATGTCGAGTGTATTCAGTTTTCGCGTTTCTTGCACATGTTCCTTTCTCACCATCCGCGGGGTTTCCCCGTAAAGATCGCCAGGCTGACCCGGGCCCTAACGAAAAATGTAAATATTTCGCGACGCCCTTATCCGCCATGTAAACGAGATTTAATTACGTTCGCGGGACAACCGGAGTCTAATTAGAATAAAACGTTTCCCTCATAATAAATACATTTCGAGAGGGCCGCCACCAGCCAGCATAAAATTTCCGGCTTTACAATTTGAAATTAGATCGAGGCTTAATTAAATCCGGATAAAAATGTTAAATTCCGTAGTCCTCGCAAAAAAAATGCAAAAACATCCGCGATGTTTTCGTTGTTTTCAGAGGGCTGGCGCAAATTTGGTACTTAATTAGTAGGGAATCCGGCGGGGTGCTTTATTACTAATTATAGTAATAAATTCCAACTAAATGCTAAATTAAGGGGGGATTCTAGTGAACAGCGTAAACAATTCAAAAATTACTTTTACATTTTTTTTTTGCAAATATTTACCATGTATTGGGTGTTCATGAAAATTCAAACCTCCCCTTTATCCTCTATTTTAGAATAAGAAAAGTAATTACACAGGTAACTTTTTTGTTAAATTACGGAATATGCTGCCAGAAACGCAGTCGAAACAAAAATGTAGCAGTAGCAGCAAAGTTATAAACATAATAAACATTATTTTGTAATGGATCATCCCAGTGGCGGCTGGTGATAAACGGCACAGGGGCACGTGCCCAGCCCAAATTTCAATAGAAAATATTTCTTTTGTGTTAATTTACTATAAATTACTGTTACAATAATATCAATTAATTGTATACGACAAGCTATTCATATTCTAATTATTATTCCTTTTATACCACAAATAATGATTTTTATCAAATATATATGACAGTCTATCGATCGAGGACCGAGCCACCGTACTCTGAATTCCTCGCGTTTCGCGCGCGTGGGCACACAGTTTTCCAGCCCTCGTTTTTAATCGGGCTTTTTTCGGTGACTGGTAGTTTGGCGACGATTGCAGACAGAAGACGTCGCTAAATCGGTCGAAAATCAGCTGAACGGGTCACACTTGTTGAGTGACCGTTTTTAGTGTTATTGTTTATTTTCTTCGCTGAGAGGTGTGTTTTTACTGTTTTTGATTGTGAAACGGTTCAAAATGAATTCGGTGGACTTTTTATTGACTAATAAAGATATTACATACGAGATCCGAACGGAAATTAAACGGTTAGGAAGGCCGATACCCGATTTGATTATTTCCAAACAGACGTAGGAAAATCGCAATATTATTCACGAAATTTTAACGTTTGAAAAGGCGATTAACATTTTTGTGAATAATAAGGACAGGCGAGCTGATTTCTTCTACAAATAATGGTAAGATACCTATATCAATTTTTTTCACATGTTGCCACCCATTATTTTAATATATTTATGCCCTCAATATTCGTGATTAAATATTATTTCAAAAAGCTACTAAATCCCAAAAATTATTCTTGTGTGTCTATATTTTTTTATAAAAGAAGTTTTCATTGAAATTCAGAAGTGTCAGTAAAACGGATGACCTTGAAAATTTTAAAAATTTTGCCTGGGGGGCCCTAATGAGATCCTACTGACTGACACATCCTGTGCCCACCCGTGTAACACACCCACGAGCCGCCACTGGACCATCCTGTACCTATATTTATATTTATTGTATTCCGCTTGTTCTCCTGATGTCAGTGATATAATATACAGTATGTCCCTGCATTGAAGTAATAACAGATGAGAAAGCATTAAAAATTCGGAGTTCGAAAATTCGAAATTGCATCTTTTAAAGTTCAGTCCTGCTTCAATAGAAACTAATTTGTGTATTAAAATTAATCTAGAAAAATTTAGTATGCCATGGAAAGGCTGTAGCCGGGTAGGGAGGGGGAAAATGCCTTTACGTCATGATTTTCGCAAATCACAGAATACTGATTATTTAATTCGCAACACAGCAATGGAGAAAAAGATTTTGAAAATCCTGAAGCACATTTTTTTGTCAAAAAGTATGAACTTTTGGAAATCAATGTTTGGCTCAGTTCGAGGTCACATGAAGATGGACTCCTGGAAAAAATTCCAAGCATGCAAAGACTTATCTGGCTATGGTCTTTAATTAACTCATTTTCAGTAAAGTGCTTCTTCTGTCAAAATTACAACAAACTGTAATAATAAAAGTTTGTAAAGTTAAACCGATATTGTCAACAATATCGGTTTAAGTCATCACTAGGGTTCGGAAATGTGTGCCACAACGCATGGTCGGCACCATAAAACTATCATATAGGAAGTATAAACCGTATTTTTTAAACGCCTTGTAAATTATATACGCGTGTATTTCTTGTCCCTGCATACGTACGCCACTGACCGATCCTGCCAAGGTGCCAGGACCCGCGTATGCGCAGTAGTACGTCATCCAGTTTAACACGCGAGATGGCAAACATTCGAACCCTAGTCATCACTCTATCCTTAACTTTTAATGTATCATATCATAAGAATTAAAGAATACATTCGAAAAAATATATTCGAAAATATATAAACATTCGAAATATAGAAAATATTAAAATTAACAACACGAAAAATGCCATTTTTCCATAACCATAGTACACTATGCAAAAATTACAAAGACCAACAAAATTTAACTTTTTTTTTTTGGAAGTAGAAACTTCAATATATATATATATATATCCCAAGGACTTAGGTGCGCTGAATACGAATCTGGCAGCAGAATTGCTCTATCACGTCAGGTTTTTGAGATAACCTAACCTAAAAGTGCAAAAAACACTGTTTTTCGTCGTATTTTAGGTTATGTAGTAATGTCATCTATTCTTTTTCAAAAAACTAATACATTGAATCTAAAAGTACAAGGCTTCCTCCTTCGAATGCCGTTGAGTGTGCTCAAATATCTTTTTTTTTCGTTGAGATATCACATGTTGAAATTTTTAAGTTTCTCAGTTTTTATGCGAAAATCTACCAAGGGAAATCTCCCTTAGACATCAAGCAGTCGATTGCAATTCAGAAACTTCATATCCAGAAACCTTCAATACATACCAACTCAAACCCACAAACCCCAAATCCACAAACCCGCAAACCCCAAACTCACAAACCCACAAACCTCCAACCCACAGACCCCAATCCCAAAAAACCCGAACCTACAAACTCCAAGCCTACAAACCCCAAGCCCACCGACTCCAAACCCACAAACCTTGTGATGAGCTTGGAATTTGTAAAATTAAGATACGTGGGCTTGGAATTTGTGAAATTAAGATTCATGGCCTGTTAGGCTACTCATCAGACTACGGTTTGTGGGTTTGGAGTTGGTGGGCTTGGGGTTTGTAAGCTTGGAGTTTGTAGGTTCGAGGTTTTGTGGGATTGGGGTTTGTGGAGGTTTGGGGGGTTTGGGGTTTGTGGATTTGGGATTTGTGCGTTTGTGGATTTGGGGTTTGTGAGTTTGAGTTCGTATGTATTAAAGATTTCTGAGTATGAAGTTTCTGAACTGCAATCAACTGTTCTGACGTCTAAGGGATCCTTAATAGATTTTTCGCATATTAAGAAACTGATAAACTTAGAAATTTCAACATGTGATATCTCAACGAAAAAAAAAGATATTTGAGCAAACTCAACAGCACGGCATTGAAAAAGAATAGATGGCATTACTACATAACCTCAAATATGACGAAAAACAGTTTTTTTTGCACTTTTAGGTTAGGATATCTCAAAAACCTGACCTGTTAGAGAAATCCTTTGGGAATGCATATTAGCGTGTTTACTTCTTGACCCTTGTTGACCTGTGTTATCAATTTAAACAATATTTTCGACGAAGCAATTTATGTCTCGTTTATCGTTTATAAAATATCTAAACATCTAATAAATGTGTAAAATTTAATCGACCCATTAGATATCCAAATAATTTGTATAATACTTATTTCGTCAGAAATATCAAGATTAAATTTATAGTTTATGCAAAGTGTGCTATGGATAAAAGAAAATTGCATTTTTGACATTTGTTGGTGTTAATTTTAATGTTTTTAATATTCGATTCGAATATTTTATTAATCCTTATTATACTTCAAAAGATAAGATGAAAGAAAATATATTTTTATTGATATTTCAACAGATACTGGTGAAATTTGGCACAATTGAATAATTTATTACTCACAGTCGTAGCAACTTTTACTAACAACATTTTGTTCTAACTTTGACAGAAAAAGCACATTATTAGTGAGAAAATTGAGTTGTTTGTAAATCTAAGGCATGTGTGATTTTTTGAAAGTAAAAAATTATGGCACACATTAATGTTGAGATAGGGCTAAATCCTAAAAGATAAAATGTCAACTTATATTCAAATATATTTATACATTTTCATTTATTGGTGGTCGATCGGGGACACACTGTATATCGTACATTTTTCCTCAGGATTTGAAATATTATGCATCGAATATATAAAATAATATACTTGTCAATATGCTATATTTTATGGTAACCTGGTATTACTCTTTGTTGTGAAAAATAAAAAAATTCCAAAATTATTGCTGTCTTAGTTCCTTTGTTGCTTACCTATATATCAGTGAAACACACGTTTTAAGGGATATTAATGTGTTTAATATTAACACATTTTTTTAAATGATGATTAGCAACTAATACATGTCAATTTTGCGGAATATATATTTTATACGAATAGACAATAAAGTAAAATGACAAGTTTAAATATGCACCTAAAAGTGATCTTTAAAGTTGGCATACGGTGACGTAACACATAGGCAACTCATAGCATGTTGCCTGAATATTGGGGTTGCCTGAATTTGAATTGGTTGCTGTAGTCCTGTGACAGCTGGAGCTGTTGTACAACCTCTACTCTGGAATTGTGTGATTATGAAGCGCACGCCTCTTTCGCATTCCGTTTCTGCCAGCTTCACAGATGCTTTATTTATGTAAATGTTTTCTTTCATAGCTACCTTAAATAATCTTTAGAGGTATTTTATCTCAATTAATACTTATTTACAAAATATATTAAACACATTAATCTTTAAAATGTGTTTCACCGATATAATCAACTAAGGAACTAAGAGCAATTTTTTGTGTTTTTTAATAACATTAACGCATTTCTCTGAAAAATACTCCAAATAATCACATTGTAACAGTAAAATGCTGTGCGCAGATAAGAAACAGTCCGGATGAATCTGGAAATTTGACCGTGTCCATTTCCATATGAGGAAAATACTTTTTATATAGGGGCTTTTTCTGCCCGTTTTGGACACTGTACATTTTAGATTTTTTGATCCCCCGTTTAATTCTAGGTCGACTTTGTTAAGGATTCCCTATTCCTATCTCTTATAGTTTTTGAGATATTCAACTGTCTTTGAAAAAATGACGATTTCAGCTCTTTGAATGAGGCCCAATAGCATTTAAACCATAAAAGATAGAAACCTGCGGTTTGGACGATTAGATTTAGTACAACGCCTACGATGGACTACGTGACGCTGTAGACATCCGATTTTTGCAAACTTTAGAAAGAATCGAATATTCTTGGAAAACTGTTGGAGATAAGTATTGATAACCCGATATCAGTAGAAAGGGCATTTAATTTCGCATCCAACGGCACTATTTAATATGGGTCATGCCATTTGAAAAAAAAATAGTATTCGCGTTTTAAAATTGTCAAATGTAGCGTCCGATATTTCCAGCTCTGAATAACGTATCCATTTTGCCCATAGTGAAAAAGAAGTTCTATCTTATCTTTTTTCGCAGGTTTCTATCTTTTATGGTGTAAATGCTATTGGGCCTCATTCAAAGAGACGAAATCGTCATTTTTTTCAAAGACAGTTGGATATCTCAAAAACTATAAGAGATATGTATAGGGAACCCTTAACAAAGTCGACCTAGAATTAAACTGGGAATCAAAAAATGTAAAAATATACAGGGTGTTCCATTTAAGATAACACAATTAGGTGGCGTGCATAAAAACGGAGCACCCTATATAATTGAAAATATTTTCCTCATATGCACAATTATTAACTACCATCCAAAGCACTTTTTTGTTAAATTTCTAATAACAGAGTTATGGATGAATCCGCCTTTAAGTGGAACACCCTGTATTGTGTCTTAAATAAATCCTATTTGCAAACTTCGCGTTGAATGTTACACTATCCAAACCAGAGAGACTAGAAAACATCCCAATATTAACTAATTAAATCTCATGAATTACTTTACCTTACTAAATATCCTGAACTTTGGAGTTTGAGAAATTTATGTTTGTATCATCCAGTACTTACATCGACCTCGAACGTTTCTACTTGAAATACGTATGTAGCGAGCAATATAAAGAGGTGAAAAATGGAGATTCATGGGTAGTTTATGTTATTTATAGCGCGAAGTTTTGAAGAGGAAATTGCGGGGAGTTCATAATTTTGAGGGGATGACTTGTGCGCGCTAAGGTAAATTACCGAGACGTTCCGTGAATAAATCATCGAGATAAGGGTCGACAAGGTCGGCGGTCATTTTGTGTAAAACTATAAATAACTTTTGTGGCGTTTTTAACCGATTCCAAAGTCCAGATTTAAAATCGAATGTCAAATGATTTGATGAAATTTTCTAACCAATGAATAACGAATTATAAGTCACGGAGACATAATCTCATTCTACAGTAGTTGAGATGTTCGGTGGTGACAAAAGGAATATTTTTATGAAGGAATAATAAAGTCTGTTGTTTTAGGGATAATAAGACTTGACTTGTCCAATTGATATTATTCAAACGTAGTCACATCAACGCACAAAGATTCACTAACAGGTGATCCATAAAATGATCCATATTGTAACTTTAAAACTAAATGACTGCCTGTTTTGTCTATCAGGTATTCCCAATGTTAATCCTTTTACTTTTTTTTTTCAGTGACATGTTTTAATTGTAACAGCGAATAAAAAGGATAATATCTCGCTTCACATGGTTCTTCCGGATGTTTCACTGCGATGAGCCTTCTTCATTCAAGACTCTTTTCATTTTTTTGAAACATTGAATTTTCTTTCCCTTACAAGCAACTTTTCTTTAATTTCCTAAATGTTTTAAATTGTATTGCCCATATTTTCATTATATTTATTTTTCATTCATAATATTGCATTTTCGATCTTACAATATTTTTAAATCATCAAATCAATTGATATTTATCTTTTTTTCTTGTTTCTATATAGCATTTATTTCATTCTTAGGTTTAGTATTTTTTATTTCATTATTCAGTTTTTATTTTTTTCAATTTTTTATATTTTTCAACATTATTTAACATAAATCTCTTCAAAATCGCTTCTGTAAATAGAACCTAACAAAAAGAGTTCATAAAGCGTTAACATTTATTTATCTGTTTATGTTTATTTACAATCTCCTGCAAGCCAACCGGCCTTTTAAGACCCATCGACCGAACTGTCAATCCAAGGGTTTCTAAATTCGATGAATCCACCAACTTGTATTTTATCTCCCTCTAACTATTAGGAAGGATTGTTCATCTTGATCAAATTGGTAGATCTATCGCTTAATTTTAAAACTCTCAGATTTTGTCGCATGTCGCATCGTTTTCTCGTAGACGGTCCCCATATACACGCTCCCAGAAATACTTTCAACATTAAAAAGTAGAAAACTCCCAGAAATACTTCCGACCTTAAAAAGTAGAAAACTATAGGATGTTATTTGAAAAAACCAATTTTGGCTGCTACATTACATTGATATAAGAAATAGAAAAATACTAAATGCCGCTGACGTTAACTACTGGGGCAAAATGGTGCCCCACTTTGCCCCAATAATTTTCATTTTATGAGATACAAATAGTCAAGATAACTATAACTGTCTACAAAATAACATTACAAATGTATAAACAATCCATTATTAAAGCACCCCTAACTCAATTTCGTTGAATACTAGAACACAATTTGTACAGCCGTCCGATTCATTTGTTTTTATTTGCTCCGATTACACCCATCATTTACAGAATGTAGGATCTACCACTTATTGCACCGAGACCAGTATGTGGTTATAGAAAACAGGGCGGGAGTTTATCAGATTATCAAATTTAATTCAGACGGAGACATTTATCAAATTTATCGATTCGCCGCTTCATATCCTTTTTTGTAGTTTGGCTAGTATTACACGTATACTTTTTTCATTTCGTCTATAATTACAAAAATCATATTTAGACAGTGACAATATCAACCACCTAGTATCAGTGTAGATTATTCTGAAGATAACAAATGGGACGCTAAGGGTATCCCCTCATAAGTCTGGTGAAATGCCCCCCCTTTTTTTATTTTCTTCGCATGATGAAAATGTTTCTTAGGGCTAATTATGAAGGTAGACCGAATTTTAGGTCCAAAAAAATTTTCCTCGCAGCTAGGTATGGAAAAAACCCTGTGTTTTACGTTTTATTTTTTTTCTCGGTTTTTATTTCATGAGTACAGAAAATATGATTAATTTTATGTAAATTTTTTTCCAAGCTCATTCAAGGTCATTATGACCTCTAAAAAAATTATTCAAACTTTAAAAATCTCATATCTTTTTGACCTTTTTCAAAATTTAGTTTCACGAATTTTCAAAAAATCGAAAATCGTTTCGGAACATTTGAGAGTATTCTTTGACCAACTCTAAAACATTTTTTGTTTTTAGAAAATGTTTGATAAAACGATTTTCGAGAAAAAAAATCGTAGTTTTGAAAAAAAAATCAATTAGGCCGCCATTTTGTTTTAGTAACATTTTTTTAGCCCTTACTAACTCCATTTATTTTAAGTTTAGACATCGAGGCCACGATCTGAATAGGTTTAAGTCATAAAAAAATGAAAAGGGGACGAAAAGTTATTTAAAAAAAAATGCAAGCGAAAAATTACATTTTTTGGATTAATTTTATTTTTTCCATGGTTAAATATTTTTTAAGAATAGTTTAACCATCAAAATTTGAAAAAAGCACCCTCAAAAACATAGGAAAAGGTACTTTGGAACTTAGTTTTTCTCAAATTCATTGAACGGCATCAACAAACTTCAATGTCGAAATTCTGTCCTGTGGGAGTTAATGGGTTAGTTAATAGGCACAAATATTTCAGCTACTTTCAACAAATGATTAACATTATCAAAAAAAATAGATGCATTAGATATAAATTTTTGCCGCGCCCTGTACACTTTTCGTTGCTTACAAAATAAATTCATCTTTCTAGGCTATATTCAAGTCACAGCAGTAGTCTGCAAAATTATAAACGCGCCCCAACAACGTCACCTTAAAAACTTTGCACTATAAATAAACCGCACCACCCCAAGAATCTCGCATTTTTCACCTGCTAGAGGGTTCGCCGCTCGCGTCCTGCGAAGCAGTTTTGAAAAATTATCCGGGGCTGTATTAGGCGTGATGAATGTTGGGACCGCGATTCGTCGGCCGACTTCAGTTTTTCACCGTCGCGACTAGACGACTTTTTCGTTTCCTACAGTAAACAGACGGATGCTGAGGACAACATTGTTCCCAAATCCGAGGGATTTAGCCGGGTCGAACGTGGCAACTTTTTACCGCAGGCTTTTTATCGCACCGTCTGGTGTCGCAAGAAACGAATCGCAATTTATGTTTTCAATTCTAGAAGAGACAGCAAAAACGATGGGTTGTTTTTTATTTGGGAATGTGACCTCTAAATTAATAGCCACTACTTTCTAATAGTATACAGTATTTTTATTACACTACTTAAAACTATTTCGTAAAGAATCACTACTTCTGTCAAAATTTTTCAAAAATAGTAGATCAATCGCTAAAAAATATGAATCGCTAAATAACATTCTCGCGAAAGTGTGACATTTGAATGTGACCTTTATGACCTATATTATGACATTTGTTACCATTATGGCACATATGACCTTTATGACCTCTACGAACCTTATGACAGATATTACCTTTGTAACCTTTATGTGACCTTTATGACCTGTGTTATGGAAATTGATAATATGAAATAAAATAGTAGTGATAATAAGAAAAATATAATAGACATAATAGGAAGAAAATAGTAGAGACTTAATAATGGGTTATTTAGATTCTCCACCTAAAAAAATTCCATACGAGGTATGGAGAATTAAGTAGTTTAGACTGTTTTTGTCTTTAATTTTTTTTATTCGAATAGAACTACAATTCAGTATTGTCTCCTTCAAAACAACTTCCTTGGAAAGCCACACAGCGCTGGAGACGGTTCTTCTATTCCTCATAGCAGTGCTGGAATTCATATACTGAATTAGACCCCAGCTAGTCGGTTACAGTCATTTAAATGTTTTCTATGGTCCCAAAATGACGTCCCTTGAGGTGATTTTTCAATCTCGGGAAGAGAAAAAGTCACGAGGACTCAAGTCAGGCGAATAAAGATGCTGAAGAGCCACAGGAATGTTTTTACATGTTAACCTACCGCCGTTCCAAGTCCCGTCTCCGCAGTGTTGTTAGATCGGGCGCTACGTTGCCAGTCTTATTACTTAATTTACACACCTCGTATATGTTTACATAATGGAAAAAAAAAAACATAAAATTAAAACTAACCTGTAGAGGGGGAGTGTGGAAAACAAATTAAAAAAAAGAAAGAAATTGAATTTTTTCACACTAACCTAACTTGGGGAAGGGAGATTAAATTTAATATTTATCCTAAAGAAAAAAACCTTATAAAAAATGTTATATATTTAAAATATGAATATTCCTTTTAAAAAATTAAAGGTTTCCACCATATGTGAAAAAGATAACCAAAATTTATTATTTAAGTAATTTTTAACCTTACTTTTAAATATTTTCAGTTTAGAAAATGTTTTTTTGTGTTTTCATTTTTCTGGCTATTTGAGCAAGCTATCTTTAAACTGGTAGGAGATTTTTCCAATATATCCAATATATTGTTCCAGAGGTGTGCACACTATAACCACTTTCACAGCCAGATATCATCAATGTAGAGAGAAGGGGGAGGGGTACATCCCAAAAAAAAAACATCATAAATAAATAGAGAAGTGGTGTGTTTTTTTTATATGTTCAATAGTTTAAAAATAACTACTGTCATATAACCTTTAGAGTAACAAGACTAAAAGGTGACCCATCTAAAAATTCCAGTAAGTGAACCTTTACTATAGACTTATAAGTATAACCTGATTGAAGTGTCCACATTTGCCCGGAATTATTCCCCAGTTATATTTTAACCTAAATCTCAATATTTTTTAAAAAGGACTAAATAATAAAATACTAGCAATCATATACCTTCCACTAAGACAAAAATCTAACCTTTTAAAACTAAAAACAAAAAAAATTTTAATTATTAAACTAAAAATACAAAGGAACAAATTGAAGGATATAAGATCTTAAGAAAGTTAATTTATAATGGGCTTAATTCAAATGTTCTTTGACACGAAAAAATGAAGGTCCATTCGTTCACAGTAACCCCGGCCCACCTTGTAATTTATATATATTAACCCCCTGCCACTTCGGAGATGTTTTATATGATTTTAAAAAAATTAAAGAGTTTAGGTCTAGATGCACTTGTCGGTGTAACATTTTATAAGAGTTGTGTTTATCATCACTAGTTGCGCTAACAAATTTAAATATGAAAAAAATATAAACTTTTACCCAGGCATGTTTTAATTTTCAAATTGTGAGGTTAAGTTAATACAATTCGAAAATCTCAAAATATGGATGTATTAAGACTCCGTCTACAAACATTTTGTAGAAGTACCCTCTGAAAATACCTATAAATAGCTACATATGTATATAAGGGTCCACTTAATCAAATATTTGAAAAACTGTAACAAATATTTCCTTCCTTAACAAATATTACCTTGAAATATATTTGTTTAGTTAAAATAATTATTAAAATAAGAGCACTTACTTTCTTATAAACGATATTATTATTAAGATGAGACATTACACATTTCAAACACATAATTTATGGGAGCCACAACACAATAATAATATTACTAACATTGCGTTAAGCAGTCAGCTGTTCTGCTTGTGAACTGTAAGTCGAGTCAACGCGACGCCGCCTTGATACAATAGAGAGTTAAAGCAATGCACAGAACGTAAACGTAAAAGTACAATCGGATGTTGCTTTGTGCAACTCAACGACATCACCAAACAATTCCCCTAGAGTAGTCCCCTGGGATTGGTATCATCTTGTTATCTTCCTGTGGACGTAATCATAGAATTGTGACCTACGAGGTGTGTAAATTAAATAATGAGACTGGCAACGTAGCACCCGATCTAGCAACACTATGGAAACGGGACATGGAAGGGCGATGGTTCAACATGTAATGCACTTCCACTGCAAGTATGAACTTGTTAGAGTCATTTGTTTGTTCCTTGTGACTGTTTCCGTAACTGCTTTTTCTAGTGCGTTTTAAAAATGAGTGACATTAGTTTTGAGCAACGGTGTGCTATCAGGTTTTGCTTCAAACTTGGACACAGCGCAATGGATAGGTTTAAAACGCAATGGATAGGTTTTTCGGTGGTTTAAGGCATTATCAGAAGGAAGAGAGTCGATTGAAAATGAACCACGCAGCGGAAGACCTTCATCTTCAAAAACCGATGAAAATGTCGATAGAATACGGAATCTTGTGCGTTCAGATCGTCGGTTGACGACACGAATGATGGGGGAAGAGTTAAATTTGAATCACAAAACTGTTCATCAGATTTTGACTAACGAATTGGGGATGAGAAAAATCTGCGCAAAAATGGTTTCAAAAATCCTTTAGCAGGAACAAAAAGACATCAGGAGAGAAAGGTGTCTTGACTTTTTGGAATCGATTGAAAATGATCCCCATTTTATGGAACGTGTCGTTACTGGTGATGAGACTTGGGTGTTTGAGTACAATCCGGAAACCAAGCGCCAAAGCATGAAATGGCACACTTTAAACTCTCCAAGACCCAACAAAGCAAGAATGAGCAAGTCGAAGATCAATGCAAGCTGATTTGCTTTTTTGCTAGCCAGGGAATTGTCCACAAAGAGTTTGTGCCTCCAGGCCAAAAAGTTCAAAACAAACTTCGAAAAAGGGTCATGCGTGTGAGACCAAACGTCAAGAACAACTGGATGTTGCATCACGACAACGTGCATTATCACACAACCATTTCAGTAAACGAATTTTTAGCCAGTAAAACATTCCTGTGGCTGCTCAGCCTCCTTATTCGCCAGACTTGTTGACAGAGTGTTTGTGACTTTTTTCTCTTCCCGAGATTGAAAATCACCTCAAGGGACATCATTTTGGGACCATAGAAAACGTTCAAACGGCTGTAACCGACAGCTGAAGGCTATTCTAGTATATGAGTTCCAGCACTGCTATGAGGAATGGAAGAACCGTCTCCAGCGCTGTGTGGCTTCCCAAGCAAGTTATTTTGAAAGAGACAATACTGAATTGTAATTATATTTGAATAAGAAAATTTTAAAAAATCAGTCTCATTACTTAATTTACACACTCGTCTAGCAAAAATGCGGACGTTTTATGTAACGTAACATTTGTAATGTAAAGTAACGAAGATTTGATGACTTTTTTTAATAGCTCATTATAAGTACAATTAATTTTCAACAACACAGTGGTACACAAAATTTTTAGAGCACTTACTTAATTACTCGAGAAATTGTGACGCTTTCAAGTCAACTTGTGCATTCAGTGTCCACTAGCTGAAGAGCTTACCCTATCTCAATTTCATCAAAATCCTGGGACACCACCCTTGCCACTGTACCCTTTATCGCTTTAAACACAATGTCTATCTTTCATCAACGCAAACTTCTAAATATCCTCGACGTTCTGTTATCTTTCCATTTCTAAAACAGCATCCCGAAGTAGTGCTTTTAAATATTATTTTTCCTCGGAGATCTTCGGCGGAAGTAATTTTAAATTCATTAGATGGGGAAAATACCGCCAGAACACGCTTACATTCTCGCGAGATTAACTCCGCGTGATAAATTACAGAAGCCTCGGATAAAAATGCAATATAAATGCAACTCTTTTATTTCCCTTTGACGAAATATCAAGGGGTAGAGTTGAGAGTGTACGCCCGGAATCCGAGATACATTTTTGCGCGCGGCCTTTTATTCGTCGTATACATTAATACAAAGTGCGTTCTAATTGGAATTTTTTCTTTTGTATGTCTGTAATGAAAAATTGTTTGTGAAGAGTTGAGCAGACGACAGATAGATATGAATATAGGGCGATTGACCGAAACCATTCAATAAAAGTTTTGGGGCTTGTAGAAATGACTTGAAAATTTGGACTTAAGGGGTCTTTGCACTTATAACAGCGAAAAATGCCAAGTATTTTTGGGAAAATACTGTAGGAGAACTATGAAAGCCAGGATTGTGGAATAGAGCTCATATTAAAAAGCAAACTCTCAAGTATCCGAAAAGAATATTAATTCTCATTGAAAAAAAATAAACGTTTACATTGAAAATGCGGAGACATCTTTTTTTTGCGGAGACCAAACGGATTACCTGATTGGTGAGGCTTCATTCATCTGAAACAAATGCAAACAAATTTTTTTTTAGTTGTTTATACAATTTTCAACAATCTGTACCGTGGGTTTTTCTTTTCATTTGTTCATTATTAATAATTAAGTGGAGAAAAATGGTTTTTTTAAACTCCTGCCAAAAAACGAATTTTTCAATTTTTCAAAAACCCACGGTGCAGATTGTGACAAATGGTATAAACAACTAAAAAAATGTTGTTGCATTTGTTTCAGATGAATTCAGCCTCACCAATCAGGTACACCGTTTGGTCTCCGCATTTTTCAATGTAAACATTTATTATTATTTTTTAATGACAATAAAAAATTTTTTCGGATACTGGAAAGTTTGCTTTTTAATATGACTCCTATTCCACAATCCTAGCTTTCATAGTTCTCCTACAATAAATTCCCAAAAATACTTAGCATTTTTTTGCTGTTGTAACTGCAAAGACCCCTTAAGCTACTCGTAATATGCCTACGTATATGGACTTGACGAAAATATTTTCAAGATGGCTGAACTTCCGGTATAACCTGCATGGTACCTTTTTTTATTTCGAATTTAGATTATACACGTCAATTTAAGTATGTTTTCATGAGATTTCCCTATACATACGAGATGTGGCTATTAAACAATCTAACTGCTGTCTTAACACTTTTTATTCGTTACCAATTACAGTAGCAACTCTTTCGCCTTCAATGTACTCGCCTTGGCGATCGCTACACCGCTCCATACGACTTCTCCATCGTTCAAAGCAGTGCTGGAATTCCGCTTCTGTCAGCTGGTTCAGAACCTCAGTCTCTTTGCGACGTTTCCACACTTTCGAATCTTGTCATCATAATCAGTGTCAATGTTGTTTAGCATGTCAGCGCAAATGTTCATTCTTGATTCCTTTTGCTCGGGAGTAAGGAATTTTGGTACCATTTTGGCGCAAATTTTGCGCATGTTGGACGATTCATGCAAAATCTGGCGAACACATTTTTGTCGATTTCTGTTATTTCAGCGGGTCATTTTATCAATTTTTTTGGTCTTCCAAGGGTCTTCCGAGGCGCGGATCGTCTTCGGTCGTTTCCCGTCCCTCTTTAAACCGTTTAAACCGTTAAAAAACTTGTGCGCGGGATAAATATTCATTCCCGTACACTTCTTTTAACATTGCACCTGCTTCTGTAAAAGTTTTCCCCAATTTAATAAGAAACTTGAGATTAACCCGTTGCTCTATTTTAACAATTAACATTTTTTCGTCGCGTCACTGGTGCGTAGATTAATTCAAACGACTGCTACAGTCAAACTGAGCGACCCACTGGCTTGTCCAGCGATCTCAGGGTGGGGAAAGTATCACCAGACACAGTTATGTTCAAACTTGTCGCGACACGCTCGCAGCGCGGTGGTAGAAGCATCAGTTCGGTTATTTAATAGCCACACCACATATATTGTATTTTACCGATTCTAAGTTATTTCCGATTTTTTAAAATTTTGTTCAATAGCGCCATAATCTTTGAAAATGTAGTGGTCATTTTAGAACTTGTTAGAGTCATTTGTTTGTTCTTTGTGACTGTTTTGGTAAACCGGTTTTTTCTAGTGCGTTTTAAAAATGCGTGACATTATTTTTTAACAACGGTGTGCTATCAGGTTTTGCCTCAGACTTGGACACTTGGACTAGAGTTGGCGCAACGGATACGGGCATTCTCAGAAGGAAGAGAGTCGATTGAAGATGAACCACGCAGTGGAAGGCCTTCATCTTCAAAAACTGATGAAAATGTTGATATAATACGAGATCTTGTGCGTTCAGATAGTCGGTTGACGACAATAATGATCGGGGAATAGTTCAATTTGAATCGCGCCACTGTTCATCAGATTTTGACTAACGAATCGAGGATGAGAAAAATCTGCGCCATTTCAGTAAACGAATTTTCAGCCAGTAAAAACATTCCTGTGGCTCCTCAGCCTCCTTATTCGCCTGACTTGAGTAATTGTGAGTTTTTCTGTTCCCGAGATTGAAAAATCACCCCAAGGGACGTCATTTTAGGACCATAGAAAATATTCAAACGGCTGTAACCGACTAGCTGAAGGCTATTCCAGTATATGAGTTCCAGCACTGCTATGAGGGATGGAAGAACCGTCTCCAGCGCTGTGTGGCTTCCCAAGGAAGTTATTTTGATGGAGACAATACTGAATTGTATTTCTATTCGAATAAAAAAAATAATAAAAAACCAGTCTCATTACTTAATTTACACACCTCGTATATATGACCCGCTGGGAAGAAATGGAAAAGCATTCCCTATACGTGTATTTAAGAATTATTCAGTTACTTAGTGTTTTTTAAAAATTTATTTATAACTTCTAACATTCTAACGTTTGATTTTTCACTAGTGTGTCGTGAAGATACTATTAATGATGCTAATGTTACGATTGATGCTCACAATTATTATGTTTTTCATATTTTCTTTATTTTCAATCGTTATTATTAAAAAATACCGATAGATTAATTTTATCTTAACAAATGCAAAAAGTTCATGAATCACCACGCCCACCACTCGAAGGTGGGCATGACCTAACATTATGTCACAAAAGCCTCTATCCAATAATATTATTGTTAATCATAGCCACACTATTCACAATTTATATTCTGTGACTAGGTAAAATAAAATTTACCTACTGATATCTATGAAATACATGTATAAATATAACCAAAAAGTTGTAGGTATAATTTTTAAATTATATTTTAACATTGTAAATAATAGATAATGTAATGTATCTAAAAAGTTCGTAGCCAGTGTTGCTGCCGTTTTGTTCCAAACATCTTAAGCGTATAATAAATTAATATTCATAACGGGTTAATCTCAAGTTTCTTTTTAAACTGGGGAAAACTTTTACAGAAGCTTATCTAATGTTAAAAGAAATTTACGGGAATGAATGTTTATCTAGCACACACGTTTTTGAATGGTTTAAGGGGGTATCCTGCTTTAGGAGACCTAAAAAGAGCGTTTTTGTGGGATTTTTTTTAGGACAGAAAAAAATTGATAGAATAGTAATAGAAAAAAATAAGCAAGTCTAACGAACTTTTTGGATTATTTTATTGCATATTTGAACATTTGAACAAAAAAAATTCGAGAGAAAAATATTCAAACGCAGCCGATTTTTATGCACATTTGTGCAACATCTTGTAATTTTCTTCTAGATGTTCTAAGAAAAACCCAAAAAAATTGTGAAATTTAAAATCTTTCTCAGGTTTGAAAAAAAAGTCCTTTTAAAACAAAAAAAATAATTTCAACTTGCTTAAAAAATTGTTGAGAAATTTTTTTTCGTACAATCTTTTTAGTTCAAATAGAAGAGAATGCAAAACTGAAGCTAACAAGCCTTGGTTTGTTTTAATTGAACGTCTAGTTTTCTTGCGACCTCGCCCGCCAGTTTAGAAAAATCATAAAAACAAAAAACTCGAGAAAACGCGCTTTAAAGTTTACCGTTGAGAGGAAAGGTCTTATTCCCTCACTACCTTCGATGCGTCTGCGGTTGCTTCTTATCTGTCGTCTCACTTCTGTTTATCCTTTTTCATAACAGGCCTATGTCGGCTTTACACACACGGTATAGTTCGGAGGTATTCGACCGCGAGAAGGAGCGAGCGCTCCAAGCTCCAACTGCCCGAGCGCCCGTATACCGGCTCGACACACCACTGCATTTAGTGCTGTATCTATAAAACTATTGTAAATTAGACTCTATAATTTTAGATACATATTCTTAGATACATTAGGAATAGATTTAAACAATAAAAAAACTATTTATTGAGCCTCCTAAAGCAGGATTCCCCCTTGAACGGTTTAAAGAGGGACGTGAAACTACCGAAGAGGATTCGCGCCCCGGACGGCCCTCAACATCAAAAACGGACGAAAACAATGAAAACATTGAACTTAATCCGCGAAGGTCGTCGTTTAAGCATCCGAGGGCTTGCTGAAATAATAGGACAAAGTTTGTGTTCGCCAGACTTTGCATGAATCGTTCAACATGCGCAAAGTCTGCGCAAAAATGGAGCTAAAACTCCTCCGAGCAAAAGGAATCAAGAATGAACATTTGCGCTGACATTCTAAACAATATTGACACTGATTCAGGCGACATGGTGATTACCTGTGATGACAATATTCGAAAGTGTGCAAGTGGTTAAATTAAAAGCGACAAAGAGTCCTTGTAAAATAATTGCACCATATAAAATAATTGTAAAAATGCAAAAAAATATTCCTAAAGGATATCATCGAACAAGCTACAAAGTTAAACAACTTTTGTCTTGAACGTGCATAAAAAAAGCTTTGATTTGACTTTTTATACATTAAAAAGTGTCATTCGGATAAAAAGTTACAGGGGTTTAAAAATATACTCATTTTAGCTTATATCTCGTGATCTACAAGCTCGATTTCATGATTCGAATTTTTTTAGATAGAGAAATGTTGGACAACCATTATATCCATATGTTTTATACAGCAATTCGTCAATAATTAAAAAAAAATAGTTGCATAAAGATGAAAACATGAGGAAGCAATGCGCCAAGCACTTGGTAGCGGTTTTTCAATTTACTTCAAAAGTACGTAAAATAATTGATATAAAATATATTGTAAAAAATGCAAAAAAATATTCTAAAGGATATCATACAAAAGCTACAAAGTTAAACAATTTTTGTCTTGAACGTGCATAAAAAAAGCTTTGATTTGACTTTTTATACATTAAAAAGTGTCATTCGGATAAAAAGTTACAGGGGTTTAAAAATATACTCATTTTAGCTTATATCTCGTGATCTACAAGCTCGATTTCATGATTCGAATTTTTTTTAGATAGAGAAATGTTGGACAACCATTATATCCATATGTTTTATACAGCAATTCGTCAATAATTAAAAAAAAAATAGTTGCATAAAGATGAAAACATGAGGAAGCAATGCGCCAAGCACTTGGTAGCGGTTTTTCAATTTACTTCAAAAGTACGTAAAATAATTGATATAAAATATATTGTAAAAATGCAAAAAAAATATTCTAAAGGATATCATACAAAAAATGTTCAAGTTACTTTTTCATTTTTTTTGTTATTAATAAATAAACGAAACTAAAACGAAATGAAATAGTTTTGTTTTTAGTTTCGTTTATTTCTTAATAACAAAAAAAATTAAAAATTTGAAAATTTTTTTGTATGATCCTTTAGAATATTTTTTTTGCATTTTTACAATATATTTTATATCAATTATTTTACGTACTTTTGAAGTAAATACCAAGTGCTTGGCGCATTGCTTCCTCATGTTTTTATCTTTATGCAACTACATTTTTTTTAAATATTTAACGAATTGCTGTATAAAACATATGAATATAATGGTTGTCCAACATTTCTCTATCTAAAAAAATTCGAATCATGAAATCGAGCTTGTAGATCACGAGATATAAGCTAAAAATGAGTCTATTTTTAAACCCCTGTAACTTTTGATCCGAGCGACACTTTTGAATGTATAACAAATCTAAATTAGAGCTTTTTATGCCCTTTCAAGAAAAAATTGTTTAACGTTGTAGCTTGATAATCGACAAAGTTGCAGCGAAAAAAAAATTATTTTTTTGAAAAATCACCAGCTTTGGAGGTCTGGCAAGGTCGGCCAATGATTTTAATCGAAAAAAGCGGTATCACATATTGTAGACAATTGCTCAAAGAACAATTTGAGCCCAAAAACGTCCATTTTGCTTTAAAATAGGCTTGAATGTAGGTTTTTGTCCACTTTTCGATACAAATCGATCACCGTGCGTCGCTAACAGGCCATACTTGAATACCAATTGTTGATGGATGATGCTTCGTGCTGAAATCTAAGTTCATTCAATGGCAGCGATGCGAGTGTTTTGTGAGTTTTTGCCGTCTTTTCAGACTGGTACAACGCACAAATGGCTACACGTTTCTCGTACATACTAATGATTCATCATAACGTCCGAACTATTGATCACTGGGACCTAAAATTTGGTGAGGAGTGCAACAGGATTATATGTCACATCTGCAGTGTTGCCACCATTTTATGCTTCAAATTTCTGTCTTCGCTACGTTTCGAAGTTTACTGATACAACTTATGGCTATACTTGGTAGTTTTCACAAAATATAACAAAAAAAATCCCATGTTTCCCACTTTTTGGGAAACACTGTATACTTAATCATAAACCACTTCGTATAAAGGGTTACGTCAAGAACACAACTAGTAGCAGATAAAAGAAATCGCATGAAAACGAACATTTTACAACCCCGTTTACTTGACAGTTTAGGTATTTATTCAGCGGGCATAAAAAGCCGAACTTTGTATATAAATCAACGTTTATATACACACATACAAAAAAAATATCAATAATCATGCTCATACCCTCATACAAAAATAGGTAATAGGTTCTAAAAACGGAATATCTGAAAATATAACACCGCTGCACACAATAAATTTTCTGTCCCCGTAAAAATTTGTTTGTATTTCCTTGCACCCTTTTAGTTTATTGTCTTGATATGCTCGAGAGATTGAATGAACGCTTTAGCCCCTTGGAATAAAAATATCAAATCATGTTTATATTATACCGTATGGTAATAAGCGCCGTCTTTGTCTTTATAGTCAGAGACAAGTATCGAGGTTATTTTTGAGGACGAAATCAATCCGAGAGGGATACGACATGGAAAACAAATTTTTTTTAGAAAAATAAAAAACTGTGGACACGTCATTACACAGGGTGCCGGTAAATTGCATGCTACCACGAATTCATGTGATAAAATTAATAATAATAAAACAAAATTAAAAACAAGCTGTTATTTAAATGCTCTAAAAAGAATAAAATAAACTTTAAATTAAATCAAACCCATCAATTTATTACATTACACAATTTATATGATATTAAATATTGTCACGAGATTTACTTGTGTAGATGTATTTACTTATTTTATAAAATATATACTTTTTTTCTTAGATTTTCTTATGTCAAGATCAAGTTACATAATTATTACATTCTTGTTTGTCTACACAAGTAAATCTTGTGACAAGCTTTAATATCATATAAATTGTGTAATGTAATAAATTGATGGGTTTGATTTAATTTAAAGTTTAATGTCTTCTTTTTAAAGCATTTAAATAAAAACTTATTTTTATTTTTTTTTATTATTAATCGACTCTAAAATCATAATCCGCGACTGTAAAACCCCGGGGTAACAAAATTTCAAACCGATTGGACCAACTAAGTTTTTGAACGCCATCTCAGATCCGCCATCTTACATTTTTTTTATCGCCAACAGTTGACCCTTGTCAGTCCCTACATCATTTGTTCGAGCACCACCAAACTATTCCTAACCTATACCAAGTTATAACTCTTTAAAACTGGTATGGTGGCCATCTTGTTTTTCGCCATTTTGAATTTTTTTATTATTGAATTTCGTCATTTTATTATTTTTTTCGTATTCTCAGCAAACCCTTTCATTTGATCCCCATATCATGGCAGTGCGCAAAAAATAACTAGTCCGCCATCTTGGGCGGTCCGCCATATTGGATTTAGAGTAAATACATTTTATTATCTTATTTCTTCTCAGCAAACCCTTTCATTTGATACCCATATCATGGAAGTGCGCAAAAAAATAGCTATTCCACCATCTTAGACCGTCCGCTATTTTAAATTTAGAATGACATAACTTAGCTAACCATGCATTGTCATCCAAACTAAACGTGTATGCAAAATTTCATCTCAATCGGTTGAGGATAACTACTTTAAAATTCAGTTGCAAGATTTGACCCGAACATACATACAAACAAACAAACAAACAAACAAACAAACAAATACATTGCAAGTTATATAAAAGCTTTTAATAATAAGACGATTTAACCCAACTTATCTAAGAGGTACATAGCGCCCGATCTAACAACACTGCAGAGACAGGACTTGGAAGGGCGGTAGTTTAACATGTAATGCACCTTCAGTACACGTTTGAACTTGTTTGCTCTTTGTGACTGTTTTCGTAAACCGGCTATTTTCTAGTGCATTTTAAAAATGAGTGACATTAATTTTGAGCAACGGCGTGCTATCAGGTTTTGCTTCAGACTTGGATACAATGCAACGTATTCTTTTGCAAAACTTCAATACGAATACAGTGTTTTTTCAAGAGCCCAGGTTTTTCTGTGGTTTAGGGCATTCTCAGAAGGAAGAGAGTCGATTGAAGACGAACCACGCAGAGGAAGGGCGTCATCTTCCCCACTTTATGTAACGTGTCATTACTGGTGATGAGACTTGAGTGTTTCAGTACGACCCGGAAAGCAAATTGATTTGCTTTTTCAAGAGCCAGGAAATTGTCCACAAAGAGTTTGTGCCTCCAGGACAAACAGTAAATCAACACTTTTAGAGAGAGGTTCTTAAAAAAACATCGAAAAGGGTCATGCGTGTGAGACCACACATCAAGAACAATTGGATTTTGCATCACGACAATGCGCCATGTCAGACAGCCATTTCAGTAAACGAGTTTTCACATAATAAAATAAAACATTCAAACGGCTGTAACCGACCAGCTGAAAGTTATTCCAGTATATAAGTTTCAGTACCGCTATGAGGAATGAACCGTCTTCAGCGCTGTGTGGTTTCCGAAGGAAACTGTTTTGAAGGAGACAATACTGAATTGTAACTCTATTTGAATAAACAGTTTTAAAAAAATCAGTCTCGTTACTTAATTTACACACCTTGTATATCCAAAAATGTACCCCCTACAAGATATAGCCCCTTAAATGGGTGAAGCCCCAACCATTTTTTTAAACACTGGAAGAGCTATATCCATAATATTCTAATTTGGTATAGCTATATCAGATCTAATCAACTCGATGCATTCAAGATTATATTCTTGTATAGGGTGCTCACTTTTACGTGACACTTCCTTATACATTTCCGCCAACAAAATGATACGCACGCCAATGGTTTTTTCTCCAATATTTCAAAAGCTCACCTAACTTTTTCGTCTCCTGAAAAAAATTATATCTCTCACTGTTTTTCAACAACAGGAACTCCTTTTATTCAACTGATTAGGTAAATTTGTGATGAACAATGTGAAAGTTTTTATTATGATTGAAAGTGATATCAGAGATTTTGGAATGAGTTAGGGAACTAACTATGGTTAGCAAGTGATACATAAGAAAAACTGACTCAAAGCACAAAAGACGAATAAAATGGTGTTTTTATTTTTTTTTATGTGTTAATATCCTGTTAATTTGTTGTAAAATGAGAATCAATATGTATATATTTTGCAAATGACTGACGTGATCGTACTTTTTTGACATTAAATTTTAATTTACGGTCCCAATAACCGTCAACATAACTATTTTCGCCACTTTGGAAACATATATGTAAACATTTCTTTTCTTTTACTATTATTTTCTCCTCCATTGTAATCAACGTATGCCATCTATATTTTTCTTTAATATAAATTTAATTAAGCGAAAAACATCGTAAAAGTGCTCTCTATTATTTCATTTAGTTAGAAAACCATATTGATCCAAGACAGCGTTAAAGAGTGCACCATTCCAAACGAGCAGACGAATCAAAAGAAACACGGTAATCCACTTGATGTAACGCAGAAACGCAGACCGCTCTACGAGTATTTTTAAAACAGACCAGACACTAGTGGACAATTCCTGTCTGGAATACCTTCGCTTGGGACAATTATTAAGCATCCCGCTGTGAGGAAATGGTCCAAAAGGGAATAGTGGCCACACATAACGCGAAATAAAATTGTACGGAGACCTCGGAAGGTATTTAAAAGACGTTGTCCCGAACGTAACGGCCGTGCTAGGGTTATTTTCTTTTCCGCAGACAACCCGAATTAGTTCCCTCCTACCTCAAGGAAACGTTATCGATCCATAGAGGACGCAGGAAAATAAAATCGTGGTCACTACACGTGCATTTTGTTGGCTCCCTCAAGTATGAGTACCATTTTTTCGAAATCCAACAAAGACCACATGAGAATTTTGTACAAATTTTGTACATTTTTGTACAACCAAGAATGATTTTTGTACACCCTGTTTAACCAGCCGAAATCGAAAAAAAAAATGGTACTCAAACTTGAGGTCTGTGTACACTTTTTCCAAAATCAAGTTTTAATTATCCTATTAAAAAGATCGAATTTTGTACATTTTTGTACAACCAAAAATTATTTTTGTACACCCTTCAAAAATGAAAAAATCAAGTGTCAAAAGTGGTACACAATCCTGACAATTTTTGAAAACTGAAAATCCATATGTTTATACGTCATCATATAGAGTGATTTTTGTACATTTTTGTACAACCAAGAATTATTTTTGTACACCCCATTGAACGGGCCTAAATCGAAATAAAAAATGGTACTCAAACTTGAAGTCTGTGTACACTTTTTCCAAAAACAAATTTTAATTATACCACTAAAGAGATCGAATTTTGTACATTTTTGTACACCTAAAATTTATTTTTGTACACCCTTCAAAAATGGAAAATTCAAGTGTCAAAAGTGGTACTCCATCCTGACAAATTTGAAAACTTTGGAAAATCCATATGTTTATACGTCATCACATACAGCCATAGTACAAAGCAATATATTGTAACGTTTTATTTATTTCGGGTTCGTGAGGTGTGAAAAATTAAACTCGTACATTTAAACTAACACTATTTATTTAATTACTACAACTACTGACTAATTTATTTTTATACAATTTATCTTCAGCGTTGTAAGCCGCGCCGGTTTAAATAGAACTGTTCCGTCCCGCGTCGAAACCCCGCGTTATATCCACCTATAGAAGGGTCGCGTATCTACGAGAAGCCTCCAGCGCGCGAAGTCGAACCGTCGCGAATAGTCGTGGCGTTTCTGGGCGTCTTACGTCAGCACAGGTTATCGGCTGCTTTGGTCAGCCGGCGTCAAAACAGGCAGGGGCGGACTGGCCCAGCGTTCGTAACACTGCCCCTCCTTAAAGACATTTCGTCTCGAATTGTGTCATCCCCTGGCCTGTGACGATACCTGCAGAATGACCCATTCTTGCATCGGGAGGTCTGGTAGAAGAAGCAGTCCACAGTCTTCTCGTTGAGCGATCTCCTGGGGTTGTAACAGCATACCAGAATCTCGATTCCAGTAAACCGGAAAAGGACTTCTAGCATACTCCTTATCACCCTCCAATCCAGGCCATCTAGTCCGCTGGCTATCTTCGGTATCGCCAAACTGCTTATGCTCTGGGACAAGAGCACATCCCTCAGCTCGACTAGTGTGTCCCAGACAGTTTGATAAGTTGGTTTATGGTGCGATAGCTGCTTGGTCACCAAATAGAAAACGGACCTCTCTTTCTCCTGCTCGGCCGCCGTGATTTGAAGGACTCGTCCAACCTCTGGTCTTTGTCTGCGTAACTCCTCCAACTGTCCAAACGCCTTCTTGAAGGTAAGTGCAATCCCTCGGGACATTCGGAGGTCCGCTGCCACACAGTGAGCAAGACAGAAGTCAGCAGGAGTCTGGAACAGGTCACGTGGTTCTTCTCGCGTTACACCGTAGCGAGCTTTCTGGCCGTTGGAATGAAGCAACATGAATTCCTCGAAAGAGAGCTCGCTGTCTGGTGGACTGACGTGTCGAACTCTGGCTTCAGCTTGTTCGTCATTGCTTCCGGCGAAAGGGGCTAAACGGTTGAAGTGGACCACCCTGGGTTTTCCTCTTGGCAACTTCTGGATTCGGTAGACTACATCGTTAATCCGGGTGACGACCTCATACGGACCTTCCCAGGAGCTTTGAAGTTTTGGAGATAACCCACGACGACGTTGTGGGTTATATAACCAGACTTGGTTGCCGGGTTGGTACCTGCCATCGTTGGCGTTGATGTCGTAGGTCTCCTTCATGCGGCCGCTGGCGCCCTGGATATTTGAACGGACTCGTTCGTGGATGTCGTCCATTCTCTGGCGTAGAGTACTGACGTAGTCCTCTCCAGCCACGTCGTCCCCTGGTGTACAGCCGAACTTCAGGTCACAGGGTAGACGCAGTTCACGGCCCATCACGATGCTTGCAGGTGTTTGCCCAGTTGTTTCGTGGATTGACGACCGGTAGGCTAGCAGGAACAGGTGGAGAAACTGGTCCCAGTCCCTCTGGTGGTCAGAGACTACTTTGGATAAGTACCGGTTGATGGTCCTATTCATTCGCTCCACCATTCCATCTGACTGCGGGTGCAGTGCAGTTGTCCTTGTCTTACGGATGTCGAGTGTACGGCACACATTCTGAAACAGAATCGACTCGAAATTTCTCCCCCTGGTCCGAATGTAATTCCAGAGGTACACCAAATCGACAAATCCAGTCCTTGATGAGAGCGTCCGCCACAGTAGAAGCCTCTTGGTTTGGAAGGGCATACGCTTCTACCCATTTGCTAAAATAATCCATCACGACGACGATGTATTTATTTCCATTATCCGTTTCCGGAAACGGACCTGCTACATCGATGGCAATTCTTTCAAACGGACTACCCACGTTGTATTGTCGCATTGGAGCCTTCGGGTGTCGTTGCGGACCATTACTTGCAGCGCACACCACGCATTTCTTGCACCACTCCTTCACATCAGTAGTGCAGTTCACCCAGTAGAAACGCTCCCTAACTTTTCCCAGCGTCTTTGTTACTCCCAGGTGTCCGCCAGTGCTTCCATTGTGGATCTCCTCCAATACCTCTGGCACTCTGTTTCTGGGGACTATCAGTTGTTTTCGCTCTTCGGTACCATCTGATTTCTCCAGAACGCGTTTTAAGAGTCCATCGCTTAAGACGAGGGAATTCCACTGAGCCCAGTATGACTTTACGGTTGGTGAATACCGTGACACCTCCTCCCAAGTGGGTTTCCGATCTTCTTTCTTCCAATTCACAATTGGTTTCAGATTTGGGTCATTCTCTTGGTCTCTCAAAACCTTTTCCGACAGCCAATCATCGTTCACCGCCGTCGTTCTGTATACTAAGATGTCCTTTTCTTCTGCCCGCTGACAATGTTTGCAATCCTCAAAGCAGGGTCTTCTGGATAGCGCATCAGCGTTGCGGTGAACTTTGCCTGCACGATGTTCGGTGTCGAAATCAAATTCTTGGAGTCGCTCTATCCACCTGGCTACCTGTCCTTCAGGATTCTTGAACTGTAGAAGCCATTTTAGCGCCGCATGGTCCGTTCTCAGCAAGAATTTCCTCCCATACAGGTATTTATAGAAGTGTTCGACAGATTTCACTACCGCCAGTAGCTCCCGCCTGGTAACACAGTAGTTTCGCTCAGGTTTCGACAGGGTTTTTACTGAAGTATCCAATAACCTTCTCTTGGCCGTCCTGAATCTGAGACAAAACTGCTCCCAAACCTACATTACTGGCATCGGTATCCAAAATAAATTTTCCATCTGGGAGAGGATAGCTCAGGATAGGTGCACTCGTCAACGCTTCCTTTAAATGTCGAAACGCTTCACTGCATTCATCGTCCCATTGGAACCGTCTTTCTCCTTCCGTGAGTCGAGTCAGTGGCTTGGCAATATTGGCAAATCCGGGCACATATCGACGATAGTAAGGTGCATAACCCGAGGAAACTTCGTAGATCATGCTTATTGCCGGGTACTGGCCACTCTCGCACTGTTTTGATCTTCTGGTCATCCACTGCCACTCCTTGACTGGAAACAACATGGCCCAGATACCTCACTTCCTTCTGGAATAGATGACACTTTTTCGGGCTAAGCTTTAGGCCAGAGGTTCGCAAACGTTGAAAGACCTCCTCCAGATTTTTCATGTGATCCTCAAAAGATTTTCCAACCACGATGATGTCGTCAAGATACACAAGACATGTCTTCCAAGAGAGTCCTTTTAACACTGTTTCCATCAGCCTCTCGAAGGTTGCCGGAGCGTTACATAATCCAAACGGCATTACGGTAAACTGCCATAGTCCCGTACCCAGAGTAAACGCAGTTTTCTCTCGATCTCGTTGTGCCAACTCCACTTGCCAATATCCACTCTTCAAATCTAGGGTTGAGAAAATCTTTGATCCTGATAGAGTATCCAAGGTGTCATCGATTCTAGGCAATGGATAGCTGTCTTTCTTTGTCACGTTGTTTAATTGACGGTAATCCACACAAAATCTGGTAGAGCCATCTTTCTTCTTTACCAATACAATTGGTGAAGCCCACGGACTATTAGATGGTTCAATGACCCCATCTTTTTCCATGTCCTGCACGATTTTATCGGCTTCCTCGCGTTTGGCTAATGGCAATCTTCTTGCTGTTTGTCGGATGGGCCGAGCGTCGCCCGTGTCGATTTTGTGTCGGATTACATTTGTCCTGCCCTTTCCTCCTTGCCCATTATCGAAAATGTCTGCATACTTAGTAATTAGACTCCTTAGCTTCGTCGTTTGATCACTTCTCAAGGATCTTGAGGAAGACGACAGGAGGTTTGATAACTCGCCTGTAATCCTCCCAACTGAATTTGCTCGAGTATCTAACTTTCGAATGACGGAGGAAACCGAAGAACAATACCCTAAAACAATCCCTTCCTTAGATTCACTGGGTGATGATTGAGGTTCATTATTCTCACCGGTACTGTTTTCTCGGTCAGCAACAGAGCTTTTCCTACAACTATTCCTCTTGCTACCTCGCCGTCGTGAGATCTTGGCTCAAACATCATTATATTTCCAACACACGAGTTACCGTCCAAATGAGCGTCCAAGATCATTTCACTTCGTTCTGGCACTGCCGTATCCTCTGCCAGGACAACTCGAATTGTTTCCTCCGTCTTTCGATGTAGTACGATTTCCTCGCCATTTATTTTCAGAACATTATTCTTGAAGTCCAGTTCAAATCCCTTGGTGTTCATAATGTCCATTCCAAGAATAAGTTCATCCTCAATTTCAGCTACCAGTGCTCGATGTTCAAACGACACGTTTCCAATGACAATTGTGATGTTGGTCTCACCGCGAATGGTAGCGGGATCTCCAGTTGCAGTACGTAGTCGCCAGCTGGTCGGAGTAATTCTTGCTGCTGTTCCAACAATATCTGGTCTAATGATAGTTCTCGTTGCACCCGTATCTAATAGCAACAGTCTCTCTTTTCCATCGACTAGTCCATCGACAAAAACACTATTAGACGGGTGTTGAAGAGATGCGACTCGTGCAATTTTCTTTGGGGCTTGCTTCTTAGAGGTTGACGATTGCCCCTTACGGTCAACCTCCTTTAGTTTTCCGACGAGGGTGACGTTTCCTTATTTCTAGGGCAGCGACTACGGACATGTCCAACCTTACCGCAATTCCAGCACCGAATTTGCCTCTTTTCCAACATGCCCTCGACGACTCGCCTAATTTCTGCTTCATTGCAGGTTCCTTCTTCAACACCTTCCTCCACCCTACGGACCTTAGCTTGACCTCTGCAACTCTGTTTAGCAGCTTCGAATTCCAAAGCTCGCGCCAAAGCATCCACCAACTTGCTGGGACGAGCGAGAGTCAGAGCTTGACGGGTCTCAATATCACGCAGACCATCTAAAAATGCCTGCACGGCTAGTCGTTCCATGACGTTCTCCGGCGTAGATGAGTATGCCAAACGAACTAACCGCGCTATGTCCGCTTCGAATTCCTGCAGCGATTCGTTACTTTTCTGATAGCGGTTCTTCAACTGCGAGTGGTAGACATGCTCAAGATGGGACTGACCATATCGCATTTCCAGGTGTCGGACAAGTTGGTGGTAATCCTCTTGTTCTTCAAGAGAAAGCGTCTGCAATATATCCGTTGCATCGCCGCGTAGCGCTAACGTCAGCGCTGTAGCCTTCTCCGCCAATGACCAACCATTTCACTTAATTTATTTATCGCGAATTTATTTATTTAAATGTCTTTATTGTTCAGTTTTTTTTTTTCACACTCACACCGGACACCAATGTAACGTTTTATTTATTTCGGGTTCGTGAGGTGTGAAAAATTAAACTCGTACATTTAAACTAACACTATTTATTTAATTACTACAACTACTGACTAATTTATTTTTATACAATTTATCTTCAGCGTTGTAAGCCGCGCCGGTTTAAATAGAACTGTTCCGTCCCGCGTCGAAACCCCGCGTTATATCCACCTATAGAAGGGTCGCGTATCTACGAGAAGCCTCCAGCGCGCGAAGTCGAACCGTCGCGAATAGTCGTGGCGTTTCTGGGCGTCTTACGTCAGCACAGGTTATCGGCTGCTTTGGTCAGCCGGCGTCAAAACAGGCAGGGGCGGACTGGCCCAGCGTTCGTAACAATATGTATATAATAACATATTATTACCGAAAAAAAGCAATAAAGAATGAACCTTAATATAATAAAAATATAATAAAAAAAACTTTACCTGAGTGTTAACAAAGTCTTATCATGTTTGTTCTTATTAAAATGTTATGAAATTTAATGTGCTGAAGTAATGTGCTCAAGTATGAATTTTTCAGTTTTCAAAAATTGTCAGGATTTTGTACCACTTTTGATACTTGATTTTTTTTCATTTTTTGAAGAGTGTACAAAAATAATTTTTGGTTGTACAAAAATGTACAAAATTCGATCTTTTTAATGGTATAATTAAAATTTTATTTTGGAAAACGTGTACACAGACCTCAAGTTTGAGTACCATTTTTTATTTCTATTTCGTCCGGTTAAACAGGATGTACAAAAAATCATTCTTGGTTGTACAAAAATGTACAAAAATCACTCTATATGATGACGTTTAAACATATGGATTTTTAAGTTTTCAAAAATTGTCAGGATTGTGTACCACTTTTGACACTTGATTTTTTTCATTTTTGAAGGGTGTACAAAAATAATTTTTGGTTGTACAAAAATGTACAAAATTCGATCTTTTTAATGGTATAAATAAAATTTGATTTTGGAAAAAGTGTACACAGACCTCAAGTTTGAGTACCATTTTTTATTTCGATTTCGGCCGGTTAAACAGGGTGTACAAAAATCATTCTTGGTTGTACAAAAATGTACAAAATTTGTACAAAATTCTCATGTGGTCTTTGTTTGATTTTGAAAAAAATGGTACTCAATCTTGAGGGAGCCCATTTTGTTGGCAATATTAGAATGTCATGTATTTTTTGGCAAACAATTTCTTAAACATTAAAACTGTTCGATTGTATTCCAAGGATGCCAACATGATTGGCGAAGCGCGTGTCGAGTACATGACATATATTATTTTGTTTCTGCGTCGACAGTTGCCTTCCCACTATTCATATATGGGACGTTTCACGCCAAACGGATCACCTACCTACACAAAAATTGATTTGACCGATCAAGACCTACGAGGTCTTAAAATATTCATCTAGTGAAAGGCTTCCAAAAGCAAAGTGGCGTTTTGAGAAATTCAAAATGGCGGATACAGTATGGCTCCTGAAAGCTTCCAACTTTGGGGGAAAAAAATTTAAAACGCACGCCAAAAAAAAGTTAGTTCATTTTTGAGATTCTATGTATGCTTTCCGATGTATTTTGACCTCTTAAACACGGATCTGACGTTAAAATTAAGCTGTCGCGTCAAATTTTTTTCTAACCTCAAAAAAACAGGAAAAAATATATGAAAATGCGCAAAATAAAATGGAAAACGTGCATTTTTCGGATCCTCCTGTTTGTCTATCAAAAAAATGAATCCACGGAATCCAAATCCATCTCCTAAGTTAAGTCAGCATGTCTCACTTATTCCTAATCTCAAAAAAAATCGGTCTCAAATCTATTTTTCTTGAAAGGATCTTCAATTTCAAATTTTCAAATTTTCGATTTAAAACCCCCGTAATTTCACCAAAATTACGGGGGTTTTAGAGGTCGCTGATTGCGAATCTGAAGTCAAATCGACAAAATGCAAGATGGCGGATCCAAAACAGCAGATGATTTATTTCAAAAAGCAATCGATGTACGCCACATTTGATATAGGGGGGTATTCGGGCTCGCTCGATCGTGAATACACTGTCAGATTTGTAAAATTCAAGATGACACATCCAAGATGGCAGACATAAAACCTTGGAAATCATCAAAACACTGCCATAACGACTTCAGGTCACTCAAGGACCGAGGTTTTCAAGAGCTCTGATAACAAATTTTCCATTGAACGAATTCCACCTCATCCGTCTTGATCGGTCAAACCAATTTTTTGTATAGATAGGCGATCCGCTTGACGTGGAACGTCCCATATACATACACGGTGGAGACTTTAGCTGGAATATATTCGCTAGCGGGGTGGAGAATGATTTTTCAAAAAATTCCCGAGACACGTCAACTTTTAAATGTATTTACCTACATTTTGCAAGTAATATCAAAAATATAGCCCTTCAGGGGTGGCTGAAACCACCCTCGACATGGTTTTTTCAAATGCAACCCTATGGCTTGTGACCCCTCATTGTAAAGCTGGTGGAAAGAGGAATCCAACGCACTGATCAAATTTTAATTTTTAGTATGTTTGTAGGGTTGCATACAATTAAAACAATTTAAAAATTAAATTTATTTTCAACGTAACAATTGTTCAAAATGTGCACCATTCACTTGTTGGCAGCATCCCAGTCTGTGGTAGGTTTCGTCCCTTACATTACGCAACATTTGCGGTGTTATTTTTCCGATTTCCTCTCTTATCCTTTCCTGCAGATCTGCTATGTTGTTGGGTTTCTGAATGTAAACCCTACTTTTAAGGTGTCCCCATAAAAAGAAATCCAGTGGTGTAAGATCTGGTGATCTTGCTGGCCACTCAATATTACCTCGTCTCCCAATCCACTTACCGGGAAAAATTCTGTCCAGATACTGACGAACAAGGGCAGCATAGTGTGGTGGGGCCCCATCTTGCTGAAACCATAACCTCTCGTCGGTCACGTTAGGGTTTAAGGGGTTTGGAAATAAATGACATAGCACTGGCATTAGTTCGTGCTGGAGTAAACGCAAGAATCTTGCTCCATTAAGAGTGCCATCAAAGAAAAATGGGCCTACAATTCTTGTATTATTCCGGCCCACACATTAGTTTTCTGTGGGCGCTGAGTATGAAGTTCCCTCATCCAATGGGGGTTCTCTTCAGCCCAGGAACGACAATTTTGGCGATTTACGTGCCTATTTAATGTAAAAGTAGCCTCGTCAGAGAAAACTATCCACTCTAAAGATAACTGGTTTTGATCAATACAAGTCATCAATAAATCGCAAAATTCCACTCGTCGATCTGGATCTTTTTCAAGTAGCTCTTGAACAGCTTGCATTTTATATGGGCGTTTTTTCTCATATTTAAGTATTTTTAAAACTATTTTGTGATTAAGCAACACTTTTCTAGAGCAAGCAACAAATTCAACTTCGTGTCGTCATCAACAACAGCCTGCCTCTTACTCGGTACTTTCCTCACATGACCCATCCTCGATATTGTGCCTCAATTTTACTAATGGTACCTTGATTTAGTGGTGGCAAGTCAGGATGCGTTTCTCGAAACAAGCGAACAACTTCGCATTGAGTTCGCGCCCTATCACCATATCCAATCATCATCAAAATTTCGATTTTTAGTGATTCAGTTAAATAAGACATTTTCACCAATTTGAAATAACACTTCGTTTCAAACTCTGAATACAGCATACAAACTAAATTACTCTTTGCTGCCGTGTAAAAACACTAGCAAAAAATAACAAATATCAGTTGTGGCAAAAAATTGCTTGGAATTTTTTGTGGGGACATGAAAAGTAAGGTTTACATTCCAAAACTAAACAACACACATTTTGAGTACGAAATTGTTGCGTTAAAAATAAATTAAACTATAAAATTACGTTTTAATTGTATGCAACCCTACAAACATACTAAAAATTAAAATTTCATCAGTGCGTTGGATTCCTCTTTCCACCAGCTTTACAATGAGGGGTCACAATCCATAGGGTTGCATTTGAAAAAATCATGTCGAGGGTGGTTTCAGCCACCCCTGAAGGGCTATATTTTTCATATTACTTGCAAAATGTAGGTACATACATTTAAAAGTTGACGTGTCTCGGGAATTTTTTTGAAAAATCATTCACCACCCCGCTAGCGAATATATTCCAGTTAAAGTCTCCACCGTGTATTTGTTTCCTACACAATATTATTTCCTACACAAGTAACTAGTAGATTTTTGCACGGTTGCCGTATTTTATTATGAAATGATACCACACTATTCATCGTATTACATACAGCGGGGATTGTACAACAGCACCAGCTGATTGCAATAAAATCAAATTGAAACAACACGCCGCGTATGTGTTAACATAACATAACAACAAGGTGTCGCGTATGCCACTCTATTATAAAACAATTGTTAATACACTAACAAGTAACACTACCCAACTGTCAATCACCGATTTAAGTGAAACTTTGCACACTCATAGAATACTAAAAAATATTGAACCCCTGTTTTTTTTTCTTCCGGAATATGCTTTTTAGGGGTAGAAACTACCCCTAAAAGGTGGTAAAAGCAAGAATCGCCGTAAATGAAATTAAAAAATACCAAAATATGTTGCAACATAAAATTTAATATGATTTACAATTTAATAACATGTATTGAAGTACATACATTTTTTTATTTCCAAAATCTTAAGTGGCTTGCACTTCTTTTCTTGGGGACGTCTGCGGCCTGCAAAAGAACTTTTGCAAATCTTGCCGTACTACAAATACTCAAATTGCTTATTAAAATAAATTACATTCTCTAGAGGACACAAAATTATTCAAAAATATGAATTTATAAAAAAAAATTGTTGGAACTTTGCCATTTTTTTAAAAATTAATTTTTTGAATAATTTTATGTACCTCTCTAGAGAATGTGATTTATTTTAATAAGCAATTTGAGTATTTGATGTACGGCAAAATTTGCAAAAGTTCTTTTGCAAGCCGCAGACGTCCGCGTCCCCAAGAAAAGAAGTAAGAAGGGGTTAGACCCCTCTGGAATTTTTTTTTGAATTTTCTTTTTGCTTAAATGTTGTAAAAACATCCCAAGAGTGATGTCCAAAAGGAATTATTGATAGGAAAAATGTTTAACAATTATTTTTAACCTAAATAGTGAAACAACTATGCCACCCGAAATGTTCGAAAATAACCGCTCTGCTGCGGTAGTTTTAGTATCATGTAGCCTAGCATTTTGGAGTATCTGTGGCCCGATCGATGCCACACATCACACACCACACAATTTGCAAATAATGATATATGATCCTGGTATAGCAGACTAAAGGTGAAAAAATTAACATGCCTGTATTTTGAAAATTTCATGAAGTAAACACGTCTTGAATCTTTAAACGCGTTTTCCTCGAAAACATGTTTTTTAAACTGGTGGGCAGTATAACTCGCGCAAGTTTTATCCGATCGACTTGAAATTTTGATTATAGCTTTTTAAATAAATTGTCTAAAACGGTACAGAACAAAAATATGTTATTTTAGCCTGGGTCATTTGTCTGCCTTGGGAATTCCATGACGTGCCGATTGTCGCCAAAATAACATAGTAGATGTCCTCTTGGTGACAGATATCCAATTGTAAAATTAGATAGTAACCCTTTCAGCCATGAACGCTCAGAAATATACTTTCCAAATACATAAGTACATATAAAACGTTTCTTCAGATAAATTTCCAACGTCACTTTTGTGCATTGCGTAATCTCTTGTGTGTACAAATTATTCGCTGTAAAACTCGCGACGTTATGTCTACTCTTCGTAGTTTTATACCTATAGGGTGAAGTAAACCGACATGTAAACTCAAATTGAGTACGCGAAATATGGTCATATATAATTTTGAAAATAGCTGACTTGACTTTTGTATCATTTTATATACATTAGGAATATTGAAACATCTAAAACTATGTAAAAATGACCGTCCAGTATAACATTATTATTTTACTCTGGTGGAAAATTTTGACATAGTAACCTAACATAATTTGTAAACAGATAAACTAACTACCTGTCTTACGTATACTGGGTATCTCATATTATACAATTTAACGAATTGTGTTCTCTCTTGTGTACAATTTCGAGTCCATTTATTCATAAAGTAATGTGTATTCTTGAATTACAAATACCTGCGTGGTATTACGTATTCAATTAATTCAGTAGGAATGTACGTAAAGTTAATTAACAACAACCTTACTCAGAAGTGGTGCATTATAAATAGGTATGTTTTAAAAATAGAACGCTAAGCATTAATTCCAATGCTACTCATAATTCACTCATTTTCTTTACACCAGAAGTCAACAGAGATGGAAGGATTATTCCACGTTTGCGATAAAGTGTGATAACACAGTCCAACAACAATAAAAAAGGTCATGATTTGGGGGACTGACTATAGAAGTCCTATTTATGTTTCGACGCTGAATCCGATTCCGGAATCCAAAAAATCCGTATACCCATTTCATTTTTGTGTAGAAGCGAAATAATCCTTCCAAGGGGGTAAACTGACGAATGTAAATGGGCGTGTTTCTTATTCTCTTAGGGGATAAATGTGAATTGGGGAGTTTTAACGAACAAGGGTATGTTGAAGACTTTCGCGAAGAGGTGACCACCCTTCCGGAGGCGTTGATATACCCTGTGCAACCCCTGCTATCCCCTTTTCGATATGTAACTGCGTTATAAAAGTTGCTAGCTTGCATGCTAACGATTTTAAGGGAGACACGTAATATGGTGATTGCCGCTCCGCTCCGGAAGTAACCCTTCAAAAGGGTAAAAACCACCCCCACCCAACTACCCTTAACTCCCAAGAAGGATTCAGAAGCCTCCCAGGAGTAGAAACATGCACTTTGGGAGTTCCAATGGTGAGAGGAGAGAAAGGGAAATCCACTGGCATCTCCATCTCGATTCGAAATTCGGAGAGGGATGAAAACCAACCCCCATCCTCGGGATGAAAATATATGACTGGAAGAAGGTGCGGAAAGGAAATGAGAGAGAGAGAGAGCGTTTTCCCAACCGGGGGGCGGGGGCCCCCCCCCCGGGGGGGGGGGAAAGTAACTAAGCAGGGTTCTCGTTAATGCACTGGGATCACTCCGCAGTAGAAACAAGGAACATTTCCTTTCCGCACCCACTTCCAGTCCCCTTTTCATCCCGAGGGTTTTTTTTTTTTTGAGATCGGGGTGGTTTCCACCCGCCACCCCTGCATTCCTCATCTAGCAGAGGCGGTTTTTACCCATTTGAAAGGTTGCTTCTGGAGCTGCAATCACCCTTTTCCATGTCTCCCTAAAAGTTGCTAGCATGCAAGCTAGCAAGCAACATTCATAACGCAGTTATATATCCGGAGAGTGGTCACCACTTCGCCAAAGTCTTTAACTTGCCCGTGCTTGATAAAACATGCCTATTCACACTTATCCTCTGAGATACTGACATTCGTCAGTTTACCCCCTTTGGAGGGATTATTTCGCCCCGACACAGAAATTTAATGGATATACGGATTGTTTGGAACCCCTGAAACGGATTCACCGTCGAAAAATACATAGGAATACTATAGTCAGTCCCCCAAATCATGACCTTTTTTGTAGGTCTGTGTAATTGGCGTACAACCAATGTTTCATGGGATATACAGTATAAAATAACTTTCATAATAAAACATCTACAGACTAGGCGCTCCAACTTTTTAGAGAAAAGCAATATTCATAACGCGCTGAATTTCCGCAAAACTATTCTACCTACGTAACAGTTTTCCAGGTTATTATGTGCCGGGAGAGTTAGAACGCCGCGGGAGTGCTCAAAGAATGCTGTAGCGTACATTTAAGCGCAGCGTGGCTCATCTTTGCGAGAATCGGATTGGCGGGTGCAAGTCCGGGAACCTACACCGACATGCAGCGAAATTCCTCGAATAGTAGGTGCGTTCCGAGTTTTCAGCGCGAATAGTTTGTGGGGTGGGGGTGTACTGAAACTAAGCTTGTTTTATTCAGGCACTAAACTCGCGATAACACTCGAGACGCGCACTACTTAAATTAGTTCTAAGAGACCTACTTTATCGAGAATTAGAGGTAAGTGACTACGGAGGAAAAATTCGAATGAATTTAAATTCTAGACAAGCACGAGGACGTTCTTCTTAAGAAGTCTACTCAGTAGGACGATTAATTTGGTGTAATAAATGCGATTTTGGTGCTAATGGCTAAAGAAAATCAATTATGTGAAAGATATTCTTGTTGACGGTCAGGTATACATATGTATGTAGACCAGAATAATAATAAAAAATACACATACACCGTGTCTTTAAACACATTCTCTGCACATTCTTCAGCACATTCCTTTCCTATTTTTTTTTGTGAAACGAAAGATACAGTAACATAACTTTCAAGCCCTTTTAGTTTTTAGTAGGGTTGGAGGTTCTGGTACATCCTTTCTAACTAACTGTTCTTTTATCTTTGAAAATGTAAAAGCTTCAAGCTTAGATTTTATTACAGCTTCATAGTCGCTTTTTGTTGTTGCACGATTCACAAAACCAATACAGACCAGGAGTTTTTGTATGCTTAAAAACGTCTAGTGGAATTCCAGTACAGTCAGAATAAAAAAGACGACCACAAAAACCAGCACATGATAAGGATGGTGTTTTTCGTCGTTCAACTGGTTTGTCACACTTACCGCATACGGAACTCATTTTATTAATATCAAAGCTGTTTTTGTACTTACAGCGTTACCAATTTATTGGTATCAGGTAACATCACTTTAGATAAACTATTATGATAAATATTAATATACTGAGTGTCTCTTATCTTGATAAAACCTCTAAAAAATAGAACTATTTTATTCACTTTATATTTGACCTGATGTATTGATTTGTTTTTTTTATTGATATTATTTTTTTATGTAGAATCCAGTGGCATAGTCAGTCCTTGTCTCCCATCGTCTGTTCTTTCGTTTTTTAAATGGATCACAAAGTACATTTTTATTTGATTTTCAAATTTCAAAAATATCACTATTCGTAAGTTTCATTTTTATATTGATTGCTATTTATAATTTTTACCTGTTTTAGAATGTTCATGTGGGTCACATCAATGTATAAATATTGTTCTATACAGTTTTTTACAAACTAAGTAGTGCATAAACCTCGGCATAAACTATACAGGGTGGTCCTCCGGGAACTGCATCGATCAATTATGGGAAGGCTATAATTATAAAAAATCTGAAAATTTGGTGACATACTAAGGTCGATGGGGGACATACGCCTAAAATATTTTCACGTTAATCGCACTTCCGGTTATACCGGAAGTAGATGTCAACTTTGTTATTTTAAATGGAATGCCCTGTATATTAATACAATTTTAGATTCTGTGGTGAATTCTAAGAATATTTCATGTATAATGTCCTATATCTATGTCCTATACCTAAGTTTAAGCGGTTTTGAGATATTTAAGTTTTTTTATGTTAAAAATGACGTCTGCAGGCCCTAAAATAATTACCAATTTTTCCTATAAGAAAGCCTTTATTATTCAATTCAATTTGGGTCGGAGTTGATTAGACTACAATAGATTTTTTTGTAATATTCTGATAACTATAATTACAGAGTGTTCAAAAAATGAGATCAAACATGAAATTGAGAAAAATTCCAAAAATCAATTTTTTTTCAAATGGAAACCCCCAATTTTCTAGATTTTATCTTATTTAGCATTAAAAATAAGGGTAAGTTTGTATAAGATTGTTTATTCTAAAAATTTGTAGTTTTGAAAATATCGCCAATCTAAGTAATTTAAGGACAGTTTCTAGTGAAGCGTCTGTTAGTTCTTTTGGTTCTATTGTTGTAGCCCCAAAGTTCGAATGCCTAATAGCTGCCAGTGCTGGGCATTCGCATAATATGTGGAAGGGGGTTTCTTCCTCATCGCTACACCTCCTGCAATCGGGATCATTTTTCGCCCCAATTGTGATGAGATGTCGCATGAGTGGGCAGTGTCGTGTGAACAGTCTTACTATCCATCTCAGCTGATTTCTACCTAGTTTTATAAGGTATATTGATTTATTCTAGGATGGTTCGCCAATGAACATCCGCGACTATTTCAACCCTGGGACTTTCGCCCAGTGAGAAATATGTTTTTCTCTTAATAGGTCCTTCATGGCCCTCCTGGCTGGTACGCCAGACCACAGCTGGGTTCAGAAGCTATCACTGGAACCTCAGCCCCTTTCTTTGCGAGAAAGTCCGCTCTTTCGTTCCCTTCATGGGTAGGCATATATAAAATATATGGTTTTGTATTCTGTCATTTTGATTTAGTTAGATATTTGTTTGTTACTTACAAATCATTTATTTAGTCCGTAATATAGTTTTCTAGTTTTTTCTAGACTATTATTTAATTAATCCTCTTTATCTCTCACACTGTTTGTTATAGTTCCTAGATATTTGTATTAGCCACTTTGTTGTATTTTTCTGTTGTCTGGTATTATATTCATGGTTTTATTTTTCCTCTCTCTATCTTTAGTCACTTGTACCACTTGATTTTTATTTATATTTATATCGAGTCAATATTCCTTGGCCACCTTTTTCTATGCTTTCTGATTATGTTGTAGTTTTTCTTCTGAGTCTGCCATTATAACTACATCGTCGGTTTGCGTAAATATTGTCTTTATTGATCGGACTCCTGTATATTAGAATCTGCAAAAAATGATTTCTTGTCTATCAATTCGCTACCACGTTTCGCTCTAATTGAATAAAATTGCCTACAAACCCTTCGCTTGCGCTTACCAACCCCTTCACTATCCCCGAAACTTCGCAAATAGTTCTAATAGTTTCCGCCGGTAAAAACTCCGTTAATGAAGCACTACCCCGAGGAACAAACAAGGACATCATTAACATCTCTCGAATATTTCGCTTAAACAGTTTACACAGCGGAACCGCAGCGCACGGCCGCGATAATTATAAAACTAAACTTGTAATGAGTGCAAACGAAACTGCAAGAAGCGGGGGTAAATAAATTTTATATTCCCGACGCTAATGAGAGGCAAATTATGTAATAGGCCCCATAAACTTCGGTTACTTTTACACAGTTCATACCGTACGGTTAAAACCGTACTGGGTGTTCCATTTAACCTGACAAATCGTGACAATATCTCGAAAACTACACATCAGATAGAAAAAATTGGTTAATGAATTTTTTCGTTGGGAGCATCCAATAATACAAACTCGAGATCACTCCGTTTTTCTGAGTGATACTGATCTTCGGCGTAGAAACAAAAACTGACGTTCCACGAAACACCGAACTACTATACTGTTCTCACGCGTTTCGCCAACTATGTTGGCATCTTCAGGTAAGTTAAACTAAATTCTTAAACTTACACACTTGCACTATTTATATCTAATTTGTCATCATGGTTCACTGAACTGTAACATATGTCTTTTTGTCAGAGTAAACAGGGACTAGTGGTATTGGACCATTTTCCTTATTTCATGTCTTTATCCCCAACTTTAATTTGTAAAATGTTCACGAACGAGTTTGAAAATTTGCCTATGCACACGCGTTAAAAATCTAGTAGTTCATTACAATTCAAATATTCCAGTTCGGAAGTGAAATTTTGATCTCGTTTGATGTATGCTCATTGTTTCCAAGTGTCCCAATCCTGCAAACTTTGGACTACCTCAGGGAATTACTCGAATTAAATGGTTTGGACGATAAAATTATTAAGGAATTCATTCGACTTACTAGTATTTGTATGAATCAAAATTGTTTTCAGTATAATGGTATGCTGCTATGTACGAAGTTTTATACGTCGCGTAAAAACTATACCTCCAGAAAATTTGTTATAAACAACGCCATAATTAATTTATCGACATTCCGCATACGGCATATGATGAAGGACATGTACAAAAAACTGCATGTGCAAAAAAATTTGGCACTTGCGAAAAGCTCCTATTTTGTTATAACAAATTGTCAACAATTAGCGATTTTCCGCATTCAATTGATTATAACTCGGGAACTATTTATCGCACAGAATGCCGATTGCGGGAGCTTATTAACAACAAAAAAAGGCAACTTTTTGGAAAGTTTCATGACGATACGATTATTATTAACCGATATAACTAAATTTGTTTAAAAACGGGGTTTTTCGCAAATTTTGCTCGATTTCTCGTTAAAAAATTCATTTTGCAATAATCGAACATCGAACACATATTTCGATGGTAAAATTAATAATAAACAAATTTTGTCTCTTGATATTTTTTCGTAAGACGCATACTTTTCGAGATAATTCGAAAAAAATGGTGTTTCAGAAATAATTTGTTTATTTCTGATTCTAATATGCAGGCACTTGCGTATTCCGCCTTCTGGATCTTTACCGTTGGGACTTTTTTGGACTATTTTGTCAGTCAAACAAGTCGCCGTTACGAAAGCCTTTTTTGTATTCACGCGTTCGCCAACTATGTTCACATGGACTAAGGTAAGAGTTAAGTTAATTAGGTTTATAAATATGAAAGGTAAATACGTTTTCATTTTTATGTTTTTTCTATTACCAGAAGAAGGGAGTTTTAGAACTGAAGAAGAAAACGCTCAGGGTTCAAATATTCAAAAAACTTATGGTTTTAAATGAAGGTTAGCGTTCTATCTAAAGTTTTCATCAAAAAATAATTAACATTCAGTTCTTAAAACAATTTAGTAAATGTTCAAGTTTAATGCTTCATTTTGTAAGGTAAATACAATGTCGTACATGCTTGATCTTCATAGATATTGGTTTTATCAGTTTGTTTATCAGTTGGTGGGACAAGTACCTAAACGCGATATTGTTAGGGTCTACAGAGAGCAAGAAATTTCAGTTTCGACAATCTATCAGACAATAAAAGATTGTCAGGAGTGAGGAGGGTATCCCTTGTATCAATTGACCTAAAAGTGGACGACCCAAAGTTTTAACCCAACTTAAAGAGAAATATTTGATTGAAAGTGCAAAAAAAACACATTGGGAATGTCAATGCATAAGTTATCTCGAAGATACCATATTTCACGCTCGACTGTTAGTCTAACATTAGTCAGAAATAATCTAAATTATCGTAAGAGAAGAAAGGCTCCAAAATACGCCGCCGCTCAGTTGGAAATAATTCCCAGGTGTTGCTGTGCTTTGCGACGCATTCATTTTCGTGAAAAAGTTATCGTTGTGGATGATGAAAAATATTTCACGATGTCTAACTCGAAGATCAAAGGTAATAACGGTTTCTATATGGACAGTGTATAAGACACTCCCTGACAAAGTTAAATTCAAAGGCAAAATCAAGTTTGAAGATAAAATTTTGGTGTGGTGTGACATATCAGAGGCTCCGTTTATGACCGCATGTTGGACGTGTTCGAGGTGAAGCTATCACTGCAGACATTTACATACGAAAATGCTTCACAAAACTTCGACATTTTATAAACACACATCATCCCAAGAACCAAATAATGTTCTGGCCTAACCTCGTGCCATTACGCCAGAAGAAAAAGAGACTGGTTAACCACAAACGGCATCAATTTTGTTCAGAAGAGAAATGTGTAGCTCTCCAAATGTTCCTCAGGAGAGGCCCATTGAGAAATTTTGGTCTCATTTGAGCAAAAAAGTATATAATGGGGTTCTGGAGTGAGTACTGGAACCTTCGGCGTAGAAACAAAAACCGGACGTTTTCCACGAAACACCGAACTACTACACTTTTCTCGACGCGCGTTTCGCCAACCAAGTTGGCATCTTCAGGAGAAGATTAAAACTGAAAGATAAAATTTTGAAACTTTTAAAGTTTTAATCTTCTCCTGAAGATGCCAACTTGGTTGGCGAAACGCGCGTCGAGAACAGTGTAGTAGTTCGGTGTTTCGTGGAAAACGTCCATTTTTTTATATGGTGGGGGTTGGGAAGTCCAAAATGAGGGACAGTTAAGACGCAGAATCTTTCAAAAAATTCGGGTTCGAAGTTGCTACCCTCCAAAGACTGATGGGCCATGTAAGAACCAAAGTAAATGCCATAGATGAGCATGAGCCTTTATCCATCATATAAATGTTATGTTTAGTTGAATTAAGACTGTGTAAGAATAATACTGTTGTTAAAATGTAAAAAATAAAAAAAAAAGGACTTACTCTTTTCCGAAATCTTTTGAGACATACGTTATTTATAAAAAAAATGTTTTTTAAATTAGTGTTATAATTTAGTTGTCACAGCTTGTATATCTCGAGAACTACAGAAATTGTGGCTTGTCTAACAATTTCATTAACAACTAGTGCGATAACAACACATGTTTATTATTTGTATTTAAGAATTGTGGATGTTACTAATTTAGCTGGAATATTTTTTTTTTCAAGTTTGTGCCATTCTCGGCGTAAAGGTATTATTATTCAAATACTGTTGCATGGCACCGGAGAATTCCAGCCGTAAGGAATTTTTTATTGACTTATATCGCGTTCACGTGACCCCCACAGAATGTAATCAATACGCCGCACGATATTATTGCGAAAATCCATGCGACACAACAGCCTCACCACGTACCGCTGGGAATAAGCAAATATTGAATTAATTACCGGAATTGTACGCAAAAGGAAATAAAAAACAGGAGCTTTGATGAACTAAAACAGGCATATACAGTGCATATAAAACAGGCATATAAAACAGGCATAACAGGTATTTGAGAACCTGAACGCACCTTTAATTTTTTTTATTACCAGCCAAGCTGGACGATTTTTGATGCAAAATGTAGGACCCAATTCTATTTTTGAACAGAATGACACGTTTGGTATATTCAATCCGGTGCCTACTATAGTATTTTTATGGAGTCGAAAATAAAAAAAAATCCTTAATTACAGTTATTTTCCTTTTAAATGGTATATAATACACTGATGGCCTTTGAAAATGCAATACCCTGAATGAGTTGAGTAACATAACTCAAACTGCGTTTAAGTAATGCATTATATTAATAAAGCAATTGATTACTTGTAAGTTGTACTGATAATTAATAAGATAGGTGTCCCCCACGTACTCTTATAGCAGCTTCTAGACGCCTTGGTAGTGAATCAAATAGCGTTCGAATGGTCTCTTGAGCAATAAGATTCCAGGTAGCTTCTACCCTCGTCCATAATTCCTTTGTTCCACTTGCTGGTCTAGCATATGTTTGGAGTCTTTTTTCTATCACATCCCTTACGTTTTCTATGGGGGATAAACCTAGGCAACGCGAAGGCCAAGGAAGTCGTTTAACAGCATGTTCATTCACAAACTGTGTCTCACTTGCTGCTGCATGTGGTCTGGTATTATCATATGGAAATATGGCACCTACGTGATCCTGCAGCTAAGGTACTACCAGTGGTCGTAGCACTTCATCGATGTATCTCTGGCTATTTAAGGTACCCTGATCCATCAGAGAAGATGAGATTGTGCCATTCCTCCCTCCACAAATGCTTTTCTTGGCACCATTGGAGACGTAAACGATGATGTGGTACAGTCAGCGGAAGTCGCAACAACTGACATCATGACATCTGTCATGACAAGTGGCATCTGACTAACCGTAGCGATAAATGATATTGTGTAACCATTGCCCACTGTTGAGCTAAGTGGGTTGCTGTTTGTGTTCGGTCCCTTAATGCTAATTGATGAAGGTGGCGCTCTTTAGGTTCTTTACAAATTTTTTTTTTTTTTTTTTGTTCTGTCAAAAAATAATTTCTTTTAAATTTAATTTTTGTGTTGATTTTTAACTATTTTCAAATATAGTACAGTTTTTGTGATATTACTGATTGTGTTTATGTGATTACTCAGATTAGTGACTATTATTTATATTATAATCACTTAGCCAGTGCCGGTGAAAGTATTGAGACGTTTTTACGATCGCGATTGGGTATATACATCCAACAAAACTTATTAATGAGAATGGATTCTGCCAAGAAAGCTAAAAGAAATAGGTGTGCCTATCGTCCATGCTTTTCCCAAAGTGATGGAAATACAAGTTTTTTTTTCGTTTCCAATGGATCCCCAAAAGTATGTAAAGTTGGAGACTACAAAAATTTATTTACCTATAAGAATATATGAATTATAAGAAATTTATATTTTTAGGGCTGCTGTTTGGATTAAAGCGTGTAATAGGGATGATTTATGTAATATAAATCCAGACGTATTACATAAAAATTATCATTTGTGCGAGAAACACTTCGAAGAGAAATATATTTCTAGAGGTGCAACTCGTAAACGTATATTTGAGCAAGCTTTCCCTACAAAAATTTTACATGTCCCAACATCTACATGTGTACAAGGTAACGAATACGTTTAAACAAAATAATTTCCTACTTGTGTAGATATGCGTTATGTATCAAAATGTTTGAATTTTTAATTTAATATCAATAGGTATTTAGGTTTCGACAAATACTTTTCTAATACACATTTTTAAGTAGAATTGGTTTTCATAAAACAAAATTTATGAATGCTTCGGTTTTTGAGATATAGATATACTTATTATATGCACGTAGACATATTTTTTAATTTTTTTTGCTTATCTTTGTGTCTACATCAAAAACTATTTGGTTTCTTATTTTTAATTTTAGAATTTGTAGCAGTGGAAGCTTAGCAGGTAAATCTCTCATTGTAACTAAAAAAAATATTGTAGCATTTCGTCCTTCAGATTGCAATATTTTTTTTTAGTTTTCATTTTAACTTTTGAGTAATAATAATGACCAACAGGACTAAATTTTCATTTATTATTCATTGTTTATTAATTTCCTATTATTATTGACGTTAGCCATACTGCTCAAAATATTATCGAAAACTGGTAACCTATTATTCTTTATTTATTTTTAATTTTAAGGTCCAAGCAACAGTTTAGAAATACCTGTGGATACCTACCGGGACTGTGCCATTGGCGAGTACAACCAGCAGTGGAAGCATATAGATTATATATTTTTGGTAAATGTATATATTTACACAGAATACCCTCAAAAATGTCATAATTTACATTTACAAATTGTTTACAATTACAATTTACAAATTAATATTACTACATGTAAAAGTAACATGTAGTAATATTAATTTGCTTTATTAATCCTAAATTAATTATGATATTATGAAATTATTAAATATGAAGCAAAATATTTATACAAATAAAATACCTGAAAAGTACCTAATTACTCTATTGCCGTCTTTCCCTAAAATAATTAAGCCTAAGTGTATTCTTAACAAAACTTGATATAGACGATAGACTTTTTTTGGTTAGTGTGCGGGGACACTCCGGTCGGCGGCGAACTGCAAAAAGGCCCGAAGGGGCCGCCGCCGCCCGGGGGGTCGGTTCTGGCGCCCGCGCGGCGGCCGGGTCTCCTCCACCCCCCCGCGGATTCGCCTGCGGCCCCCCGGGGCGCACATGAAGAGGCAATTCGTGGTAAGGCCTTCGGACGCTCCGCGGCGGGCTGTCATTTATTTCATCATAAACTAGAATACAAAAGGTCATGACGTTATTATTGTTTATACTGTGTGTAGCAATTTCAATGGCCACCAGTGTACAATACAAAAGGGAAATAATAATTATAACACCACAACGTTTATAGAGGGTGTCCACTTTTTGCTAACTTCTAAACAATAATAACTTCTAAACAATAATAAATACGAGGTCGATTGAACTAAAAAGATAAGGGAGAAGTTGCATAATTTATATCTTGAGATGCCTCACAACCACCGTAAGTTGTCCAGATCTGGGAAAGGGCTCGAACGATTTTTATGAAATTTGATGTCAGGGGGTTTTGGTATGTTCTGAATGGATGAAGCCTGAATCACTTCCGGTGATACTGAAAACCGCAATTAATTTTGTCATTTTAAATGAAACATCCTGTATATTATTGTATTTTTGAATTCTGGAATAAATTTTAGGGATACCTTTATAAGTACTATACCAAACCTGTTCAGGTTTTGAGAAAAACAAATATTAAGTACCAATTTTATAAAAAAAGTACCGTATTACAAAACCTATAAAATTGATTTTCCATTATTCACAGAACATATATTTAACTCGTGTTAATGGTACAGCATGCGTTACTTATTGGAACATTCACTCTTCAATTTTTTTTATTATATAGGGTGTCCTCTGTTTTTCACAATTTCCAAATTATTCATCTTTGAAAACACTTTGTTATTTCAAATAGAACACCGTGTATATTTTATATTAGTTGGAAACAAGATTTAATTGTCTATGCATTGTATTAACACATCCCTTTACCTGTCTCTGACATTTTCTATAATAGAAAAGTCAAAATAGTTTTTTTTTAAGTTTTTCTCCGGTCAATTTTTTTTCGATAGCACGCCTATCAAACAGATATTTTTTTAGGTTACAGTATACGTTGCGTACGTAGTTTTCGCCACTTCTGATAAAAACTGAAAATGTTTGAGAACAGCAGAATTTTCCTATAATAATGACAAAAACACGCCAAAAATTATTATAAAGGGGTACTGCAAAAACATAAAGTTGTACTCTGATGAATGATGATGGTGAATGAATGATGAAGATCATGAAACGATGTACTGTAAAAATACGTTGTATTCTGAAAATATTCACATTTTTGGGGTTCAATTGGTTCCAACTATCACTCTTAATTCGCAGATCGACATAAAATTCGTTTGGTTTCTAAGGTGAACTCTATTTGATCAAAAAACGTAAAAAAAAATTGAAAAAAAAACGTTCTTCTAGCCTCAAGCGTATTTTGCAACCGCTCTAAATCAGTGGTTCCCAAAGTTTTTGCCCCGTAGATCACTAAACGTTTTTCGTGGACCCCCCTACCTGCCTAATACTGAATTTTCCTAAACGTATTAACTTAAAATGTGTTTTTCGCAGCTGATACAGTGCTGATACAGCTACAGATACAGCAGCTGATACAGTACTGCTCACTTTGATAGAGTTATTTGTATATATAATTTAGTAAGTAATTTCTTCTATAATGTCCATTATACATATTATGTACATACAATATGTATTGTGTTAAGTGTAACAAGTCACATACAGAACGTGTAAATGTTGATGACACACATTTACATCTCACGCAACCCCTTTTCTTTTTCTCGCTGACATAGACCCCCTGCAAGTCTAAATCGACCCTTGGGGGGTCCATATAGACCACTTTGGAAATCTATGCTCTAAATGGACTTTTTGAGATTGTTATGACCTACTGAAATGAAGACAATAGGTTCCACCCTAAGGACAAGATACGACCCAAATTTTGTTACACAATGCAAACAGAGATAGTTATAGGGACATGTTAATACAATCGATCGACAATTAAATGTTACGTTCAACGAACAAAAGTTTTACAGGGTGTTCCATTTAAAATTACAAAGTTTTTTAGATTAAAATATGAATAATTTGGTTAAAAGATACAGATACACAATATCCTGTATAAAAATTTGAAGAATGAATGCTGCAATAAGTAACGCATGCTTTACTGTTAACATGTATTAAATATAAATTCTGCAAATTTATATGTAGAAACAGCTATATAGGTTTTTCAAAATGATAGTGGAACTTTTAGATTTTCTCAACCATTCAGGTTAGGTATAGTAACTACTTCCCTATACAAGTACTCCTAAAATTTTTTCGTACAATTCAAAAATGCAATAATATGCAGTGTTCCATTTAAAAGAAGAAAATTAATGGCGATTTCCGGTACAACCAGAAGTGGTCCAGGTTTCAAAATATTTTCATTGAATTCAGAATGTTAAAAAAATCCCGCACACTAAATTTCAGAAAAATTGCGGATTTTTGCGGACTAAATTTTTCCTAAACTACATTTTCTGTAGTTTAGGAAAAAACTGAAAATAAAGAACTATAAAACACTATCACCTCGTTCGAATATATCGACTACGATTTAAAAGTTACCAGTAGTGGCGTCTGTGAGTCGGAAAAAACCCCGAAAAAAATGATCTTCATTTATCCGGCTCGAGAGTACCTCCCCCCCCGTTTTTGAGGATGCTGAACACGATGCCGGTGACAGAATGTCTCTTTGGGATAGCGCAACCCCCCAAAACGGCCAAAGACCACCCCCCTACATAATTTTGTTGTAAGAAAACGCCTATTCCCCCGTTTTCGAGGATGCTGAGCACGGTGGTGGTGTTGAAGATGACTTCCGACCCTCACCAACCCCTCCACCGGTCAAAACTCACCCCCCCAAATCGGCGGACGTTTTCGCCCCGCTCCCCCCTTGATATCAGGTGGTGGTGGATGTTTTTTTTCAAATCCCTTCAATCCCCAAATCAATAAATAAATCACCCCTTTCGGGGTGAGTTTTGGCTGGTGGAGGGGTTGGTGGGGGGTCACAAGGGATATTGAACACCACCATCATGTTCAGCATCCTCGAAAACGGGAGGACAGACGTTTGGTCGCTGATAAAAAAAAAATAAAAAATCACCCCCCTGAGGTACTCTCAATCCGGGTAAATCGAGATCAATGTTCGTCCGACTCACAGACGCCACTACAGTGCAATCTCATCGAAAGAGTGAACATGGAGCATTCAATAAAAGTAGTGACACCGGCATCGTCAAACTGGATAATATATAAAAAAAATTACACGGATGTTCTGGTTCTTAATACACCACACTGTATCTATTTACGACGAGGTACAGTACTGTAATAACGGCTGGTGGAATAATGAAACACGGGACCCACAACAAATTGAATTATCTAATACATAATGTCAACATAGTTGAGATCACGTTGCAGTTTTAATCATTACCATGTTGACATTCCCATGATATATATTAAAATTGCATTTTTGTAAAACTGCAACGATATTTATTATCCTCTGGTAATGCTAACATGATTCGCAAAACGCTAGAGTTAAGTAAGTGATTGAAATACCCTGGGACGAATTTATATAGGCTCGCCAAGAGCTTCAGTAAAATACAAATGAGTTATCTGAAGGCCTAGTGTATGCTCCTGGCATCGCTGATTAAGGCGTAAATAGTATCATTTTCAGGTAGATAAAATTCTAAACGCATTTTTCTCGAAACATTTTCAAAATTGGTGGAAGCGATAACTCAAAAACTAATCGTTCGATTTGGCTGAAATTTTGAGGACTTCTTCTTTATATAATTAGTTTTTTTTAAAAAAATCTAAAATGTGATGTTGTAAAATTGAATTATTATTGCAAAAATGATTGTTAAAAAACTGCGGAAAAACGTCTGTCAATCGTCAAATTTTTTTTTCACTTTTTTTTGGTTAATTGACAAATTGTAAATATTTTTTGCATACATTTATTTTCTAGGCTGTTACAGATCAAAATTACGACGTCCATAACTTCCACCGTTTTTTTATGGATCTACTTTGCGCCATCATACAGCCGCCAATTTTTTTCGTATACTTCCAATCTTCATTAACAATTGTTAATGAAGATTGGAAAATCATTCTTCAGACTTTCTTTCATTACGATCATCTAACTATTACGAAATAATAACTTCTTGATAAAATAAATTAAATGTGCAATTTTGACCTTTCTAATTGTACTTCCCCCCTTAAGTAAAAGTGCAGTGTTCTGGTGGTAATGAAAAAAATTTTTCTTTATATTTACTAAACTAACAAAGATATTCGTACCAAAATTGGTACGCAGCATACTGAAAGGGGTTGCCAGAATACGCAAGGGTATCAACCATCTTATGCTACCAGGGGCGGATATATGGGTTATCACCTTTAGAACATAGGCGGATCCAGAAGGTTTCTCAGGGGGGGGGGCATTTTAGTGGTAAATTAACAATGACCAGTGAGAGCCCATATTAGCGCCGCAGGCAAAAATTTCAAGGTCACGCGTTTTCCTAGAACTTCAGAAGTTTAATGAAAAATACATTTATACAAAAATACCGACTATCACAAGAATACTTTTTGGAATTTCTAAGGGTACCAAGGGGTGCCAAGGGGGGAATTTCTAAGGGTGCCCATGGCCCTCCCCTGGATCCGCCAGTGCTTCAAAAATTTATAAAAAAAAATATTTTGTTCCTGACAAAATCAAATTTATTGGTATTTTTAGATGGAATCGTTAATTCTGAACAAAAAACGTTTCTTGAAAACTTTTTGTCTCTTGCCCGTTGATCTGTCACCGTTTAACAGCAAATTCTTTTTTTTTATTTGCTTCATTTTCCAAAAAAAGTAAGTCACTAAGTTTATTAGATTTTTAGTTAATTAAGCTAAGTTTAGTTAGAATTTAGTTAATATGACTTAGAGAACAACGCAAACAGTGCTCTGATATATAATGCAAAACAATACGTTAGTTCAGTAAATATAAAAAAAAAAACATGTTTCTAAAAATTTCAACACTCTGTATCTCGAACAAGAAGCGTTTAAAGAAAAAAGTGTATAAAAAAAAACAATATTTTTTGATGTACTATCATACATACATACAAACTTTCGGTGCATAATATTCAATTGTTTTGTTTTTTTTTACAATATGGGTATCCTCCTTTTTATATTATTTCAAACTTATTTATACCTAAAAAATACGACTTTTTCATTAAATTTACCTATATATATATATTTAACCAGTCCTACATACTTTATGGTATTTTGACGCACTGAATCCGAATCCACCGTCAGAATTAAGATAGCGGGTCTCATTTTTTTTCTAACCTCAAAAAAAAAGTCAGAAATCAATATTTGTAAAAAAATGAATAGATTTATGCAAAGTTTAGAATATGGGGATTTTCGAGGTTGCTGATCAATCTGAAGTCATATTTTCAAAATTCAAGATGGCGAATCCAACATGGTGGACGAGATTCTCAAAAAAATCAATAGATTATTGCCAAATTTGGTATAAGGGGGTTTTTGGAGTTCCTGTTTATGAATCTGTCACCAGATTTCTGAAATTTCAACATGGCGGCACCGTACGACGCATGTGTGTTTGTAAAGGCAATGTAAACTAGATTAATTAACCTGAGCTTTGTTATTCGGGAGTTTTTTGGTATCATTGATAATTACGAATCTGTCATCACATGTCTAAACATCCGAGATGGTGGTCCAGTACGGCGGATACAAGGAATTCTATTCGAAATATAAAAGTGATGTAATTGTAACATCTTATATACTGAAATACATCTTATTTTCGAAAATATTTTCATAACATGTATTTTTTAATACCATACAGTTAACTTTTTATAAAACATTATCTTATATTTCATAAAATAAACGCAGTATGCTCCACATTGTCGCATTAATGAGCCACCCTGTATTTAAATGTCGTTTATATGTCAGAAATTGGCATTTGTTATAGACAAAAAATATTGAAAGATCTCAAAACTTTCTCTTCACAAATCAAAAAAAATACGCTGGACATATTTCAGATTCTAGTTGTTCGCTACACATTCATTATAGAACTGTACGAAATTTCGTCTTCTCGGATTCCGTGGGGTAAAATGAAAAACTTACCACGATTTCTCCTTTTCCATTTAAAAACGGAACGTGACAAACGACAATTTCAACGCGAGGATTAGCCCGTCTGCGGGCCACACCGCTCCTCGCACCACCGGCAATTACAGCGGCCGGTATAAATTATCAGGGGTGGGATTACCGACGGCAGGAAAATCATGCGAAATTAACGCAATCCCCGCCTTCCAGCGACTTTTAAGACAGCATGGGTCTCTTTATTGGCTATCTATAGCTTATATCCCTCGTTCCACAGGTGGATATTTTAGGTTTCGTTAAAAAATTCTCGTACCTAAAAAAATTACAAACACCAAAATCTCTATTCATAGAGCATAAAACCAAGAGGTTGGATGCTCCAACTCTCCCCTAAGCTACAATACCTCGTGCTCCAAAAAAAAAACTTATAACTTCCTAATGAAATCAGAAAAATACTAATATGCACAGCAAGCATTTAGTGATTCACTACGGTTCGCTCAAAAGAAAAAAATCAAACCCAAAAGAAAAAAAAAAAAAAAAAAAAATTTAAAAAAAACCCAAAAAAAAATTTTTTTAAACAAAAAACCCCCCCCCGGGGGGCCCCCCCCCCCCCCCCCAACCAACCCCCCCCCCCCCCGGACATTTAAAACCCCCCCCGGCGGGGGGAGAAAAAAAAAAAAAGAAGAGGAGGGGGAAGATAAAAAAAGAAGAGGGGGGGGGCTTTTTTCCCCCCCCCCCCCCCCCCTATAACTTTGGAACGGGTTCAGCCAATAGATAGATGAGGGATTGGCTTAGGGCTTAAAGGGTATTTTTGAAAACTCGGCGATGGGGGGAAGAAACAATGACATATTCTTATTCAGCATTAGAATAAATCTCCTGGTGCAAAAATTCAAGTACCTACCGTTACTAGTTATCGAAATACAGTGTGTTTGTTTTTTTTTTTTTTGGGCCACCCCTATATCTTTGGAACCAGGAGTCGGATTCATTTGAAATCTTAGCAAATTATCTCGGCAAATAATTAATCCCTGCTATGTGCATAATTAGGTAAGTTAGTGACAAAATTACTCCATAGGCGTGCGCTCTAGAGCACTGTAAAATGTCATTATTTTCAAAAACTGATTGGAATAGATAAATTCAATAACATATTCTTATTCAGCACTAGCATAAACTCACTGGTGCAAAAATTCATGTGCCTACTGTTACTAATTATCGAGATACAGTGTGTTTGTTTTTTGGGGGCCACCCCTATATCTTTGGAATCAGAAGTCGGACCCATTTGAAATCTTGGCAAATAATCTCGGCAAATAATTAATCCCTGCTACGTGCATAATTAGACAAGTTGGTCACAAAATTACTCCAAAGGCGTGCGCTCTAGGGCACTTTAGGGTCACTTTTTTTAAGAACTAACATGGGCGATTTGAGTGGATGAAATCCAATGACGTATTCTTATTCAGTACTAGAATAAACCCTTTGGTGCAAAAATTCAAATACCTACCATTACTAGTTATCGAGATACAGTGTGTCTGTTTTTTTTTTGGAGCCTATCTTATGGTTCCTATCAGTGGCGGTCGGTGGAATTTGACATGCTCGTATTTTCGTTGGGAGAGGCATGGGACCCACACCACAATTTAAGGGGTTGTTATTAGACTTAAGTAGAAGGCCATAAGGGCAAAAAATTTACAGGGAAAGCTTGCGAATTTTTTTTCCAAAAATGGCTGCCTCCGGGCAGATCTCAGAAACGGCTTGCAAAATATTTTTTTTTCATAATCACCGAGTAAATACAATTTTTTTATACTTGTGATTTTTGCAAAATTCTTATTTTCCTTAAAGATACAACTATTGTAAAATCTCATAGACGAAATGTGATGAAATAAAAATTCAAATTTACTTAACTTTTACAGATCTCAAAATTTCGAGAAAATCACAAGTATAAAAAAATTGTATTCACTCGGTGATTATGAAAAAAAATATTTCGCAAATATTTTGCAAGCCGTTTCAAATGGATCCGACTCCTGGTGCATGGCCGCCAAAAAGACAAACACACTATATCTAGTTATAACTAGTAACGGTAGGTACTTGAATGTTTGCACCAGGGGGTTTATTCTAGTGCTGAAAATTGTGATATGTCATTGAATTTCATCCACTCCAATTACACTTTAAAGTGCCCTAGAGCGCACGCCTATGGAGTAATTTTAATGCCACTTCATTTAATTATGCGCGTAGCAAAAGTTAATCATTTGCCAAAATTTCAAATTGATCCGACTTCCCGTTCTAAAGTTATAGGGGTGGTTCCAAAAAAAAACGGGACACACTGTATATTTAAGCCTAGAAGCACTACCTAATGTAAGTGAGATAACGGATTCAAATAGCGGCTTACCTTTTTTCTCTTTTAAGGTTTGATACATACCTGGTGTGAGAGGATGTAACGAAATTAATGAAAATTTCGTTACACAGTTAAGATGAATAACTGAAGAAATCAACCGTATTACCCCACAAGTGATACAGAATTCGTTGAGGCATTTTATTGATAGGTAACACCTTTTATAGGAGTAATAATGAGTGACGATAAATTTACAAATTCTCAAGTCCGTATACGTATGTGATTGATTATTAAGTGGTAATTAACGTTGAGAATAATAATGGATTTGTATCTCCCCGTTCCGATATATGTATTCCCCCGCTTAATCGAGGGTTTGGATTATCAAGTCCGTAGCGCTATTTAATAGAGAGTGGCGAGCGCAGATCGAGGGTCCTTCATCTCGTGATGTTTAATTTACTAATTTACCGGAAGCGTCAGGCAATCAACCGTCGCCGGAGTTTACTAACTTTTTGTGTAATGCCTGTTGATTGGCAGACACACTTTACTTTTTCCTATCGCAGAACAATTACTGTAATCAACTCCCATTGTTATGAATTAAATCAGCAGAATTTCCTACATGGAAAATTACAATGTATGGCTTTCTCATAATGCCAAATAGACTAAGTTATATTATTAAGCTCACATCTCGCTGAACTAAAGTTTGTCAGTGTTTTTTATTTCTAAGTGCAAAAAAGAATCAGTCAAAAATTCGCAGGCTTTTTCCGATTCTTTAACAAATGTTCACGTCTTTCAATGCGTTGATATAGTTGGAACTTTCTAGGCTATCCAAGTTTTCTATTCCATCTATATTTTGATGTTATATTGATTATACTATATTTTCCAACCATTAGTAAAAAGAAAAAATATAATACAATAGTATGATAATTGACCAAGTAGTAGTTGGTAATACCAGCGCATTCGCCAAAATTTCGACATCTCCATTCGTGATAATTAAGTCCACTATTTAAAGAACCCTTTTCCATAACTAAATTTTTTTATCATATCATATACAGAGTCTTTCTAAATAAAGTATCATTAATGATACAATGCTCCCCCCTTATCCCGCTCATACTAAACAAAAAATGTAATCAAACCTCGGTAGTCATTCACTCGATTCACTCTTTAACTTTTAGAGGCCGAAAAATCCAGTATACTGGCTCAAAAAAAAGTATTCGTCTTTGTTCAAACATCATTATTTTGGGGTTTTAGGGTCGCCAATTACAAATCTGAAATATGACTTTAAAAATTCAACATGGCGTGTCCATCAAAAATATATATAAAAAAAAAAAAAAATTTTTTTTTTTTTTTTTTTTATATATATATTTATTTATATATATATATGGGGAACACAAATCTCAAATTTGCTCGAAGTCGGACTGAAAACTGTACACATGGGTTTTTGAGTTCGTCGATTATGAAACCACAATTTTATTTAAAAGATTCAAGATGGCGACGAAAAGTTTTTAAATCAATCAATTGTGGAATAAAAGCTCTATCCATTTGTTTTTTTTTTATTACGATTTAGGGGTTGCTAATGATAAATATGATATCAGATTTTTGGAATTCAATATGACTGATTCAGTTTGATTGATTCAAACTGGTGCAATCAAGATACTAGTTGATAAGAAGAATATATTTGAAAGTTTTTTTTTTTTTTTTTAATTCATTTTAAAATAAATATTGTGTTTTTTTGACTTTTTGATATTTGTCGTTTTGGTGAATTTTCAGTATTGTTTTTTTGCATCCGCCATTTTAAATGTCAAAACTTCAAGGGCCTGTCTTAGTCATTTATAAGCAAAATAATTGAGCTATTTAACTTGGGAAAGCATTGTTTTCATTCTCTTTCCGGACGGTATTTCTAGAACTGTCCATGATAACACGTTACCCATGATAAATCTCTGAAATAACAAACTGTGTTATGATAACTGTTAGACATTATCATAGCAATATTTGTCGTTTTGGTGACATTTTCCTGTAGGTGTATTTAGGCAAACTGCCATTGTGTTAAATGTACCATAATAATTCGTTTCGTGATAGTGCATGCACGTTTAAAATCACTAGGACATTTTCAATATTGTCTAAGGATATGACATTCCTCAGTCACCCCCGAAAATAACAAAAATAATATTTCTGAGATTATTAGCGTTTTATCATTCATTTGTAAACAATTAAAACTACTAATTCGTCTAGAGAAAGATAGCGATAATCTAGTAATACTCTAAATGAAAGAGGATATATTGTAGGTACACATTTTCAGCTCCATATTAAATAAAAAATAATCAGAAGTGGGTACAATTGAATTGGAAGAAGTATACATTGTATACTTCTTGCAAGTTCTTGAGTTGCCCTGTATACATAAGTGAAACTTATGTATACAGGGCGTCCTATTTCTTGACTTGTTACATGGGTAATTTTATTGTTATTAAATATACAAAAACGATTTAATGGGCAAAATTGTGGGGTTTTTAATGGCGACTTTTTTATTACCCCTTGTAGTTTCTTTATATGAAGTGTTATTGAAAAAGATTTTTTTAGAGTATTTTTTATGTAGTTACTTTGTTTATATCTCTTAAAATAGCCGTGGAATAAATCAAATAAATATTTTTTTAAATGGAATGAATAAGTGGCTACGACTTTTTTTGAAATATATTTTCTTTCTCTTTCCAATGATGTAACATAGTCCATACTTTACTCTTAAAAAGAACAATTATGTTTATTTTAATTTGTTTTTATTGTTACGTCAAGAATGACGTGGGACAAAATATGGATATACCTACTCTTATAAAAATAACAATTAGGCAGTTATTTACTTCAGTGTTTTTCTTGCGTTACATTTATTCCAGGGATTTATAAAAGAACCATATTAATCGTGTTACTTTCCAAATATCCAAATACTCAAAAATGGGACTGCCTGAGCTTCATTCAATTTTCAAAATAAAGCTGTTGTGCTTTGCACTTCAATACACAATGATTGATACCCATAACAAGCTATGAAATAAAAAAAAAGTTTACTTGGTAAATGACATTAATTCATATTTAAGCAGTGACAGATCATAAATAATAATAGTATTTTTATATAAGTATAGTATTACTAAGTAACGAGCCATCCAAAAAAAAAAACGTCATCAAAGTTGGCCGAGAAAAAAAGACGTATTTCTACTCTTAATCGAATGTATAACCTTATTTACTTGTCAAGACTGTCACATCATGTGACAGTCATTTTTATTTTACAAATTTTGTCACTTGTCAAAAGTTTGACATAATCGAAAAGCTTAGACATGACCGCTATTTCCATCTCTCTCGTTCATATCCAGAGTTGATGACGTTTTTTTGGGTGTCTCTTTAGTAGTTTACTACTAATATTACATACGTACGTATTGAAAATATGTACCCTGACGAAGAGAAAACCGATATGTTATTTTGTTATTACAACCAAAATCGAGATGCACAAGCAACAGCGAATCTTTATTTTGAAAATTACATGGAGCGCAGGCAACCCCTCGAATATTTAAACAAATGGAAAACAATATACGATTATATGGCTCTTTTACATACCCCAAGGATAAGAGGAACTTCAATGAAGACACTAAAATAAATGTTTTGGCTTATGTAAACAACACTTAAACGGCAGAAATTGCACATCACTGAAACTTCCAAGAAACAGTAAGGGTTATTTAAAAAAAGTAATAATTTAAACCCTTGTCATTATTTCATAAGCAATACTTTATATCCAGCAGATTATCAAAGAAGGATAACATTTTGTCGGCGGATCCAATCCATATTTTTGGAAAAATATTTTATTCAGTGATGAATCGAAGTCCACTAATAAAGGTTTTTTTAACACGTTACAATAACATAATGTGATGTCAAGAAAATCCACATCTTGTTTCTGAGAGAAGAAATCAAAATAGGTTTGAGACAAATGTGTGGTGTGGAATTTTTTGTGGGAAAATAATTGGTCCTTATTTTTACCACAATAATTTGAATGCAAATACCTATCTGGATTTTTTTAATAAACACTCTAGCAGATGAATACATAAATAATTTGCCGCTTAATATTTTAAGAACCCTGAAATAATTCCAGCATGACGGAGGACCTGCGCATAATTCCCGCGAAGTAAAATAATACTTAAATGAACAATTTCACAATATTATTGGACATAATATGAATACTGACTGACCCACTCGATCACCAGATTTGACTCCCTTAGATTTATTTCTTCGGGGGTCACTTAAAGACAAAGTTTATGTAACAGTTCCAGTAGATGTAGAAGACCTAAAACATGAAATTAGAAGTATAAATGGACATACAATATATGTAACATAAAGATATAACAAAGCTTTAAGAAGTGTCAGAAAACGTTGTCTACTGTCAACAAGGAAGTGGCCATTTTGAAAACTTTGAATGAAATAGTATGTTTTGTTCTATTTCCTTTTTTGTTTGTATATTCATATTTGGTTCCACGGTATCCTTGACGTAACAATAAAAAAAATTAAAATAAACGTAATTGTTACTTTTTAAGAGTAAAGTATGGACTATGTTACATCATTGGAAAGAGAAAGAAAAGAGCTTTCATAGTCAAAGCCACAGCTATTCATTCCATTTAAAAAAATTATGTGTTTTATTTTATGGCTATTTTAAGAGATACAAACAACGTAACTAGTTCATGTTATTCTATATAAAAATACTCTAAAAAATATCTAAAACATTTTTCAATAATACATCAAATAAAGGAACTACAAGGGGTAATAAAAAAGGGTTTTCGTTTTTCCTTAATAACTTTTCTACTTTCCCCCCGTATATGGGTTTTCGCCCCACAACAGAATTAGTAATAAAACACCCCACAAATTTGCCCACTTAAGCCTTTTTTAATCTTTAATAACAAGAAAATTACCCATGTTACAGGTCAAGAAATAAGGCGCCCTGTATACGGTGATTGATCGAATGCATTCATTAAAAGTATTGGGGGCTGTAGAAATGAAAATTTGGACTTAGTTAATAGTCTTAATACTTTTAACGAATGGTTTTGATCAATCACCCTGTTTAAAGTGTTAAAAAATTGTCACAATTGTGTTCTTCAATAAAACAAAGTCACTACAAGCCATTCAGCACAACGCCATCTCGACCGAAACTACCCTGTACGAAAAGTAAGTATGGCGGACGTTTAACAAAATCCGGTCCGGAGCGACATTCCCGCCGTTAAACAGCTTACGAATTTTCCAGCTGGCTTTTCGGCCTTCGCTAATTTGATGCGTTGTATGTTCGGCCGAAACACAAAGTCTCCACGGCCCACTCGATGTTTTACAAACAGGATGGCGGCCTAAAAACGTAGGGATCATGCAAATTCCTCGGTCGTTTCGTGTCCCGCTCAAAGGAGACATTAGGGGGATTTCGCTGCGAATATCACGTGGTACAATGTACGGGCGTCAAATGAAAAGTTGCGGTCCACCTTTCATCATTATATATTTTTTTATATATGTACAACAAACGATACAAACACTAGCCACAGTGTAGTCACCAATTAATTACGAAACAGCACTATTTTTTGTCATGTCAACTGATATATTCTCGTAACATTTTTTCACAATGTATGTACGAGGTGTGTAAATTAAGTAATGAGACTGGTTTTTTAATTTTTTTTATTGGAATAGAATTACAATTCAGTATTGTCTCCTTCAAAATAACTTCCTTGGGAAGCCACACAGCCCTGGAGACGGTTCTTCCATTCCTCATAGCAGTGCTGAAACACATATACTGGAATAGCCTTCAGCTGGTCGAGTTTTTCAGATTCAAACAGCCGTTTGAATGTTTTCTATGGTCTCAAAATTACGTCCCTTGAGGTGATTTTTCAATCTCGGGAAGAGAAAAAACTGATAATGATTCAAGTCAGGCGAATAAGGAGCCTGAGGAGCCACAAGAATGTTTTTACTGGCTAAAAATTCGTTTAGTGAAATGGCTGTGTGACAAGGCGCATTGTCGTGATGTAACATCCAGTTGTTCTTGATATTTGGTCTCACACGCATGACCCTTTTTCGAAGTTTTTAAGAACCTCTCTCTGTAAAATTGTTGATTTACTGTTTGGCCTGAAGGCACAAGCTCTTTGTAGACTTTTGATCTTCGACTTGCTCATTCTTGCTCTTTGGATCGAACTTAAAGTGTGCCATTCCATGTTTTGACGCTTGGTTTCAGGATCGTACTCAAGCACCCAAGTCTCATCATCAGTAATGACACGTTCCATAAAATGGTTAAGACACTTTTCTTTGCTGATGTCCTTTTGTTCCCACGAAAGGTTTTTTGGAACCATTTTTTCGCAGATTTTTCTTATCCCCAATTCGTTACTCAAAATCTGACGAACAGTGGTGTGATTCAAATTTAACTCTTTCCAGATCATTCTTGTCGACAACCGATGATCTGATCGCACAAGATCCCGTATTCTATCGACATTTTCATCGGTTCTTGAAGGAAGGCCTAGCACTGAGTGCTTCATCTTTAATTGATTTTCTTCCTTCTGAGAATGCCTTAAACCACCGTAAAACATGGACTCTTGAAATGATCTCCGTTGGCGTGTTGAAGTTTTGGAAAAGTATCCGTTGCACTGTATCCAAGTCTGCAAAGCAAAACCTGCAAGCAAAACCTGATAGCACACCGTTGCTCAAAATGTTCTCAGTTTACGAAAACAGTCGCAAAGAACAAACAAATGGCTCTAACAAGTTCAAACTTATACTGAAGGTACATTACATGTTAACCTACCCGCGCCGTCTCCGCAGTGTTGCTAGATGGGGTGCTACGTTGCCAGTCTCATTACTTAATTTACACACCTCGTATATGCACTGTACAAGGTTTTTTCCATATAATTTACTACCCCTTAAAAAAAATTCTTGAAATAAAAAAAAACAAAGATAAACACAAAAGGTGTTGGATGTTTCATGAAAACTTATTCCTGAAAAACTCCCGCTACCTCAATTCTGACAGGATTGGATTCAGCGAGTCATAATACTATTGAGTATGTTGGTCTGGTCAAAAAAATAATTTTTATGCATTTTTCAGCAATATTTACGAAAAAGCCGTATTTTTTGCGCTTTTGCGACGTCTTGATAAGGACCGCCATTTTGAGGTTATGTTTGATCAATTCTGCAAAACACCAGACAGCATTAAAAACTACACTTCATGACGAAAATTTTGATACCCGGAAAAGTATTTTTTTTTTTCGCAAAAATGAAATGGGCAGATGGGTAGCTGATTTGGCAATGTTTTTTTTTATATTTTTATATTTAAATATAAATATCTTATTTTTAAACGCGAAATGTGTCATTAAAATATTACAGGGTAATTTTGAAACACCTTGTATATGATGATCGATTTCAAATTAGTTTGACATGGAGAAGCAAGTGAAAAAAATTATTTAAATACTGTAATAACATTTTTTTTTTCTCATATATTACGTACTTTTTGCTGGCCACTGTACGTATATGTATATTGAAAGAACGCACCCTTAGGGTCCACTTTTACATAAACTGTTTTAATATTATGCGGAGTCCAGGCCGGAGCCGATCCCCGGAGCAAAAGAACCGAATACATTAAAGCAAAAAAGCGCGTCCCTTTCTGTAGACCCTAATTAAAATTTCTCTTTGCTATTCATATTTTTTTTCACTAGCGAAAGAGTGGACACTCGTCCAATTTTCTAATCGCCTGAAAACTTTAATTGACCGAAAAAAATGTGTATTGTGTGATTTCAGTAGCTTTTGTAAATCAGTTTTTACATGCTTAAATACTACATCACTTTTTTATAAGAAAACGATATGAAAATAGCGCAAGATAAAAAAAATCCTCAAAGTATGCCGTGGAATCAATCCCGCATGTCTTGAATTATTACTCTAAGAACTGTCAAGTTCTGAAGATTTTATTATTAAGAAAATTACATTAATGCCACTATCATTGCATAATACATACATAATTAAGAAAAAACATGCAACAAGGAATCAAAAAAAATGTAAATCCATACTAAATGAGTGACGCATCCACTTTCTACTTAAAAACATGTTCCCATTCTTCTTTTTACAGAATTTGAAAAGAAGTGGTATCATGTCATACATCAATAATGACTAATTCAGTACGAGATTGCATGTTCATACCACCTCATATCAGTAATGATCCTCCTACTGTACTAAATATTGCAGAAAAATTACTTTGTCAAACTTCCTCTACAGTATATTTTTTCACGGTAACCAGGAGATCTTAGATGAAATCTTGACTCATCAGAAAACAAACTGTTACTCCATTTATATGAAGTAATATAATGTTCAAAATGTTCCAAGTCTTAACTGAAATCCATACTCTCTTAATCGCCTTTTAATAGCTTCATTTCCAGCTAGTTAGCTCCAATAGACTTCCACGATACTAGCTCTACTACGATAGCCACGATACTAGTATTTCTTTCTCGTAAAACATGTAATGCTAAAAAACGAGCACTTGTACACCATCGTCTGATAGAACCTCTTCGACATGAAAAATTGACTTGTTGACCACAACACTGACACCTTCCACCTTGAACGAAGGTAATTACTCCTGCTAATTCAAATTTTTTAAAAACTAAAATGACCAAAGAACGAATATTTGACAGCTGCCAAATTTTGAGTTAGCCACAGCAACCTATAATTTTGTTCATAACCATACTTTTAAGTAAGATCGTATCGAACATTTTGCCTTTCGTTTTAACAATTGAATTTCACAAACCATAAGAGATACTAGGGTATCAAAAAACAAAACGCTGGGAGCCAATAAGACTGATTAGTAAAGCTCGTAGGTTAATTATAGATCCAGGACAGGAGCAGTATGTATTCCAGAATACAACGCATCTGCCGTGTTCTGGGCACCACTTCAACCAAGGTCGAGTCGCAAAGGCGAACGTGATTTACACTCGTTTATTTACTTTTATTTACTCTGAGGTGGTCGATGCATCATCATTCGTGTGCAAGAAATGTCGAATAAATTTGTAAAAATGTCGGGACAGTGTCCGTCGTGTGTTACAGCCGAGCGTTGGATAGACAATTTTCCGGAACTGACCTTAAATGGCAGTGAACTTCGTTTTACCGTGTGTGACAGTGTACTGGCGTGGCACGTAATAACAGGTTATGTGAGTGTGCGAGACAGACAGAGACAATGTAACTTGCATTTAGTCAAAATGACGGTAGAGTGTAATATTCCATTCGTAAAATTAGATCATCCCGAGTTCAGACAATGTGTCCAAAACGTTGCGAGTGGAAAATACGGCGAAGTTAGTCGACCTGCAAAAATAGCAGACGATTTATTCACAGCACCACTGTGTGAGGAAAAAAATCGGAACTGCACGATAAACCTATATTGCTTAGTAATCACGAAACAACGGATGTTACCAATCTTGACTTTCCGACGTCGTGTCATATTGTGGATTTATTTACAGGCAAAGAAGTGGATGTCTCCTGAGCAAAATATAAATGTGCCCGTACAAAACTTTACTTATTTTAAACATGCCCCAATTACGTTTGTAGACGATGAACGCTCTTTTTCATTTTATAAGTGGGTTTTAAGTAACAGGCACTAAAGCTTAACTCCCTCAACATATGGAACAGTTATTAATAATTTTTGGAAACTCTATTTATATGTTATACCGTCGTTTACTGTGACTGTGCAAGTTCTGTGTCTTGTGATTATGGTTCCTTTGCCGATTAGTTGGGCTACAACAATCACCCCGTATGTATAAGGTATAACGTTTAATATTTCGTGATTTACTGATAGATATTCTGGAACCTCTTTTATTAACCTCCGAGCTCTACTGATTAGTCCTATTAATCTACAGGGTGTCTTAAAATTTAAAGAAAAAATTGTTATACCTCTTATAAAAATTTACCACTCAGAGTATACTATATCTATATATTGCGAGTGGTAAATTGCGTTCAGAAAGATTAATACTTAGCGCGCCTAAAAATACAGTATTTTAGATTTATATTTATATATTTATTAAAATTCCAAGAATGGAGATTGGGTTTACAAAAGTTATCGCACGTTAGGACATGTCTTCAATACTTGGAATAGTCACAACTTTAATAAACTCGAATATTGCAATAAAAACACAATTAAAACGCCATTTTGTGTTTTAAAATTGCAATATAAATTTGTCTTGCTGAAATATAAACATTGTACATTTATAAGCCAAAACCGCATCCTTATAGATATCGTAGTTTTTAAACGATATTCGTTTAAAAACTGATGATGCATCGACCACCTCAGAGTAAATAAAAGTAAATAAACGAGTATAAACCCCGTTCGCCTTTGCGACCCCCCCCTTGGTGGAGGGGGGGCCCCAAAAACGCCGAGGGGGTGGTTTTCTGGAAAACCCCCCCCCCCCCCCGGGGCCTTATTAAAACCCCCGGGCCTCCCCCCCCCCCCCCTTCCCCCCCCCCCTTTTTTTTTTTTTTTCCCCCCTTTCCCCCTTTTTTTTTTTTTTTCTTTTTTTAAAAAAAAAACCAAAAATTTGTTTCCCTCCCTCCCTTTAAATTTGTTTTTTTTAAAAACCCCAAAAAAAAAGGGTGGTTGTTTTCCCCCCCATTTTCCCCCCCCCCCATATTTTTTTTTTTTTTTTTTTTTTTTTTTTTATTTTTTTTTTTGGGGGGGTTATCCCCCCCCCCCCCGCGGGGGGGGGGGGGGGGGGGGTGTTCCCCCCCCCCCCTTTTCCCCCCCCGGGGGGCCCCCCCCCCCGGGGGGGGCCCGCCCCCCCTTTTTTTTCTTTTCTTTTTTTTTCTTGGGGGAAAAACCTCCCTCCGGTCCCTTCCGGTTTGTGCTCTCTTTTTGTCCTTTTGGGGCCCCCTCCGCCCCGGGGGGCCTTTTTTAAAGCCCCTTAGAGAATGGGTTTTTGTTTTGTGGGGAACACTTTTTCCCCTTTTTTCCCCCCTTTTTATTTTTTTCCCCCTTTTTTTTTTTTTTCTCCCCCCCTCCTTCTTCCCCCCCCCCCCCCCCGCCCCCCACACAAATTATGGGGGGTTTTTTTTTTTAATTTTTTTTCTTTTTTTTTTCTTGCCGGCCCCGTCTCCCCCCCCCCCGCGGCCGGTTTCCTCCCCCCCCCCCCCCCCCTTCTTTTTTTTTTTTTTTCTCCTCCCTTTCCCCCCCCCCCCCCCCCCCTCTCTGGTCACCAGTTTTTTGGTTTTTTTTTTGGTGGCCCCCCCCCTTCCCTCCCTTCTTTTTTTTTTTTTTTTTTTTTTTCTTTTTTTTTTTTTTTTTTTTTTTTTTTTTTTTTTTTTTTTTTTTTTTTTTTCTTCCCTTTTTTTTTTTTTTTTTTTCCCTTTTTTTTTTTTTTTTTTTTTTTTTTTTTTTTTTTTTTTTTTTGTTTTTTTTTTTTTTTTTTTTTTTTTTTTTTTTTTTTTTTTTTTTTTTTTTTTTTTTTTTTTTTTTTTTTTTTTTTTTTTTTTTTTTTTTTTCTTTCTCTTTTCGTTATCGTTTTACTAAAAGTAAGTTACAATATACATATGTGATAATACTTCATAGAAACATCAAATTTCATAACGAATTACTTATTTTTTTGAAGGTAATGAAATTACTGTCAACTCCGGATACGTCACTATACAATACCGGAAATAACCGGAAACGCCTAAAAATATCACGCATTTACAACTTTTCGAAATTGTATAATAACCGGAAATTAACTTCTACTATATTAGTTATCGACTTTTCGATAGTTTCTAACTGGCAATTTTTTTTCTCTCGCTGTATTCGGCAAAAAATTCAAGCGCAATTTGTTACGAGTTTATTTATAGGGGTGACTAAGATTCAACTCGGTTTACATTCGAACGCAACAAAGCAAATTTATTTTAAGCATACTCGTTCCCTAATTTACGACCTTCCACCCCTTTCTCCTCCTATGTTTCGTCCTTTCACTTAAGTACGCGCGAATCCTCGGCATTATAATTTATCGGCGCAAAAATTGCACTGGAATTAAATCGGGTGTGTACTGTGGTGTTTATTTTGGAAACAGACAGATTGCCGTTGGGCTGCTGCGCAACGTGATTGGGGGATGTCATCTATATTTGTATTGGGAATCGCGTGCTCTTCACTAGGTTTCCGAACGTGTGTTGTAATGCAGGACCATACTCGTAATCTGTCATGTTATTGACGGAAAATGACGTATGAGAGATCAAAAATACAGGAGTAAAAATGTGTTAATAATGTATGCTACCTATTGCTTGTGTCATTCAGAAACACCGACTGTCCTCATTGCTTCAGCGTACGCTGCTACGACCAGTAGTATTTCTCCATTTATTCTCGTTAAACGTGAGCGATTTGGCCTGTCTATATTGATCGTTCTACATCTACTGAAGTTAAAGATGTAAATTCAAAATAGTTCACATGGACAGAAGACGACACAACACGCACATTATTTTGACGAATTTCGCCGCAGTTGTTTGTATTACTAATAGTTTTTTGTTGTCACTAACATCAGTACATTATTATGTTTTACATCTACAGAGGGAAATACACGTGTTATTACTATTTCTATAATTTTAGCCACTGTTTGCAAAACCAGTTTATCAGCTATCAATATCGGGGGCATTAACGACCTTATTACCGCAAAATCTGTTGTTTCGACCACTGTCAGCCACAGAAATTTATTACGTATATCTTCTTTGATATTTCTTACGTAAATATGTATGTCTTCTGTGAATATGTTTCACGCAATGTGTGGGTACTAGGCAATGCAAAATCGGATACATATTTTGCAAAAAACGTCAAAAGTGAATATTGTCGACCACGTTCCATGCAAAGCAATGTGCACAAATCAAACCAAAATTCCCCTTTTCTAACTGTACCAGGTATATTTTTTAATGGATATTCGAATCTAAATGTCAATTACCCTCTCGGCGATCACGAAATATATATCGACGATTGCAAGGATTACATAAAATATATGATCCGTCTATTGTAAAATCCTTGTAATTTTCAATCATATTTTTAAGTCTATTCGCAAATGGTAACGACTGTGCTATTATTTGCAGAAATTCACACAAAATCAGGTAATAAGTAAATACAGTACACGAATTCACGAGTGACTAACTCGCGACAAATAATTGTTTATAATGCGGCGGTCGACCCGGTTACACCGCCGGCGCCGGCAGGTCGCTATCGGAATAGCTCGCAGTCTTACGGAGAAAGTGTATTACGGAGTCCTGGAATCCCGCGAAGACTTCGTTCGGGATAACATTCTACGCACGGACAGTGACGTGATTATACAGGGGCAAGAAATATGCGCTTAAAAAATACGGTTTACCGGATGTTTATATCATTTACAGATAAAATTAATTACCCTATTTAGTTTGGTGTCAATGAAAACATGAATTTCAAATATTTTAAACATTCACTCGGGGTATTTTCATTAAAAAAAAGTAAAATGATCTTGAAATTACAGCTTTACAGTCGGAATTTTGCAATTTTAATTAAAATTATTTTTAATATTAATCCAACAAAATTAGAATATTTGCGTTTTTTTTTTTATTTCAATCATAGAACTCAATATTTAAAAATAAAAAAACAAAATTTTGGATCAATCAAACCGAATCAAATATTTTGATTACTCACTTAGAATGACTTGTAAATTAAAAATATATCTACAGGATGTTCCATTTCAAAATGCAAAATTCCTATTTATTCATGGAAAAACTAGATGATCTAGATCTACTATTACTATTATTAGATCCTATTTATTAATGGATGACTAGCGGATCTAGGCATGGAAAAACGTCAAATATGCTAAAATACTCTGAACTTCAAGACATTTTTTTATAACAGTGAAAACCCGAAACATGTTTCTCCTTCCGTTCAAAACATATTGAGTGTACCCTATCTTCTCAGACACCCTGTATAATTCGAAATTAAAAAACACGAAGTGAACGGTTTGAGTTAAAAAACTGTAAAACCATTTCGTTAATTTTTTCGTTAAATTCAACCCATGCAAAACTTTTACACGGTAATAGGGCAACGTGACACGAAAAACTATCACCCTGTATATTAATTCAGCCGAAACTTAGCGATATTGGTAGATATACATATATATTAAACAGTCTAAATACACGAGACAAAATTTATTAAAATCGTCAACGCGGTCATGGAAATGTTATAAAAAAAATGTTATAGAAGGGTTATAAAAGAGGGTTATATCTCAAAAACTCAAATCTGATGGATTTTGATTGAGCATGGATTTCTTTCCGTAAATAGTATTTGTCACCTTCAGGTTAAGTCCTGCAGTTATTGGTGTAATTTGCGGACACCCTGTATAAAATATTTTTAATTTCGGACTACATTTCTCATACATCTTATCTAAATTATTTTTTTTCTTCATCTTCCTTAATTCCATTTTAGGAAAAATGGCATTTTCATTTTGTAGGCTATTCATACGCATCATGAACAACGACCCTTTCACCTTCCCCCCAAAGAGAAATCAAATAATCCTCCCTAATAAAATACAGTAGCCGAGCCAAAAAGTCCTTAACATCGCAACGCTGTTTCCCCTCCTAGTAAATTAATTTTAACAGTATTAGTTAATAAAGAAGCTCCAGGCAACTTTGCGTTCCTTACTGCGCATTTTGTCTTTTCCTCGGTAAAATTGTTTAAAGGAAAGGAAATATTTTCTAGAAAAGATTAACTAATTAATTCCTTCTACAATTATCACGTAAAAATAAGCTGAAATTCTCTTTCGTTATAATGACCTTTTGTTTCTGCCAATAAGGTTACGTTTATCGTTATCACTTTGTAGGGCAATGTAGCTTTAGGCAATACCTATACAGGATGTTCCAAATTGTACATTGGCGTTCCAAAAACTTTCTCAGTTTTTTGGAATTATCTCGATAATGATTACAGGTAAATCAAAAACAAAGACAAAATTGTCATAATATCCTCAAAAACAAAAAAAAAAACAATAACCGAAATACCAATACGTGCATCAATTTGGGACAGACTGTATTCAGTTCAGTCCACTCCACGATAGAAAGGTGGTGAAATTAGTTGATTTTTTTTTTAATTTTATTCTTTATGATCAACCAATCCATGTGTTCAAAGTGTTTGAATTAATCATTTTTGTGATACGGTCCTAAAATGAATTGTCTCCATCATCATATGATTTTCTGACTATTGTTGTTCGCCAAACAAATATTGAATAATTCACAGTTTTATGGAACTTCCTGTTAATAATATTAGATCAATAAATATTAATAATAATAACACAGGTTTACAAAAAATAAGTTGTCTGGATCTGGGGTCAGACTATACGTTTCTAATGTATTTTTCGACGCTGAATTCGAATCTATTTTTAGTTTTGCTCTATCACATCAGGATTTTGAGATATCCTAACCGAAAACTGCAAAAAACACGGTTTAATCATAAAAATCGATTTTTTTTTTCTCGAAAAAACCATGTATGGGATTTTAAAGTACAAATCTTCACCTTTAAAATTCCGTTGAATTTGCTCAAATATCGTTTTTTTTTCGCCGAGATATTGCAATTTAAATAATGACCATAAGGTTTCCGTAACTGATTAAATGTATTGGGAAAGAAATGATATGAACAGACAATTTTCAAAATTCGATATCTCGGCAAAAAAAAAATTTGAGCAAACTCAACGGCATTTTTAAAGAGGAAGATTTGTACTTTAAGACCCCACACATGGTTTTTCGATAAAAAAAAATCGCAAAGCTACATAACCTCAAATATGTTAAAAAACTGGTTTTTTGCACTTCAAAACGGGTTTCTCAAAATCTTTCTCAATTTCTCAAAAAAACGATAGAGCAAAACTAAAAATAGATTCGAATTCAGCGTCGAAAAATAAATAAGAAACGTATTTTCTGACCCCATATCCAGACAATTTTTTTGTAACCCTCTGTAATTATTACTATAATAATGGGTCATCAGAAGATTAATGAATATTTTTTCTACAACTATCCAAAAAAGATGACATTTACACATTTACACAACAGAGAACAGAAAGAAGAAATATTGGAAGCACAGAACATTATCACTGGATATTGTCAGCCTTCAAAATTTGAAGATAAATGAAATGCCAATTTGTGGAGGCTGTCAGCAAGAAGGTGAGACTGTGCAACATGTACTGTGCGACTGCTCCTGCATCTCTTCAACAGAATAATTCATACTGGGTGAACGATGACCATCTTGGACCAACATAAGGGAGATCCCCTAGATCACCTTTGTCATAGCATTAGGAAAGTTGACGGCTTAGATGGGTTGAATTCCGAAAGAAGGAAGCAAGGCAAGAAGGAAATGAGGAAAGCAGGTCTTCTGAAGGCCATTCCTCCACCTTCCAGAATTCAGAAGGTTCTTCAAGCAACTTCAGTCTTCGACCCTAACGGGTCATTGGTCATTGTTATGTATGCAGTTTGTCCACCCCATGGAACGTGGTAACACGTTCCATGAGGTGGACAAACTGCATACATAACAATGGCCAATAAGAGATGTTAAAAAGATATTTCATCCAGCGAAAGATATTCAACAGCACACCTACTTAACTTCCACAACGTGGAGAAAGAAGCAGGACCGTAGTCGGGGGGCAGAGCTCCCGTTATTCGTTTCAAATTTAAGGATTTTTTTCATCGCATATTTTAATCTCCAAATCTAATCGATACGGCGATTGAGATTGAGAGTTCCTAAATTGAAAACAATATGGGTACTTTATTACTATGCGTTTATTTCAAAAATTTGCGTATAACTGAAAAAGCTATAATTTCAAAACTGTTAAGTGAAAAAGTAAACAGGTCTTGTTGAGTATGTCCTAAATTCCATTAAGATTGTTTGAAAAAATCCGTACTAATATACATCGAATATTCCACATCCAAAATTTGGAGATTCAAAAATAATCCAAGATTGGTCTACAGATTTGCCTGCAAAATTATTTTATTGATTAAAACAATCAATTCATCAAATGATATTGATGAAATCATATTTATGAGTAAACGAAAAAAACAAAAAAGGATTTTTGCACGAAACTTCGTATTTGACATCTCAACGTGAATACAAACGTTTTTTTTCTCAACAAAAATCTTTTCTATTTTTTTGGCCACACAAAATTTCAAATGACATATATTTTTATAAATTTGTGATTGCCTATTTGATAGAAGCAATATGTTCGGTTAAAATTGCAAATTTTTGAAAAGAAAAATGGATAAAAAAAATCTCCTATGGTGCAGACTTTGTGGCGGACGCTGTGCATACATAGAATTTCTTTTGTAGAAACGTTTTTTTCTTTGTTGGAAAAACGATACTTTAATCAGAACAAAAAGAGAGAGATTAACACTTGATGTGTCCATTTTGACTTTTCTACACTAGGTATATTGTAAAAAATAAGCCCCACTCAAGATTTTTTTCAGCCTTAACTCCAGACTACGGTCCTGGAAGGAAGTAATTCCTTTTTAGATTTTAGAATCACCTCCTTCAGTAAAAAGAACCCACAATCCCATTATGTTCTCCCGCAAAAAAATACCCCATTCAAGAGGGTCCACAAGGGACGCGAGAGATGACCGTTTTTTCTTCTCTCAAATTGGGGTATTGAAAGTCCGGCCCTTTCCGCCGTTATAAATTATACAAGGGTGACTTTTGCCTCGCAGGCCGTTCGGCGTATGAAAGGTTATAAAAGTTTATTGGCCGCTCTCCCAGCCACCGTTGGAAAAAGTGATTTTCCGGAACCGTTTCTGCGCCATTATTGCAGTTCAGGCAAAGAGACGAGATAATCCGATCCGAAGAGCATCGAAAAGGTACATACAGTTTTACACTAGAACTAAATAATAATAATGCGTCGTTTCTGCGGTCAAGGAGACGAAATAATCTGCTACGAAAAGTAATGGAAAGGTGCAGACAGTTTTATACTAGAACCTCTAAATAATAATAGTAATAATAATAATAATAAAACACCAGAAAATTGTATAAACTGTAATCTAATCTAACAGTTATATAAATTTCATCTATTAATAATACTACAACTTTTTCTAATGAACATAAAGATTTACTGATATTTAAAAGGTAATTTTTTATTACTTTGATCGGAATTAGCTGACACCTGCAGTGAAGATGATATTGATTGTAAATATCTTGTATGTGGTAATATAAAATAGTCTCGAATTAATTCATAGCATGAAGGAGGCTGACTATATAAAAATAAATGCCATTACAATAGTCGAAAATGAATATTTTGGTTTTTGGTTAATAATTTGTCGCAACTGATCTATAATAATTTCTAAATTTTTGGCCTTGACAAAGTTTTGTACAATTACTTTCTCTTGCACTGAAATTAACACTTAGGGCATTTTCCAAAGTGTCTAAAATTAATTCTGAGCTGTCATCATATGAGACTTTGTACCTTCACAACAAATTTTTTAACTGGGACCATCTCGAAAGTTTTAGGTCACAAGGAAGAACCCATTTTAAATCACAAGGGGTAAGCTCAACCCCTTTTATACAAACTTTTACGACAAGATCTTTAGTTATAGTTATTGAGGTGATAAACAATACTCAAAATTTAATGTAAAAAAATAAATTTCATGCTCGCAAATTTTAGACTCCCATTTCAACATCTCAACGTTTTTAGTATAATTAATTTTTTAAATCACTGAAATCTTTAATAATGTCACTTTTTAAGAGAGTCGATTTCGTGTTCTTGCATTTTCAATAGGTTATCGTGTCTTTGTTGTGGGTCACATCTACTAGGTTTGATAATTTTAGACATATATGAGGGAATATTAGGGAAAATGCAGGGAACGGCATCCTGTGTCAAACGAGGATGGCTTAATAAAAGCAAATCACAGGTCCCATCAGGTTGAAGATGTTTATCATACCTAATAATATCATCAGATTTAAAATGAAATTCGCACACAACACTGTGTGTGGTTGGTTCCCATTGATCTCTTTGGTACTGCTCTCATCCAAGCCGATTTTCTTTCCTCATTTTTTGGAAATTTGAAGACGGTAACACAGCGTTTGTTTTGAGCACTATTATAGTTTAAATCGTAATTGCTTTTGCACCCGGGTACACAGCATTTACTAGGCATTGTTATGTTATTTTAAATTTACTTAAAATACTTTAGATTTACACGAATTTACCGTAGTAGGTTGGTCAATGTCCCGGTATTTATTATTGACGCCGAGGTTATGTTTACCTTTTTACTTACTCAAGCGTTTATTCAAATTTTTGCGGATCAAATTCCCGTTTTGTATCCTAACACATATTTAATGCAATTTAATAAACAGTAATCACCTAATTGACACCAAACAATTGATTTTTCACTACACTTTACCCGAAAAAACCGGCGCGAACTGCTTTGTTTACATTAAGGAAAGAAGTTAACTGACCAGAATCTATCAGACTGCTAGCTACGTTGCCAGATTTCGCTGAGCACGGCTTTCTATAGAAGAGGTTGTGTTAAAACTAAGGTGGAAAATAATACTATTTTATTTCTGCAAAATATTTAAAGAACATCTCACTTAAAAAATAATTAAAAAAAAACTGTTTGACGGCGGATAAAAAGTAACGAACATGCTGTTTTGAGAAGGATCCATCCCTTAGGTAGATATATGGTTATTAAATATATTTGGTTATTTTGTTTGTAAATGACCTCCTCCATCACCTGATTTCGTTTGACCGTCGACTTTTGGGCGTCGACGAAAAAAAATCGAAGCTCCAAGTTTCTAGATTTTGGATCTTGAGTTTATTTTTTTTAGCGTCAGCAGTTTTTGAATAATCATAAGAAACCATCAACTTTTTTTCTGAATTCTTGCTTATCTTTTAAAAGGTCCATGGGCTTCAATAAATTGTTTTCGATAATTTCATCATAAAGATCTTTTAGATAATTTAATTCTCTTTAATTTGACCTCTTTTCTAGCCCTGTGCGATGATTTTTCGCTGAGTTATCAGCGTTCAAAGCAAAAAAGTCATTTTTGACTTTGGTAATCAATTACTCGGGGAAATAATGAACGTACTTAATTTAAGTAGGGTTTTGAAAATTGCAAAGTAGTAGTGATTGGTTTTTGCAAAACATTATTTTTTCGAAGCGAAATTATTGATTGAAAAAGAGGTAAAAAATTGCAAAATTGGGATATTAGCATAACTTGACATCGGATAGACTAAGGATATTGACTGTACTTTTCAATTTTAAAGTACCCCAAAGAAACCCTGATAGTTTCAAAACAATGCAATTTTTTTCCATGGTTCTCGGAATGGCTGTGTTGTCGCCAGGGTTAAGATAAAGCACTATATCCTTTTACCAAATACTTACACTATGATAAAAAAAGAACTAATCGACTTACCAATCTGTATTGCAGTGATGATATGTGTTGGTTCGTGTAGTTCGGTACGGGATGGTAAATAGACAAAATGGGAACAAAATGGATGGCGGGATTGAACTCATTCACTATCACAATGTAAAAATGTTTTTGATTTAACCAACTACATATATGCACGAAACTCTCTCTATCTACCTATCTGAATGTCTTCTACAAGCGACAAAAAAAACACGTAAAAAATCAAAACAAAAAACTTTCTATTTTAATCAGTCATATACATATCCCTGCGTACCCAGGCTGAAATTGTCGTTTGTGCTAAAAATCAATGTAATGTCTCATTAGAGTACGTCATTTTTCAGCATTAATCCATCTTTTTTTGAAAATATCGTCCACCATGTTGGATTCGCCATCTTGAATTTTAAAAATCTGACTTCAGATTCGTAATCAGTGACCTCAAAAAACCCCATTTACCAAAATCTGCACAAACCTAGTTTTTACAAATCTTGATATCTGACAATTTTTTTTATATTAGAAAAAAATGAGACCCGTTATCTCAATTCTGACGGTAAATTCGGATTCAGCGAGTCAAGGTACTATTGAGTATGGTAAAAAAATGTGTTTTTTATTTATTTTTCGGCAATTTTTATGAAATTTATTTTTTTATGCGAATGTATTTTTTGTGCGACGTCTTGATAATGGCCGCCATTTTGAGGTTATGTTTGATCATTTCTGCAAAACTCCAGACGGCATCAGAAACTACACTTCATGACGAAAATTTTAATACCCGGAAAGGTATTTTTTTCGCAAAAATGAAATGGGCAGATGGGGTGGCTGATTTGACAAAGGATGCCCCAGGTATATTCGTAGTTTAGGGAAGTGTAAAGTCTGGTTATCTGGTAGAGTATATTTCATAATTTAAAAGTAATTGGTAATTTAAATATAAAATGGTGAGACATTTGTTCATTATGGGTAACTGGTAACATCAGTGGTTCAAGAAAATCAAATTATGGCCCATAAACAAACATTTTAGCAGATTACAACTGCAAAATGCCGGATATAGCTGGACGAAACAGACTTGATTCTGTTTATATTATTGCTCGGTGGTCATTGTATTTCATTTTTTATTCATTAGATTGTTCCAGATGCTATAAGCACAGGCAATTTTTAATAGCTGTTAAGATATATAAATTCTGGCGAAGTATCTGCTATAACGGCCCAATCTTGAGGTAACGAGTAAAAATGGCGATAGAATGTCAAACTCTGCGTCGAAAGAAAAAAAATAAGATTTAATCGTTAAAAAATTCGGAAACAGTACTGCCTCAGATAGAAAGAGAACAGTCACATCACAATAAATTCCTTATACTGTGTCTCCTCAGCAAAGGTTAAACATGGCGATAGAGTTTCAAATTCTCCATACACCACTATGAATCGAATAATTTCAATTAATTCAAGAATAGTACTGTCTCGGATAAAAGGAAAAACAGTCATCTTACAATATATTCGTAGTTTAGAAAAGTGTCTTGATTATCTGGTCTGGTATATTTCACGATTTAAAAGTAATTGGTAATTTAAATATAAAATGGTAAGACATTTGTTCATTATGAATAACTGGTAACATCAATGACTCAAAAAATATCAAATTATGGCCCATAAACCAACATTTTCAGCATATTACAACAGCAAAACGTTGCTAGACGAAACATACCTGATTCTGTTTATATTTTTGCAAAAAAACTTTAAAATATTCGTAATTTTTGATATGGATAACGATAATGATAATTGTTCTCTGGTCATCTTATTTCGTTTTTTTTATTTATTCGATTGTTTCAGATGTCATGAACACAGGCAGTTTTAATAGCTGTTGAGATATATAAATTCTGGCGAAGTATTTGCTATAACGGCCCAATCTTGAGTAAGCGAGTAAAAATGACGACAGAATATAAAACTCAGCATCGACTATTAAAAAATTCGGGAAGAGTACTGCCTTAAATAGAAAGAGATCAGTCATATAGCAGTATATTCATTATACTGGATCTCTTTCGGCAAAAGGTTAAAAATGGAGAATAAAACATCAAACTTTCCGTCAATTTTCCGCCGACTAAAAAATTCGAAAACTCCATAACCCCGAAACCCATAACCCGGTAACGCCTTGAAACACAGTATATTCGAGCCATGCGTGATTCTTGAGCCGTAAACCCATATTCTCCCTTTAACCCCCATAGTCCCATAACCTCAAAACCCAGTCATGAATGGACTTATGTACGAACTCTCGGGGCAACGGAGTTATTCCGTGATCCGGCACAGACGATGGATTCCGATGGAGTTCAGGGGATAAGAGGTTAAGGGGTTGTGGGGTTATAGGGGTTGAGTGGTCAATGATTAGAGGATTTATTGGGTTTTTGGAACTATTTTTTGAGGTTATGGTAATTGGGACAATCAGACCCCAGGGTTTTTTTGTAGAGCTGTGTAATTTATACGATTGATAAATTAAGAGGAAATTATTAACTGTCAATTAAATTAGTCACCGTTTTGTTTACAATACTTTACATACGTATTAAAATTGGTGACAAAACTGACCTATGAAACTTAATAACTCGAAATCTGGATCTATAATTTCTGGTGATGAATAACAGTGAACGGGAATTATTATCATTCTACTTTAGCTTAACGGACCTACGTCTGTGGTGTACTCCCAGGAACGATATCTAGTGGTTGCTGATTGTCAGACCGAATACGTCACCGATTTATAAAAATAAGTCTTGAAATTAAAATTTCAGTACGATAATTTACCTGTACACGCTAAATAAGCTGAAATTAAATTCTGCATAGATTTAATATTGATACGGATTAGTAAAGCAAGAAATAGTAATTTCACCCATTTTCACTGTAATAACGCTGTTTACACATAACATATATATATATATATATATATATATATATATATATATATATATATATATATATATATATATATATATATATATATATATATATATATACATACATACATCTATACACTCCTATTCTGAAAACAATAAAATTAATCCATAGTAGTCTGCTATATCATTTATAACTGCCATAATAAACGGCTTGAAACTTTTATTACCTGCATTAGAACACTAAATATGTATTTGGTACAATCCTCTGCAATTCTAAAATATCGATTGTACGAATATGTACATAATACATACATACATACCCCTTTCCGTAATAATTATCAATTAAACATATTTCTCTCAATTAGTAGGCCACAATGAATTTCATTCTACAGCGAGGTACACAACAATAAATATCGGTTTAAATTTTCATGACTGACAGGTAAAGGCAGCATAATAGGAATTGATTATGCCTACCTGTCATTCTCCCTAGTATGTTTGGACAAACCAATTTTGATACGTGTAACCACATTTTATGACTTTAATAACAGATCTATTAGATAGATACTTCTCGGTTTGGTTGGTTGGTTGAAGCTAAAGAAAATTATCACACATGATCTCTAAGGGGTAAGCCAGCGTACTAAACGCCAGGTAGTTACCATATTTGCTGAGAGCAATGTAGCAGTAAAAGCAATCACCTTACAAACTACTTCAAAACCAGTATGCATGGGATTATGTGAAGATGTTAAAATTGCTTAGAAGTCAAAACTCAATAACACTGGATTGGGTATTACTACATAAAAATAATGGAAATAACGTAACAGTAGCCAAAAAAGTCACTTCAACGCCCTAATACAACTAACACCTTTTTGTGACGCGGTGAAACCATCTAAAGACATGTATACCGAATAGATAACTAATTGTTGAAATATTCGATAAACTTTCTGGAACAAAGACAACTGTAGACGTTTATATAAGAAAGATTTCCCGAAATTACTAATAGGACTCTGCCAGCTAAACAGGCATATGCGCACAGGTCTAATTAGATGATGCAATATGTAAATTATGTTTGACAGAAGATGAATTTCCACTTCATATTGTAAAGTAGACGATACACCGGGCCTGTATCCATTACGAGGGCCTTTAAAAAATAATATAATTTATTATTCAAATTATTAAATAATGATATTTAATCCTTTACATATGTAAGGGTTTAATTTAATATATAAATTGCTTAACTATCCCCAGTAACGTCTTATTCCCATATACTAATTAATACTTAAGGGCTTTATCAAACATACAATATAATATTTAACAATAAAGAATAATAAAAAGGAAATAAAACACGACAACAAAGAACCCCAGGAGGGAAGAAAAGAAGAAGTTTTTGGGTTTATCCTTTATGAACATGGTATATTTTCCAGAAAACACCCTAAATCCACCCCACTACATAGAACCTACGTCTCCATACCACCCATGGTAAGACGTAAGTTCTCCTCGGGTCCGGGAGCCGATCTTCCATTAACAACCTTCGACATCCGGATAGAAGGTGTGAAAGGATTTAATATATATGAGTATTTAGTAGTGACCTCCCATCTATAACTTAATCCATTTTCCACTAATATTTCCTTATACTTATCTCGAGTGCACGCCACCCTGATTTATACTGGCCACAGGGTCGTACACTCGCCTTCTATTTTATTGCCACATGTGTGCCCACTTGACCCAAAAACAATTTACAAAAAAATCCTCAAAACCACCTCGTCACGGGAAACACTTATTTAGTAAACGCTCTTAATATATTTAAAATTGAACAATAAGAGATTTAGAAATGGTCTTTAAGTTAAAAAGAACTTTTTGCTCCATTTTGTGTTTTGTTACAATATGGTTAACGTAAGGTCCTAACAAGACTTTTCAAAAGCTAATATTATAGTTATCCAAAATAGTAGTGGACGTAGTTTACTTTTCCGATCATCAGATCCTTAAGAACTCCTTGCTAGCCCATAGTTTCTTCTGGTCGCAGAATAAGCTATAGATCACACACACACCACAGAAATAGATATTCTCCCTCTAAGAGTCATTACAACTGTGCAGAAGTAGAATACACAGGGAAAAGACGTAGGACACACAAATAATAATAATAATAATAATAATAATAATAAACGTCTTTATTAATGAAACGAGAGTACATTTCATTGCGGGCGAAGTTTGCAGACTAGGCTGCACTCTTCCACTTAACCCTTTTAAACTTTTGCTAAATATATAAATGTGATGAAAAAAAAATAAATAAATAACAAAAACATATTTGTTTAACCCGTACAACTAAATAAAAAGAAAAATAAAGACAAAAATAATAATATAAATCTAAATATATAACAAGAAATAAATAACAAAAATATATAACAAGAAATAAAAGATAATATAAAACATAAAATTTATGAAATGCGTGTAAACAAGTATGAATAGAATTAAATTATATAAAAATAAGAAAAACAATGTGTATATTGATATAAAAAAAAGAATGATTACTTAACATTCCCTTATTGATTTTGTAGTAACAGTTTTTTTACATGATGTTTGAAACTTTTTATACCTAATTTTTTAAATCGTTGTCAACAGAATTATACAAAAGTACAGCATTGTAGGAAAATGACTTTTTAAATGTTGACGTGTAATATATTGGCATAGTGAGCGTATAACTGGTCTCTGGTTAATAATTTAGTCTTAAGGTATCCAGGAGTTGAGGTTATTAGCAAACGGTGTACAAAAGTAACTAAATGTATTTATAACTGTTGACCATATTTAACCAATTCAGTTGACGAAACTTTTCCGAGATATGATCAAATTTTCTCAGGTTGTTGATAAACCTACAACAGCTATTCTGTATCCTTTGGATAGAAGTTTTAGTGGCACTGTCTAAACCGGAATAATACATGATGTCAGCATAAGAAAATATCGGCAACAAAATTGTTTCACACAGTTTTTTTCTTGTTTTATAGTTTAAAATAGTTTTATTCGCATATAGTATTTTTAAACATATGTAAGCCTTTTTAATTAATGAATTGACATGTTCTTTGAATTTTAGTTCTGTATCGATTATGACACCTAAGTTTTTTGCTGTATCAACAAAAGGTATTTTTTTGTTGTCAATTTTAATGTCTAATTTTGACTTTAGATTGTCATAGCCATTTTTAGGACAAAATAACAGTAATGCTGTTTTCTGGGAATTTAATTTTAATTGGTGTTTAGTGCAGTTTTCTGCTATTTTGCTGAGGTCTTCGTTGATGCTTTTGGAAGCTAACTCATAGTCTGTGCAGTTAAATTTAGAATAAATTAATTGAGTATCATCCGCGTAACTGTGGATTTCCGAAAACCTGACAACATTGTAAAGATCTGAAGTATACACTAAAAATAGAAATGGACCTAAGATAGAACCTTGCGGTACTCCTGAATTCACTAACTCTATAGACGATAAACCCAATCTAGTGCGTACTATTTGTTGCCGAGATTTTAAATATGACTGAAAAAATGACAATGATATGTTATCAAAGCCATAATATTGTAATTTTGCAATCAGTAAGTCGTGATCTACTGAGTCGAAAGCCTTTGAAAAATCTAACAAAACCAGTACGCTTGCTAGTCTCTCGTCAAGGCTCTTAGTTAAGGTGTCCGAAATATTTAACAGAGCTGTGGTTGTACTGTGACCACTTTCTAAATCCCGACTGATTTTCTGGCAGCAGATTGTAAGCTGTAAAGTGTTCTGCAATTTGATTATAAACCGCCTTTTCCAGGATTTTACTTAATACACTAAGCAAACTAATGGTTCTTAAGTCATTAAAGGTATTTGGGTTGCTTATTTTGGACAGTGGTAATATAATAGATATTTTCCATTGAGTGGGAAAAAATCCTTGTTCTATACAGCAGTTCACAATGTGCGTAACATAATATTTAATGACTGGCATACAAAGAGTTAACATTTTCAGGCTAATGTTGTCATGGCCTGACGCATTTGATTTAATTTGTGCAACTAGTTTTTCAATTTCGTCAACTGTAACCATCCTAAAAGAAAATTGTACATCTGTGTTATATTTATTATGTAGATAAAAGTTTAGGATCTCTTTGTCTGATGTTTTTTTGTTATAAACAGATAAAAAATAATGATTTAGGTTATTCGGGTCTAACAGATTATCTGGTATTTCAATGTTATGCTTTGTTTGTATATTCATAATTTTTAATCTTTTCCACAACTCAATAACGTCACTTTCTTTAGAGTATTTTAAGTATGCAGCTTTTTCTCTCCTTATTGCTGCCGAAACAGAATTTCTAAGGTTTTTATAATAATTCCAATTTGCATTTGATTTTGTTTGATTAAATTTTGTAAATGCTTTATCCCTTTCTTTCATTAATCTTTTCAAGTTGTCAGTCAACCAAGGTGCCGGAGGTTTATTCATGCGAACGGTACAAACGGAACAAACCCTGTGACAGGTGACAATTTCCACAGGCGGGATTCGAACCCGCGCGGATAATAGCCTCGGGAGTAATCGCCATCTTCTCACCTGGCGCTTTACCCACTGAGCTATCACCGCGATAATAGATAATCGTGTGATACCACGATGTCGGTGGGCAGATGTGGATAGAATCCATCTAACGAAAACCTCCATCCTCCCGGAGATTGTGAACGACGCCGACGGTAGAGTGACCAAACGCAAGAGCCTCTACAAACAAGAGAGTAGTCACTTCTAGGTTCTCTTTGGTAAAATAGAACAACTCGTCTTAGTCGGTCATTGACGGCCTGCCAGTCTTCTTCTGTCCACCTTCGACGCTCTTGTCCTCTGTTTCGAGCCTAGTGAACCCAAGGCTGATCATGCGCTCTGGTACAAGTTAGTGCCCCCGATCAACATGTTGCTAATTTTGATGAGTAGCCAAAAAAGGCACTTCAACGATCTAATTTTAGCAAAACCTTTTTGTGGTGCAGGGTAAATATATTTAAAGACGTTATGCACGTCATGTTACTCATGTTACACAAGTTACTCATGTTTTCATGAGCAAAAACGCGGGTAGTAGAGTAGATTCAGAGTAAGCATTCTTTATAGCACTCTACGGAGGTCAGAGTGATGATACTTTACATGGCTTAAGATTTCAGCTGTTTGGAAATCTCTTGTAACTAATTTGAATTTGGTTTTCCTACCTCCAACGCTAGAAGTGTACATTAACAGTACTTGAGGGTGTATAACCAAACTCAAACACAGTTAGGTTTAATGGATCCGTTGTTGAACTGAGGTTGGCAAAGTACCAAATATGGTCTAGTTTCTGTAACCACCACCAAAAAAACCTGCTCCGCTGTCGCGTTTGATGAGTATATCCTGCAAACACACCAAAATGTCTAAAGTTGCAAAAAAACGGGAATAAATTGCTCAATGATCTGTGTTAATTTCAAAGAAAATGTGTACCTATATTAACGCTTCTTCCAAAGCTCATGTATACAGGAGACCATGATGACATCAATAAACATATGCTTCAATTGAATGAGGAAGAAAATGTACCCAAATGAAGCTCTAGAAGCATAAAATAAACGATATTTTCCATAAACGTGTGTGATTTAATTAAATAATGATTTAGATTTCAATAATTTAAAACTAGTTTTCTTATGCATATACTGACACTAGACAATAAAATTTATGAAACCTATTGAATGCAATCAACGTGTTGCTTATTCCATAAATCAGTTTTATCCCCTTCCTTGGTCAAACTTGTATAATAGCTGCTGAAACTCACCTCAGCGGAGGGAGCAAACTCAAGCCAAATTCAACAAGTGTCATTTGTTGCACATAATCTCAACAAAACCTTGTTGGAAATGGGGAATATATATAAAAAGTACAGTATAAAATATCAGTTTAATTTTTGTCAACATTTAAAAGAAATATTTCCAATGTAGTTTCACCTACAACACCCTCTAGGACAAACATTTCTGGATTTTTGTTTCACTATGGTGGTAACCGTTAAAAATAAACGAATACGATTGACAATATACCTACAGATATGAAATTTTAGACAAAACATGTGGACCAAACCAGGTTATAAAGAACTAATAGGTGAAAATTAAAAATAAGATAAAGGAATGTATTCACGTAATTCCTTTCACATATAAGTCGTATTCCCATTGTCCGGTAACAAACAGCATGTCGCGTCGTCCATTCAAAACGTCCTGATGAGCTACTCGCTTCGGACTCCGTCCCCGATTCGACACATTTTTCTCATTTTAAAGGAACTGTAGTCGAAAACGTACCGGCCAATGAAATGGCTCAATCCCGCAGACGCAGCCGTTTTAAATTCGGACAAATCTCTCCTAAATAAAAGTTAAAAGGAAACTATATAAAAGACCGTCGTACATACGTACAAAGAGAATACGCTAGGGAATCATTGTTCCGCCCGCTGTTTCGTGGTTTCACGAATCGACGAAGTCTGTCTCTATATATAATGCAAAAAGTGCTAAGGGGTAAACTCTGACCCAGTTTAGAAAAACTAAATAAATGTCGCTTGTCCCAATACAGACGAATTGAAGTCTTTATTTCGAAAAAGGCATGTAACCAAAAATGTTTCTTTTTTGGAAAGGCAAAAAGTGTTTATTCTGAGAAACTGAAGGGTATAATTCCTCAAATCATCAAGTTCTATAAACTTATTAAATTTGTTTAATTTTTTTTGTTTTATTTTTTGAAAATCTCTGGAGTAGACTGAAATTTTCTTTTTGAATTGCTGTCGCTTACACACCATGGTAGAAAGCATGTATTGGCTGTATTCTTTTACCAGCAGTATCAAAGGCGTGCATATGGATAGTCACTACAACACTTTTATGAAAAAATATATAGGACACTGGCCCTGTGACTTTTTAAACTTTTGTAATCTTTATTTAGTATACCTCTTGACATTTTTTGATTTATTATGTGGTTTAAGTAGAAAACCTTATTTTAATAATAGTCGCACCAGCAAGATTAATAGTTTATGTGAAATTTTATCAAAATTTTATTTGCCTATGTAATGAGTAGAGTTCGGGCGAGCGCGGAGTGTAACAGGACCGCAGTCAGTTTATGAATGAAAATGTTCACAGAAACTATGTTGCATCATAGTACATTCTTAAATATTATTACTTATTACCAAGCGCGGATGCCGCCACAGGGCCGACACTGTCCATGTCCTGCCCTGGACTCGTTGGCCTTCACAGCTCATAGCTGACTTGCATTACGAAAACTACGCTAGCAATTTTAGTTATTTATGACACGCTGTAACAGACAGTCTGTATTGCATCGCGTTGATACGTTTCGTTTTTACGTATTCGCCGTGTGTTTAAATAACTTTACAAAATATTATTAATTATTAGTTGAGGGAGAAGTGAATAAAGTGAGGTACCATGCCAAAGGTAAAAGAAATAGACGGAAGTATTTCAAACGTTGTTTGACAGTGATCCCGTGGGTTTTAGGGACATACGTATTCAAGGAAATGACTTTTGTACTGTGTGTGAACGCATTATAAATTCTTCAGCTAAAACTAAAGTAACAAGACATCTGGAAAGCCATGCCTCGTCCAGCGCCGATGACTCCGTATTTTTCTATGAACTTACAGAAGCCTTTGTAACAAGCAATATTCCATTAAACAAACTAGAGAACCCCAAGTTACGTACGTTTTTACAAAAAACATATGGACCGAAAAATTCCTCATGAAAGTACGTTAAGACTTTGCATATGTCGATCGGGTTTACAACAATGTAGTGGCATCAATACGCGAAGACATTGCGAACAATTTCGTGTATTTTATTATAGACGAAGCTACCGATGCATACTTGCGGGCGTTCAGTAGCGAATTTTGTAATTGATACGTTAAAAAGTGACACTGCTAGTGACAGCCACCTACTATATGTTTTAACCACCGCCAACCTACCATGAGAACCTTGTCTCAACACTGACGTTTGTCGGGTAAGCGTTGCCATTGTTACGTGTTATCTTAATTTATATAGATATTTTATCCTTGACTTAACCGTACTATTTGGTAAAAATAGTACTATGTTGCTACATAATTTATGTAAACATATTAATATTTTCATTCGTTAACTGACTACGGTCCTGTTACATTCCGCGCTTGCACGAACTCTAGTAATGAGTTTGTTTTAAAAATACTGAAAAAAATTAAGAACTTTATATGGACTTTTCTTCATGACATCACTCGAGAAAGTATCTCGTTCAATTGTTCAGATTACTTAGAAAAACACCCTGTATATTTATAATGAAAAGCATGAATCACACAACAAAACACACTCGTTTCTAAAACTGCGAAAGCGATGAACAATTTTTGCACACGACGCCCATGTATTGCCGTAAGCTAACTTAGCTCGTACTGGTAACGGCTAATATCAGATTTTATGGAAAACGATTGACTACGAGGGGTGACCGCAAAAGACACCCCATTCGGGTTCCACTACATATGAATAGTGATTAGGAATATGCTCCAAATGATAGCTAACAAATAACTTTAGAGTTAACCAATACTTAAAACCGCCATATTTAACTTTATTAAAATCTGGTTGCTGATATTAACTAAATGATATACTTCTTCAAATCATCAAGTGCTATAAAATTTATTAAAATCTTATTAACATTTTTTTAATCAAAAATGCATAAAGACAACACATCACAAAACCAAACAATTTCACCCAGACCTTTTGTCTTCTCTATTTGGTGCGTGGTTATTTGAAATTTATCGTCTCTAGCCGTTAAAGTTTTAAATTACTGGACTACCATTACTTTAGGAACAACAATTTTCGAAAAACTTGTACCTATTATCCAATATAGGCGTCTAATGTGCAATATCTAGACATTCTAACGGTTTTACTTATTCATGTCAATTTGTCGCATTATAGAATTTCATATTGGAGAATTCAACTCTGTAAAGTACTGTACAAATGTTTGAATTTCAAAAACACATTGTTATGTTCAGAAACGAATATCCGATTCCACTTCTTTTAGTTATTTTAATAGTAACACAAAGAGTCAAAGAGAAAAATTACACTCATGTTTCTCAAGTAACTACCTTTCAGTTTACATAGGTTTTTTTCATAATGATGTTATTATTCCGAGTAAATGGATCATTAAAAAAGTATAAATTTTAACTTAGTTGTAAAGTAGAACCCTAACTAATAAGAGCAAACATGATATTAAACAATATGCATATAAAGGAGCTAAATTTGCAGCAGATAATACTTAATTTCAAGAAGATATTCCAATCCAAGACATTGAGAGTATTTATCGACAAACAAATACAAAGAGAATGGCAATGAGAATGGGACAATGCTGACGCAAAACTAAATATTATAAAACCATATGTGGACAAGTTGAAACCGGTCATTACATTTCAAAGAAAAGAACAAGTAGCTCTATTCAGGCTAAGACTAGAACTCGCATATTTAACTTCAGATCATTTATTTCAAGAAAAGACCACCCCTTTTCCAAAGATGCCAAGTTCAGTTAACAGTAATACATAACAAAAACAATGGTGTAACTTTACTATTGTCATACCATAAATCATATTCTAAGTGGCAAATGGATGTCGACAGCTACACTCAAAACAAAATATGTATAGCACAGTGGCGGTGGGCTATAAGGTGCGCTGGTGCGCGCGCACTACCGACAATTTAGCATTAATAATTTTATTTAGTAATTAATGGATGCATTCTTAATGTATCGCCTTGCCGCATCCCTAGCGTTAATACCATCTCAATATTATTTGGCAGCAGCGTTACGAATCCACTAAACGCTAGGTCTCTATCTCCAAGGCCACTGGTTTCCGATCGCAGCACGGGAATCGACACGCGCAATACGAAAAAGCGGGACGACGATCGTGCTTCCGTGCAATACGAAAAAGCGAACGTGTATTGTTACTGCTTGCCCCTCCACAATTACGAAAAGGAGTGGGCGAATCCTATAGATATGATGTGCGGAGTTTAAGAGCGCACGAGAGTGATCGATTACTTTGTGAATTGTTTTCGTACACAGCTGTTTTATCGCTCACGTTTTATAAATATAAACTCGGGTTTTCGGTTAGAATCTAGTTTGGAATAATGAATTCTATTCAAAACTTATTAAAAACTCCATTCTCTAGCTTGAGTTTGGAGGAAAAAGTGCAAATTAAAACTCTAGTTAGGCCCACTCCACAAATTAATTTAAAATTAGCAGTGAAAGGAAAAAATAAACAATTTGTAAGAACATTTAATAATGACTTATTTAAAAAACATTTGTGGTTAAGTGGATGCGATGTATTGAACGCAGTGTTTTGTTTTCCGTGTGTTTTGTTTGGCGGAGAAACACCTTGGACCAAAACTGGAGTAACGGATTTAAATCACATAAAACGAAGATTCACTTTTCAACATACATTTTTTTTAGTTTTATTTATTTAGGCAAGTTTTAATTTTCTAATTCACCGTTTATTCAGTTTCCCCCTCGGTAAAGAGAGGTTTGAACATGAAAAAAATTTAATTAAGGGTATATAGCTAAGAATAACGGTTATTCAGTCCATTTAATAGATAAGTTAATAAGGAAGCATACATACTGACAATTCGAAATTTGTTTCGTTGCCATATGAACCTAAATTCACCCGCGGACTAGATAGTTTTTAAAAATATTAATATCAATTTGGTTTATAATTCTAAAAATAAACTACAGACGCTTTTGGGTAACCCCAAAGACAAAACCGACAATAACGGAAAGTCTGGAATACACATATACGAAATAAGTCGTAAAGACTGTGATCAAAAGTATATTGGGCAAACAAGAAGAAGATATATTTTGACTAGATTTAAAGAACACATGGCTCATTTGAAATATGGCAGAACGGAAAAATCTTGTATTGCCAAACACGCTCTTGACAACAACCATAGGATAGACAAATTTAAATTTAATTAACATTTTAATTAACAATGTAACAAACAGTAGACAGTTGGATGCTTTTGAAAGTTTAGAAATCATTAAGTGTAACAGTTGTATGAATAAAGACAATGGTCCGATACCCACCAGTCCACTGTTTGCTCTCATAAACAAAGACATATGTATGTTACGGTTCAATGAACCATGGCAACAAATTAAGTATAAATAGTGCAAGTGTGTAAGTTAGAATTTAGTTTCATTCTCCCTCTGAAGATGAAATGCGCGTCGAGAAAAGTATAGTAGTTCGGTGTTTCGTGGAAAACGTCCAGTTTTTTTTTGCAACACTACACTGTGATCACTACGATCAGTACGTCCACACTTCCGGCAAAACTCTGGTCGTGAGTGAACTCGCCTGGACTTTCCAATTTCGTCAATACTCCTAGTTAAAACTAAAGGGAATAAAACTCGAACTAGAATATAAACTTTGATTAGACAGAATCTAGGTAAATAAACACTATATAGGTATAAAAAGAAGAAAAAGTGGCAACGGAAAAAAGCACAACAGAACCATAAAAGTGATCAAACCACGTTACTTTTCATTATACTCATCATTCGAATGGCCATCAAAACAGGACTGCGATTATAAAAGTTCTATATTGCATTTCATAAAAAATTATATCACTTCCACGAGATGGCAATCGTCCGCTATTTTTCACGAGTGTCGTAAATAAAATGGTGGTTTATTAGATCGTAATAGTCGTTTTTCCCTTTACACGCAACCGTTACTACGTCATAATGTGGCCCATATATCCTCGGAACGGCTTTGCACTGCCCTTACGCAAATTCACGCGAGGGTAATCTTTTAAGGGAATTTTAATTAGTCCACCGTCAAAGGCGATTTATAGTATACCAAAATACAATTCCAAGTCCAATTCCGAACGCGAAACACAATGAAGTGTAAAAACTCGTTTAGTTTATTTTATTTTTTTTATTTCAACAATTTGTGAAACATTTGAGTGTGGAGTAGGAAGTTTTAGATTTTTTTTGCTAAATATGCTAAACATGTTAAATGGTGTGTGTAAATTAAGTAATGAGACTGATTTTTTTTTAAATTTTGTATTCGAATGGGATTACTTTTAATTATTTTTATATTACATTTATTAAGTACTTTTCCAGAGGTAATCTAGATTTGTAATCCACACACCAGCCAGAAAATTGTCAAATCGTTACCTCAAACATATTGATATTTTTTGTAATTTAAATTCTAAGATTGATCATATTAACCCGTTAAGTACCAGCGTCCTATTAATAGGACAAGAAAAATAATATTTTTTTCCAAGTTAATAACAAGCATAAAATGTTTACTACTTTCTCTTTACTTACTAGATAGACAATTATTTTCACTACATTTTTTTCTTAGTACATTTTTTTCATAAAACGTAAATTGTCTGCTTCAAAAAATGGACATTGTTTTACAGCACATACATCACCGAAGATTCACAAATTTTACAATACTCCAGTTTAGCATTTTCAAATTAAGGCTTCAGCTTTGTCTCGGTAAAGGTTCATTTTATGTAAAATTATAGAATGCGCATAATAAAATAACGAAAAAGTCAGCCAATAATTAGTAATATGATGCTGTCCTATAAATATGACGCTGGTACTTGGAATAATCATTTTTCCTGGAGTAACCTAACCTCAATTTTTGTATGTGCTTGTCAGTTTGCTTTGCAGTAACGTTCAGTATTGTTGTAGTGTAAACAAGATCTACAGGTTTATTACTGTTTTTTTTGTGTTCTTGTATTATACAGGGTGATTTGTATTTGTGGTAATAGCAACCAATCACGAAAGTGTAGAGCCTCTTCACCATGCATCGCGATGGGATAAAAATCTAAAGAGAAGCGTCCTATACCGCAGCCCAGTCTACTAAAAAAATACAATACTTTTATGGGTGGGGTTGATTAGCACGACTGGCTTGTTGGAAAATACTGTACTAATATACGAGGCAAGAAATGGTATGGGCCATTATTCACCAAGATTTTAGATATAGTAAACTCTTGGATACTATATAAAATGGTCAACAAGTCAGACATGTCTCTGTTAACATTTCGGCGCTCTATTGCAGTATTTTATTTAAAAATAGGACTTGGCTCTAGACCATCTGTAGGAAGACCAGCATTGACATCAGCTTCAAAAGTTTTTAGTGATGTGAGATATGATAACAAGGGACATTTATGCAAAAGAGAGATAAGCAGAGGAGGTGCCAAGGTGTTAGTTGCAAGAGTAAACCCCTAACATATTGTATAAAATGTGAAGTAACACTTTGTAAGTTATGTTTCATAAATTATCACAAAAAATAAAAGTTAATTTACTTTAAGCAATACATCCTTCTGAATTTTATTTTATACTATTAAGTACCAGTGTTCCTATTTATAGGACAAGCAATAACTCATTATCCAAATATAAAAAAATATTAAAATAAATATTGTTTGTTATATTTAAACATTATAATTTAGAAATTATAAACGAAATATGTTAAATGTACAAAAAAATAATTTGGTACTTAACGGGTTAATTCTGGAGCGCGGGTTATGGATCTCCGTGAGCCAGCTGACACGAAGTTGTATGGTTGTGGACGTCCGATACATAAAATGACTTATGATTGAGCTTAAAGGACGAGAAAATGTAGATAATCTTAGATGAAATGACGATATAGAGAATCCCTAGTAAGGCAAGACCAACGTTTGACTTCATACCACATTCGGTATGAGAAAACAATGTTAAGTATACGAGCCCTAACAACTATAAATTCGGACAAACGCATTTTTCAAAAAAAATTAGGTATTTACTGCCGTGCAAAAATTTACAACCACGCTTTAAAAACCTAAAATATATAAAATTACATACATTTGCAAGATAATATGCTGAAAATTATTATTAGCTTGGACTTGTTATGAATTTATGGCCAAAAATATAAAAATCTGCTAAAAATGCTGACAATTAAATGTTCGGAAAATCCAGAAACATGCCCTAAAAAATACATACAAATTTGTTGTTGCCGCGGCAACAATAAATTTCACAATTAGATGTGTCAATCACAAGTGCTTTCTGGTAGTTTTTGCGAATATTCGTTATACGCCAGTCAATAGAGGTCGAAAAGGGGTGAGTTTATGACAGGATTGATACCTGAAATCCCACTACGGGATACTTTTAAGTTCAGTCCTTAGATGAAAACGTATATGAATTGGACTAGGAAATAGTTGCACTTTTTTTTAATAACAGATTAGTGAAAAAAAATTGAGTTTTTTCAGTTTTTTGCTTATAAAAGAAAAGCTATTGAAGCAATTACATCGCATCTAATAGGAAAGTTGTAGAGAATTCAAAACCTTTAAAATGAAAAAAAAAATCAAGTCAATCGGTACATTTTTCGCTGAGAAAACTCGGAAAAAACGCAAAAAATTACCTTTTCTTAATAAATTCGTAATTCGAGTACTTTTGCATTAGAAGAGTCAATATTGTGGGAAAATGCAGGTAATATCACAAAGAATGAGTGTGCAAAAACTGGATTATGTCCGATGAATAGTTTTTGCACAATAGTCGAATAAAATTTTTTACATCGTATTTTGAATATTCCATAACACGTCGAGCGATAGATTAAATAACATTTTCTCGACGGATTCGGAAACTACAGAGTGTTAGTATTTAAAATATAACACATTAATGCAAACATTTTTACTGATACCGCTCTGTATATAATTTATTTTATAATAACACATTTATAATAACTTACTGGAACATCAGTTATCTTGGAACATTATTTAGCAACCTTTTTTGAATTACAAGAAACAAATAATTATGTAAATACACATATGTTTATCTCATCTATTTACCAGCACTTGCATAAAAATCCTTTCATAATATAACTAAAAACACAGTGCATATTGTTGTGCACAGTGCACTGTGTTGTTCGATAAACAAAATAATAAGAAACAATAATCTTTAAATAAGGAACAGACCATACAAAAAATTATAAAACACAAATAACATCAGTAAATGCAAACACATGATTGTGAAATAACAATTCAAAAATCGTATTACGTTATATTAGATGTAATTATAAACAACCTCTATAATCCGAACAATAGACGCTCGAAGTCATAATCCGACCAAACCTTGGTTATCCGAACATTGTACGGTTTTATGACTTTGTTAAGGATTTTGACGAAGATACCGGTTAAAAGTACCGGGCTCAAGTTCATAAAAATTTGCTTTAAATTAATTAAATAAAATAAAAATATAGTAAAAACACAAAATTAAACATACAAATTTGTGGTATAGGCAAATTTGCCACTTGACCCTTCAAATGTGAGGTGTGTTTATTTTATTTGCATTATGTTACTGTGCAAGCATTGTATTTTATAGCGTGATTTTAGTTCAAAATGTTCAGATGACTCATACCTATCTAATCAAGCCTTTTCCAGTAAACCAAAAATAATGATTTATATACTTTAAGATAATTTACAGATTTTTTCTGGTCTTGTTTTGTTTAAGATATAAAACTTTATTATTCACCTATTTTAAATAGAACAAATGTTAACTAAAATCAACCTGTCAGCATTTTTTTCCAAAAATCAATCAAAATTCATTTATAGATTTTTTCCAGACTTTATTATGTAACACTAGACGCAGAAATGAAGGGATATAAAAAAATCTCAAATTTTAAGGTGATTTTCAAAGAGAAAAAATGATCATAGGGAAAAGAAAAAAAGGAAACTAAAGCTCCAAGCTTCTAGTTTTTGTATCTTGAGTTTAAAATTGTTTAGCATTAGCAATTTTTTAGTAGGTAATCATAAGAAAACCATCAAAGAATTTTTTTCGAAATTTTTGCTTGTCCACTACATTTTTTCGATATGTTCATCATAAAGGTCATTTAAATAATTTAATTCTCTTTAATTTAACCTATTGAGCCCTGCACGACCATTTTCCGTCGAGTTCAAAGCAAACACGTCACCTAAAAATTTGGGATTTTTTTATATTCCTTAATTTCTACGCCTAGTGTATTTACAGACTGTATTATGCTATGTACCATAATTTTGATAGGTTAAGGGGGTATTCTGGTGTAGAAATGAAAAAAAAAAACGTTTTTTTTTTATATATATTTTCAAAGTTTAACTACTTAAGAATATGTCTTTAAGAGGATTTTTTCAAAATTAAAATTATTTTCGGAGATACAGGTATTTTGCTGACGCGGCATCCAAACCGGCTCGGCCGGAACTAATGGAACAAAAGACATTAGGGATTCTCCGTCTACCTGAATCCATATTATTCAGTAAAACCTTTTTGTTCCTTTATCTATTATGTTTGGGTTCAGAAACTCAAAATAATAATGAGTCTCTAAACTCTTGGACTTGATTTGGACTTTCGCGCCAAAACATATTCATGCCGGAGCTCAGATAATTGAGATAGCAACATTTATTGCTGTCTGTATTTTTAATGAAGGCTTCATTCCTATTTTAAAAATGATGACACTTATGGGAATTACAATTGGTCCAGAAGCTCATTCATTTGCCGTGAAACGAGACAACGCCCGGATTGACCGCTCCGAGATACGAGCATCCAACACATCAAAGGAGGCCAGAACTGCTCGATTGGAAGAGAGAAACGCAGAAAATAGTGTTTTTGAAGTCGAGGAAGGTCCGATGTATGCAGCAGGAATGGCGGATTAAATAAATGTAAGTCTAAAATATCATTTCATGACTTAGACTATGAAAAACTTGACGCGAAAGTTTAAACGCGTTTTTCTCGAAACTGTCTTTTTCAAAACGATACCCACGATTTCTCAAGTTCTACTGGACCGATTTACTTGAAATTTTTTGAGAGTCTTCTTTATAGTCTTCTCTATGTCCGGAACTACGCTCATTACCAAATTTGAAGTTTTAGTATCTTTAAAAAATTCGAAAAGTAAAAAAAAAAGAGGTAAAAAATTGTTTTTTTCTTTCAATCAGTCGCCATTTTGTAAAAAAAATTTTTTTTGACTTTTCCGTAGTTCCGGACATTGCGACATTACTCTAGATTAATAATCTTTTTTTTTTTTTTCAGATTGCTAGAAGGGTTGGAATCGTGGGTATGGCCACGCGCCAATTTTTTGAGACGCCCCACTTCATCAGCTGCTAATTTTTTGAATTTTTAATTTTTTGTACTTTTTTTTTTCTGTATTCTCGTAATATTAATAAACAACTGATAAAAAAATGTATAGTAAAAATATTGATCGCTTTTTTTTTTACGTCACTTCAAAAATTACCTGAAATTCATTCCTCTAGACCAGAATACCCCCTTAAGTTGAGTAGCCCTGGGCTAGACTTCGCCTTTGTATTAACCAGACAATAAAGACATTTTATTATTATTATTATTTATAATATTAATTTACACAAAATGGAAATCATATTATTATTTTTGAGTTTAACCCTTTAACGTCAAAACTCCAATTTTTGTATATCCTCTCTTTAGCAACGTACCAAGTAAGTATAAGAAACGATGGAAATAAATCTGGAAATAAAAATGGAAATGAAATTTTTGGGGGTGCTCTTTCGAATGGCACCAAAAAAATTCATGAAAGTTGAACCTTACCCCTGTTTTTGGCCATTTAAGTTGAAAAGAGCACGATTTTTCAGGTCAATTTTTTTTGTAACATGATTTTTGACTGGAAAAAATGTTTTCTTTCGACAGAAAACTACGGGAAAAGTGCATTCGATAGTTGTACTGAAAAGTTATGTACTTAGAAAAATTAGCATGTGGTGTCCAATATCTCGGCCAAAAGGACACATTGTCAGGGGTAAATTTCATAATTTTTTTTACTCAAACCTGGAGAACTTTGGGGTAAAAGTTTAGAGAACAAAAAGTGATTTTTTAAGGTGATTTTCAAAGAGAAAAAAATGATCATAGGGAATAGAAAAAAATTTATAAATTTATTTATTTTAAAAATTTATTCATTTCTGCGTCTAGTGTTACATAATAAAGTCTGGAAAAAATCTATAAATGAATTTTGATTGATTTTTGGAAAAAAATGCTGACAGGTTGATTTTAGTTAACATTTGTTCTATTTAAAATAGGTGAATAATAAAGTTTTATATCTTAAACAAAACAAGACCAGGAAAAATCTGTAAATTATCTTTATAAATCATTCTTTTTGGTTTACTGGAAAAGGCTTGATTACATAGGTATGAGTCATATGAACATTTTGAACTAAAATCGCGCTATAAAATACAATGCTTGCACAGTAACATAATGCAAATAAAATAAATTTTATCGCAGAATTTATTGAGTATGAGCCAAGAACACGTGTATTTTTCCCAGATGTCTGGAAACGATGGTGAAATTTTGGGAAAGACTATTTTTTTGAAACTTTCTAATGGGAAAATGGCCAAACTGGGCCAAATTTTTTTGTTGAGAAATTTGTTTAGGACTCTTGAATTGATTCATCCAAAGAGCACGCCTGATTTTTTACAGAATTTTTGGTCATGTTTTAGCCATTTTCAATTTGGCCCTTTTTCCAAAAATCCGAAAATGACTAAAAATCCTGAAAAAAATTACACACCTCGCTTGAAGAGTCCTAAACAAATTTCTCAACAAAAAAAATTGGCCCAGTTTCGCCATTTTCCCATTAGAAGGTTTCAAAAAAATGGTCTTTCTCAATCTTCAAATTTCACAATCATTTCCAGACATCTGGGCAAAATACACGTGTTACTGTCTCATAGTCAATAAAATCTGCGCCAAAATGGCTGTCCCCAAATTGTCCATTTTTTCATTTCAATGTTCCAAAAATTGGCCGGAACCCAAAATTACAGGAAAGACCGAAAATTCTGGAAAAAATTCGCACGTCTCCCTTAAATCATGTCCAAGAGGTTTTAAAAAACAATTCCTGAACCTGTTTTTTTGAACCTGTTATTTGGTTTGGGGGGTTCAAAAAATGGCTAATCGGAGAAATTGCCAAATCGTCTTCAAAAAATTCTGAAATAATGAGTGTCTTGAATTATGTATACTTAACAAACTATAATCGTACCAAAAAGGACGATTTTGATTTTTTTTCTGAATACAAGCTCTAAGGCGAATTGACAATTTTTTACAGTTTGACCAAAAAAAAGAACAAATCGGAAAGAGTCGCCTTAGAGCTTGTATTCGGAAAAAAAATCCAAAATCGTCCTTTTTGGTACGATTATACTATGTTAAGTATACATAATTCAAGACACTCATTATTTCAGAATTTTTGACGACGATTTGGCAATTTCACCAATTAGCCATTTTTTAACCCCCCAAACCAAATAACGTCAACAGGTTCAGGAATTTTTTTGAAAAACCTCTTGGACATGATTTAGGAGACCTGCGAATTTTTTCCAGAATTTTCGGTCTTTCCTGTAATTTTGGGTTTCGATCAATTTTTGGAACATTGAAATGAAAAAATGGACAATTTGGGGACAGCCATTTTGGCGCAGACTTTATTGAGTATGAGCCAAAAACACGTGTATTTTTCTCAGATGTCTGGAAACGATGGTGAAATTTTAGGAAAGACCGTTTTTTGAAACTTTCTAACGGGAAAATGGCCAAACTGGGCCAATTTTTTTGTTGAGAAATTTGTTTAGGACTCTTGAATCGAGGTGTGTAATTTATTTCAGAATTTTTGGAGCCAATTTTTGAAAAAATGGCCAAATTGAAAATGACCAAAACGTGACAAAAAATTCTGAAAAAAATCAGGCGTGCTCCTTGGATGAATCTGAACACTTTTTGTTCTTTAAACTTTTGCCACAAAGTTCTCCAGGTTTGAGTAAAAAAAATGATGAAAGTTTCCCCTGACAATGTGTCCTTTTAGCCGAGATATTGGACACCCCATGTTGGAATTAATTTTTTCTAAGTACATAACTTTTCAGTACAACTCTCGAATGCACTTTTCCCGTAGTTTTCTGTCGAAAGAAAAAATTTTTTCCAGTCAAAAATCATTTTACAAAAAAAAATTGACCTGAAAAATCGTGCTCTTTTCAATTTAAATGGCCAAAAAACAGGGGTAAGCTTCAACTATTATGAATTTTTTTTGGTGCCATTCGAAAGAGCACCCCCAAAACTACTCGGAAAGGCATTTCCCGATTTTTTTCCAACGTTTCTTGTACTTGCCATGTTGCTAAAGAGATGATATACAAAAACTGTAGTTAATTTACATAAGGGTTAATTTACACAAAATGGAAATCATATTATCTCTTTTGAGTTTAATCATACCAAAATCGTTATCTTTAACAGCAATAGTAGTCCAGGTTAGATAGTTTATTTTTTGAAAAGAGTCCTGAATAAGGTTTCTCGGCGCGATAATTAGGTAAAAAATAGTAAAAATGGATTGTGTATGTTTTGGAAAAAATCGGTATATAGGAACCTTAGTAAAAAAAATCGACAAAAGTGTCGAAAACCGTTTTTTTTTTGCGGATTAAGGGACGAAAAATATTTTTTTTTTTCGTAAAACAAAAAATAGCACGTTGTAGCGCTTGACATAACGAAAAAAATTAGTTTTCGGTGATCAAAATCGGTTCAGAAGTTTATGCACAAAAAAATAAAAACCTATGAAAAATGCCCATTTTTTGAAATAGAATTACAAGGGTTCTAATGGTCGCAAAAACTTCTGCTTTTTGTCGTATTGTAGCTTTTGGTAGTGCCTATCTGCAGTAAAAAATGTCAAGCAAAAATAATAAGAAATTTTTGCATAAATCGAAAAAACACTAAAAAAAGGTCTTTTGAAAATCATCAGACGCTTTCAAACCAACCCCCAGCGTCGCGTTGCTTCGAGCGCTCGGGTAAGGAAGGGGAAGTGGACGCGTGGTGGGGGAAGCCTCTCCCGCCGCAGACTTCTGTCAGCGCGTCTGCGGCGGGAGAGGCTTCCCCCATCATGCGTCCACTCGCTTGTCCGAGCGCTCGAAGCAAAGCGACGCTTGATTTTCAAACGCGTTTTCAGACGATTGAAAGAACCTCTCCCACAAGTCACGATAATGGACTTGTAGGGAATTTAATGACGAGTAATTTAAGCCCAGGAAAAATACTCTATGACCATTTTCGGCTTGTTCAAGTTTTTCGAAACGACATTTTTTTTAGTTTTTTTTTCGATTTATGCAAAACGTTCTTATTATTTTTGCATGAAATTTTTACTGCAGATAGGCACGACCAAAAACTACAATTTAAGCCGAAGAAGAAGTTTTTGTGCCCATTAGACCCCTTGTAATTCGATTTCAAAAAATGGGCATTTTTCATCGGTTTTTATTTTTTTTGTGCAAAAACTTCTGAACCGATTTTGATCACCAAAAACTCATTTTTTTCGTGTTTTCAAGAGCTACAACGGGCTATTTTTTGTTTTACGAAAAAAAATATTTTTCGTCCCCTTAATCCGCAAAAAAAACGGTTTTCGGCACTTTTATTGATTTTTTTACTAAGGTTCCTACATACCGATATTATCCAAAACATACACAATCCATTTCTCCTATTTTTTACCTAATTATTGCGCCGAGAAACCTTATTCAGGACTTTTTTTAAGAACTGAGCACTTTTCTGCTATATTGCCTGGCGTATAGTAATAAAATGGCATTCTTGTAAAAAATTAGACTAATTCCACTGCCAAAGCAAAGCCTCCGAAGAAACGGTAAACAGATTTTAAATCTCGGGAGTAATAAAAAAAGCGACGCCACCCTCAAAACACACCATGATAAATATCTTAATCGACCCGGGATTTATTTTCTTGAGGCGAGAACGATTTTAAAAGCGAACACCGAATGGAAGCGGGAGCAGATAAAAAATTACGTAATACATTTAAAAGGGATTAGTTGAGCGTAATTCTAAAGACCCTTTGAAGTTGGGCCCCAAATACCTACCTTCTATATTTTGTTACTTCTGCCACGTTTTAATCGAAGTGTTTTTTTACGTGTGCCGTGCAAATAATCGCAAGGCAGCTTAGTTAATTGAGTTGCGAAGTTGAGTTCGATAGAATGCCAAGACTCAAAACTGGGAATTTGAAGGCGTCTATATGTAACATTTGCCTCATTACCCCTTAAGATTATACCCCAATACCCACTCTAGAATTTTCAAAAAATCGTTTTTTTATTTTTTTTGGCTTAAACAACGCTTTAGGCCCTTAAAAATGATATCTATTGGTCTTATGGTGAAAAAAAAATTAGTCCCTAGAGTCCCTCAGGAGTGCGTAATTATATAATAAACGTGTATGTATGAGTCAGTACTGCTGTAAAAATTTAAGAATTTTAGTGCACGTAAAACTTTAAATGCGTTTTTCTCGAAATCACTTTTTAAAACTGGGCGAAAACAGAACTCGAGTACTAATGCATATATTTACTTGAAATTTTAACTGAAGATTTAATATTACGTTTTTTAGACAAGTACGTAGCCGTTTTGTGATTGAAAGTCATTTTTTTTTATAAACAAATTAAGGTGTATTTTTGGGTCGAAAAATCGGTTTGTTTTTTTCAAAAAAGAGCACCATTTTTACAAAAATCGATTTAAAAAAGAAATTCCTACGTACTTTGCTAGTTTATTGTATGTAGATTATACAAATTTTTCGTTTTTTTGTTCCATGCGTCATAGTTTCGGAGGAATCTTTTCGCCCGCCAAGGCCTTTTTGAAAAACGAGATTTCGGAGAATTGTTATATAGCCGCCAATTTGTATCCAAATATCAATAAACATTTTTTTTTTCATTTTCATTTCAATACATGCTTAATGAATTGTTTAAAAAAATTTCAATCCATTTCACCAAACTCCCACAATTAATTATCAAAAATGGGCCTCTTTTTTTGGCCTCTAGAGTGGCGTTACCTCTTAATAACACTAGATCACATCTTTGTTGCGTTAGTGACGGAATGGAGGTTGAGAGGTTGTTTTGGTCGCTAAATCCAAATTTATTGATAGGAAAGTTTCGATCACGAAATACAAGATGTGTAAATTAGGAAATTAAGTAATGAGATTGGTAACGTAGCGTCCTATCAGCAACACTGCGGAGACGGGAATTAGGTTAGGACTAGGATGGGAGGTAGGTTAACATGTAATTCACCTTCAGTACAAGTTTGAACTTGTTAACGCCATTTTCTTGTTCTTTGTGACTGTTTTTGTAAATCAGTTTTTTCTAGTGCGTTTTTAAACTTTTTGCGTTAAAATGAATGTAATATATTTTTTAAGTAAACTTTAAATTGACTAGGCTGAGAAAATAAATCACGTTAAACTATTTGATGTGTCAGAGTGTTTTCTAACCTGAAAAGTTCTGCTTGTGCACCTGTAAGTTTTTAAACACTACACTAATATGTACAAAAATGAAGAAAATGTTATTTTGCTCGTGAAAGAAACAGTGATAAAGCCAATAGATAATATGAATTTTGACAGATACCCGGAGAGGCGATAACCTGATGAAAGACTGCGTTCAAAATTAGAAAACAGTTTAAAAAACATGGATCGTTTATGAAACCAAAAGATATAAAGAAAAAAATATTTTATCAGATTGTTACCTCTCCAGGTGTCTGTCAAAATACATATTACTGGCTCAATCACCGTTTCTATCACTAGCAAAATAACAAAACAACGTGTTTGTTTCTTCTTCATTGTTGTATGTGTTAATATTGTTTAAAAACTCACAGATATACAAGTAGAACTTAAATTCAAATTAGAAAACAGTACACGCTGTCACGTCAGATAGTCTAACATCATTTGTTTTCTCAGCCAACTAGTTAATTTGACGTTTACAGGAACTGGTTATGTTTTGACTTCCCCTGTATGCTCCTAGAATATTGTCCTATACCTACTGGATACCCTGTATTTGTTCCTATTTCACAACAAATATACGAGTACTATGTACTCGTAAAATATAAAAATGCAACTCCTTTTTATCAAGTATTGTAATAGCAAACAAAGGAGTATCAAATGACCAGTCGAATTGCATTGTATCTTGAAGAACCCAAATGGAATAAAGCGAAATATTTAAAACACTAATTTTAAATTACCACTTCACTTATTATCCTCCCTTCATATTAACAAAACCCTATTTGGAATTTTTTAATATACATATTTCAATGAATCAAATCGGGAACTTCTAAGAGCCTTTGGCAATTAAAATCTTTAAAACTCGAGATAATAGAGTTGCTCATCAAATACGACGAACAAACACAAACAATAACTTAAAAGGAGAACCCTGTTCCCCGAAGTTTATATTGTTCCGGCAGCATGATTCATGTAAATACGATCCCGAGGAACTGCGCTACATCGATACTTTTTGCTCAGCAGCGGCGAGCGACTGGCAAAATTTGAGATTATCCTACTTTCACGGCGAAGCATGGAACCCTCACCACATTTTAGTGAATGATTACCGAGTATTAGTAAAGTCACAAATTCACTTCCGTAGGTCTCACCGATATTAAGTTAACTCCTTCATTGTCACGGTAATTCCTTGAAATGTGCCCTGACTGACGAACTTAGAAACCTTGACAACTTTAACTAGACATATCATTTCCGACGTATTCTCACCCACTGATCATTACGGTGTTATCTAAATTTGTCTTACACACGCCAAATTATCATAAAGTCTAAATTTTGTCGTTTAATCACCTCATAAATTTTCAATCTATAGTTTTCTAATATTTTATTCAGACATTATTTCCTACGTATTTGGACGCACTGAGTCTAAAGTATTGTCCAATCTTCGCCTCAATCTTGTCTAATAATCGAAATTCCCTTTTTTATAACATTTAGAATCAATAATATGATTTGCACCAAAATAAAATTAGTTCGCAAACATCAGTTGTCTAGTTATGTGAAAACATCCACTTCAGTTCAGAATATTTCTGCTCCATCCTCTATTTCCTCATCGACATATACCTGTTCTATTGAAAAGTTTTTATCCCGCCATTTTTTTTTTATTTCAGATAATAAATCAAGATCATTCGAACTACTTATGCAATAGATGATTTGGCAACTATTGCAATCAGACTTATACAAACAATTTATTTGCAAATCCCTTCATTTTTCACTATTTTTGGTGATTTGCAATAAAAAGATCTTGTGAATTAGTTGGTTCAAGAAATACAGATGCGTTACAGTTTTTTGTTAATCCTGATCAACAATCCGAAACAATCCAGGTGTTCAATTTGAAATTTTCAAAAATTATACTACTATATCTGAGGATACTGTACAATCTGTACATCTAATATGAACAAAATCGAAACATAATCGCCATCGAACTGTAACGTAAATATATCTAAAAATAACTTTTTAAGATCCAGGTCGAAGCGAAATTTCTTCCTTATTCCGAATATTTTTGGTTTTTATCGAAATCTGGAAAATTGGTCGAGATATTGTCGTTTTTCTGAGACTAGGCATCGTGAATCTGAGGTGACCGAATACTTTCAAATATTGACATCTTAATATCTCGAGAAAGAATTGCTTCCTCGCCAAGCTACTTGGCATACATCAACTTGATCACTATTGAAAAGTTTTCACCAAATATGAACAAAATCGGTACATCGATACCAGCCAATGGCCGATTTCACACAGCTCTAGCTTCTGCTCTTATCATCGACGGTAATAAAGTTTTTTATTACGCACTTCATTTTTAATGTTATTTACATACTGTGGCGTACATGTGGTGCATAGTGTTGAAGTGATGTGAAGAAAGTAGTTTCCACTAAGTAGTTATGTACTACAATAAAAGTTATATTCCTGGACTATTAGTCGTAGTGGCTACACGGGAAATGAGAGGGCTGATGCCCTGGCTGATGGAACACTGGCAAAGGAAGGTTCGAAAACGAACTTTCTTGGGCCGGAGAACTTTCTTCCTATTCTTAAGAGCCGCTACATAATCACTCTCAAGTGTGCACAATATTGTGCTACCAACAAGAGTGGAGAATGCAAAGGGGACTCCGTCAATCAGGACTCTTCATTAAGGGCCCTGATACAAAACGCAGCACCGAACTGGTAAGACTTTGTCGTAAGGATCTTAAAATGTTCGAGGGACTGTTCACTGAACACTGTCCCATCAATAGATATCTGATCATCCTCGTCACAGCTGATGATACTTATAGGATATGGAGAGAACTCCTCTCCGCATTCTTTGTGTCCGCCCGGCTTTGGCTGGTGTTGGAACTACTTACATACCTAGACTCCAGATATATGGAACCTAGGAAATTTCAGAGGGCCTTCCAACAATTTTGAAATTCAAATGATCCTGTTGCGAGTGGACTAGACAAGAGAGACACCAAGTTAGTCGTCTCTCTTCCGTATCAAGATATACATTAGTTCTGTTGTTAATCAGAAATATTGTCATTTTCAAAGTCATACTGCATTTTAATCATTTTGTAATTCGTAATAATAAAGATTCAACAGCTGCATTAAACAGCATTCTGTCCTTCGCAAATCTGGATAATCACAAATAAAGTTGAGGCGATGCAGAAGTGGACTATTTTTTTTAAGATCGTGTTTATTAAAACAACTAAATAACTAACACAAAAAAGGTGTATGTGTTTGTGACATACACGTATACCTTTCGTAGATTCGACTATGTGTTAAAAAGACCTGATATCGAGATGTAGGTTTTGTCAAGTAGATTGGTAGACAATGCACCGGCGAACACTGTAAAGGTATTTATTTTAAATCCCGTCACATTCTTATTTTTATGTCATTAATTGGTAAAATCACACCTCAACCAGTTGACCCCTAAGTGAAACGAACGCACCTCGCAGAATGTTAAACGAACGCAACTAATAACTAATGCCGTTCTACGATATCAGTGGTGACCGGTTGACAGATATTCGATAATTTTTTGTGTTATTGGAAACGAATAAATACGGATCGACAGAAGGAGCGTCCCTTCTTCTTGACCTATCTTCTTAACTTAGCGGTTGTGATAAGCGAGACTTCAGTTTAGTCCACGTGTGGTAAGTGGGGCAATTCATTAATTAAATTTGTTTATATCTTTGCAATCACTTTTGCATTTAATGTTTGCTACTTAATTTATATATTCTAATATTTCAGTTATCGTTGCTGAATGCGTATTTTTGCATTCCGTAAAGTATTTTTTGGTTTATTAAGGAAATTAGCACGTGTGTCCAGGATAGGTTAGATTCACCTACCATGGAATTTATCGTTCGATTCCAGTAAGGAATCGAAATTATCGTTTTGTTAGAAAGCAGACCCTGTGGTTTCTGTATGTTTTAGGTATTCCCAGCTTGGGAGAAGATAGCTGTGTGGCAAATTAAATAGAGACCCTACCAAACCTTTTCTGCAGTCAAAGGACGAGTTTTCGTGGTCGTTGACCAAATTTGATTTGACACTGTAAAAGGGGACGAACGAGCGTGGCAACCTGCACCTGCAAAATTTTGCTCGAGGTAAGTGAGTTTTAATTTTCTATTTAGTAGTAATAATTTGTTGAAACCTCACGGACCTCGAGCAATTGCCGCTCGTTCAATTTGGTATCTACAGGTGCCCACAACTGTCGCTGTTCGTCGCTGACGAGTGCTAATTTTTTTTAGATTTTTCTTTAGTTTGCCGTACCGTGAAGCAGCAAGTGTTAACTGTCTGATTTTTTTTTTATGAATTTTCTTGAATTTTAATTGCTCTACTTAACACAACCAGTGGCGTTGCTGAAACTTGAAGTCGCAGCTTAATTAGGGGTTTTGTTTTTGTTAACTTTTCTTTTGGGTCATATTGTTGCAAAATTTAGATTAATTAATTTACCTGAGTCCTGGAATTTAGTAGTATTAATTATGCTTTGGTTTATATAACTTCAAATTAACAGATACCCACTGTTTTCGAACTCTCAGTAGAACAACACTGATTCTGTTTGTTTCACTTTTGTATGTAACAACTTCTGGACAAACGACCATCAACCAGGGAACGAACACCTCGACCCGTGGCGTACAAGAAGGAGGAACGTCTAAAAGTCACCGCAGTACTGCTGGTAGCAACTCCAGGAACATCCTCTACCTCCGGAAGCCACTCTCCTCTGGGCTTACATAAGACCGTTTCGTTGTACCCTGCAGGTCCAAGTATTATTGTAAAATCAGTGCTTCAAATTTTTTTAACCTAGTGGGTCAATTTAACAGATTGTATAATTTTTATTTTAATATAGTTGTTATTGTTTTAATTTGGACTTTTATTCTTTCTAAGGGTATATCAAGAAAGTTTTCAAATCTTTGGTTATTTTATACTACATTTTGGTATTTTTATATAAAAATATCTGGCGCCCAAAGCCACAATCAAAGTTTTACATAACCAGGGGGAACCTACCCCTTGACCGCTGTGCTGCCGGAGCTACGGTCAATAGCTTTCCTCTCAGCTTAGCCAATTGAGCTAAGGAAAGGTGTTGCAACACTTACATATATTCGAGAAGAACGGCTAAAACTACCTGCAGGCGTAAAAACTGCTTTCCGGCCGAGCGTTCATTCACGATAGATGATAAACGAGTTGATCGACGCCCCTGGAAGTGTAAAGAGCCTCTGATACTCGAATTGTTAGTCACGAAACAATGCGATCTTTTCAGGCACCACACAAAGTTGTAACCTTGCCAAATCGTAGTAATACTTGGAAACATCCCTTTATTCCGAGACTAAAATTAGCCGAAGCCGTGAATCACCAGTCCAACTTGGCTAGACAAACCGGCGCGACGAGACGATCCGAACGCGGGGCAAGAGGTGAGGGTGGACGTGCATTTAGGGGCACCGAGGCTGCTGAGCGATTTTCTGCTTCGTTGATCGTACGAGGTGGCATTAATCAAACGCACAGAGAGCTCTTTGTGATGAAAATTCTCCAGGTGAAAACTTTTGCAGTTCCATTAAGGGAGGCAATACAATTAAGAACGACCAAAAAATCGTTTTTTTTTTGGCCTAACAAAATCACAAATTTCTCAAGGAATCCAACAGTGTATCCGCCGATTTGAAATTCGAACTCCTTCTATTTTTTTTTTTTTTTCGTTTTACCGAAACGACTTTTTCGTGCGTAGCAGGTATAAAAATACGCTTGACCGAGGGGACCTTTTTTCCATTGTGTTTTATTTTGAAAAGTCCTCAGGGACGAATTTATATACCTGACTATATAAATTTTATATACCTGAACTTTACACGCGTTTTTCTCGAAACAGCACTTTCTGAATTGGCGGGCGTGATTACTCGAAAACTAATCATCTGATTGAGCTGAAATTTATTGGGTATCTTCATTATAATATTATCTATGAACTGAATTAAAAATTTTTGCAATTTTATTATATTAAATATTAAATTTTGCAACAAAATGGCGGAAAAAAAAACGGATTTTTCGGAAAAAACGACGCCAAAATTGCAAAAAATTTTTTATTTTTTTTCCTTTAATTCAGTTCATAACTGAAGGTATAATTAATACAAATTTTTTTGATTTGCTTGTTTTAGATAAAAATTGCGACCTAGAGAACGCCCGCCAAAAAAAAAAACAGGGTCTGCGTGGACGACGTCTCACAGCCGCCATTTTGTTTTAAAAAAAAAAACATTTTTTTTTTCGTGTACTTCAAGGACCCATCTATAATCCTACAAAGTTTCAATTAATTTGAATAAAAACTTCTACTTGAAAAAAAATTTTTAAAAATGCATTTTTTTTTTCGTTCTAATTGTATTGCCCCCCCTTAAATGTCTGGCGGAGAGGAGAGTTGCAGGACCAAACTCATATGCTTTCACCTGTTACTTGATGTTAAACTTAAAATACACAAGAATTTACTGGAGGAGAATTGGAATCTTCGACGTAGAAACAAATTCTAATTATCCTAACGGTTCAACGACCCGTGATTCTTGCGGTTCGGTGAACCGTAGCTTTTGTAAAAATGCATCTAACTATCTATTGTCTGTTACATTTCTTAGTAGTTTTAAGCCACTAGGGTCTGTCCTATAAAAATTATCAAAAATATGTTTGAGTCTTGCTAACTAGATCCTAGTTGGTGACTTAAAAGTATAGAAATTGTTATATAATGTAATATAAATAAATTGATAATGTAACATAAAATAAGCCTGGAGTGGGTACTGGAACCTTCGGCGTAGAAACAAAAAACAACGTTTTTCATGAAACACCGAACTGCTATACTTTTCTTGACGCGCTTTCGCCAACTACGTTAACATCTTCAGGAGAATATTAAAACTAAAGTCTAACCTACATACTTGCACTATTTATACTTAATTTGTCGCCATGGTTCACTGAACCGCAACATCTGTCTTTGTTTATCAGAGCAAACAGTGGACTCGAGATAATAGAGTTGCTCATCAAATACGACGAACAAACACAAACAATAACTTAAAAGGAGAACCCTGTTCCCCGAAGTTTATATTGTTCCGGCAGCATGATTCATGTAAATACGATCCCGAGGAACTGCGCTACATCGATACTTTTTGCTCAGCAGCGGCGAGCGACTGGCAAAATTTGAGATTATCCTACTTTCACGGCGAAGCATGGAACCCTCACCACATTTTAGTGAATGATTACCGAGTATTAGTAAAGTCACAAATTCACTTCCGTAGGTCTCACCGATATTAAGTTAACTCCTTCATTGTCACGGTAATTCCTTGAAATGTGCCCTGACTGACAAACTTAGAAACCTTGACAACTTTAACTAGACATATCATTTCCGACGTATTCTCACCCACTGATCATTACGGTGTTATCTAAATTTGTCTTACACACGCCAAATTATCATAAAGTCAAAATTTTGTCGTTTAACGACAAGACGATCCGAACGCGGGGCAAGAGGTGAGGGTGGACATGCATTTAGGGGCACCGAGGCTGCTGAGCGATTTTCTGCTTCGTTAATCGTACGAGGTGGCATTAATCAAACGCACAGAGAGCTCTTTGTGATGAAAATTCTCCAGGTGAAAACTTTTGCAGTTCCATTAAATGTCTGGCGGAGAGGAGAGTTGCAGGACCAAACTCATATCCTTTCACCTGTTACTTGATGTTAAACTTAAAATACACAAGAATTTACTGGAGGAGAATTGGAATCTTCGACGTAGAAACAAATTCTAATTATCCTAACGGTTCAACGACCCGTGATTCTTGCGGTTCGGTGAACCGTAGCTTTTGTAAAAATGCATCTAACTGTCTATTGTCTATTACATTTCTTAGTAGTTTTAAGCCACTAGGGTCTGTCCTATAAAAATGATCAAAAACATGTTTGAGTCTTGCTAACTAGATCCTAGTTGGTGACTTAAAAGTATAGAAATTGTTATATAATGTAATATAAATAAATTGATAATGTAACATAAAATAAGCCTGGAGTGGGTACTGGAACCTTCGGCGTAGAAACAAAAAACAACGTTTTTCATGAAACACCGAACTGCTATACTTTTCTTGACGCGCTTTCGCCAACTACGTTGACATCTTCAGGAGAAGATTAAAACTAAAGTCTAACCTACACACTTGCACTATTTATACTTAATTTGTCGCCACGGTTCACTGAACCGTAACATCTGTCTTTGTTTATCAGAGCAAACAGTGGACTCGTGGATATCGGACCATTGTCCTTATTCATATTACCGTTGCATTTAATGATCTGTAAACTATCAAAAGCATCCAACTGTCTACTGTTTGTTACATTTCTAATTAATTTTAAATTATTTATGTCTATCCTATGGTTGTTGTCAAAAGCATATTGGGGCACATACGATTTTTCCGTTCTGCCACATTTCAAATGAGCCATGTGCTCTTTAAATATAGTCAAAATAGATCTTTTTGTTTGCCCAATATACTTTTGATCAGTCTTTACAATTTATTTCGTAAATTCTTGACTTCTTGTTATTGTCGATTTTGTCTTTGGAGTTGCCCAAAAGCATCTGTTTATTTTTAGAAATATAAACCAAATTGATATTAATATTTTTAAAAACTCTTTCTAGTCCGCGGGTGAATTTAGGTTATATGGTAACGAAACAAATTTCGAATTGTCAATATCTCTACGAAAAGTCGTGGAATTGTACAGGACTCTTTTAAATGTATGCTTCCTTATTAACGTATCTATTAAATGGGCTGAGTAACCGTTATTCTTGGCTATATCCTTAATTACATTTTTCTCGTGTTCAAACCTCTATTTACTGAGGGGGAAACTTAACAAACGGTGAATTAGAAAATTAATACTTGCCACTTTATGTTGAAGAGGGTGGTGTGAATTGTTGGAGATATATCTAAGAGTCGCGGTTTTTTTCCTATATACACTGTGATTCAGAATGATGGTGCAAAAAAAGTAATCACAGATATAGGTCTTAAAATAAAGAGACACGTACTGTATTTCCATTCTAAATTGAAAATAGGTAGAAAAAAAGCAAGGTTGTCAGATATATTTTCTAAAATTGCTAAGCTCACTATACAAGTATACTTCATACTTCAGTAAACTGTTAGTTCGTGACGTATTATATATGAGTATAAATTTAATACTCCTTAAATACTTATTCGGTCCACTGTGCCATAAAATTTTTACGACGTCGTTAAAATGATTTACGACTTTGATAATTCTACTTGTTTAAGACGCCAGTGACGTGTATTTCAGCTAGGTTTATTAACACAGACAATTTTTTGAGATTGTCTGGCTAAATGAGCCTTATTTACAGCAAATTATATTACAAATATTAAGAATTTTGTATGCAGGCTAATTTTAATCTCCTATATTGATTTGAATGAAAAAAATTATTTCACAATTTTCGAATTTATAAAAAGATATATGCACGCCCATGGAATCATAAAGTTGCACCGCTTTTTTTTGTTCCCCAGGCGTATTTATCATTTTCAATTAAAAATAGAAGGACTATATCTATTTTCGTTTTGGTCAATTTCGATTTTTAAGGCCCGTGCGGGCCCATAAATGGGACGTTGGGAAAACAGTTTTTTTGAGATATCTCAATAAGTATTTGATCGATTTCAATGAAATTTGGAGGGTAGTCTAAAAATAATTTTCTAATAGAACCCTTAAAATATTTTTAGACCTGCCGTAAGGGAGCGCTACATAGAGTCACTACATCGCAGTTTTTCGCTTCCATTTTTTTATTCAATTGTCTTTTATGTTTTTCTTTTTTTATTCTGATACAGAATTCATTTTTACACCAAAAATGCCCTCTTGTCTATTTTTCAAATTATGCACCCATTTCGAGAAAAATGCGAAAAACTCTTTCAATGATCTGACTTACAACACTGCGAAACTACAAATTATCACAATTGCCATGGAAACAAACAGGTGACTGGACAAATTAAAACATCTAGCGTAACAGTGAACTTTTTTATTAACATAGACAACAAGAATATAACTATCAATAATAAGGACAAAAACAAACAAAAAAGTGAATTAACATAAACGACAAGAACTAAACTAGTAATAATAAGAAAAATAACGAAATAGCAAAATCTTCAATTTAGAAATAGTTTAAAGTGTCCACCATTAGCTTGAATACAGGCCCGAATTCGTTTTAAAAAGTTAAATCGTAATTTTTCCAACACATCAACATATAATTGAATACGCAGAATATTATTATTCACTCTTTCGCGTAAATCGTCAATGTTTAACACTTGGCGAGAATAGACACTTTGTTTTAATTCACTCCACAAATAAAAATCCAAAGTATTTAAGTCGGGGCTACGGGGAGGCCAGAATTGTGGAGCCTCAACACTCCGCCCAATCCATCTTTCTGGGTAATTTTCCTCCATTGCCGAACTAGCAACGCATAATGTGGTGCAGCACCATCCTGCATGAAACACATATTAACCCTTTCCTGAAGGGGACATCGTCCAGTAAGTCCTGTAGCCCATTTCTTAAGAAATCAAGATAGTCAGATCACATAGTTAGATTCACAGAGTTTAAATAACTTGAGAGTTCAATTGCGCCTAGGACGGTGTTTTCTAATATTCCAACCCAATAACTAATCTTAAATCGAAACTGTGAATGTCTGGTTACGGTAGCACGCGGATTTGCATCCGCCCACTCATGGTGATTCGTTAAATTAAAAATCCCACATTTTGTTAAACACGATTCATCCGTAAAAAAGGATCATTTTAAAAAACAAGGGATCATCTCTGTGCTTTTGCAACATGCTTCTACAAAATTCTAACCTTTTCTGGAAATCGGTTGGTAACAATTCCTGAACCTTTACGGCTTCAAAAGGTTACAAACTTTATTCGTGCAGTATTCTCCAGACGCTAGATTGGGAGATATTCTCTAACATACCTAACCGTCTGGTACTCAACGTAGGATCTTCCCAGACTCTGTTTAATACTCGCTCTCCTACATTTACATTTCTCGCAAACCGTTGTCTTCCTGCATTGCGATTAGTTTTATAAAATGTACCAGTTTCTCTCAAGCGGCGATCAATATTATCAAACATTTTTCGAGAGGGTGTTCTTCTATTAGGAAACTCTTGTCTATATCTCCTAACTGCAACACTTGAGTTGCTGTTACACCAACCATAAACTAAATACATGTCTGCCATTTCAGGAAACGTAAAACGCTCAGCCATTATAATGGTAAATAAGGGTACGAAAAATTTTAATTAAATAACTCACAGCACAACTGGCACTCAACAACACTCTAACATGCAAATAAAAATAGTAAACGTCAAAATGTCATTTTTGATGTTTTAATTTGTTCAATTATTTCCATGGCAATTGTGATAATTTGTAGTTTCGCAGTATTGTAAGTCAGATCATTGAAATAGTTTTTCGCATTTTTCTCGAAATGGGTGCATGATATGAAAAATAGACAAGAGGACATTTTTGGTGTAAAAATGAATTCTGCATCAGAATAAAAAAAGAAAAACATGAAAGATAACTAAATAAAAAAAATAGAAGCGAAAAACTGCGATGTAGTGACTCTATGTAGCGCCCCCTTGCGGCAGGTCTAAAAATTATAAAATGTATTAAGTGTCATCTCTAAAAATGTATTAAAAATGTAAATCTCTGAATCATAGCTACGCGCTTCTATCAAATCAGTTCAGTTGTCGCTTCTATCAAATCACTTCTATCATTTGTTTTCAAGTTCCGTGAAGCTTCCAAATATGCCAAAACATCTCACTGAGAATGGAAAAACAAAGGCTATAGCCAATTTAGACAAGAATTGGTATATAAATTACGTCACTGTTGACTTGCAGAAGTGCATCCTTTATATTAAAAACCGTATCAAGAAGAACACCGACTGCAGAGGCTTATTAGAATTGGTTTGAAGAAGTTTCTAACGAGGATCAGGATAATGACTTGGTATAATTTATTCACCATAATTCATTTAAAACCAAAGTAGAATCCCGAGAACAATCGATGTTCCCAGAGTCTCGAAGAACAGCACGTAGACGTCTAATGTAGTCGGGTCTGAAGAATTAAGCTGCTCACAAAGTCTTTCTGTCTGATGAGCATAAATAAAGAAAAGGCTGCAAATCGATTTTCAAATAACGATTTGTGAAATAGTGCAGTATTCTCCGATACCAGTCAGCTAACAAGGGATTTTTGTATAGCTATATCAGCGGAAAACTAGAGAATTTTTTTGGACAATATGATCAGTCAGGCAACTTTTTGCAAGACAATTTGGTCTCTCAATATGTAAAACTATATGTATGTAATATGTTTAACTATATTAAAACAAAATATTTTTTTTACAGAAATATATTTAATAGGTACGTCACAAGTAGTAAAAATTGGTTAAACAACAACAATGCAACCAATATTTTGCATTGGTCAGCTAGAAGTCCATTAAGAATGTCTGGGGTTTTATGGTTAAAAAAATATACGAGAGACTTAACCTAAGGAGCTTTGACAGTCGGAAAAACTTGGGATGAATTTATACACTGTTATGATATGAGGAATTTGTGAATGCACTGAAAATTTGTCAACGTCAAGGAGCAAAAGACTGAAAAGTGTTGTAGACTCCAACGGCTATGAGATAAAATATTTTGTAGTATGTCTATAAAATGTGATGATTGAACTGGACCATATCGAAACTAGCCTTCGTTTATTCTAATTTATGCTTCGTTTTGCTAATGTTAATTCTGTATCAAGTAGAATCACAAGTCTTGAAACTTTGAGGCACCTATATGCTCTATTAAATCCAAAAATATATTGTTATGGCAATAAGACATAGATTATGACAAGACACTTATTAATGTAATATTACTAACAAGGTGTTCTACAGCAGTAAAGTCAGAAAATCGTACGTATAGTATACTAAGATATTATAGAGTAAGGTATTCTAATCCTGCAATGCATGATGGGAAATGTGTCTAGAGATCGCGCCGCCACACGTGTGTCTTGAAAACTAACTTATACCTACCTAAGCTACTTTCATGCAAACTCCCAGGGCAATAAAAATTATAAAAAAAAAATCAACGTCGCAAAAATTATTTTTTCATTACAAATAATATTAATTAATTGTAATTAGTAATTTAAATTATTGTATAATAAGCTTAGGTATAAGTTAGTTTTCAAGACACACGTGTGGCGGCGCGACCTCTTGAAACATTTCCTATCATGCATTGCAGGATTAGAATACATTACTCTATATTATCTTTTAGTATACAGGGTTTGTCCGGAAAGTAATGTCAGTGAGCTTTGAAAAATGGTTTTTATTGGTTCTATGTGTACAAATCTTTAGAAACGTTCAAAATACATTCCTCCGGCGTCCACACATCGGTTTCAGCGGGTCTTCCACGCATTAAAAGCCGCACGGTAGTCGTTTTCCGAAATCGCCTTTAAAGCGTCGGTGCAAGCCTTCTGAATGTTTTTCACCGACCCAAAATGCTGTCCTTTCATTGGTGTTTTGAGGCGCGGAAACAGAAAAAAGTCTGGGGGGGGGGGCACATAGGAGCTGTAAGGAGGCTGGGGAACAACGGTGATGCCTGCCTTGACGAGGTAATCGACCACGAGGAAGCAGGTGTGCGAAGGCGCATTGTAGTGGTGAAGCTTCCAGGATTTTGAGATGTCTGGGCGAACGCGATTCACCCTGCGTTTCAGCCACTTCAGCACCTCGATGTAAAACTTTCCGGTTACGGTTGTCCCCTGCGGAACGAACTCATAATGGACCAATCCCCGGCAATCGAAAAAGACAATCAGCATTGTCTTGATCTTTGACCTGGACATCCTGGCCTTCTTGGGGCGAGGGAAGTTCGACGTGTGCCATTCCGCACTTTGCCTCTTCGTCTCCGGATCATATTCAAAGACCCAACTTTCATCCCCGGTAATGACGTCATCAAGGAAAGCGGGGTTGTCTTTGCAGGTGTCCAAAAGTTATTGACAGGTTTCGACGCGCCTCGCTTTTTGGTCGTCCGTTAGCACTTTTGGCACGAGCTTCGCGCACACCTTCCTCATTCCTAAAGACTCCGACACAATTTCGTGAACAATGGTTTTCGTAATGTCTAATGTTTCGGAAATTAAACGGACACTTAGACGACGGTCAGTGTTCAACAAGTCACGCACACGTTTCACATTGTCTTCGGAACTGGAGGTTGATGACCGTCCAGCGAGGTTCTCGTCGTTGACATCTTCCCGACCTTCTGCGAACGCCCTGTGTCAACGGAAAATTTGCCTCTCCGAAAGACAATCGACGCCGAAAGCCTTCTTCAACATTGGAATGATTTCCGCAGCACTCTTCACAAAACTTGATCGCCATCCGTTGCTCAAGCGAACGTTGCATTTTTTTCTTGCACCGGGTCACTGTAACTACTCTCAAAGAACGAGTGATGCGACCGCTACAACAACCGGTAGCCAACTGACGCTTGTTGGAACTTGTTGCCAGATCCCCCCACCACAATCCCAGCACGTAAAGCGCGGGCTGGCGCGTACAGTCTCGGGAAAAAAGTTCACTGACATTACTTTCCGGACAAACCCTGTACAACATTTACCATTCGGAGAAAATAAATACGTACATTTTTAGGATGTATCAAATAAATAATTCATTTTAACACTTTGCTCTCAAAGAGATCAATCATCGGTTGATCATGAAGATAAAATATCTAAAATTCAACCTATTTCACTAAAGGCCATTTCCATAAAAAATGCGAGTCCATTCCATGGCAACCAAAAACCACATTTCAATGGTCGCGATGTCCCAAGGAATTTTGACTCAACTCTATTAAAATTAAACACATTCCTTGTGTAACGTAAAAAAATCGTATTTACCTAGTACGTAAAAAACTGTTGTTCTCTAATACGATGTTATAAAAAAGTAGGGTTGCTTTTAAAAAAATAATAACAATATCGGTGGCGTTATATTTGTTTTAAAAATGGACGAAAAAATTTGAAAACTACATCACAAAATGACACTTCTTGGAAGCATATCCATCGTGTGACATGTGGATTTCGAGTCAGTTTTCCAAAAAAAAAAATTATTAAGAAACGTTATCACATTTATTCACTTCTTTACCAAAGTCCTTTACAGTCACATAAGCAGCTCACTGTACTGGCATTGGCTCGGAAACCAACAAGGAATAAATCGCCCTTTACTTTCGATGAAACTATATTTTGGAGAGATGAAAGGAGCTTCGTCGTCGAGTACACCCGCTAAATTTTAAAACGGGGGCCGTAAAGAACTCGGCAAATTTATAGAGACCCGCCGGCTGTGTTTTACAGGCTCGTGCCCAAGCAAGAACCAAAGTTCAAGGGAGAATTATACACTACGCTTTGCGCGACGCAGTGACAACCTTTTATTTTTCAATATCATCATGCACGCGCTCCTATATTTACTCAGTCGCGAATTAGCTCTTTCACGGATATGAGAGAGGCTTTCAGGGAAGGTACAAACAAAAGAACCGTGTTTGCCGCAAGCTACTATGTGCGCTACGAAAGAGTGAGTAGTTTGAATGGATAAAGCAATGAATTAACAAGTAGGTGAATTTCAACGAACGAATTGTTGTACGAATGGATGAATAAATCAAATACACAGACCTGCAAAAACACTTTTTTCTTGTTTTTTTTTAACCCTAATAGGTGATTCCGAAGGTTTTTGATATGCCGAACACAATATCGATTTACCATATCACGTCACAATTTTCAGAAAACCTAACCTAAAACTGCAAAAAGGCTTTTTTGGCCTATATTGAGGCCTTCATAGCTCGACAAGGCAACAAGATTGAGTAAAATGGACTCGACTATCGTATTCAGTAAATCAAAACCTACAAAAATCAATACTAAGAATAAAAAAAATAAAAACATTACTATAGATGGTGCAATTATTATTTTATTTAAGTGATTTTCGGAAACGTACAAATAATTCAAAATTAAATAGGCTAATCCAAAGGATTTTGACCTGCTAAACACGATGCCGTTACTTGTTTTTCCTGAAGTTAGGGTTATGAAAAAAACATAACTTTAAAATTAATATGGAGCAAGTCTTATCAAATTTATCTTTGAATAAATAAATAAAACAACCTTAAAATGCATCAAACGCTGTATTCGTAATACTCAGGTTTCAATCACTCAAAGAAATAATAAATATCATATTCAATATTTAATATGATACTTATTATATCTTTGCCCGATTGAAAGCCGAGTATTACGAAATTAGGGTTTTATATATTTTAAGGTTATGTTTATTATTATTTTTATTCAATAAGTTTTTCAAAAACAAAATGATGTAATGGATTAAGATGGACTATGACAGTGATGCCTAATATTACTTATGGCCAATAAATAAGAAAACACTTGGTTCATATCAATTTTAGGGTCATGTTTTTTCATCATTCTAACTTCATGAAGAAAAACAAGTAACGCTATCGTGTTTAGCAGGTCAAAATTCTTTGGATTAGCCTATTTAATTTTGAATTTTTTTGTACGTTTCCGAAACATAGATTCTGAAAATTCTTATGAAATCACTTATATAAAATAAAAATTGCGCCATCTATAGTAATGTTTTTTTTTAATATATTATTGATTTATGTAGGTTTTGATTTAGACGAGAAAATTTAGCACAAAAAGAGCCAAACATCCAAAATTTCCGCAGTAAGATAGATTTTGACGTAATTAGGCTCGTTAGATTCCTTGTAAAGTTTAGAAAAAATGTTACCTATTTTTGTCATATACAAATCACAAATTACATTACTGCACCTAAAAAATGCATTTTTGGGATGCAATTTTTCCAGCCAATTAAAGAAAAAATCATAATTCGAGAGAGAATACATTGTCAAAACGGGCTGAATTTGCTTACTCGAGGGTTTTTGGGGTTGCTGATCATGAATATGATGGCACAAATTGACCCCGATGAACCTGGGGACCAGGAACCCTGGTCACCATGCCCATCCCCGAGGTTTTCCCTCGAATTCGGCCTGAAACTAAATGAAAATGATTACTTGGGGGTTTTTGGGGTCGCTTATCATAAATACGTTGTTAGTTTTGTTGTCCATTACACCTGGAGGACCAGGAACCCTGGTCGCCAGACCCATCCCCGAGGTTTTCTCTCGAATGCGACCTGAATCTAAACGAAAATGGTCACTCGGGGGTTTTTGGGGTCTCTGATCATGAATACGTTGTCCTTTACACCTGGAGGACCAGGGACCCTGGTCGCCAGGCCCATCCCCGAGCTTTTCCCTCGAATTCGACCTGAATCTAAACGAAAATGGTCACTCGGGGGTTTTTTGGGGTCGCTGATCATGAATAAGTTGTTAGTTTTGTTGTCCGTTACACCCGGAGGATCATGAACCCTGGTTGCCAGGCCCATTCGCTTCGAAATTCTCGGAATTGTGACTATAATATCTTGACGTTGAAAACTAACAACGTATCCATGATCAGCGACCCAAAAACCCTCGATTGACCATTTTCGTTGACCCCAAAAACCACGAGCAACCAATTTCATTTAGATTCAGGTCGAATTCGAGGAAAAAGCTCGGAGATGGGCCTGGCAACCAGGGTTCTTGGTCCTCCAGGTGTAACGGACAACAAAACTAACAACGTATCCACGATCAGCGACCCAAAAAACCCTCGATTGACCATTTTCGTTTAGATACAAGTCGAATTCGAAGGAAAACCTCGGGGATGGGCCTGGCGACCAGGGTCCCTGGTCCTCCAGGTGTAACGGACAACGTATTCATGATCAGCGACCCCAAAAACCCCCCGAGTGACCATTTTCGTTTAGATTCAGGTCGAATTCGAGGGAAAACCTCGAGGATGGGCCTGGTGACCAGGGTTCCGGAACCCCAGGTTCATCGGAGTCAATTTGTGACATCAGATTCGTGATCAGCGACCCCAAATCTCTTCTTGAGGAAATCAACTGAAATCTGTATGCAATCTGTGAAGTAGGATTCAATTTTTTTATTGTAAGAGTCACACTTATATTGTTTGAATAAAACTTTAGTGAGTTATACTCGGTCTATACTACTATACGGTCCACACCACGGACCACAGAAAGTCATATATAGTCTGTTTGATAAGAACGTGTCAAGCAGAAGCATTGCATAAAAAACCCAATTGTCATTCACTTTCACAATTGAAAATCCTAAATACTGAAGTCGACTCTGTACTGGAAAGCAACCAGTGGTATCTGGTGGAATTTGAAATTTTTGGAATTTCTTTGATGATCTTGTATTTTTGTAACGAAACATGGGATCCACATCATATTTTGGGGGGTGATTACTAGACGTAAGTAGAAGGCTATAATGGCAAAAAACTTCAAATGAAACTTGCGAAAAAAAAATAAAAAAACGTCTGTTTTACCAGATCTTGAAAACGGCTCGCGAAAAAAAATATTTGCGATTACCAACTGAATTTCAATTACCAACTGAATATAAAAGCTTTTTTATATTCAGTTGTGTGACAGTGACAGCCACTTGTCAAAAGTTTGACAACAAAGTTTCGTTTTGCGCTTTATTTCCATCCCTCTCGTTTATAAGCAGATTTGATGACGTTTTTGTTGGATGGCTCTTTATTTGGATTAATATTTATACCACAAGTACTCTATTTCCATTTTAAATTGAAAATAGGTAGAAAAAAGCAAGGTTGTCAGATATATTTTCTAAAATTGCTAAGCTCACTATACAAGTATACCTCATACTTCAGTAAACTGTTAGTTCGTGACGTTCTTAGAAAGCTAGTTTGAAAATATTAAAAAAAAAAATACATAGATATAAATTTATTAGTTAGCATTAAAATAAAGCGTTTAAAATTGCTGGAAAAAATAATTATAAACTAAAACAACTTTATGTATATTACTATACTTAAGAAAGTTTTGAAGAGCCGGCAACGCGATGCCAGCAACACCGATGCTGGCAACCAGCAAATGTCGACCAGTATAATATAGGATTGCTTAATATGTAATACATCCAAATATTTATTCGGTCCACTGTGCCATACATTTTTTACGACGTCGTTAAAATGATTTACGACTTTAGAAATTCCACGTGTTTAAGGCGCCAGTGACGTGTATTTCAGCTAGGTTTATTAACATAGACAATTTTTTGAGATTGTCTGGCTAAATGAGCATTATTTACAGCAAATTATATTACAAATATTAAGAGTTTTGTATGCAGGCTAATTTTAATCTCATATATTGATTTGAATGAAAAAAATTATTTCACAATTTTTGAATTTATAAAAGATATATGCACGCCCATGGAATCATAAAGTTGCACTGCTTTTTTTTGTTCCCCAGGCGTATTTATCATTTTCAATTAAAATTAGAACGACTATACCTCTCAATATGAACGACTATACCTCTCAACATAGTCTCAGAGTAGACACAGAAAAAGAAATATTTCATATAAACAGACTTAATATGAAACTCAAACGGTTGAAACTTTATCAAATACTTTTCTATGTAGGCTTTTCTATGCCCTGGGGGTAGTTTTACCATACTGAACCCTTAACGTATAGAGTAAAAATTTGTGAAACGTGTCACGGATTTTCCAACTATTTAGAAATTTGAAATGAGTTGGCGCATTTCAAAGTACCTGATGGTACTAAACTCTGCCAAAAAATTTTTCGAAAAAAAAATAATTGTTATAAAAGTAATGAACAAATGAAATTTTATGCAGCGATTAAAAAGAAATTTTTATCTCGAAATGGAAGGCTCTAATCGAAAAAATTTATAGGACAACTTTTTTTTCGAAAGACATTGAGCTTTTTGGAAAAAAATGTTAGAACCTTAAAAATGGTTAAACAAATAAAAAAAGTATTGTTTATAATAAAAAAATGCGTTCTTCATCAAATGTTCTCCATCACTTATTAAAATTTTATCTTTTTTCTAAATACTCGTTATACATTTCCAGATATTTAGAAAAAAGAAAATTTTTGGGATCGATTTTGGTTTTTCTCAACTGTTTTATTGAATGAGTTAGCTTTTCTAAGCTTATTGCAACCATGCCTCGAGGTAATCGTTGTTACAATCCTTTAGATAAATCGAAACATAAATGTGTGTATAAAAATGTGATGCGAGTGACGAATAATCGGAATGCAAAGTTTGCTCATTTGATTGGAAACTATGTGTGTGATTCCTGTGAACGTTCAATTAACAACAATAAACTGGATTCGACTACGTAAGTTTTTTTAATTACGTTTGATCAAATTTTAACGATGATTATTATTTAACATTAAATAATAATCTTATTATTATTTAACATTAAATTATTATTTAACATTAAATGATATTTAACATTAAATAATATTATTTAACGTTAAGTAATAACCATCGTTGAAATTTGATTAAACTCAATTTACAATAAACTTACGTAGTCGAATCCAGTTTATTGTTGTTAATTGTTTACAGGCATCACACACATAGTTTCCAATCAAATGAGCATACTTTGCATTCCAATTATTCGTCATTTGGTGAAGTTATTTCTTCCGGGTTTTGCCGCGGTCGTCTAAATTGACTTGACGTTTCACTGATCATGCTGTCAGCTTCTTCAGAAGGTTTCTAAAGACTGTCTTTAGAAACCTTCTGAAGAAGACTGTCTTTAGAAACCTTCTGAAGAAGCTGACAGCATGATCAGTGAAACTTCAAGTCAATTTAGACGACCGCGGCAAAACCCGGAAGAAATAACTTCACCAAGTGACGAATAATTGGAATGCAAAGTATGCTCATTTGATTGGAAACTATGTGTGTGATGCCTGTAAACAATTAACAACAATAAACTGGATTCGACTACGTAAGTTTATTGTAAATTGAGTTTAATCAAATTTCAACGATGGTTATTACTTAACGTTAAATAATATTATTTAATGTTAAATATCATTTAATGTTAAATAATAATTTAATGTTAAATAATAATAAGATTATTATTTAATGTTAAATAATAATCATCGTTAAAATTTGATCAAACGTAATTAAAAAACTTACGTAGTCGAATCCAGTTTATTGTTGTTAATTGAACGTTCACAGGAATCACACACATAGTTTCCAATCAAATGAGCAAACTTTGCATTCCGATTATTCGTCACTCGCATCACATTTTTATACACACATTTATGTTTCGATTTATCTAAAGGATTGTAACAACGATTACCTCCAGGCATGGTTGCAATAAGCTTAGAAAAGCTAACTCATTCAATAAAACAGTTGAGAAACCAAAAATCGATCCCAAAAATTTTCTTTTTTCTAAATATCTGGAAATGTATAACGAGTATTTAGAAAAAGATAAAATTTTAATAAGTGATGGAGAACATTTGATGAAGAACGCATTTTTTTTATTATAAACAATACTTTTTATTTGTTTAACCATTTTTAAGGTTCTAACATTTTTTTCCAAAAAGCTCAATGTCTTTCGAAAAAAAGTTGTCCTATAAATTTTTTCGATTAGAGCCTTCCATTTCGAGATAAAAAATTTCTTTTTAATCGCTGCATAAAATTTCATTTGTTCATTACTTTTATAACAATTATTTTTTTTTCGAAAAATTTTTTGGCAGAGTTTAGTACCATCAGGTACTTTGAAATGCGCCAACTCATTTCAAATTTCTAAATAGTTGGAAAATCCGTGACACGTTTCACAAATTTTTACTCATACATAATACCCCTATATTTCAATTTATGACATGCATAGTTACGAGTGTTTCTTTAATGACTGCTATTTGCAAACTTCAGGTGACTGTATTGCACAACGTTTTCAAATTTTATAATAGTAAAATTTGACCTAAATTAATTTTATAGTAAATAAAAATTATTAGGAATTTTCGAACTGTATATTCTAACCCTTATTTTCTAACAACGCTTTTGGCAGAATAACTAGTTCCTTGTCAACTAGTGAAACTGGGATATTTCTATATTCAGAAGCGTTAAAAGTCTGTACGATATTTGCAAGGGCAATATAAAATCCATTTCCCAGTCGTATGCACGAGTTTCCTTTACTATTAAGAGCTTGGAAAATATAAATATTCCCGGCACAATATTTCCTACAAATTCCGTAGCAAGATATAGCACTAATATTTTTCTGTCAGTGCTATAGCGTATTTTTTGAAATGTGATCTAAATAGAATTAAAATACTTTTAATGACGAAAGTATTTTAAAATACTGAAAATTTTAAAATACTCTCCGAACATCGATATACTCTGATTATAAGACATATATATTAAGTTAACAACACTCCCCTCAAAATTTTGAAAATGTTGTACCCCTGGACAATGAATAGTTGTTTCCGAAGTAATTATTATTACTTTTAGGGTCTTTGGGGTCGCTGATCACGATCCTGATGTCTGAACTTCAAAATTCACGATGGCGGAACCAATATGGCCACCATCCCGAATCAAATTTCAAAATTTTCGATTATTTTGCCTCAAAACATTGTAAACCAGGGGTTTTCGGGTCGCTAATCACGATCCCGATGTCCGAATTTCAAAATTCAGGATTTCGAAATTTACTTCAAAATGGTCGCCATGATATATCTACCATCCTGAATTTTGAAATTCTGACATCGGTATCGTGATTAGCGACCCCGAAAATCCCTAGTTTTCAACAAAATTTGAGGCAAAATAATCGAAAAATCTGAAATTTGTTTCGGGATGTGGCTATATTGGATCCGCCATCTTGAATTTTGAAATTCTGACATCAGGATCGTGATCAGCGACCCCAAAAATCCAAAGGTACTAATCATTTTTCAAAATTCTTCTTTTGCGTCAATGATCCCGCAACTGGTAAAAAACGAGAAATATCACCCTTTGAATTTTGCCATATCTAGTTATTCTAACCTCAAAAATGAGAAAATTAAATTGTTCTCATTGCGTTTCCTTCAAGTACACGTCTCGAGTGCACGTTTCTATTTGTTTTTGAGTGGTATAAAGGACGATAACATAGCTGAAATGGCGATTTAAAAAAAAGAATCTTGAAAAAATCGCGTTTTTTGATAGTTTTTGTTGAAAATTGAAGGTTACATCAATTTTTTATTTGCAAATTTTAACGATTCCATTCGAAAGAGCGATCTCGAAAACATAGGAATACATGGTTTTAGTTATTTTTTCTATCAGTAATATGAGCCTCTGAGTTATTGTCTCTTGACAGTGCACTTGGGCGTTAAAGGGTTAATTCATTAAATATAATAGGGCTTGTAGACATTATTGATATTTGAAAATTTGGATATTGACTAATAGGCCTATGACGAATTTCATGAAAATATTTTCAAGATGGTCAGCATCAACTTCCTTATTTGAAATAGAATGATAACTTTTTTATTGCATATTTCGATTCTACACGATATTTTTTGTACATGGATTTTCATCAGGTTTCCCTGCAACTTTTACGGTTTTTGAATTATTTCGAGTTTTAAAAATGTTGTTCAGTTTAGCATCATAATATGTAATACTTTAGAAAATTAAGTATCGGTATTTTGACCTAACTGCTGTATATTTGTATATTTTTTGTCAACTATAGTTTTTTAGGAGCATAGTAATATACTGAAAACAGGTGAGATTTTGAAATTTTCGCAATAATAGTTCCAAATTGACTGATTTACATCCAAAATAAACACCTTGTACTCCTATGTTGATAAACGCGTAAATATTTTATTAGTTCTTGTAGTCCTGAAGATGGCAACAAGCAACCTCCGAAACGTCGGCCTTTAATCGTATTTTTTGTCGCAACTCTTCCAAAAAATATTTTTTCCGACGAAAACACTTGGTTCGCATTATTAATAATTTACCAAATAACTTTGGCTCAAACCAAATCCAAAAAAAGAAAAAGAAAAAAGTGCAAAATCCTCACGTAAAAAAATATTCGCACTTACCTTTGCAAAGTGCGCACAGAAAAATCCCCATGAGGAAGAGTGCCATTCGACGCGCCATGTCTTCAGAATTCACCACACATCCAACAACATCAACGCGACCGCATGGAATTGTACTCTAGGCACGCCGCGACCTGTTCGCGCACTCGTCTCTACGTCGCTCCTCACGGCCTGCTGGACGTTACGCGAGCGCTGCTGCGGGAACGCCACTGAATGGAAAGCGGAAAATCCGCGTCTTCCGGACGGCGAGGAGCGCGGCTGCGCTCACCTTTCCAGACCTCGCATCTGCATTGTTGTTATCCGGATCTGAAAAGTTATAACGGGTGTTTAACAAAATTTGACCTCAAAGTAGGCTTTGCCAATTCAAACGTACATCGTTGATAGGTTCAGGCTTGAATACAGATACTCACAAAAGTATTCGGCCACCCTAGATATTGCTAATAAATTGACATACAAGAAATAGTTATCACCGACTGGCAAACAAGAGAAAGTAACACAATTATATATGAACATTATGCTTTATTATACCACATAAAAAAAGTCAAAACAGACACAATTTAAAAACTGCCGACAAAACACGATAATGTCCAATTTATATGACACAAAAGTATTTGGCCACCAAAAGAAAAATAAAATAGGAAAGGTGCAAACAATTTAAAACGGCACATCTAATATCTCGTCGGGTACCCTTTAGAATTCAGAATAGCTTTCAGCCTATTTGGCATGCACCAGTTTACGGGTCACTTCCGGGGGCACATTACTCCATTCTGTTGAGAGATGATTTTTTTAATTCTTCTTCATTGGTAATTCGTTTATTTTGCAGAGATCGTTTTAGATTTGACACTAAGTGCTCGATATGGTTAGTACTGGGTGCCTGCGGCGGTGTTTTCAATTATCGGTACATGGTATAGTAGCCATTCCCGCGTTTTACGAGCACAGTGCTTGGGGTCATGATCTTGTTGAAAGATGTAATGATCGCCTAATCCCATTTTTCGGCACTGGCCTGTATATGATTCTTCAATATATTAATATAACAATATTGATTCAATATTCCTTTAATAAAATGAAGGTTACCCACTCCCGCAGCCGCCATACAGCCCCACACCATGAGCTATCCACCGCCGTGTTTTACGGTAGGTTTTAAGTTTTCCTTATTTAACGATGTACCAGGTTTTCTCCATACAATTTGCCGTCTGGATGAATCAAATATCTCAAATTTACATTCGTCGCTAAAGATAACCTGATCCCAGAAAGTTTCAAGCTCATTCACATACTGGTCAGCAAACATGAGTCTTTTTTGCCTGTTGACCTTACTAATCCAGGGTTTCCTTCGGGCAACTCGGCCGTGGTAGCGTTTTTTTCTTGGTTCGACGCACTGTCTCAGTACTAATATTCTTTCCAGTACTCTCCTGAATCTCAGCACATATTGTTCTGTATTGTTCTCTGGCACTAGTACTGGGATTTTCCTTTATTTGTTAAAGAATTTGCCTTTCATCTCTTTGAATTAATATTTTGGGTCGCCGTGATCGTGCTGTATTTACTACCGTTTTATCGATTTCATATTTTTTTATTATACTCTGTACAGTACTTCGTGGTATGCCTGTCTGTCTGCTAATTTTACGCTGTGCAATATCTTTTTTTGCTAAGGAAATAAGATGCTGTCTCTCTGGTACGGTGATTTCGTACGTATTTTTTTTTGCGTGACAAGGGTACACTGTCTAATAGAAGCACACAGTCTATACCAGTTAATATGTAACCTTTCACACACTAATACTATGGCCAAGAACCCTACTATCTCTACTTGCATTACATACTACAGCTTTGCATAATTAACTGGCCAAATACTTTTGTGTGTCCGTTTTCAAATGTCAAACGCGTTGGTCAGGTAATCCCAGCAAATGTTTTATTCTGCGTCTACGTTGCAATTATCCTGTAGTCAAGGAGTAATGGAGGAACGTATTTACGCATATTATGCAGTCTCACTTAATTGTGAATTTGTGTTTTGTACATTCGTTCTTAGGTTACGTCTGTTAGTTCGTCGTACAAATGGTGACCGAATACTTTTGTGAGTATCTGTAGATTCTGAGAAATTCTTATTATGATGTTTACACAACAACAGAAAAAAATGGTTTATTTCACTAAAGGAGAAACGATAAATAGAAATCAAACGAAATTCAATTATTTATTGGTATTAACTTTACATTTGAAGGGTACATGGGAAGGCGATTTGTCACGAAGAGAGCATTTTACAGGAGAACGTTTTTTATACGTTAAGACGTCGTCATTTACTTTATTATAATGAATACCATGTATAGTTTTGAATGTTGCTCGCTTATTGTTTTAAGAACCATTATATTTGTATAAAAATAAAAAAACTTGTATATACGTACTAGACTGCAATAAAATATGCGGAATCCAAGGTCAGGACTTCAATTTGCATTATTTAATTACGTAAATCAAACGTCCCTAAACAGTATTTTGCTACGCGTGTTGCGTAACAAAATTGTTACGACTGCAATGCAAACAGACGTCCCGGGAGTCCCGCTCCCCCACTCTTCACTTTTGCCGCCGCGGAATATGGGATAGCCAAATGGCAAATTATATAGGCCGCCGCACGTACGTTGCAGGTGTTAGGTTGAAGGTGTTTATTGTTTTCTTATTTCTTATTAATTATGTCGCGGATTCCGTTCGCGTATAAATTTCAAGATATAATCAAAAACTTTGAGGGATGGAATATTCATACGTTGTCTACCGTGTAATCGGCGGGATATGCTTTTAAAGACGAATGGGATGCAAAAAGACATATTAATTCGAAAAAACATCAAGATAATGTACGGGGTGAAGTCAATACTGACGAGTTCTTATATGACTTGTGTTCTATGTTGTGTACGTGTGGATTGTCGTGGAGACAAGTAGATAATGCGTGTTTTAGAAATTCTTGTTCAAAATACATGCCAGATTGTCCTTTGCCTAGTAGCCAGACATTGCGCACTCGGTACCTCCCCAAAGTTTATAATAATGGACAGTATTAGAGAAGACGTACGCAATCAATATATTTGGGTCACTGTTGATGAAACCGTGGATTTTCGTGGTCACAAGGTAGTGAATGTTCTGCTCCGTGTTTTAAAAGTGAATAATAGTACCCCGCCAATATTAATCGCAAGTAAACGTGTATTACAAACTACACGTTTGTAATACAAACGCGCCTCTTAATTGTTGTATTATCTATCTTTGTTCACCAACAAAGTTGTCGAAGTTCTTTGACGTTGACCGTTGTAAGTAGTGACGACGAGGCAAAAACACAGATAGATAACAATTTAGATATGGCAAGGAAAAATTACGCCTTGTAACAGGAATCCTGACAGGACACTATCAGCGACATAGTGTAACGACGTAAAACGATGTGTGAGAATACAAGGGGAATCTGCAATATTCATAGTTTTTTAAAGATTTCCCTCTGTAAGTTGAGATAATGATTGTTATGAATAAACATAAACTGAATTACGACTCTTCACGTATGCAGATTTCATTGGGAGAAAACGTTGCTAAAAGTCAATAATCATATTCGACAATTATTAGATCCGATATATGAGCCTTGGTTACACGTCTTAGTCCGTCCCTGCGGGTTCGTTTTGTCATCTGGGGGGTATAATTTTAACAGTCTTTTAGAAAATACCGAAGTTATAAAATTGAGCGATACACCTCAAATACTCAGTTCTTTTCTTCCGCTCGATTGATAGTTTTGGTCGCGGCGTCTCCTAATTAATCACTCGAAGATTGCTATTATTGTGTTTGTTCAAGAATATTTTTTTCTGTCTGTGTTGATCAAAGCAACTTAGGCAACAAGAGAAATTAGGCGTGTGACCAGAGGTTGGGTCGCGGCAGTTGCATTTTGTAGTTGTTTATGGGTGGATTAAGGGGTTATAGCACTGAAAACGGCGATATATCATATGGTTTTTGTTTTATTAATTAAAAAAAAAAAACGACGACATTTTCATGAAACTTCATACATATGTTAATTAATGTTAAGATTATATGAAAAAAAAAATTAAAATTTTTTTGACGGTCATGTTTTTTTTCTGCAGCTAATCCAAAATGGCACCTTTTTTAAATGACCCTTTGGTGGTTGACAGCAAAACGAAGCGTAATAGGGCAAAAAAACAAAAAAAATATTCTTTAAATATGGGGCATTTCACGCCAACTAAGTGAGGTCAAAAAAAATTATGTTTGAACCATTTCACAATCGATGGTACTTGCTAAAAAACTGATTTTCCTAAAATTTTAGATTTTTTGAGCCACAAGGAGAGGGATGGTGAGGGTGAGAAAATACAAATTTTCGTTTCGACTCTAAAATTTCAATCTTTCTCAACTCAAAAAAAAAAATTAAAAAGAAGGTTGCAATGGTTTTCTTTTTAATTTTTTTTCAGTTTCTTACTGAGAAAGTTTGAAATTTTAGAGTCGAAACGAAAGTTTGTATTTTCTCACCCTCGCCATCCCTCTCCTTGTGGCTCAAAAAATCTAAAATTTTAGGGAAGTTAGTTTTTTTAGCAAGTACTATAGATTGTGATATGTTTCAAACAGAATTTTTTTTGACCTCACTTAGTTGGCGTGAAATGCCTCATATACATTACTGGCTATGGCACGATGTAGGGGATTTTGAAAATTTTCATCAGAAAAAAAATGGCGTCTATTTAAAAAAATTGTTTTCGCGTAAATTTTCGCACTAAATTGTTTGTATAAAAAAAATATGGCATGTATCAAAAATACGGCTACGTCATGCCATAGTGACACATTTCCTCTACAAAATCTTTTTGAATCAGGTCGATCGGATAAAAACTGTTTGAGTTATGCTGTCAACGAGGTCAAAAAACATGGTTTCGAGAAAAACGCAAATCTTTCGTCAACAAAACAAGAACACGTTGTGTTTAACTAAACTTCGGGTTATGTTTACCGCAATATATGTATATGTATATATACATATGTATGAGTGTGTATATACTTCTACATTTATGCTGCCACGTAGGAAATTTTTTGGAGCTAGTATAAGCTAATATAAGCAAAGAAAACGGGAGAAGTGCCAAAATCGCTCGGACAACACGTCAGCGTTTGGCGCTCTATTTAAATACTTAGAGTTCGAATTTTCACTTGAAACTTGGTACATGTTCTTTGAAGTCTAAACTATTGATTTAGTGAAAAAAAGAATCGAAATTTTTTTGAAACTTTTACAGTGTTAGGTATAACCCCTTAAAGACATCTCCCCCTTGCAAGGCTGTTGTTTTGTTTCCGCGCCCCCGAATACTGAGGAGACTGGGCACATATCGTCGGCTAACTGAGGCACCATCAGGTAACACAAAATCTAATCTTGATGACGAATTAATCAACGAATTGACGATATTATAGCTATGCAGATATGACCACTTGGAATCTGGAAGGTAGCAAAGAAATCTCGGGGTCGCGAGTGCCCCCGCAATCCGCGTGCCCCTGGATTCCACGTTACACAATAGTACCTTATTCTTTAAATTCTACTGAGCAGCTGCTGAGAAATAGCGTTTTAAAAAATTCGATTACGATTAAAGTATTACTTTATTAAACGTTGAAAATGAACACCTCCAACATACAATAATAAAGGGTTTGTTCAAAGCATTCTCGAACATTACCAAGCATTTATTATGTTATCTGACATTTGGTGTTTGGTTTATTTCTGACATTCGTCTATGATACGTTGACGTAAAATGTTCTAATTTTGAGGTTGAGAGGCATAAATATTACTTTTCAAATGGCCCCATAAAAGATAGTTCAGAGGGCTGAAATCTGGCGACCATTCAATGGCTCCTGTTCTGCCAATCCAGTGTCCAGAAAATGTAACATCTAAGTACTCTCGTACTCTCACAGTATAATGCGGAGGAGCACCAACTTGTTGGAAACATTCCTGTTTTTATTTTGTTCTGTTACCGTTGTATTAACCATTACCAATAAATCGAAGAACATTTCACCCATCAGGTTATTACAATAAAACAGCAAAAAAGTACGTTGCTAAGCAAAACAATTTTCAGATTAAGTTTTTTGACGTATCCATGGTTTTTACTGTCAGTTAATCAATAGATTTGTCATTAAATTGTAGAAAAGTTAATGTAACATGTTAGTATTTATAAAAATTTTAATATGGCACACTTAACTGTGACACAAATTGAAATTTTAATTTTCTTAGGATGTGGAAATAAGACCAGAACTCAGCTGGAGGTATGCAATTTATTTAATGCAAAATATCCAGATAACCATATCACCCACAGTTAGTAAGATTGGTTCCAAATTTAGAGAAACTGGTGATGTTAAAGATCTACAAAAAATCAGGTTGTCCAAAAATTACACAAGATAAAAAAGATTGACATTGTATTAAGCATGGAACAGAACCCTCAGAGTACCTCTACACCAGTTGCCTCAGAAAATGAAGTTAGTCAGACGACAGTTCTACGTATCCTGAGGAAAGAAAACTATCACCCATACAAATTTCAGCTTTTGCAAGAACTCAACGAAGACGACCCCGACCGGCGATTGCAATTCTGTGAAACTATGATGAATCTTTGTCAAACAAATCCAAATTTACACCAGCAAATACTTTTTTCCGATGAAGCCACGTTTTGTCTAAACGGCACAGTGAAGCACATACTTAACTTCCGCAGAAATTAAATGCGTGGGCCGGAATAATCGCAAACAGAATAATAGCACTTTTCTTCTTTGAAGAAACTCTCACTGGAGAAAGATATCTGGAGTTCTTGCAAAATGATCTAGTTCCAGCGCTTGCAGTAATTTTCCCAAACGAGAATGATCCTGACATTATACGCATTATGCGCGCTCATTTCGTGAATATTTAGACGTCATCTTTCCTCAGAGGTGGATTGGCAGACGAGTACCGATAGAATGGCCCGCGAGATCCCCAGATCTTACACCACTGATTATTTTTTATGGGGTTATTTAAAATCAAAAAGGCTACTGCAGAAGACCACACAATTTAGCCGAACTACGAGATCGCATTAGAGATGAAATGGGATCAATTACCCCGGAAGTCATTCAGAATGTACAAGAAGAATTTGTACACAGGCTTGCATTTTGCCAAGAAGTTAATGGACGTCATTTCGAACACTTAATTTAAAATTGTATTTGCTTATTAAAGAAGTTTTCGTTTATTTATTGTGAAAAATATATTTTTCATTTTGTAACATTCAATTGTCATTTACTCAAAAATTTTGTTAGGTAAGGTGGCAACATTTTTATACCGTTAAATCGACCATGAATGGGTCTCTCAAATTAAATTTAAAAAATGGGGGGTTGCCATTTGAAAAATAAGTTTATGACGTCATTACTCAAAAACAAATGACATCGGAAAATAGACTTTCCTTCAAAAATGTGTGTTTGTATTAAACAAAACCGACCTGTTCGAGGATTTTTTCCAAAAAATTTTTGTTTCACATTTACTGAACTTATTCCATACTTTAGGCGCGCACTGTATATGTAAGTATGTTGCCCTGTGCTACGCCACATAACAAATTCTGGTATAATACACTAAAGTTCAGTAGAAAACATGACAAACAAAAATTGTTTACATTTCGATTACCTTCATGATATTGTGTTTATTGATAATAATCTAATACATCTACAAACAACATCCATATTTGACAATAAATGACAGTTTAATATCCTAATATAAAATATACCGACGATGACATTGCAATACCATGTAAATAAAAAATTACCTTAACTGAACTCAATATTATTATGTCCTCTTCGTCGCATTACGTCCTCTTATTGATTCAATCATAAAAAATCGTGGTATCGTATTGACATCGTCGAGATTATAATACAAAAATAAATTGCTACCCAACACTGAGCCACTATTGCAGAATTAAATATAATAGAATAAAAGTTAAGCAAAAAAGGGGCGAATGATAAATTAATACTGCTAGTATATAAACGGAGATGTGGTCGGAAAACAACACCTTCCGCAGAGGCAAGCATGAAATGTTAGGTGCGATGAATTTCCATTAGAAAGCCATTTTCAAATAAATCAAGTATCTTGAAAGGTGATTTATCTTGAGCAACATAGAAAATCCGGCTGGTCATCGTTGAGAAATTATAACTCCGATTTCTATCTATTTTCTATCATTTTTAGTTTAGTTTTAAGTACTAGCTTTTGTTTATTTTTATTTGACGAAATATTAATTATAATCATAGTTTATCCAGGGTGTGCTCACGAGCAAAATACTGTTGCCACTCCTGTATAAGTGAGTTAAAACCTATGTTGTATGTGTTTAAAATTTTTATATTTTAATTGATGTCAAGGTTACTAGCGAAATTATTACAGAATGCAATTTATTTTTTAGAATGTTCAGCAACATGTTTCGCCGAAAATACCTCTAATGACGCTGCAGGAAAAAGATGGACAAACCCTTTAAGGAAAACAATGTCTGTACGTACATCGTGACGTTTAGTATGATCAAACAGTTCATTTCTTCCACATTCGAGTAGGAATGTGAAATAGTAGGACTTACGAGGTGTGTAAATTAAATAATGAGACTAGTAACGTAGCGCCCGATCTAGCAACACTGCGGAGACGGGACCTGGAAGTTTGGTACAAGTTTGAACTTGTTAGCGTCAGCTGTTTGTTCTCTGTGACTGTTTTCGTAAACCGGTTTTTTTCTAGTGCGTTTTAAAAATAACTGACATTAATTTTAAGCAACGGTGCGCTATCAGGTTTTGCTTCAGAATTGGACACAGCGAAACGGATACTTTTGCAAAACTTCAACACGCCTATAGAGACAGTGTTTTTTCAAAAGATCAGGTTTTTCTGTCGTTTAAGGCATTCTCAGAAGGAAGAGAGTCGATTAAAGATGAATCATGTAGCGGAAGGCCTTCATCTTCAAGGACCGATGAAAATATCGATAGAATACGGGATCTTGTGCGTTCAGATTGACGACAAGAATGATCGGAGAAGAGGTAAATTTGAATGACACCACTGTTCATAAGATTTTGACTAACGAATTGGGGATGAGAAAAATCTGCGCAAAAATGGTTCCAAAAAAACCTTCTTCAGGACCAAAATGACATCAGGAGAGAGAGGTGTCTTGATGTTTTGCAATCCATTGAAAATGATCCCCATTTTATGAAACGTCGTTACTGGTGATGAGACTTGGGTGTTTGAGTACGACCCGGAAACCAAGCGCCAAGGCATGGAATGGCATACTTCATACTCTGCAAGACCCAAAAAAGTAAGAATAAGCAAGTCGAAGATCAACTGCATGCTGATTTGCTTCTTTCATAGCCAGGGAATTGTCCACAAAGAGTTTGTGCCTCCAGGCCAAACAGTAAATCAACACTTTTACAGAAAGGTTCTTGAAAAACTTCGAAAAAGGGTCATGCGTGTAAGACCAAACATCAAGAACAACTGGATGTTGCATCACAACAATGAGTCTTGTCTCACAGCCGTTTCAGTAAACGAGTTTTTAGCCAGTAAAAACATTCCTGTGGCTCCTCAGCCTCATTATTAACCTGACATGAGTCCGTGTGGCTTTTCTTGTCCCGAGGTTGAAAAATCACCTCAAGCAACGTTATTTTGGGACCATAGAAAGCATTCAAACGGCTGAAGGCTAACATAAGTGTATAAAGGTTACGAAAGCAAATGTGTAAAGGTTACCAAATATATAACAGTCTGTTATACAACTCGATAACACGCAATGACTTACAGTTTATAAAAATTAATGAAAATGTTACAAATCTAGACTTTGTCTATATTTAAAAAATATATACAGGATAAGACAAGAAAGCCAACTGTGCCAATCTTGTATTCACAGAGTATGTATGTATATGAAAAAAATTCGATAACGCAGGCCAAGAAAGATGTGGAAGCAAAAACTCTGGTACCCTTTCCCCAAGATTTTCGGTGCGCAGAATTGCTTCATCACGTCAGGTTTTTGAGGTTACCTAACCTAAAATGCAAAAAACACTGTTTCTTGACATATTTCAGGTTATGTAACATCATAAGGTATTTTGTTTTCACAGAACTTCTAATAGCATCTAAAATGATTCTTTCTTCCTCTTTAAAATCAATTTTGAGTCGTCCAGATCTCTTTTTGTTCACGAGATATAATATTTTGAAGTTTGTGTCTCATTGGTCTACTCAAATTCAAGCCAAAAATAGAGTGGAAGCTACCTCTTTGAGTGTATTTTTCTGAATACTATTAAATTACTGTATAATCATTTTTAAGGTCGTTGATTAAAAATTCAAAATGTCGGTTCCAATACGGCGGACAGAAAGTTTTTAATTATGGAGGTTTCTGATTGATTGATTGTGATGAATGCACGGTAAAGTTTTTCAAGAATATTCAGGTCATTCTTTAAGAAACTTTTTACGAGAAATACAGTGGTTTCTTTGGTTTTGACCTTGACGATGACCCTCAACGTTGTTTCAACTCTAACTTTTGTTTTAATGAAGATATATTTTTTGACGTCGTCAATCAAAAGAAAGAAAAATCTTACGTTTAAAACTATACTCAGGTCCACATCAAAGGTTGGCTCACAAACCCTAATCCCATAAAACCCAAGCCCATAAGACCAAAGCCTATAAACCCCAAGACTATAAAACCAAGCCCATAAGACCAAAGCCTACATACTCCAAGACCATCAAAACCCACTAAAGTCTACAAAACCCAAGGACTTGTAAGCTTGGGTTTTGTGAGCTTGAGGTCGTGGGATTTGGGTTTGTAGGCTAAAAAAAACACCTCATGACGTTACATAACCTCAAATGTGTCTTAAAACAGTGTTTTTGCACTTTTAGGTTCGGAGGCACTTTTTAGGTTCGCACAAATTCGGATTCAGCGCACCGACAACCTTCGGAATAGTATACAAAAGTTCCTACTTCCGAAGATCAGTCTTTTGAATTAAAAACTTTAGAGAAAATAAATTTTGGCCGCCATATTGGCCAAATAAACCATCGATGGTTTATTAGCGATGTTTGTCTATATCGATGATTGTTTTCGATGTTAACATCGATGTTTTCCCTCGATGTCGCAGCACTAGATCGAGCAATTCTGATGACAGATTCTTATTTAGTACACCGAAAACGTTCGAAAAAGTGTACTAGAGTTTCTGCTTCCGAAAATCAGTCCAACTTTTTTTGGCATGTGTAATTAAATCATTTCAAAAGAATAAAGATATTTGAAAGTCAAATAATATTTAACTTTAGACATACGCTAAAACACTCTATATAACTTTAATGCTGTCCGCAGTGTTCGTCCATAAATTTACATGAAAATCATGACTATATCGTTCGATTAGTTTAAAAGTTTTATCAGTAATGTCATATGCGTGCAAAATTTTCTTTACTCTCTTAAGAAAATATTTCCATCAGGAAAATATTAGCATAATTCCAATAACTTTGCCGAAGTGTGAAAACTCTGCGTGAGATTTAGAAATAAAAAAAATGTATGAATAAATAATAAGGGTACATTTTTAAAGAATTTGCTTTTTAAATTATATTTGCATCATCCTCAATTCCCTAGCCGATGAAATACGAAAAGGGGAAGTTATATAATATGCTCGTAAAATTATTAAAAGTTCCTTTAGAAGCTGTTGGCCAAAATGACAAAATTACAATCCACTGTTTACTAATGAGGGGATGTATAAATTACTTCAACAACTTCAACAACTGTTACGTTTAGTAGTCTTGAAACACCAACAAATACATATTTAGTAGTGTCGCTTTGTATTTTTTGAAATGTAAACAAGACCAAGACCCACATATTTAGAAAGCAACGATATGTTATCATAGAAGGCCATACTTAATCTCACGAACAGAACTGCTGCTCTTAAAAGATAAACACAGTATGAAATGTTTAATATATCCGGTGTTAGCGACATCGGATTTTAGTTTACAACATCATAAATTTGAGATTTAAACAAATTTTAAGCCACATTTAAACATTCTTTTTAATAAACACTAAATCTAATTTCTCAAAGAGCATAAACAAAAATAATTACAAATGCTGTACTTTCCGCATACGAGTAGGTACCTGTTTCGTATAGTCCTCGGTTATTTTAGATTGAATTTACTATAAAATTAGGACTAAGGTCATTCAAATTTGATAAGAATTGTTGTCTGTATGCAACGAAATTTGCATTAGTATCTTTATAGCCTCATAGAAAACTCTCTCCAATGGGGTAACGTCTGGGCTGTTTGGAGGCCACTGGGCATTTTCGCCTTTACCGATCCAAAATCTAACTTATTTCAATAATTTCTTACTGTTGCACTGCTCAATACTTTTTTCAATGACATTTCGAACAATCAGAATCTATAATAATATACAGAATGTTCTATTAAGAAAAAAAATGTTGGTTCAATTTCATGCTTTCTGATATTTAATTGTTTTTTCTCTTAGCATATTATAAAAACTTAAAAATCTACGTCCTGGAGTGGGTACTGGAACCTTCGGCGTACAAACAAAAAACTGGACGTTTTCCACGAAACACCGAACTACTACATTTTTCTCGACGCGCGTTTCGCCAACCAAGTTGGCATCTTCAGGAGAAGATTAAAACTCAGTTTTAATCAGAAACGCGCGTCGAGAAAAGTGTAGTAGCTCGGTGTTTCGTGGAAAACGTCCAGTTTTTTTTTTTAATCTACAACTTTTTTCTGAGGAACTTTCAATTTCAATAATAACTTGCAATAACTTGTTAGTAAAGCCAACAGATCCGGGCGGCGGCGGGCCATAACCATATACGTCATACTACTTACTACTTGTATGTGCAAAAACAAAATTCATGAAAACAATAAACTGTTACAATTTAGAAAGAGATGTGTTAAACGTATCCTCTTATTTACGTTGAGATATGAAGAGAATTTATGAGAATTTAATGTTATTTCTTTGGGAAGTGCGAAAAATTTGAAATTCAGTAAGGCACTTTTATAAACCAGAAAAAACCTAATAATTGAGGCATTATAGGTCATTCAAAACGCGAGGTGAAACGTTGCAATTTACGCCACAAATAGATACTACTTCTAACATACATTTCTTGGGTCGTTGATTACGAAAATTGGGGTCCCGCAACTCTGAAACGGTAAGAACACTTAACAAGTTATTTTAAAAAGCTAATTTGTTTTAAATTAAAACAGATTACAAAGTAATTGAAAGGTTTTATTTACTTTTTCTTAAACCTCTAAATAAAATATATTAGAATTTAAAAAACTATGTAAGAATAAAAGTAATTATAAAAAATTTCGCAAGCAGTATTTTTAAAACTTTAACTTCTTCAAAAGTTCAATTTTCAAATTTTAAAATTGGATCATTTGATTCGAAAAGATAATGAGAACCAAATCCGAACTCAATTGAGAAAAACATATCTTCCTAAATGTAAATAGAAGCAGAATACTTTTCTCGCTAAAAAGGATATAGTAAAATCATATATACTCAAGAAAACTTCTTAAACTGATGATTTTTTTACTTTTCAGAGACTGACAAAAGATAAATATTTTTATGACCCCTTTACTTTCTTACATTTTTTATCAGTAAAATTAAACAAAATTAAATTTTTTTAAGCTACTCTATTGTTTAGGGTTACGGAAAAAAAATTATTCATGATTTTTATCCAAGTATGTAATTGTAAAATACCCACTAAAACAGTTGTTCTTGTAGGATTCGGAAATCATCTCCTATTTTTAGGTAACAAAAATCTAATTATAGAGGTCAATGACCCGGAAAACCGTTTATTTCAAACTAGCGACCCGCCCCGGCTTCGCACGGTTTACGACATCACATTAGAAACCTCTAAAATTATCAGTGTTTCTGTACTATATTATGCATGTATTATACATATAAACCTTCCTCTTGAATCACTCTATCTATTAAAAAAAACCGCATCAAAATCCGTTGCGTAGTCTTAAAGATCTAAGCATATATAGGTAGTAGATAGATAGGGACAGACAGCGGGAAGCAACTTTGTTTTATACTATGTTATGATAATTTAAGTAGTAAACTATTTCAAATAATTTAAGTAGTAGAGTTTTAAAGATTTTTATACAGAAAACTGTTGAAACTCACTAAATTGAGTAATTTTTTTAAATTTTCGGAATTAAAAACCATGATTTTTTAAATCATAAATTCGATACATTTTCAATCCACAAATGGAGTAATTCGGGGTAGCTTTAATCTTTGAAGGGATGAAAATAGTTTCCTTGCGATTAAATGGTTATTTGTTTAAAATAATATGCAGAGTAAAAAACGACATTTTTGCTTAGTACTTTTTACTTTACAATGTTTTAGGGGTAGTTTTACCCTTTAAAAGGATGAAAATATTTCAGATTTTTTTGTGATACTAATTCATTGAGCAATAAAAGTGCATTTAAATTATCTGGTGTTAAGGGGTAGTTTAGGGGTAGTTATAATATATTAAGAGGTGAAAATAGTAGTTTTAATTTTTCAATAATTTTTTATCAAAAACTTTCTAGGATTAGAAATTAAAATTGTTTTACCAAGTATTTTTTTCTATTTTTCTGCCGAGAGGGTGGTTTTCACCCCTTTGTAATTAACCTTCACGAATAAATTTTGGTTCAATTTAATTCTATTTGACTAAAAGTATAAATTCTTAGCAACAAAACAGTATTTAACAGGGTTATTTAACATTGCTAAAAATCCCCTAAAAGGGGTGTTTTTTGCATTTTTAGGGGTGTTCTTACAATTTTAGTGTTTCGGGACCCCAATTTTCGTAATCAGCGACACAAGAAATGGACATTAGAAGTAGTCTCTATTTGTGGCGTAAATTGCAACGTTTCACCTCGCGTTTTGAATGAACTATAAGGCCTCAATTATTAGGTTTTTCTGGTTTATAAAAATGCCTTATTGAATTTCAAATTTTTCGCACTTGCCAAAGAAATAACTTTAAATTCTAAGAACAATAAAAAAAGTTCATGAAATTACGATTAATACAGCCGCAAGGGTCGAATTGTTTCCATTTTCCATCACTGTGCGCTGCACAGTGGGCGAAAACAGCAAAATTTTTCTCAAAATAAGATAACTCCCCACAGAAAACTCCGATCATTGTGATTTTTTTTATTTTACAGGCTTTGGACAGTAGATTAAAGGAAAATTGGTGCGATACACGTTTTTGGTTTAAAGAGGGGAGAGAGATATAATTATAATAATAATAATCTATTCAGCATTTAAAAGCTATAAAACTTGTTTTCTTTCCACCAAATACCACGTTAGTTCTTCAACCTTTTCTAAAAACACATTTTAGAAAACTTTAAATCATGAAACTTTTAAAATTGATGAAACGTTGAAGAAAAGGGTATTCCACAAAAATTAGAAATCCTTGAAACCATTTTTCTAATTCAACGATTTCCATCATAAGGGACCCCATATCCAAGTAAATTTACAATTAAAGCTTTTAAGCTCTAATAACCGCATACCTCCAACTTTTAAACCCTCCTGACCTTATAACATAAGCTTTCAAAACCCCGCGACCCCATAACTTGAAATTTTATACCCCCATAACCCCATAACCTCAACTTTTAAACCCCCATCTATACAAAAATCAATTTTTCGAGCCCGACAACTCTAAAACTGAAGCTCTTATGCCCAATATCTCTATAACCTAAGCTTTCAATCCACATAACCCCATAACTCAAACTGTCGAACCCCCATAACTCCATAACCTCAACTTTTAGATCCCCATGTACGCAAAACTCAATTTTTCGAGCCCGACAACTCTAAAACTAAAGCTTTTATGCCCCAATATCTCTATAACCTAAGCTTTCAATCCCCATGACCCCATAACTTAAGCTGTTAAACCCCTATAACCAAATAACCTCAGTTTTCAAACTTTGGAACCCTATAACCAAAGGTTTTATACTCCTACAAAGAAAACCTCCTAAATCTAATTTAAAGGTTCAAAACTGAGGTTATGGGCTTATAGGGGTTTAACAGCTTAAATTATGGGGTCATGGGGATTTAAAACTTAGGTAATATAAGATATTGGGGCATTAGAGCTTCATATTTACATATTTCATATAGAGTTTTGCGTACATGATGATCTAAGAGTTGAGGTTATGGGGTTATGAGGGTGTAAAAGTTATGGGGTCATAGGGATTGAAAGCTTAGGTTAGCTAAGTAGATATTGGGGTTAGTTTTAGAGTTGTCGGGCTCGAAAAATTCAGTTTTGCGTACATGAGGGTCTAAAAGTTGAGGTTATGGGGTTATGGGGGTTCGACAGTTTGAGATATGGGATTATGTGGATTGAAAGCCTAGGTTATAGAGATATTGGGTCTATAGAGATGGGGGTCTAAAAGTAGAGGTTATGGGGTAATGGGGGTATACAATTTCAGGTTATGGGGTCACGGGGTTTTGAAAGCTTATGTTATAAGGTCAGAGGGGTTTAAGAGTTGGAGATATGCGGTTATTAGAGCTTAACATCTTTAATTGTAAAGTTACTGGGATATGGGGGTCCCTTATGGGGTGCCCCCCCCCCCCCTCTTTAAACCTCAAACGTGTGTCGGACCAATTTTCCTTTATTCTACTGGCCAAAACCTAGAAAATAAAAAAAATTCACAATGATCGGAGTTTTCTGTGGGGAATTATCTTTTTTTTGAGAAAAATTTTGCCGTTTTCGCCTACTGTGCGCCGCGCCGCCCGGATCTGCCGGATTTACTTATTAGATTATGGTCAGAATATGGACTAACTAACCCTGTACATAATAGTATATTCAAAATACAGTATATTCGTTTATACCGACATCTGATATAACGAGATATAACGACATATCGGTTTTTGCGACGAATTTCAAAAGTCCCGGCCGGAAATAATCCTTTTTTTTTGTGACACCTATCGTTTAAACCGACATCAGATATTACGACGAAACTAATATAACGACGAAATATATAATGACCCAACACGGGTCAGATTATCGCTTATAACCGGAAATTAGAGGGATTACAGAATTACGAAAGGCCGACGCAACAGACAGATTTCAGTTCAGAGTTTAGTGGCCCAGTGATTACCTAAAAGTTCCTGACGTACGTCGTTCGTTTTACTTTAATAAACGTTAATTAATGAAAATAAAACTGGTTTGATATGACGACATGAAAAGCGTTTACAATCGCTAAAATAGCCGCAATTGTTTGGCGTTTGGAAGCTGAGTCAGCAATGTCAGCATTGCCAAAGGATTTGACGTACATTCTGTGTTGAGCAGTACATGACACATATGTATGTACATATACAGGGTGGTCCAGGTTAAACGTCATTAATTTTTATATGTTCTAGAATATAAAAAAAGTACTTTCATAAGAAACATTTGCTCAGAAATGGTTCCTAACAAAGACACAGGGTGTCAAGGTTGTGGAAAAAAATTGGTTTTCTCGTCATAACTTCTAAACCACTCGATCGATTTCCATCAAATTTCGCACACAGACTAATGTAGTACATATCTAAGTAATGATTTAAATAATTTAAAGAAATTCTCCAGTGGCGTAGATATTGGGGGTCGGCACCCCTTCTTCCCTCACAATCTTCGGCGCCACTGGATATTTTACAAAAAAAGATAAGAACTTATTGGTGTAATTTATTTGATTTTTTGTATCTTTGATGTACATTATGTCTAGTAGGTAATAAAATGTTTAAAAAAAATGTTTACCTCTCATATTGTATTTTCTTGGTAGTTCAGTCATAAGTTTTGGCCTGCTTGCAACACTTTAAATTAAAATAAATATCTCAAAAACGAAGCCATAAATCGAAATTTTGCAAGAGTAATTTTTTCCTTAATTAAACAGGGAATCCACAAATAGATTTTCTTTGTAAAATATCCAGTGGCGCCGAATATTGGGAGGGGAGAAGGGGGTGCCGACCGCCAATATCTACGCCACTGGAGAATTTCTTTAAATGATTTTAATCATTACTTAGAGATATACTACATTAGTCAGTGTGCGAAACATTTCTGAACAAAGTTTTCTTATGAAAGTCTACATTTTTTTTATGTTCTAGAACATATCAAAATTAATAACGTTTAACCTGGACCACCCTGTATATTGTGCATATGTATGTACTTCCAAAATTGCTTACATATTCTTATTTTTTTTAGGTGGCACATTAAACAATCTGGAAATATCGAGACAAAATACAGAGTGTGTTTGAGAACAGTTCTATATCAGTAAAAAAAGATCAAATCATGTAACCAATCTAAAGTAGACAAGGCTTTATTTGAATGGTTCAAAGTCGAAATACACGTATTTCTATTAGTGGTCCTATACTATAAGCTAAAGCGGACGATTTTGTTAGGCAACTTATATTGCAAGATTTTAAATGTTCAATTGAATGGATTCAAGGATTTCGAAAAAAGACATAATATTGTTTTTCGTAAAATAAGTGGGGAAGCAACATATGTACCGGAAGGGGTGTGTAATGATTGGTTAACGACATTATGGCCAAATTTAAGAAAATAATTCAAAAGCGAAGAAATTTTCAACACAGATGAAACCGGTTTATTTTTTAGAATGCTGCCAGATAAAGCAATGAAATTTAAAGAAGAAAAGTGTGTTGGAGGTAAACTTTCCAAGGACAAGGACAATTGACTGTTCTTGTTGCAGCAAATATGACTGGATCGGAAAAAGTAAAACGTGTGGTTATTGGCAAAGCTAAGCAGCCTCGATGTTTTAAAAATGTTAAATCCCTACCTGTTGAATATAAAAATAATCCAAGAGCTTGGATGACACCAGCATTATTTGAAAAAAATATTACACGATGGGGCAATAAACTTTGAAAAAAAGACAAAAAAAAAATTGTATTGCTTTTGGATACCTAATTGTCCAGCTCACCCTAATATTCAGAATTTAAAAGCTATAAAACTTGTTTTCGTTCCACCAAATACCACGTTAGTTCTTCAACCTTTTCTAAAAACACATTTTAGAAAACTTTAAATCATGAAACTTTTAAAAATGACGAAACGTTGAAGAAAAGAGTATTGCACAAAAACTAGATATCCTTGAAACCATTTTTCTAATTTCAAAAGCTTGAGATCGTGTTTCTCAAAGCACAATAGCCAATTATTTTACACATGCTGGATTCAAATTAAACGCAGCAGAAAACTCTTTTGACGAAGATGATTTACTACCACTAGCAGAATGGCTTCAAACACAAAATGATAAGGATGAAGACAATTAAACAATCTACCTCTAGCTCAATGGGTTCGCACTTTACATGTAGTTAACCGAGCATCTCAAGAAAGTTAGGAACACTTTTCAAATATTGATGGAGAACTCAAAACGATGGAGGATACATATAACCGAAGATTAAATTTTAGCTGGCTCACATTCAAATAAGGAGTCAAAACTTAACGAAGATGTAGAAATGGACGGAAAGTTGTTTGTAGAATCAAGTTGTAAGTACCTACCTACATATTAAAATATATCATTGTTGTTTCAGCTTTTTGTACCCATGTATGTTTAAGTGTACTCTTTTCTATTATGAATAAAGACAATTTTTGAGTAAGTAGTAAGTCGTCGGTTCCTTCAACGTCGTTATAAACGATATATACTGTATACGTATGTAAAATTAAAAAAATATATTAGGTTGGCCGGAAAGTCTTGCACCGAAATTATAAAAATTTAGAATTTTCCAGAAACGCATCTAATCTTCTAAAAAGTTCGATAATCTTATGGGATGTTCTAGAAGCTTGTCTTAAATGGGTATATGAGAATACGCGTGCTTGCTTCTATTAGCTGGGAAAACATGGAGAATGAAGAGCATCTTCGAGCTGTCATCTACAACGAGTGGCGCCAAGGGCACAACGCGAGCGAAGCCGCCGCAAATACATATCAACAGCACATGTGGCGAGGGGTCTGTTTCCCGTTGGACGGTCAAAAGCCGGTTCAACCGCTTTGCGGCGGGAAATACGTGCTTCCAAGATAATGTGCACAGTGGAAGACAACGTTCTCTCGACAACAACGAATTGCTGAGCGCCCTCAATTCCAATCCAGAAACAACAACGCGATAATTGGCGGCGACACTAGGGAGGAGCCACAGCACCATTGAGACACATCTTCACGATCTCGGCTATCGAAAAGTTGAATTGAGATGGATGCCTTATCGCCTTACCGATGCTCATAAGCCAACGCGTGTGAACATCTGTGAGTCACTGCTTTTTCAACCTCATCGCAAGGAGTTTCTCGAAAATCTGGTGACCGGTGACGAGAGTTGGATCCTCTACGATAACGATAAATGACATCTGGCTTTCGCGTGATATAGAGCCTCCGACACGCCGAAAACAGACCCACACCAGCACAAAGATTTATTCTCTATTTAGTGGGATATGAAAGAGCTGCCCATCCGCCGTATTCACCGGATCTTGCGCCGTTGGACTACCATTTGTTCCGCCCGCTGAAGCAACATTTAAGCGGTAAAAAGGTCGACACTTATGGAGACCTCAAAACAGCGGTCGACAACTTTTTTCTCATCGCAGCTCCCTGAGTTCTGGGAAAAGGGCATCAATGATTTACCTAATGGATGGGCAAAGGTTCCACAACCCCACAAAAAGAAAAAAATTGTTACTGCTATAGAGACAACTGTATCCCTATGTAATTTTCGACGCTGAAACCGAATCCGAAGTCAAAAAAAATCGTACACCCTGAAATTCAACCCCTAGCGCTAAAAAACAGGGTAAAAATGATTTAACGTTTCACGAATAGTCTTAAATCTCAATAATTCTAATTAAATATAAACACTCAAGTATATAACGCGGGTGAAAATTAGCCCTCATACAACAGGAAAAATCAGTGATTGCAAAAAAAGCTTACGATGCCCAGTTTTTTTGGAAAAAGTGAGTAACTGCATTAGTTCCAATACGATGCTCAATATCTTCCCCCATAGAGTGGAGGAAACCACCCCTAAATTTAAATTACAAGTAAAATCGGAGAAAAAATTGTGTCCTCGTGATTCCTATTTTAATCGATGCTAAAATTGGCTATAGATATGCAGCACTGCAGTTTGGAGGTGAATACTTGCATTAAATCAAAGTCATTCAGTGACATCCCCATGAGAGGGTGAAAATTACTCCTCACATAACAAGAAATTCAAAAACAATTGCATTACCTTTTAGAAAAGCTCGAAACTTCTGCATCTTCTTATTTAAGATGAATCTTTAACAACGTACTTGAAGAGTACCCATATTATGAAATAGCAAAAATTTACCCGTAGTCTTAATTCAATTAGATCCACTGGCACGACTAGCAGTACTATCATAGATCCAATCATAACAAAAAAAAAAAAAACAATATAACAGAGAAAAAAGGTAATAACAGAAACAATAAACGCCCTAATAAAGAGCCCAACTTGACGTATCTTAATCCCTAGACCTTCAACACTCGTATGCCACGCTGTTAATGTGCCACCTACCGGCCGGTCAAAAAACTGTATAATCAGAAAATTATATAGATGTTTTTTCTGAATTTTTAGACCATTCTTTTTAGAAGCCATATAAATAAGTAATAGTATTTTCAGAGAATTCTGTTTAGGAGTCATCTAAGCAACTGTAATTTTAATTTAGGGGTGGTTTCCGCCACTCTATGGGGGTAGTTTTTGAACATCGCGTTTTTTAGCGCTATGGGTTGATTTTGGGGGTGTACGATTTTTTTTTACTTCGGATTCGGATTCAGCGTCGAAAATTACATAGGGATACAGTTGTCTCGATAGCAGTTCCAAAAAATTTTTTTTTTGTAGGGCTATGTTATAGATAGATATCCATGACGAATATATTGTTTAATTCTTACTAAACTTCGCCCGTAAATAAAGACGTTTATTATTATTATTATTATTATTATTAATTTTAATTGTTATTAATAAAGTTATAAAAAAAATAAAACTTTTTTTTTGTGCAAAACTTTCCAGCCAACCTAATATATATTTTATTTTAACCAAATTTAGTTGGTTCATTTAGAATCTTTAATAACTATCATTTCAGAAAATCCCGGCTAAATGATTACACTGAATGATTACTTCGTAGTCAAGCAGTCGTGTACGTATTTTGAATAATGTTCTGAATTAAATCATTCGTGAAAAAACTATTATTCGTTTATTCAGTATGGTACGTTATAATAATAATTCGAAATAAAGTCAATCGTGTAGAAAATCTGGACCGAATCGAAATAATCGAGAAAATTCGTTTATTGGCAGCATCTCTATTTACTATGCTCTCGAATGGAATGGATATCGACGACAGATAACCCGATTCCCGATTGGAAATGAGCAATGCCTCTCTTTTGTCAAATATCCGATACATTCGGAGAAAAGCCGGTCACTTTTCTGTATATAACGTGACATTCGTGACAAAGTAATATGTTACCGCAACAAACACTTCATACCTACGGAATTTTATGAGCCTTTATAGATCATACCATTTTAAAATCGAAACAGGTGCCGCAATAGCTCCGCTCCAATAGACATATAATGAAATGGGTCATCACTAGAGTTGAGACCACGGACGATAACAGAACCGTATTAAGGGGAAATAGGTAGCGGTGGCGGCTGGTGAGATTGGAAATTCTCGTGTTTTCGTTATAAAACATGAACAAGAACAACGGAATCTAGAGGCCGTGTATGGCGACAACGCTCCTAGTTTAGCAACATGCAAAATATGGTTCGCACGCCTCCGATCTGGCGATTAGAGCATCGACGATAAATCACGATCTGGTGGGCCACTTAAACTGGATACAGAGCGCTTGCAAGAGATCGGCTGTAGTCAGATTACGGTAGTATATGGACGTGAAACATTAAGCAAAGTGCAAAGGTTGAGCAAATGGATACCATGTTTATTAAGCGAACCCGATCGTCAGCATCGGAGTAACATTTGCACACAACTTCTCTCCCGCAGTCTTCGTTTTAACTGGTGGAACAATCTTGTTACCGGGGATGAAAATGCACGCCCCCATGTAGCAAAACAGACACGTCTTGAACTCTTGCAGTTACGTTTTGAAGTTCTGCCCCATCCACCGTATTCACCAGACCTTTCCCCCACAGACTATAATTTGTTTTGTGCCCTCAGCAAACTTTTAATAAATAAATGATTTGATGTCACCATCTACAAATAATCATACACAATTTTTCGTCTCATAACCACATGAGTTCTGGGAACGTGGTATCCGCAGTCTGTCTACCTGTTGGCGACAAGTTGTAGAGTCGCATGGAGCTTACATTCTAAATTACATTCCTCCATCATATTTGAACATATCAGCAAGACTCAATACTTTTGAATCAACGCATACAATGTCATGCAAAATATGTAATTTAAAAAAATATATATGTACGAGGTATATATATTAAATAATGAGACTGGTAACGTAGTGCCCGATCTAACAACACCGCGGAGACGAGACTTGGAAGGGCGGTAGGTTAACATGTAATGCACCTTCAGTACAAGTTTAAACTGTAGTGGTCATTTTAGAACTTGTCATTTGTTTGTCCTTTGTGACTGTTTTCGTAAACCGGTTTTTTCTAGTACGTTTTAAAAATGAGTGACATTTATTTTGAGCAACGGTGTGCTCTCAGGTTTTGCTTCAGAATTGGACACAGAGCAATGGATACTTTTGCAAAACTTCTACACGCCTACGGAGGCAGTGTTTTTTCAAGAGCCCAGATTTTTCGGTGGTTTAAGGCATTCTCAGAAGGAAGAGAGTCGATTGAAGATGAACCACGCAGCGGAAGGCCTTCATCTTCAAGGATCGAAGAAAATGTCGATAAAATACGGGATCTTATGCCTTCAGATCGTCAGTTGACGACAGGAATGATCGGGGAAGAGTTAAATTTGAATCACAGCACTTCTCATCAGATTTTGACTAACGAATTGGGGATGACAAAAATCTGCGCAAAAATGGTTCCAAAAAACCTTTCGCTGGAACAAAAGGACATCAGGAGAGAAAGGTGTCTTGACTTTTCGGAATCGATTGAAAATTATCTCCATTTTATGGAACGTGTCATTACTGGTGATGAGACTTTGGTGTTTAAGTACGACCCGAAAATCAAGCACCCAAGCACAGAATGGCACACTTCTGCATAATAAATCAATAATGCGCAAGTCGAAGGTCAAATGCATGCTGATTTAGGGAATTGTCCACAAAGAGTTTGTGCCTCCAGGCCAAACAGTAAATCAACACTTTTACAGAGAGGTTCTTGAAAAACTTCGAAAAAGGGTCATGCGTGTGAGACTAAACATCAAGAATAACTGGATGTTGCATCACGACAATGCGCCTTATCACACAGCCATTTCAGTTAACGAGTTTTTAGCCAGTAAAAACATTCCCATTCCTGTGGCTCCCCAGCCTCCTTATTCGCCTGACTTGAGTCATCTGTGGCCTGATTTGAGTGACTTTTCTCTTCCCAAGATTGAAAAATCACCTCAAGGTACGTCATTTTGGGACCATAGAAAACATTCAAAAGGCTGAACCGACCATCTGAAGGCTATTCCAGTATATGCGTTCCAGCACTGTTATGAGGAATGGAAGAACCGTCTCCAGCGCTATGAGACAATACCGAATTGTAATACTATTCGAATAAAAAAAAAATAAAAAACCAGTCTCTTTACTTCATTTACACACCTCGTATAGTAATATCAATAAAATATAGGCCTTCGTTTTTCGTCATAATTTTACCTTGAACAAGACTTCCGTATCGTCGTAAGGCTTACCAGTGCAAAACGGAAAGATGTCCATCTACTTGCTAACCGTGGAATAAGTTAGAAATTTTGCAATTCAAATGTTGGATTTAGAGTAAGACGACGACTATGGACTTATAACAAAATTAGCTGTGCATAGAAAACGCGAGAGTAAATGTACATTAGCAACATTTACTTTAAGAAGCACAGAAGCTTCATTAATGTGGATGTACAATGAACTTCCTCCGTCATTAGGACAGATCTCGTTAAGATCTGTTGTGAAAACAGTATGCTGTAAGTTGAAGAGACCTCCAGCCATTTTTATGAATAAAGAAAGAAGGGATTTACATAAATTATGAAATTTCTAATTGAACGCCCGCGGCACTTACGTAAGTTACATGCTGTTCTCTCGACTTCGTACTGTCGTAAGTCGTGGTTTTTATCAACTGGAATCTTATTAAAACTGATAGTCGTGGAAACCTCGTTGTGAAAGCTTGGCATTATTTCCGATGATATAGTAAATATACAGCGCAAAGCAGTCCGACATCTCAAAATCGCAATACCAAAAGTTGAGGTGTTTTTTAAGAGTCAACATTTATGAAGTGGCCCTCTATATTTCGGGATGTTGTAGAATTTCAGAACTTTAAAAAAAAACAAAGTAAGTACCTCTATCAGAAACACTCAAACGGTTTTTCAATATTTAATGTATTTATCAATAATTTTCAATATTTAATGTATATTTGCAATAAACAATTTCAGCCCTTTTTTTCGAAAAATGTCAATAACTCATGATTTATTTCTTACAATTTTATGAAATTTGGGTGAAGTATCGACATTTAATGATACGCAATAATATCTGAAAAAAATCATAGTTATTTTTTAAACTTGTTTTTTATAATTTTTAAATAAATAATTACGATTTCTACTGCTTTTTTTACGCAAAAATAATTGATTTTTCATTTCAAATTTTGCACAATACGTTCATCTTTAGGAAACAGCAAAAACTTTTTGGGCCCGCGACTCATTTTCCAAAAAAAAATGTATGTCCCGCTGCTGTGTTCGTACCATAAACAGTCGTTGCGTGCACTGCGGGTTAATAGATAACTTAATAGAATGCAGGCTTTCACGTCTATTGTCCAATGGTGAAGTTATTTCTTCCGGGTTTTGCCGCGGTCGTCTAAATTGACTTGACGATTCGCTGATCATGCTGTCAGCTTCTTCAGAAGGTTTCTAAAGACTGGTGTTGTCGTCTTTTGCTCCTCGTTATATACCTTGGCTCTGCTATGGTTGGCTGCACATCCATCGAGCTCGGTTGACCATGACATTCCAGGTCACTGGTTCTTGGTATCGCTAATCTCCATGTATTACTCAGTCGATACCCGTCCTCCCTATAAAAATTATTATTGTTTTTCATGATCTCCAGGGATTCTCTAATTATTCTTGGGTAATATCTTGTAGTTTTGTCTAACACTCTGATGTTCTCATAGTCGATTTTGTGGTTCTCGTTGGTATGAACATGTTCCGCTATTGCTGACTTGTCTATATTCCCCAGTCTGGTGTGTCGTTGTTGTTCTTTGATCCTACATTGTATACTTCTTCCCGTCTGTCCAATGTAGCTTTTCCCACGGGTACATTTTAACTCGTAGACACCTTTAGTTAAAAGTCTAGGAACCGGATCTTTGTTTGAGGGAAGCACCTGCTGTATTTTCTTTACTGTGCGAAATCATACACCAATATTCTTTTTCGACAGTGTTTTCTTGAGTTTATCTGTCATTCCTGAGACATAGGGTAGGCAAGCATACGTTGTTGGTTGTTGCTCTACTTTTGTTCTCTGGGTGCGGCATACTCTGACGATGTCTTTTTCTTTATAACCGTTTTTCGTTAAAGCTTCCTTAATTTGTGTAATTCCTCTGGTCTGCTTTCGTCATCACATATTTTCTTCGGAGGGTTCATTTCTTCGGAGAATATCAGAATATCGGAAGAACCACCATATGGCCCAGGACTCGATACTTAGTTTGATGTAAGTATACATAAAATATTTTAGAAGATACGTGACTTTATAGTAATAAAAATGGACTGAAAACTTTAAACGCGTTTTTCTCAAAACGACTTTTTTCAAACTGGTCGCATCGAACTCGAGCAATTATTAATATTAACCAATTTTCAACTCTTTTTTTTGTTTTATTCGTCTTTGCAATAGCTTAGGTTAAGCGTAACCGATTTTGAAAATTTTGATTTGAAAAAAAAAAAGGCCAAAATTTTGTGAAACATCAAAGTAAAAAAATCGGCTAAATCGGCTACATACAACGATTACATTCATACAGATTCTAATGCAATTTGATTTTTTTTTTTTCAGATAACCCGTTTTCGAAAAATCGATGCGACCGCGGAGGGAGAATTTTTTTTCAGACTCTACAGCAAGGCTCATAACTTTGTAACTATTTTATATATTTTCAATAAAGATGTATATAAACTAAATTGAATATAGACTTAATAAAATAAAAGACCCCGCTCCCCATATTCCTTAATTATCTTGGTGAAAAAATTCCCGCAAGTCGCTTACTTTTTCGGCAGTCACAGTGGATGAACATTGAACAGTGTAGCGAAAATATCCCCCTTAAGTAACCGATGATGAACTAACCGATATAGAAGCGTAACAATAACAAGGAACATGCTCCAGGGGGAGGAAAGCATCTCGCAACAAATAAGCGAATTAGGAAAGATGGGCCTAATCCTCTTAATCTAATCTCCCGTTTGGTAATTTGGGACTTACACGGGCTATATGTAAATGCGTGTGTAGAAGGACCGAAAAATATTTTTAACGCGGTTTATTTTGCATCTCTAAGTGTGGATGTCGCCCCTTTTATTTATACTTTATTTATTCTCCCTTGTTTTGGTTTAAAATATCATTATAACCATAATAATAACCCTACGTGTCACCTTTTGCTACATAATAGTTATTTAATTATTTATGCTACAAGTGTATAAAGTAGCCATTTTGAAGATGTGTAAATTTCAATGACAAAATTACGTAAAAAAACAAACATAACTTAAACTTTCTTTAAACACCTATGCTTTAAAGAATGTATTTAGGCACTAGTTCTTAAAGGATTTTTTATATATATATATATATATATATATATATATATATATATATACAGTGTCAGCCATAAAGTTGGACCCATAAAGGAATTTTTTTTAATATTAGGATTTAATAAAAACTTTTGGTGACAATCACTTATGCCTCCAAAATAATTTAAAACGCACCAATCCAAACTTGACAGCTAAAAAAAATGGCCTAAATTGTTAATATTTCGAAAAATGTCACGAATATCGATCTAATCTGCAAAACCAACAATACATACGAATATTGTTAGCACAGTAAGCATTGCAATGGCAGACTTTATACTGCTTTGAAGCGTTTTAAATGTTTTCAGATCAGTTAGTTACGGGAGTAAATAAAATACTTCGAAAATATAAAATTTTTTGGATATTTAAATGTTTCGCTCAACATCGGCATTTAGGCGTAAAATGTCCTTAGGAACATAATTTCTTAGTGACATTTTTCGAAATGTTAACAATTTAGGCCATTTTCTAGTTTTTTTTTTTTTGCAAAATCACAAATTTGACTGTTGCCAGATGTTAGCTGTCAACTTTGAATTGATGCATTTTAAGTTATTTTGGAAGCAGAAGTGATTGTCACCAAAAGTTTTTATCAAAATCTAATATAAAAAAAATCCCATCTGGTTCCAACTTCATGGCGGACACTGTACTTATATAAAATTCTGGTGTAGAAAAAATATTGTGTTGAATTTATGTGTAAAATCCCTTTATTGACTGTAAAACTAATCTACAGTACTATAATGTCTGTAAATATATTTAGAAGACCAATTTTAAATAAACTCAAACTTCGCGATTATGTATTAATATGACTATTTAAAATGAATTAAGAAATGTCATCACTCATAGCTGACATAGCTGTCGGCTATGAGTGATGTATGTCACAAATTATGAATGTCAGTAATGTAATGACTAGGGTCCGGAAATGTGCGCCACAACGCATGGGCGGCAGTATACAACTCTATAATAATTAAAATATAAACCGTTTTTAAGCGCCTTGTAAATTATATACGCGTGTATTTCTTGCCCGTGCATTCGTACGCCACTAACCATCTCCGACAACGCGCCGGGACTCGCATATGCGGAGTAGTACGCGGTCCCGGGAGAGCAAGATAGTTAAACACGCGTTATAGCAAACATTCCGAACCCTAGTAATGTCGTATCTCACAGGGTTATAATTTTATTTTAGTATGTATTCACCAACATATACTCAATCTAAACAAATCAATATCAATATAGTATGGAACCAAAAGAAAGATATGTATTTTTGTAAGAATAGTTTTGCTCAATCCTGATGTAAGTTCTATTCGCCTTTTCTTTGTACACTAGTGCGAAAAAATAAAATTGTATAAACTGTGAAGCGTGAGTGAAAGTAATACTTTAATAACGTTTGTAGAAAAAGTAATCTGTTTTTGTTTTATTACGGATGATCTAAAGTTTTAAAAGGTTCCTAAGAAATCACTACTTCCACATCTCCAAAAAAAGTAGTTGTATTCACAATTTATCTATTTATGTAAAGATCTATGAATGAAATTTATGCAATATTTCATTTAATTATGTGGTCCCGTAATTGCATATACATTATTATTAATTTAAAGCTAATAATATCTTATTTTAAGAAATATGTATGCGTTACTTCCACACATATGCAAATTGAACTAATTCTTAGTTATTTGTAATAAATGTTCTCAGGGTATTTTTAGTATTTTAATATTATACTAACTTCTAGACTCCGTAAATATGGATGGCCACCTAAATTACCGATTACCATCTAAAACTAGATGTGTTCCGGGGTACCTGCAAATACCCCATAAGACACACAGCCTAACTTGACCTCATTGACCCCGTTGTCTCCACTAATCTGAATGACTTCATTGAACCCAATGATTGCATCATCCCAATGATCCCATTGACAGCAATAAATGATCCCATTGACCCCAATGATCTCATTGAACTCCACTGCATGGATGTAGACGTAAAATCAGAGTAGATACATAATACGATTATTGAATTATTCTACTTTAAAACGACACATCGCATAAATATATTTATTTCACATAAAGTTAGAACCATATAGCCCCTCTTCTCCCCTCACCTCCAATTAAACTACAATAAATAACGTCTTCAACCAAATAAAAATAAATTCATGGATATTTCATATACCTTTTAGTCAATTTTTAACGTATTTCTTTTATTTTATTCTAGAAACTAGCAAAACTTTTTAGAACTCTCTCCGCTCTCTGTTTATTAATCGACCTATTTTGCAAAAGTTTCCCACCTTTAACCTCCTCAACCCACATCCTTATTAAACTAAAAGTTTTTACACATCCAGACTCTGTTACTCACCTAATGTCCATTATTCTTCAAACAGCATGAGAGCATTCAATAACTGTACCTTCTGTGATCTCCAGTCATTTTCACGTAAACCTGTAACGTTACAAAATAAGATACTACATGTGTGTTTTAATTAGAAAATTTTACAAAGTAACACCTGCATTTACAGCATCATTATTATTAGAATACTAGATGATCATTACACTTCCAGCAGCGTCGACCAGCTCGTCCGTCATCTATCGTGAATGGCCACTCGGCCTCAGATCGGATCACGACGAGGGTTGTTGCCTGTTGTACCCGCAGGTAGTTTTAGGCATTCCCTCTCGAACATATGTACGTGTTTTATTTATTTAATATATGTACGTAATTTTATTTTAATTTAAAATAGGCGGCGCCTATGGAAGTGAATTTGTTACTCTAATCTCAACGATTACTGACGCATATTATATGTTTAGTATGATTACATATTAATCTTAGTGTTACACTCCAACCCGTATCGATGGCCGCTGGAATTCCGAAGATTATCGACAAAGGGCGAACGAGTTTAACTTCAAGGCATTCACTGGCGATGCACCGTTGTTTGCATTACAGTGACATGTTCGCACATTTTATGTGCAAATTCTTAACAAAACCACTAACAAAATTAAAATGTGATGTTGAAAACTAAATGTAGTCTAGTATTAAAATTATTTTCTTATAAAAAATGATACTGTTGTTTCTTTTTTAATTGGGGGCTGAAATTCTCCCCCAGTGTAATTATTCTGGTACATAGTCATATCGGATGATAAAGAATAATTGCTGCAAGACGAAAATAAACAGACGCAACCCCGAAAACACGGGGAAGCTTAAGGGATACTTTTAAAATAAAGCGATCCCAGCATTTAAAAACATGTAAATTTATACACACCCCCGCCGTTGTGCTAGTTATACCATATTTTCAGCCCCGGTATACCGGGTGATTCTCGAAAATAGATCAGACCTACAATTTTTCAGATATATACTAATGACATTTTAGAATTGGACATAAATCTGAATTTAATGACATGGTGATCGCCTTTTAGTCATTTGTGTTTAACAGGAATTGCTTCATTTCCATTTGCTCCCGACCTAGAGATAGAGATTGGTGTGAGCTCGAGCCACTTCGAAAGAATTCTGTCTTGATGCTTCATAGTATATTAAACGCATATCAGTTTGCTCATTTCTGCTATAACCCTGCATAAAAGCGACGGAATAAAGCAATTTTGAAAATGTATTAAAATTACTACGGCGATAGCTCAGTGGGTAAAGCGCCAGATCAGAAGATGGCAATTACTTCGAGAGCTATTATCCGCGTAGGTTCGAATCCCGCCTGTGGCAATTAATTTGGTTGTGTGTCCTACGTTTTTTCCATGTGTATTCTCCTTCGGCGCAATCGTAACGATTCCTAGAGGGAGAATGTCAATTTCTGTGGTGTGATTTATTTATTTGTAATGAATTACAATTTCTTTACCCCCCCCGCCCCGACTTTTTGTAGACCTTTTTACGGTGTACAACACTGTAGTACATTATTTTGATCTATCTCGTAGGGTTCAGCCAGCGTTTGTAAGCCAATGTAAGCGCAAAAAAATGTGTTTATTTACGACATCGCATTAGAAACCTCTAAAATTATAAGTGCTTCTCTACTATATTATGCATGTATTATACATATAACCCGTCCTCTTGAATCACTCTATCTATTTAAAAAAACCGCATCAAAATCTGTTGCGTAGTTTTAAAGATCTAAACATACATAGGGACAGACAGACAGCGGGAAGCGACTTTGTTTTATACTATGTTATGATGTTATGATATTCGATAGTTTTGTTTTCATGAGATTTCCCTATACACATATTGTGTATGTACTCGTCTATTTATGGGTGTTTAAAATAGAACTACCATTTACCCAATCTCAAACCATACAAACTCTTTTTTTTTAAATACGATGCCCCATACTTTATTTTACATTTTAATGCAGTATTCAATTCTGAATCCATCTATATTAGCATTCCCTATATCCATATTTAATAGTTCTTTAGTTATACAGTAATCGGCACCCTAATAATAGCCGAATGAAAGGCAATTGACAATTTAACTTCTTTATTGAGCAGATGTAAACATGAGGTGAGAACCAATCGCGATCTAGTCGCTAGCGCAGGCGTATGAAAGGCATCCGGTCTGTTAGTAGGGCTGTTTGAGTTAAAATTTGAAATACCATTTTATATTTTATTCTGTAGGTCTCTGAAATTTCCGTCAAAATCTTGCGAATTCAAATTTCGACATGGGGTTGCTTTTTGGGGCGTGGACTAGCGTAGCGACTTCGGGGCATTAAACCAACCCTATAGGCTACCGAAAATTAAAAACCGCAAGTCTCTAACTCGAATAGAACGCAAATGGCGCTAATCTTGAGCAGTTTGGTATAATTTTTAAATTATATTTCAACATTTAAAATAATATGTAGATAATGTAATGTGTCTAAAAAAGGTCACAGTCATAAGGTCACTGTCGTTTTGTTCCAAGCATCTTAAGCGTATAATAAATTAATATCCATATTTGAATATTCTATTATTTGAATATGATTATTGATATGATATTCGAATATGATTTTTCATGTTGACGAACACAGAAAGCCCACTATAAAACTCGATTGACTCAAACATGACACAAATTGTACTATTGCTTAAAAAACAGTAACTATACATTCCAATTGGCAATTGGCATGCTATTGAAAATACAAATGATTTATTAAAAGTTATGTGAACTAAAAAAAAACGTAACTAAAAAAAACTATTAAATATAGGTATATGGAATACTAATACAGATCGATGCAGGATTTAATTCCACATTAAAATGTGAAGTAAAATATGGATCTTATATTTACAAAATTTGAGTTCGGATGGTCTGAATTTGGCTAAATGGTACCTACTTATGTTTACAACACCTTGTACATGATTGAGAAATAATAAAAGCATTGTTGCAGAGCTTTATGGTTCTACTAACGACAGTACTAATACTGATACTTAATTTTCTAAAATGACAACTACAGATAGAATCAAATCTTATGGCGCTAATTAACAAAATTCAAAAAACCATAAATAACTCAAAAACGGAAAATAGGTATAGGGAAATAAAAAAACCGTACAGAATCTAAACATGCAATAAAATAGGCACCATTCCATTTAAAATAAGGAAGTTGAAGCCGACTTCCGGTATAACCACAACTGTAGCCATTTAAAAAAAAAATCATCAAGACCGCCATAATTTAACTCCAAATTAAGCTTCATTCCGTCCATTAGCTTAAGTCCAAATTTCCAAACATGAGCTATTTCTACAAGCCCTAATACTTTAAACGAATGGTTTCGATCAATCACCCTGTATAACCACCTGATCGCGGAAAAGAAAAGGAAACTACGCTTAAAAATCGCTATCCTTAACGCCCCTCATGTTTAATAACGAGCTTTATAATTTACACGCCGCCTTGACGAAAGTTAGATATGCATCGCTAATAATCAAAGTTAGATTTAATCGTAACGGAGAAATTCTACGGTCTTTTCCTCGTTATTAATTTATACCGCAACGAATCGATCAGAAAAATGTAAAAATGCGAAAGAAGAGGGATACGGACCCGCATTAAGCGATAATTTAATTATTGAAAAAAAAACTTCACAGACTCCATATCTTATTAGGGTGTCCGTTATTTCCCAAGTTAATTTTTTTACAAACGCCCCAAATAAGCCCTTAATATTCGTATTAACCCGTGCCTAAATCATGATACATTTCCCATTTAAATAACATATGATTTTTGCATTTTTTTGCATTTTTTTTCTCTGAAATGAATACAGCTGCCAAAAAGCAATGCATATTGTCAAGCCATTGAGTTCGTGACAATAGGCAAGTCTATCTACAAAGGAGGGGTTTCGATAAGACCCTTTACCGGCCCCCCAAAATCATGTTTTTTAAAGGTTATTATCTGAATCATTCTTATTTTTTTTATAATGTGAAAAGTATAAAGTTTTTAAAAATACATATATTGTTTGTGTTATTTAATAGGATCTTTATGAAAAGAACCACTTAACTTGAATTCTTTTACAAAAACACGTGATTTTTGTGGTTTTTGCAATCTTTATCTAGTTATTTCATATACAGCGCAACCGAGTAACAAAACGATTTTCATGTATGTGGTGCACAAATACATAAGCTATTACATATATAAAAACTGACGTGTTACTATACTCATGGTAAAAAATAAATTAATTGGATTTCGGATAATCATAACATAGTATAACAAAGTCGCTTCCCGCTGTCTGTCCCTATGTATGCATAGATCTTTAAAACTACGCAACGGATTTTGATGCGGTTTTTTTTAATAGATAGAGTGATTCAAGAGGAAGGTTTATATGTATAATACATGCATAATATAGTAGAGAAACACTGATAATTTTAGAGGTTTCTAATGTGATGTCGTAAATAAACACATTTTTTTCCGCTTACATTGCAAACGCTGGCTGAACCCTACGAGATAGATCAAAATAATGTACTACAATATTGTACACCTTAAAAAGGTCTACAAAAAAGTCCGCGATGGTATATGTCTATCTCTTAGGGATAACCCACAATAACCATTTTTTATATTTCCTTTATTTATATATTAAATCACTAGCTAATATTATCCCAAATTCTCAAGTTCCATACATTGGGGACTATGTAAGGATTATATGTAGTATTTTGAATGCATTCCGGCCGCCAAGAATCACAGATGATCAAAGTGCTGCAATAATTGCAGAAAGAATGTTAACTATCTAAATATCCAAATGAATTACGGAATAAAGTAATACAGGAAAATTGGGCAAGAAAAAGGGTTGTTTGGCAAGAAGTGACGGATGATGCGTTATCGGAATTTCCGTGTTTAACAATCGAAGAACTGAAACATTTATTTAACCTTAGGGGTTTATCAGTTGAAACAAGCTGATTCATACGCTACTGAGCATGTTGATAATCAAGGACTATATAAGTTTTTTTTTTCACAAAGAATATCCCGATATCATAAGAGTTCTAATCCAAAGTCGCCACACCTCATCAAAAATATATAACTTATGGATACAATATCATCCTACTGGAGTTACATCTTGGTATTGCCAGTGCAAGGTTGGAGCATGTGTTGTTGGATGTTGTGCTCACATAGCTTCAGTGTTGTGGTTCCTTAGCTATTATAGGCATTCGGAGCGTCAACAAGTAAAGTACTCTTCTCACTACGAAGATTGTATTCAAGATGCTGCAGCTGGATGGTCAGATCAAGAAGAAGAGGACTCTACGTAATATATTAATGTTTTTTGCACTTGTATTACTTTGCTTTGTCAAAAAAAAAAAACGATAATTATAATATTATTTAGTATATTTTGTCACTTCATTCTCATCAACTATAAATCAAACATATACCTTAAACACATAAATAGAGCGAATATTGGCTAATGATATATATATTTGTAAATTTTATGTGTAGTCCCTATAAACACAATATTAAAATAAAAAAAATTTCAGGGGGCCGGTAAAGGGTCTTATCGAAACCCCTCCTTTACTTAGTACATTGTTAATTACGCCTTCCGTAATTTGTTTAATTTCAAACCGTATTCTGTTTTTTAAATCCTCTAAATTTTGTGGTCTGGTAGTATAGACTTTTGCCTTCAATGTCCAGATCTTATTCTACTGAACCCTGGACTATTTTCTTTCGGTTTATTTGAAGAGAAAAGTGAAGGGAAGAAGTCATTCACAATGGACTCGACGAATTTGTACATGAACTTGCCATTGTCAAGAAATCAATTGTTGGCAATTTGAAAACCAATTGGCCTAATCTTGCATTTTATTTTTATTGCTAAGCAAATTATACTACATAGTTCATTTGTAGCAATAATATATTTTTTATATAAATTATATTTCTCTAAAATTTGTATGCAGTCGTTTTAAATAAGACTAAATTTGCGAAAACCGACACCCAAAGTAGGGGATTGCCATTTGATAAAATTGAGGATAACGTCATTCTCGAAAACATTGGACGATCGAAAAGTTGTGGCAGTCAAAATTTGCATTTTATCATTTATGCAATAAAAATTTTACCTGTTTCGGTTTTACTGAATATAGCAGTACTTATGCCTATAAGGTAATTTTTTTGGCAGTCTTGTTTAGTCTATTTTCTTACATTACTGAATAGAATATTATTATCTTATTTTAACCACAACAACTACGGAATATTTTTTCGCTGATAACGACAAAAACGTTCGCTGATGTTTTTGTTATGGTCGTAAATTTGTCACCCGAATGAGAGCCGTTTCAACGAACACCGACTTGGGGCTAGATATTAAAAGCTTGGGCCGGTGTTAGCATTAAATAAGCCTGTGTTGTGCAGAGTGGTTCGATTTTTCTAAAGGTGCATCCTACATAAAATTATCTACAGATTCACAGGGTGAGTTTGTAGTGTTATCCCAAAGTGTTACGGGCATATTTATAAGTTGTAAATATGTTTCTGGCACTGTGTGGGGACTATGTGGACGATCCCACAGTGTTGGCAACAGAGCTCGGTAAATGCAGATATTACGTGGGGGACTATGTGGACAATCCCACGAGGAAGAGGACAGACACTGTGAGGGGATATTATGGACAATTCCACAGTGCTTTGGAAGGAGCATTATATCTGTATTTTTCCGACACTATGTGGGGACTATGTGGACGATCCCATAGTGTCGGCGAGCTCATTTTGATTTTTTTTTATATTCAACACATAGTCACTGTTTTAAAACACAGTAGGCGGCCTAGTCGTGGTTATGATTGTTGAATTTTATTAGATATCAATATTACTTTTGTTTGTCAGAGTCAGATTTACTCTGAAAGAAATATAACCGATAGTAGCATGAATTTATAAGATAATTTATAGATAATCATATTCATTCAGTGTATAATTGTCATAATAAGACAATGTTTGGGATTATGAAATGCTCATCTTTCATTCCCATTTCAGGGATGTCAATAAATATGCAATTATCCTGGATCATCTCAGTCACGGTGGCACGCATATTTAAAGTAATAATAATATTGTAAGTTTTGACTCTTAAATATAAGTTTTGTTATACTACATATTAATAGACTGTTTTCTTCACGACTATATTTATTTGTTTATACCCGAGTTTTAACCATTACTTAAATTTATCACACAGAAATTACACGATTTCACCCAAAAGTGAAAAAGTGTCTTACATGCCGCTCTGTAGATATGTACATATGTACGTAGATTCTCCCTTGTGAGCGACAATACTCTTTTCAACTGGGAGAAGGACGAAGAGTGTGTATGCAAGTCCAATATCGACCACAACAGGGCCGGCCTGCATAATGTGCCGATGGAAGCAAGACGGCCACCTAAAGACGGATTTCCACTTATGCAATTTGTGCCTGCAATTTGAAGCAGGAACTTCTTACCACTATTTCTAAAGCTTATTTTTAAGGAAAATTATTTTTTATTGCGTGCAATAAAAGTTGCGGCTCGATTTGCACTATGCAATTTTCATTGCAAGTATCAGGTATTACAGTGCAACTACTATATGTGCAAGAATTTTCTCTCATCTTTTTTAAATCCTATCTTACAATCTATTATAAACAACATTTAAAGAGTGTTATAAAACTTATTTTTACAAAAATATAAACAGATACAACAGAAACCGGGCTAATATCCATTACTATAAAACATGATATTATTCTGTTTTATATAAACCGTACGACACGAACACAAAAATTAAATATATATATATGGAACATTCCACGCCAACTTCGCCACAAAAAGAAAATAGATTTCTCTGAAACTTTGTAACAAAATTTTTTAGTAAAAAAAGGTCTTGCATTTTTTCAATTCAATGCGTATTTTTAGAGTAAAAAATGTCTTCTGTAATTTTTTCAATTTAATGCGTATTTTTAGAGTAAAACATTAATTAACCTCGATGAATATTATAATAAGGCAAAACTTGAATATTTTATGTAAGCTTGATAAATTAAATAAGCTTGAAAATTTTTTTCAAGACATTTTTTACTTAAAATTTAACGTAGAATAAGGAAACACGTTTTAAAAACAAAAATTCGTTTTTTATGGAGCCCCACAATGAAAAATATGACGAATCACGGAATTTAAAATTCCATCGTATTCTACACAAAATTTTGAGTAAAAAATGTCTCATTCTATTTTTCAATTTAAGGCGTTTTTAAAGCAACAAATTCAAAAACTTATTAAGGGGTAACACCACTCTAGCGACCGAAAAAAAGACCTAACTTTAAGAATTTATTTTGGAATAATGGGAAAAGGAAGAGTATTTCTTTGTAGAGGGCTTATTAAGTATAAAACAATTTTTGTTTATTGTTATTTTAATACAAAATGGCGGAGATACAGCCAATCTTCGACAGCGCCTTTTTTGTTAAGGTCCTTCATGGCCGGACAAATTTCTCAGAAAACTGAAGACCTAGTACAAAAAACGAAAAACTTTCTTAATCTACATACTATTGGCTAGAAAAGTACGTAGGGGTTTGTTTTTAAATCGATTTTTTGTGCAAATAGCGCACTTATGAAAAAAAATCGATTTTCGGCCAAAAAATCGGAAGTAAATTGTTTATAAAAAAAATTCATCGAATCAAAAAACGGCTACGTACTTCTACGGAAAATGTAATTGGGAAGCTACAGTTAAAATTTCAGATCGATCCATTGAACGGTCTCCGAATAATCTTTCCGGCCAGTTCGAAAAAAAGTGGTTTCGAGAAAAACGCATTTAAAGTTTTATGAGCACTTGAATTCTCAAAATCTCTTTTTACCTTTAACCTGCGATACCTGCTCCATACATTTGACCATCTATATTGATGCTAGATGCCATCTATTGATGCCTCCTCCTCTTCCTTTCTGGATGATTTTAAAGACAATCGGGCCCTTTTTGCTGTCAGTAAGAGAGCGCTCAGAAAAAAATCCGAGAGCGCGAAATTTAGAAAATGACGGTGGATGGAAAATACATCCTGTTAAATTTTTTTTCACTATGGGACCAAATGTATATCATTTTAATGACCCTAAGGTACAATTTAAGCCAAAAAAAAACAAAATCGATTTTTTCAAAATCCTAGAGTGGTGTTACCCCTTAAGTGAGAAATACCATTATAAAGTTTTCGATTTGTTTATTCTAAAAATGCGCATTAAATTGAAAAAATGCAAGACCTTTTTTTACTCAAAATTTTATGTAGAATACCGTGGTAAATTTTGAATATTTATGGGCCCCATAAAAAAAACTTTCTAAATCAGACACCAGATTCGTAATCAGCGACCCTAAAAACCTAATAACATGGCTTTCAAACATTTTTTTTACGTACCAAGGTATGACGTAAAAATGGTAAATTTTCACATTTCGAGCCTTCTAGCGGTCATACCGTTGCTCATCCCATTCTGGGACAAAAATCCATCCGAAAGTAAAGTTGTCAACCTTTTTTTTAAGCAAAAAAAAATTTAAGAAGTAATACTTTTCCAAATTTAGATTTTAAAGTTTTAACCCTCTAAAAATGGGTGAAAACTACCCTTAATGCATCCAAAAGTGTTTTTATCGCAATCTGTGGGAACAATGCGACGTTTTTACTATTTTGTCAATTTTTTTTATTTGCGCTCAATTTAAGATTGTCTAAAAAGCTCTAATTTTGTGATCGTTCGTGACGAGAGCGTAATGTGACTTTACCTCTAAAATTTTACGTATCAACTCTTCTTATCGCATACTACTTACATATATACAAAGTTTCAGAGAAATCTATTTTTTGTGGCAAAGTTGGAATGGAATGTCCCATACATACAACACAAAAAAAAGGAAAAACCATTCTTGATAGCATATTGTAGCTATCGATTAAAGGGATGACTCCAAAAATTATTTATGTACCCGAGATAAACAGGCATATTATGGGAGTTTTTAATTTTAACAGGTGTTATTTTTAACCTTAATTAATGACGTGTATTTTATGTTACTGACTTGTGTGTTTATGTTAATAACTTTGATGTTATAATAATTTGTTATTTTTATTAATTTCAAAGAATGTTTTTTTATATAATTGTGTTTTTACTTTAAAATTAGCTTTGAAAAAGACGTCAAAATGTCAGCATTTAAAAAAAAAAGGAAACTTGTCTGAATAGCCATCTGCCAATAGACATATTTATATAAAAAAAGTCTTATTTTGACCTCAAAAACACGCCCTTAAAATCCATGTAGTGAATTTTGATAAGACCCTTTATAATAACATATGAAGAAACATATGTATGTAACATATCTCCATACGTAGCGATTGAGTCGATTTGACACAATAAGTATTATCCTTTCAAAATACATTCTATAGACATCCAAAAAAAACGTCATCAACTCTGGCTATGAACGAGAGAGATGGAAATAGCGGTCATGTCTAAGCTTTTCGGTTATGTCAAACTTTTGACAAGTGACTTTCACAATTTGTAAAATAAACAATGGCTGTCATATAATGTGACAGTCTTGACAAGGAAATAAGGTTATAAATTCGATTAAAAATAGAAATACGTCTTTTTTTCTTGGCCAACTTGGATGACGTTTTTTTTTTGGATGTCTATACAAAGTTTTTAAGGGCATGTATTTGAAGTCAAAATAAGACTTTTTTTAGGGGGTCACAGATATGTGATGACTCATTTCATTAGTTGTTGACTGGACTATATGAGGCATTTTTGTGGAACTCCCGTGTGACGCGATAGGCTGGGTCCGGCCCTGGCCGCGGTGCATCTCCAGAAACTGTGACGGTAATTCGAACCGCGGCGCCAGACAGTCGGATGCTCGACACACACACACAAAACCGAAACTGTTTACTCACATTCGGAAAATGCGGACGGCCAATGAAATGTTTACGTTATTTATGGATTAGGGCCTAAGCACAAAAGACGGTGCGAGGCGAGGGGACGATTCCCTTCAAAAGGCAAAACGCGAGAAAGACAACTTTTCGTAACCAAAAAATGCCGTAACGCGCAAATTATACCGGCACACAAAAAAAGAAAAGTGGTCATTACTTTTGACCAGACCCATCTAGGGTTATGTATTTTGATGCACTGAATCCGAATTTGAGGTCGGTTTAACCCGTACACCCTCAAAATTTTGAGTAGATTGCAAAAAAATGCTAAAAATCGCTAAAAATGGCAAAAAAATACAGTTATGCAAGCGATACATTTTTTTACGAACTAGATCAAGTATGTTTATTATGTGTTTCGATGCGCTGAATCCGAATCTGAAGTTGAGTTAGCTTGTCAACCCTCCAAATTTAGAGTAAATTACAAAAAACCGCTAAAAATCGTAAAAATTTATGAAAACGTTATGAAAACGAAACATTTTTTTTCGAACTAGATCTAGTATGTTTTTTGTGTATTTTGATGCGCTGAATCCAAATCACAAGTTGATTTAGCTGGTAGACCCTTCAAAGTTAGAGTAAATTGCGAATAACCGCTGAAAATTGCTAAGAAATCGTGAAATATTGCAATTATGCAAACGAAAAAAAATGTTAAACTAAATCAAGTATTTTTCTTATGTATTTTGATGCGCTGAATTCAAATCCGAAGTCGGTTTGGCTTGTACACCCTCCAACTTTAAATAAATTGCGAAAAAACTTTAAAAATAGCCAAAATCGTAAAAAATAGTCATGAAGTTAGTAGTAATATCAAAAAATAGTATTGTTTTTACTCACAGTAATAAACAAACTATGAATCCTTTCAAATTATACCATAACATCACTAGATTGTAATTTAAATTAAAAAAAAAACGACCTTCCTTGATTTTACACTGTTCTTCGCTTGTATCGACTACAGTGAAGAATAAGAACGATTTCATCAAGACATAAGTGAAATGGAGAATTGGTATCAAGGAATATGGAATGTCAACATGATGGCCGATTTTTGCTGGACTTTAAAGAGAGAAATAACGAGAGAAAATAGAAAACGAAAGAGAAACCTACTGCATAGAACATTCGAAGAAAAAAGGAGTTCGACACAAGCGAAGAACAGTGTAAAATCAAGGAAGGTCGTTTTTTTTAATTCTAATTACAATCTATAGATATTATTTGAAAGGAATCATGGTTTGTTTATTACTGTGAGTAAGAAAAAATACTTTTTTTTTTATATTATCTACTACTTCATGACGATTACGAGTTTTTGCTATTTTTAGTGTTTTTTCGCAATTTATTTAAAGTTGGCAACAAGTTGGCTTGGTGTACAAGCCAAACCGACTTCGGATTTGAATTCAGCGAATCAAAATACATAAGAAAAATACTTGATTTAGTTTAAGAAATTTTTTTTCGTTTGCATAATTGCAATTTTTCACGATTTTTTAGCAATTTTCAACGGTTATTCGCAATTTACTCTACAATTTTGGAGGGTCTATCAGCTAAATCAACTTGTGATTTGGATTCGGCGCATCAAAATACACAAAAAACATACATGACCTAGTTCGGAAATTTTTTTTTCGTTTTCATAACTTAAATTTTCACGATTTTTAGATTTCTCCGTTTCTATTCTCTAGATAGATAGATCCGGATTTTCAGCGGTTTCTTGCAATTTATTCTAAATTTGGAGGGTTGACGAACTATATCAACGTCAGATTCGGATTCAGCGCATCGAAATACATAATAAACATACTTGATATAGTTCGTAAAAAAATTTCTCGCTTGCATAACTGCATTTTTTTGCAATTTCTAGCGATTTTTAGCGGTTTTTTGCAATTTACTCAAAATTTTGAGGGTGTACGGGTTAAACTGACCTCAAATTCGGATTCAGCGCATCGAAATACATAACCCTAGATGGGTCTGGTCAAAAGTAATGACCACTTTTCTTTTTTTGTGTGCTAGTGTTACCGACGAAATATATTGTTCGGGTTGATGAACCACGATTCAGTTAGAATAAGTCCAAATCCAACCAACAAATATTGAAACGAGAACCACGTGTCATTAAAGATGGGTATTTGACTGATTTTTATATAAAGGGTTTTCCAATAAGAGCAGGTCGATGTTGAAATGAAATAAAACAAGCTGTGTGTAAGATATTAGCGAAATTCTTTTTTTATTTGAAACACCCATATATGCCATTATGTATGGAATAGGGCTAGAACCAAATGGTACATGCCAGGGCCGAACTTAAGCATGCATGCTGCAATGAATAAATAGTGACAAAAAAAAAACCGGACGTCTTCCACGAAACACCGAACTACTACACTTTTCTCAACGCGCGTTTCGCCAACCAAGTTGACATCTTCAGGAGAAGATTAAAACTGTTTTAATCTTCTCATTTAAAATTCCAACCAAGTTGGCATCTTCAGGGAGAAAATTAAAACTGTTTTAAATGAGAAGATTAAAACAGTTTTAATCTTCTCCTGAAGATGCCAACTTGGTTGGCGAAACGCGCGTCGAGAAAAGTGTAATAGTTCGGTGTTTCGTGGAAGACGTCCAGTTTTTTGTTTCTACGCCGAAGGTTCCAGTACCCACTCCAGGAAATAGTGACTTACTAAGTAATATTGTTTTCTCTTACTTTTCCCGCATTTGTTGTCACACTCTTACACCTCGTCGTCCTTATATAGGAATTCACTTCTTGGGATTCCATTTCTTTTATTTTCTCGGTGTTTTAGCGACTTTACGTGCTTTTCACATTGTCCTTTTCTGTAAACATGTAAGTAACACTTGCATATTTCACAGTACACAGTGGTAGCTTTAACACTTCAAATCTGGAAAACCCTGCACAATTTTTTTTAATTGATAAGCAAATGGGGCTGGCGTTTTAACCATCTTTATAATATGAATTAAATATAACAATCAGTAATGCACAATTACAGGCGCGCAACCTTCAAAGGACTAAATAAACACGGAACCTGTTTCGCGTCGCAGTCCTCCCGGCCCCCGCCCCGCTGGCCGAGCCACGGCCACCTGGAATACGGGATACCGATACGCGGCCGCCTGGAAGACGGTCGGTATCCGAGAATTTTGTTCTAGCCCTAGTATGGAATATGACATCGTTCAAATGTCCGCGGCTTCTCACGCTGGCACGGATGCGACAGATCCAATTTTCAATGACTGACAATGGTACAATGGCATAGATCCGGCCTAATTTGAGCGACGGCTAGGGTTATGTTCACTTTGAGGGCATCAGTCGATTGCGGCTTATTGGCATACACCTGCGACTTCAGAAAACCCAACAAGAAAAGGTCTAGCAGAGTTAAATCTCACAATCTTGGTGGCCAGTTCACGTCACCTCCGCGAGAGATAACCATACCCTCATTCTGCATCGTTCATGCAGAATGTCCATCGTGACGTTCGTTGTGTGGCACGTAGCGCCGTCCTGCTGAAACCACATGTAATCCACGTTCATATTGTTCAATTTGGGCCAAAAGAAATTGGTTATCATTTATCTGTACCGGTCGCCGTTGACGGTGATGGCCTCACCAACATCGTTTTCGAAAAATTACGGACCAATGACGCCGCCGCCCCAAATCTGCACCCAAACAGTAAAACTTTTGTGGATGCAGTGCCACCGGGTGAACCTTGTGTGGGTGGCGTCGTTCCATATACGGAAATTTGCTTGTTAACATAGCCATTCATCCAAAAATGCGCCTCGTCACTAAGGATGATTTTTCGACCAAAATTGTGGTCCTCTTCCAAACGCTTCGAAGCCCAGTCAGCGAACCACCGGCGTTGTCTATGGTCATTAACTGAGCTCGTGGATCAGTTAGATCTTGTACGGGTGCAGGTCCAAGTTCCGACGCAAAATTCACCAAGTTGAAGACTGCGAAAGGCCGAGTTCTTGTGCATGGCGAGGAATTGGCTACCTCGGGTTCTCCTGCACACTTACACGGACAGCGGCGATGTTCTCGGCCGATCTGGCGTTCTTTGACGTACTGGTGTTGGCAGATTGTTTACCGAACCGGTCGTCTCGAATTTGGCCACCAAACTTTGGAGAATCTACTTTGAAGGGCCATCGCGGCTGCTGTAAAATGGGCGCAACGCGCGCAACATTTTCACTAACGAACACTCATTTTGATAATAAAGTTTTATCATTTGGACGTGCTGCTCAATCGTGTAACTTGCCATGGTGATTTGGCAGCAGTAACTGAATAATAAACAACATATTTGATAGACACTACCAAAACAGCATGGCCTCCACAGCCTGTCAACATCGGCCCGTCCCTATTGGAAAACCCTATAAAAGGAGAGCTCATACATAAACTGAAATTATGTTATTGCGACCGTTTAAACCGAAATAAATCAACCAGAATCTGATAGAAGCCTGACATGCAAGGTGTGCCCTTTGAAATGGAACCACCCTCTCATTTTGGAAGGGGTTGACCGATTTTCTAAAAAAAAAAAATTTTTGATATAGTTCTCCGAAACTTCCCTTTAACTATACAGGGTGATTGATGGAAACCATTCATTAAAAGTATCGGGGCTTGTAGAAATTACTATTTTTTTTAAAATTTGGACTTAAGCTATTTAAGCACTTCCGGTTATTTTTTTTCTTCTTTTTTTTTTTTTCTTTACTGGAAAGCTACTTTTTTATTCCATGCTTCGATTATTCACGTTATTTTATGTAGATCTTCATGAGGTGTCCCTAAACCTATATTTTACCATTTTTGAGTAATTTCCTGAAATTTTGTTCATCAGGGCCATAACATTTGAAACTATCTGTATCTATAGTTTTTTTTATAATTACTCAGACAGGTATTTCATAGATATCAGTAGGTATGTAGTTTGTTTTACCCAGTGATAGAATATACTTACAATATGCGTTCTTTGAAGTCAGCAGTTAAGTAACATAATGAGTATTTTGATTCGTTGAATTACTTCATTGCGAAGAAAAACTGTGGCCAAAAATATGGCAAAATTCTTTTACATTCACAAAGTAAATTGTGTACCAAGTAACGTTCAATAATTATAATTCATAAAGTTCGTTATTGTAAGTTATTGGTCCCAAGTATAGGCAACCACCACTACAATTGATATCAATTATTCCTTTTGTGTAAGAATAAATTGAAAAATTGTTTAAGTAAATAGCCAAGGTATTTGTACTTCTCCAGTTACCGGACTCCATGGGTACCGTCGTTCGAAATGAAATGAAATTATGTACAGAAATATTTAAGACATGACTGAATCGAAATCACTATTCTGTTTCTATCTCTCTGCCACCCACAAACACTCGCGCGCGATCCGCGCGACACTTGATTCTAATTCTAATGGGAAAAGAATCGGTAACACAGAACTACCTTCGTAGACATCATAATGCCAGGGCAATCTAGCCAGACATTTAATTCCCACTGGGAGGATTCATATCTTTTTACTAACGTCAACGGAAAAGCCTAATGTTTATTTTGTTATATACAATCGTAAATATCAAGTCCTCGACCGTGCGGCGACATTACGAGAACAAACATTCTTCGTCGCAATGACGCAATTGTTGGTGACGAAAGGACGGAACTTATTAAAATCTGAGCCAAATTAAAATCAGAACTACCAAGCATTCCAGAAAATTTTCCGGAAAATATCAGACTTTTAACGTTTTCTGTTATTATAGATTTCTGAATTTAATTTTAACTTTTATAATCCAGTAGACAGAGAGCTAAAATCATCAAAACATGTTCTTGAAACACATAGGGATAGTTTTGACGGTTTCATATGTATTTTTTGGGTAGAACACAATGCGCGGGGTCTGTAAAGCTGAAACCGTCCGTAATTTTTTTAAATTAACAATTTGTGAAAAAAAAAACGTCTTTTTTTCACATTTCCGTTTATATATTTCGTTCCTTGGCATATTTTATATATATAAGCATATAAAAAGTTGTGGCCTATTGAATTTCCAAAATTTTAAGCACAACCCGAAGTCTCCAAGTGTTATTGATAAACTTGCAAATGACTGCTGAAGTTGAAAAAGTGCTTTTTTTCATTATTTTTTTTACTTCGAAAGTAGGGCGACTATGATCATGAAATTGAAACTTGAAAGTACGCTTCAAGGCGCGTATTTAAAAAAAATGGGCGTCAAGATATTATAGTCACAATTCCGAGAATTTTGAAGCGGCAACGCTAAAACAATATACATATATGTACATCGCTTCAAAAAAGGTAGTCGCGTAGAAAACGTTATAAAACTGGTCCAAATTAATATTTTGCAAAATCTCAAAACGTCTCGCAAACTTGAAGAGATTTGTGATTTTTCTAGCCCAACCCGGTCAATATCGTACAATAAACAAAGAAATGGCGTCATTGTTAATTAATTAAGGCTTGAAAAAAAATTCGATCGTTAATTACTCGAAATGTTATTAACGGATCGAGCTGAAATTTTCAAGGTAACTTCTAGTTACAAATAGCTACTCTTTCAAGGCTACAATTTCAGCCTGATAATTGCTTAACTTTTCAAATAAATAAATAATTAAAAATAAGCACTTTTTCAGCTTTATTAGCCAATGGTTAATTAACAATTGCACTTAGAGACTTCCGGTTGGGCTTAAAATTTTCTAAATGTAATAAGGAAAAATTTTCTTGATAGTACCTTATATACCGAAAATGCACAGGAATGGAGTTATATGCGAAAATATGAAAATTTTCGCATATATTGTTTATTTAAACAATGTTCCACACGGATGCTGCTCTACGGACCCCACTCATTGTATTCTACGGGAAAAAATACATGGGATTCCGTAAAAACCTGCCCGCATGTCGCAAGAATCCATTTTGATGATTTTAGCTCCCTGCCTACTGGACTGTTAGTGCTGTCTCTGCCATCCCTCGGCTCAACGGTGCAGCAGCCCGGCGCGAGTGCTTGGCCGGCGCTCGGCCGGAGCGGCAATAGCACCGGAGTTGGAGAGGCCTGGTTTAACCCTTTAACGTCAAAACTACCGTTTTTGTATATCCTCTCTTTAGCAATGTGCCAAATACAGTAAACGATGGAAAAAAAATCGGGAAATGCCTTTCCGAGTATTATTGAGGGTGCTCTTTCGAATGGCACCAAAAAAAATCATAATAGTTCAACCTTACCCCTTTTTTTGGCCATTTAAATTGAAAAGAGCACGATTTTTCAAGACAATTTTTTTGTAACATGATTTTTGACTGGAACAAAAAATTTTCTTTCGACAGAAAACTACACGAAAAAGTGCATTCAAGAGTTGTACTGAAAAGTTATGTACTTAAAAATTAATTCCAACATGGGGTGTCCAATATCTCGGCCAAAAGGGCACATTGTGTGGGGAAACTTTCATAATTTTTTTACTCAAACCTGGAGAACTTTGGGGCAAAAGTTTAAAGAACAAATAGTGTTCAGATTCATCCAAGGAGCACGCCTGATTTTTTTCAGAATTTTTGGTCACGTTTTGGCCATTTTCAATTTGGCCATTTTTTCAAAAATCCGAAAATGGCTCCAAAAATTCTGAAAAAAATTACACACATCTCTTGAAGAGTCCTAAACAAATTTTTTCAACAAAAAATTTGGCCCAGTTTGGCCATTTTCCCATTAGAAGGTTTCGAAAAATGGTCTTTCCTAAAATTTCACAGTCATTTCCAGACATCTGGGAAAAAATACATGTGTTCCTGGCTCATACTCAATTGAGTCTGCACCAAAATGGCTGTCCCCAAATTGTTCATTTTTTCATTTCAATGGTTCAAAAATTGGCAGAAACCAATTGCAGGAAAGACCGAAAATTCTGGAAAAATTTCTCCCTTATGTCACGTCCAAGAGGTTTTGCACAAAAAATTCTTGAACTTGTTGACGTTTTTTGGTTTGGGGGTTCAGAAAATGGTTAATCAGTAAAATTGCTAAATCGTCTTCAAAAAATTCTGAAATAATGAGTGTCTTGAATTATACTCAAAAGGACGGTTTTGCTTTTTTTTTCTGAATACAAGCTCTAAGGCGAATTGACATTTTTTTTTACAGTTTGATCAAAAAAAGAACACATCGTAAATAATCGCCTTAGAACTTGTATTCGAAAAAAAAAATAAAAATCGACCTTTTTTGGGACGATTATACTTTATTGAGTATAATTCAAGACACTCATTATTTCAGAATTTTTGAAGACGATTTGGCAATTTCACCGATTAGCCATTTTCTGAACCCCCTAACCAAATAACGTCAACAGGTTTAGGATTTTTTTTGCAAAACTTTCTTGGACAAGATGTAAGGGAGACGTGCGAATTTTTCCAGAATTTTCAGTCTTTCCTGTAATTTTTGGTTTCGGCCAATTTTTGGAACATTGAAATGAAAAAAATGGACAATTTGGGGACAGCCATTTTGGCGCAGACTCTATTGAGTGTGAGTCAAGAACACATGTATTTTTCCCAAATGTCTGGAAACGCTTGTGAAATTTTAGGAAAGACCATTTTTTGAAACCTTCTAACGGGAAAATGGCCAAACTGGACTTTTTTTCAGAATTTTTGGAGCCATTTTCGGATTTTTGAAAAAAATGGCCAAATTGAAAATGGCCAAAACGTAACCACAAATTCTGAAAAAATCAGGCGTGCTCCTTGGATGAATCTGAACACTTTTTTTGAGTAAAAAAAATTATGAAAGTTTCCCCCTGACAATATGTCCTTTTGGCCGAGATATTGGACACCCCATGTTTGAATTAATTTTTTCTAAGTATATAACTTTTCAGTACAACTCTCGAATGCACTTTTCCCGTAGTTTTCTATCGAAAGAAAAATTGTTTTCCAGTCAAAAATCATGTTACAAAAAAAATTTACCTGAAAAATCGTGCTTTTCAATTTGAATGGCCAAAAACAGGGGTAAAGTTCAACTATTATGAATTTTTTTGCCATTCGAAAGAACACCCCCAAAAAAACTCGGAAAGGCATTTCCCGGATTTTTCTTTCATCTTTTCTTGTACTTGGCTTGGCACGTTGCTAAGGAGATGATATACAAAAACTGTAGTTTTGATGTTAAAGGGTTAAAATGGATAAACCTTCTTGTAGCAAGTGAGTTTATCTGTACCACAGAATACCCTACCCATAGGGTGCTCATAGAACGATAATACAGAACTACCTTCCTATATACAACTACAAGTTATATAACATAAAATAAAAAATAAATAAAAAATGTATTGTGTACAAAGAAAAGAATACTCCCCCAGATTTTCAATACATATATATTATATGTTATATGTTCAACATATAACATCTCCATTTTAATATTATTTTGCATTTTTGTTTGAAAGTTTCTATACCCTCAAAAATGTCATAATTTACATTTACAAATTGTTCTTTACTTTCATATGTAGTAATATTAATTTGCTTTATTAATCCTAAATTAATTATGATATTATGAAATTATTAAATATGAAGCAAAATATTTATACAAATAAAATACCTGAAAGTACCTAATTACTCTATTGCCGTCTTGCCCTAAAATAATTAAGCCTAAGTGTATTCTAGACAAAACTTGATATAGACGATAGACTTTTTACTTCATGTTATGATTCACTTATTAATTGAACATTTTGATTAGTGTACAAAAACAACTTTTTCTCTCAGTGTACCAATAACTGGCAGAACTGTCAAAAAATATGTTCCCCAAGATCAAAGGTGCCGACACGCTCTGTCGCTTCTGTATGGGTAGGTATTCTGTGATCTGTACATTTTGGTGACAGTGGCTGTCAACTAAAATTGGCAACAAAAATTGCACACTGTAAGTAGCATTGACTTTCTTGCGCAATAAAAATTGCTACAAGAAAAAATGCGAACTGTATTAATAATAATATAATAATAAATCACACCACAAAAATTGACATTCTCGCTCTAAGAGTCATTACAACTGTGCAGAGGGAGAATACACATGGAAAAGACGTAGGACACACAACCAAACCCTGTGACAGGTGCCAATTGCCACAGGCGGGATTCGAACCCGCGCGGATAATAGCTCTCGGAGTAATCGCCATCTACTCACCTGGCGCTTTACCCACTGAGCTATGGCGAGTCAATAAAGCAAAACATTTTTTCCCGGAATTTTGGCCTCCTCTAACGACTAAACAAGGTAACTATGCATACATATATACACTACCGTTATATATGTACCTATAGTCCAAGATACCGCTTGTAATAAAAATTTGTTTTCTATGTCAACACACTCTATAAGAAATACCTATTTTCTTATTAAATTATTTATTTATTATTATTGAAAAATTATTTTCCTATTAAATTATCTACTTCCATTCCTCAGAAATCCTTAATGGCATGCATCACCATTATGCAGGTGTTCAACAATTGTTTTGTTTCCAGTGACTTCGCAATCGCCATATATCTCTCCAATTGAACTAGTGGGATGAATTAGGCAGACGAGTAAAGGATCGTCTACCAACTAGTGCTACACAACTATGGAAATCTTCAGGCAAAGTGGACAACGCTAAATGAAGAATATTTTAAAAAAATTAATCAAGAGGATGCCCATTATTTGTTCGGAAATTATTAAATATAAAGGTGGTCATTTTGATGAGGCTAATTCGCGATTACAATAAAACATTACTCATTGTCATTTTATCGAACAATTTCTATGTACTTCCAAACTTTTGAACGGTAGTGTATATGTTATGTTATAGTGTATATGTATAAAACCGTGTTAGAGAAACAGTACCTAACATTTTATAACTAAAAATTATATTGAAATGAATCAAGGGCGTAGCCAGTAGTTATCTTTGGGGGGGGGCTCAATGCAGATGAAACAAAAAAGCCCAAAAAAAAGGTCAGTAGAGGCAACGGCAAAAAAAAGCCCGAAGCGATCGCTGCAAATAAAACAAAAGCCAAAAAAATAAGGTCACTACAGCCAAGGGCAACCGCATTCCCCCGAGTATTTCGGTTTTTACTTGACCCTTTGGGGGGGGGGGGCGATCGCTGCAGATTAAACATAAAAGCCAAAAAAAGGTCACTACAGGCAACGGCAACCGCATTCCCCGAGTATTTTTGTTTTTACTTGACCCTTTGGGGGGTGGGCGATCGCCCCCATCGCCCCCCCCCCCCGGCTACGCCCTTGAAATGAATATATGTAATTCATGGACTTCAACACATTCTTATGAAATAATTCCATAAGCGAGTCGTTTTGAATAAGTGCAAGATTTTTGGAGGATGTTCTGCTTCTGTTATTAAGAGAGTTGAATTTAAAATATATTTTACATAATGAACTTTTTAAAGTTCTTTTAATCTTAAATAATAATCTATAGGTAAATAACATGGTAATAATATATGTAGGTAAATAACCTTACAATAACTTATACGAATCATCTACACGGAGTAACACTTTCGTTTCCCCGCACTTTTAAACATAAATCGTTATGCTAACTTGGTTTCCTTTATTTAAATAAATTTAGTGTTATATGTTGTACTTACAAAGTCGGACTCTCTTCTTTTCCATAAATACACTTACAACACGAAATTAAGTCTAACTTCCTATCTTATCTCACTCACAAGTTAAAGGCACATAAAAATGAATGAAAAAAACAATAGAATAATTATTGAATGTACCTCAAAGAATGTTTGTTTTTTAAACGGTAACGCGCTTATTTAATAATTCTACTTTCTAGGCGAATTTTCGCAAACACCCGAGATATATTGGTTAAATATTGTCTCCTCCGACGTTTTCATCCAGAGATTTACTGGTTCTTAAATCTATGTTTCCATCGACCTTTAATAAAAAAATAGATTATTAAAGATCGCTGGGTGTTTCCTATTTTTAAATGCTGTATGCTGACTATGAATTCTGAACCACGATAGAACCATTCTTCGGAAAATCTCGACAAACTTGAACAAATGAGGATTATATTCTGAGCTGATGCATTGTAAAATGTTATTTTTCATCATTTCATCAAGAAATTAACAAGAGTAGTAGTTATTGTAAGCTGTTAAACCTCAATGGTAAAAATATGTTACCTATAGTACATCAGCGAGATAGTACTGCTCAAAGACGTGCTAGATAAAATCAAATGATTCAGTCTCAAGATTTTAAGTTTAAATAGTTGTTTGTTTTTCAAACAATTGTAAACCAAAAAACAGTAAATAATTAAATTGATTATGTCAGAATTTTTTTTACATTAAAATAAAAACTGGTAGTGATAAGTAAATAAAAACTGTTTTAATTTTGAAATAAATACAAACAGTGAAAACTAGAAGAGTAGCAATAAAAACTACGATAGAACCAAAACAAATAAGAAAACACGCAAAAGAGTAAAGATTATGGTAATTTTCCATCTATAGTCTACTTACCTTCATCTGTGTGCGACAAAGACAAAACACTTCGTGTTCACTTTGAAGTGGAATTCATAGTCGTCACTTAAATATATAAGTGACACTCAAGTGCCTGTTTTGACCAATACCGAGCTTAAATTGTTCCCCTTTAGTATTTTTTATTTTTAAGTGCTGACTATGAATTCGGCCCTAGATAGTTTCGTGCCTAGTAGTATTGTAACGAATAATCAATTTCAGAATCGCTTATTCCACTGAGATAATGAATCGTGATCCCAGGTCTATAAACTAAACGGTCCGTTTATCTTTTCTGTGTCAGAGGAACTATGACATGTACAAGATATCCCCTATCTCGCACGTCAATTGACACATTTTTTAGCTAATTTGAGGGTAGAGTATAACAAATTTATGTTAAAAAAATACGTCAAAGTTTCAACACCTTGGATGTTTTCAAGACGTCACCAAAGGGTATCTTTGTGACGTCAAAAAATCCCCTCGCACTTTTTATAATGCGCCGACTGTTGTCGGTATTGACCGGGATACTAGGTCCAAAACTCGTCTTGGTGAACGCAGCCCTAGGCCTAGGCAGCACTGTCAGTGTATTTTGTAAATTACCTAACCTCGTTTTAATTTCTATGTTATGTTTGGGATCTTATCTGTTGGTATGATTAATAATTATTTCAAAATTCATAGATTAGAAAGGTAAAAAAGATTAAAGTTCTTTTAGTTTATGATTTATGATCACCGTAGACGCAAATTGTAAGTATATATTTTCCAGTTACTTGTTTGTTACATTGTTGAAGAAATATGATGATATCGATGATAAATAATAATGTGGATATACTAATTCGTGAACACTAATCACAACCGAAATAAAAGTGGAGTATGACAGTAGTATCATGAAAAAGTCCAGCATATCATCAAATAACAGTACCTTTGTACAAATCGACATTTTAACATCTTTCAAGAAATGGAATAACAGAATTAAGCTCAAAATGGATAAGAAGAATAATGTCACTATATCGCCACCGTGATAGAAATTAACTCAGATTCGGAGTCCGATGAAGAAGAAAGTAACAACCAAGGTCAGCTAACGGACATCAAAAGAGAACTGCCAGTTCCTTTTACTGATGATGAGGAAGACGATTTGGAGGATAATCCAGCGATAAAGCCAAATCCAGGAAATGGTGAGAAGTAATATGTTGCGCACTGTTTTATATTCCCCTTTCCTTTGTTGCAATGATAACCAAATTCACATTTCTATGGACACCAAATTTTTCATAACTCTTTTAGAGGATGAAATATATTTACTTGAAATAGTCATTTATGCAACAAGTGTTTTTTAAGAGTTCGAATTGTCACCCAAACACATGAGTCAAAAAAGAGACTACACACTAACTCCATAGAATATTTTTTCTGCAATCTTAACTAATCCTACAAACTTGACTCATATTTTCTTTACACGCTAGTGCGTGAAAACAATTAATGCCAAAGGAAGCTGTTCTATATAAAAATCCTCTCTAAAAAAAGTATTTTGATATCAAAAAAATCCATTTGTGGCAAAAAATTTATGCTATTCCTGTGCAAAATCCCTTTAAATCTCATATTAATACCACAACATAACGAGGACCAGCAAAACCACTCTATCCAAAATTATAAGCAAGCGCATTGCATGCTGCTCAGTAGGTAGATGTGTTAATTGTATCTGTAACGTTCTTGAGTGAGCATCGATGGTCCAGAGACGTATTTAAAAATTGTGTGCTTTATAAGATTACTGTGTATGAATACTTAATGTGAATGTAAAGGACCACGGACAAACCTTATGGGATTTGATGCTCGGTTAATTTGATCGAAATTTTTTTTATTTTATAGTTTAAAGGTCACTAAGAAAAAGTGTCCATGAGTGCATAGCCTAAAAACCAATAGATTTTTAGCTACTTATATTTTTAGTTCGGTGATCAAGACAAAAAATAAAGAAATAATCCAACAGTTCTCAGTATCTAACAATTTTCTTAGCTTTAATCTATAAACATATAAGGCCTAGGGGTATGTTTTCGAGTGCACTGAATACGAATATGACATTCGTTTTTTTAATCAGGGTGATACCTACCAACATAACCTAGTTTTTAACTGTTTTTTCTCTGTTTTTCGCATAAATAAGTTAATAAATTAGTAATTAATAAGTTAATAAATCAGTAAGTTTTTAAATACTAATTCATAAATAGTTAATAATAATAATAATTAATAATAGTTAATAAATGATAGTTAATAAATATATAAATAAGTTAATAAGTTGTTAGATACTGAGAACTGTTGGATTTTTTTCTTATTTCTTCGTCTCGATCACCGAACTAAAAATATTGTAGCTAAAAATCTATTTCGATCAATTTAACCGAGAACCAAATCCCATAAGGTTTGTGTGATCCTTACTGTTCATCTCAAGAATATTTTAATAAGGGTTAAATTAATGTTTATTTACGTATTTAATACTGTTGTCACATATTCATCGTATAAATGAACGTAAAAATATTTTCTTTTAAAATTCCTAATACAACTCTGATGGCAAATATGCCTCGTTCCATTGCAAATCGTTAGAACACGTGCACTAACCAATAGTCCGAAGTCACGAAATCTGGCTTACTCACTTCAAAGCGCCGACAATCGAGAGATTTTGCAGGTCTTTCTTACGATGTGTTAATACTAAATGAACTACTCTACACATGGCAATGCACCACATAGGCAACTTGCATAGCCTGCGAAGAGGGTTGCCCTAATATACCGGCGACGAGAAACCAGTTGTGCAATTGATTTGATTGCAGTAGTCCTTGTGTCGCCTGGTGAACAGTATTTTACAATAACAAAATTAGCAGATCATACAACCCTTTTTTTTTCAGACGATTCCAGAAATTGGTGTGCCAAAAGAAGCAATTAATGTATCACAAAACAGAACCCTTAGCAAGTTCAACTCCTTTTAAAGTCATCCACTCCTCTGAATTCACATGTGAGTGCTGACACATCATCGGTCGTAAACCAAAGCAGTGATACTATAGATGCAATGAATTCGGCTGTCAGTACAAATTCAGAATGTACGATTATTTATACTTACCCTGAAAGTTCACCAAACAAATCTAGTAAAGTAATACTAAAGGAGCAAATCATTGTTTCCCCAAGCACATCTAAGAAGAGTGCAATGGGTAAGTCTGATCAAACAAAGTTGTTGACAATCTGAACCCCGATAAAAAGAGACCTTCAGAAAGTGACAGAGCCCCAAAAAAAACAAAAAATCTGCCAAGCAGATGTTAATAGCCAAAAATCCAAAGAGTTTAATGGAGAGAACTTGACCAAACAGAAAGAAAATGCTACAAATTCCACTCCAACAAAAAATAAAAATAGGATAAACAACGCTAAACAACCAAGTGCAAATTTAAAAGCAGAGGCTTCCCCGAGTCCCAAAAAGAAAAGTCGTTCAGATCCGGAACAACAAAAATGTGGAGGCGCTAATAAGAATACTGATAAAGAGAACGAATGTCAGCATTCACCAAATGCAAAGGAAACCCCAATAAAAGACGCCACACCGTCCAGTTCAAGTTCTACACAAAAATCGGTCCACAAGCAATACTTGTGGACTAGTAACCAAAAAATCCGAGGAGTTGAATGGAAAAAAATGGAAAAAATTATTCAAAGAGAAAGAAAAGGCTACAAATTCCACACCAACAAAAAATAGGATAAACAAATTTAAACCGTCAAGGGCATATTTAAAAGCAGAGGCTGCTCCAAGCCCCAGAAAGAAAAGTCATTCAAATCCGGAACAACAAAAATGTGGAGGCTCTAATAAGCCTACTGATAAAGAGGACGAATGTCAGCATTCACCAAAAGCAAAGAAAATTCCAATTGAAGATGCCACCTCGTCAAGTTCAAGTTCTCCGCAAAAATCAATCCACAAGCAAAACTTAGAACTTAAGTCCAAAAAAGAAGGCAAAAAACTAGATCTAAAACCTGTATCATTAATAACTGAATTATTCAAAACAGTTTATCATACTCGTATTTAAAAAATCTGGTTACCGAGGACAAAACAAGAATAAAGATATTTTTCAATATGGAACCAAAGTATCAGTATGTGTGCTTGAAACTTTTTTCTAGAAAAAGGAAATGGTACAACTTATTTAAACTCTGTAATTTGCTCTACCTTGACGTAGAGGATTGTGATGTTACTAATATGTATGAGGTTTTCAAAGAGAAGAAAATTGTTGATACAGGTAAGTCGAAAAAGTACACTTTTAAGCATATTTTGATAGAACATATTTATGTACGATATATTTATTAAAAAGTGTAAACGTTTAGTGACTACAGAAAAGGGCGTTTTGCAGATTACCTCAAAGATGATATAGCCAAACTTTTAATCTTACTTGATCCAACTGACTTGAAAGACCTTTGCAAAATATTTAAATCGAAGCTTATGAGCTCTAGAAAGGAAGATATGATTCAGAGTCTACTCAAATTCTGCAGAACCCAATCTACTTTAACTAATTTAAAATCTACTGAAGATTTGATAAAAGAGCAGATAAAGTTGAAAATGGGCGATTGCTGCATAAAATTAAATGGAGAATTCGAGGAAGCATTTTATAGGACTTACATACTGGGCACCTTCACGAATAGTACATTCACAAATATGGTCGATTATTTTAAAAATCTGTTATACCTCAATGTACTCTTCCCGAATTACCAAGTTGAGGAATACTTAATTTTTTATAGTACAGGAGAATTTATCAGGTAATATTTTTATTTTTGTCAAAGTTTGGTACGGCCATTGTCATGATTTTTTATATTTTGGTATATTTTATTTTACGTATTTGTTGAAGGTATGCAAGAGCCAGAAGGTGCAGAGATGAATTGGAGAAATATGCAGGTAATCATTTGGAAACTCTTAAAATTTGCAAAAGTATGTTTGAAGAATTGAAAGCCATTAAAGATGTCGAGTAAGTAATAATAATATAGAATAATCGTAGTAAGTAAGTAATATAGTCGGTATTTTTTGTGAAAAAACGCGTTTGTTGAAAGTTTTATTTACATTAATCGAACATCAACACCATATTCCTGAATGAATACTTATTAATAGGTGGTCCAGTCTCCGCCGACGTTGATTATAGCTTGGCACTTTCGAGGCATGCTTTCTACAAGATTTTCGGCGTATTGCCTTGAAAGTAACCTCTATGCTTCACGAATCTCAAAAGAGAGAATTTTTTTATTATGATGTTGGAACTTGATATAAGTCCACACAATTTCTGATAGGGTTTACATCAGGTAACTTGGATAGCCTAATCCAATATGACTATGTCATTTTCCACCTTCCATTGGCTGCACACTCTACTTCGGTCATTGGCCTCCTAAAGGCTGTCATATATCATTTTTGGTCATTTAATCATTTGGAGGCATTAGCAGAACTCATAGCATTTGACATGCTTCGTGACCAAAGTTAGTTGAAATAAAACTGTTTTCCCATAAAGCATTGAAAACAAACTCTCTATATTTACATAAAACACATCAAAAAAGTTACATCTATTCCCATATTAGTTAGAAAACAATGAATACATTTTTGCTTGACAGACTAAATTAATATATTGTTGTAGGTACATTGTTGTTTACAGGGTGTAACTTTTTCTTACATATTTATGAGAAAATGTTTACATTCTTACATATTTATATAGTTGTTCACTTTGAAAGTCATGTGAAGAATAACTTTGTTTTTCAAATGGAAACTTGTTTTTTTTTTACGAAAATGAAAATTAGACTTTCTTGGTAGCAAAAGTTTTGTAAAATAAACAAATAGCAGATAATTTTAAAATATTTTTCCCCCCCCCCCCCCCCCCCCCCCCCCCGTGGGGGTTGTGGGTTGGGCCCCCCCCCCGCCCTAATATTCCCCCCCCCCCCCCCCCCCCCCCCCCCCCCCCCCCCCCCCCCCCCTTTTTGTTTGTGGTTTTTTCCCCCCCCCCCCCCCCCCCCCCCCCCCCCCCCCCCCCCCCCCCCCCCCCCCCCCCCCCCCCCCCCCCCCTCCCCCCCCCCCCCCCCCCCCCCCCCCCCCCCCCCCCCCCCCCCCCCCCCCCCCCCCCCCCCCCCCCCCCCCCCCCCCCCCCCCCCCCCCCCCCCCCCCCCCCCCCCCCCCCCCCCCCCCCCCCCCCCCCCCCCCCCCCCGCTTGCCCCCCCCCCCCCCCCCCCCCCCCCCCCCCCCCCCCCCCCCCCCCCCCCCCCCCCCCCCCCCCCCCCCCCCCCCCCCCCCCCCCCCCCCCCCCCCCCCCCCCCCCCCCCCCCCCCCCCCCCCCCCCCCCCCCCCCCCCCCCCCCCCCCCCCCCCCCCCCCCCCCCCCCCCCCCCCCCCCCCCCCCCCCCCCCCCCCCCCCCCCCCCCCCCCCCCCCCCCCCCCCCCCCCCCCCCCCCCCCCCCCCCCCCCCCCCCCCCCCCCCCCCCCCCCCCCCCCCCCCCCCCCCCCCCCCCCCCCCCCCCCCCCCCCCCCCCGCTGGCCCTCCGCCCCCTCCCCCCCCCCCCCCCCCTGTGCCCTTGCCCCCCCCCCCCCCCCCCCCCCCCCCCCCCCCCCCCCCCCGCCGGGCCCCCCCCCCCCCCCCCCCCCCTGCTGCTTTTCCCCCCCCCCCCCCCCCCCCCCCCCCCCCCCCCCCCCTGTCCCCCCCTTGGCTTTGTCCCCCCCCCCCCCCCCCCCCCCCCCCCCCCCCCCCCCCCCCCCCCCCCCCCCCCCCCCCCCCCCCCCCCGCCCCCGCTGGGCCCCCCCCCCCCCCCCTCCCCTCCCCCCCCCCCCCCCCCCCCCCCCCCCCCCCCCCCCCCCCCCCCCCCCCCCCCCCCCCCCCCCCCCCCCCCCCCCCCCCCTCCTGCCTTTTGCTGCCTGGCCCGTGCGGCCCCCCCCCCCCCCCCCCCCCCCCCCCCCCCCCCCCCCCCCCCCCCCCCCCCCCCCCCCCCCCCCCCCCCCCCCCCCCCCCCCCCCCCCCCCCCCCCCCCCCCCCCCCCCCCCCCCCCCCCCCCCCCCCCCCCCCCCCCCCCCCCCCCCCCCCCCCCCCCCCCCCCCCCCCCCCCCCCCCCCCCCCCCCCCCCCCCCCCCCCCCCCCCCCCCCCCCCCCCCGCCCCCCCCGCCGGCCCCGCCGCGCGCCCCCCCCCCCCCCCCCCCCCCCCCCCCCCCCCCCCCCCCCCCCCCCCCCCCCCCCCCCCCCCCCCCCCCCCCCCCCCCCCCCCCCCCCCCCCCCCCCCCCCCCCCCCCCCCCCCCCGCCCCTGCCCCCTTTTTGTTGTGCCTCCTCCCCGCCTTGCCCTCCCTTCCCCCCTTTGCCCCCCCCCCCCCCCCCCCCCCCCCCCCCCCCCCCCCCCCCCCCCCCCCCCCCCCCCCCCCCCTCCCCCCTTTTTTTTTTGTTTTTGTGTTGTGCTTTGCCCCGCCCCCCCCCCCCCCCCCCCCCCCCCCCGCCGCCCCCGCCGCCCGCCCCCCCCCCCCCGCCCGCCTTTGGCCCCCCCTCCTCCCCCCCCCCCCCCCCCCTTGCCCCCCCGCCGCGCCCCCCCCCTTTTCCCCCCCCCTTTTTTTTTTCCCCGGCCCCTCCCCCCCCCCCCCCCCCCCCCCCCCCCCCCCTCCCCCCCCCTTTCTCCCCCCCCCCCCCCCCCCCCCCCCCCCCCCCCCCCCGCGCCCGCCCCCCCCCCCGCCGCCTCGCCCCCCCCCCCCCCGGCCCCCCCCCTCCCCGGCCCCCGGGGCGCGGGCGGGGGGCGCCCCCTCCCGCGGCCTGGGGGTGGGTTGGGGTGGGTGTGGGTTTGTGGTGGGGCCCCCCGGGGCGCCCTGCGGGGCCCCGCCGCCCCCCCCCCCGGCGGCGGGCGCGGGCCGGCCGGCAAAATACAAACTTAATAATAAAGTGTCAAATAAATCCTGGTCAACCATTTGTTTATTTTCCAAAGCCTTCGGCTACTAATGGTGGGTTCATGCAGAAATTTTTAGTAATAAGAATAAGAATAGTAATAAGCATAAAAAGTTAAACCTTCGTTTTATAATGACCCAGTTCATGCAGTAAACATAATTTTTAGTAATAATTTTAAAAATAAGGATTTGCTGCATGAACTGGGTCATTATAAAACAAGGTTTAACTTTTATGCTTATTACTATTCTTATTCTTATTACTAAAAATTTCTGCATGAACCCACCATTACTAAAAATTTCTGCATGAACCCACCATACGAAAGGCAATTTTTCTTTAAACAGAAAAAGGAAAGTTAATTTTTAAACATTTTAATGTTATTTAAAATGTTTTGATAAACGTTATGCTGGAATAAAAAATATAGGTTTCCACTTAAAAAAATTAAGTTGACCTTCAAATGACCCTGAAGGTGAACGAGTTAAGAACGACCCTAGATCTAAATAAAAAATTATTGGTTGGTTTATTTCTGATGTAGTATCTGCCATTAAGTTTTGGTCCCATATTTTTTTAATCACCCTGTATAAAAAGTTAACGTTTCCATGTGCTTGATTGAAATCCGCTATTTCGTTAAGAGCGGTTTATTAAAATTTAAGGGTGTTTGATGAAGATAGGTACAAAAAAAGTCCCCACTTAACTCGATTCACTGCGAGATCTGTGTATGTCAGTGGTTTAACAAGTGCGACAAAAACCCTCGCGACGAAATTTCCGGAAGATGTTAAAGAGTGGTTGGAATACATGATCGAGAACGAATCGATGTACACACACCGAATTGGGGACTGGTACTTCCACTTAACTTGGCTTTACATGAAATATTTAAAACCTTTTGATTACACCCGTGCTGCCCAATTGTTAATCGAAGTGTTACAAGAACAACAGGATCACCTATCCGAAATCCAACTTTACCAGCTGAGCAAGAGGGGTGACTTACTGAGGGTTACCAAAAAGTACAAAATTGACCAGTGGTACCATGACAAGATAGCGAAATTGACACCACCACCTATTCATTACTATGATTTTCCGCGACATGAAATAGATGCCCAAGCGATCAGAGAGTAAGTATTCTTGTTTCATAGGAAAATTTTATAAGAATATGCACTATATTCCACCAGCAGCCATTGATTTTAAAGAAGTTTAATGAAATCCATTCTGTGTTCTGAAACTCCATATACGCATATTTTTTAGAAATCAAAGTGGAAGGAAGCGGGATTACGTTATCTGTGATGGAGACGGTAACAAACGTATATTAGGGGTGGAGGAACTCGCCCCTACGATACTACTTGAACAACGGTTACACAGACGGCGGGCACTGCGAAGGGTCCCTGATAAAAGCGATTTTTACGCTATTTTTCTGGGACATAATCTACACGGAAAAACCGGGATCTTTTGTCTCTAACATCCAATGTGAACCATTGGAGATGGTCACAAAATATTTCTATTTGCGGAGGAAAGATGAGATTGACAAACGTCTCGCGGAGATAGAGTTGGGATGGTCTCGAGATGAAGTGATTAACTGGTTGAACAACAACTACGACCTCCACTCACACAAACTGGGTTTTTGCGAGGTTGGAGCAATAATTACAGAAAAGAAGTTGTTGGAAATATTGGTTGATTGTATAGGAAGGAAGGTACTGGCTGGCATATTTAAGCGTTTTGTTACCAACATTAAGGATTACAGGAAGGGAATGCCCGACTTACTCGTTTGGAATGAGGAAACAAAAAAGGTAATATGTTGGAATTATTTTTTTTCTTGGGCATTGTGGTCATTTTTAATGGTGGCAAGAGAAGATAAAGGTTTAGACTCTGTATGTGGGGTTGGCAATATTCTTCCTGAATTTGGAAAAGTAAGAAAATTTCATTGCTTTAAATAACACAGCCACACAAAAAAGTTTCTGACCTGGGGTCTCACTATGTGTACTATGTTTTTAGGGTCGCTGAATCCGAATCCTGGAATCAGTTTTCATACCAGCACGTCTGGGTTCGGCCATAACCTCAAAAAACCCCTCAAATTTGTTATATCCGTTAAAACCACAAACTCTATGGCTCCAAACCCGTAATCCCATAATACAATAACCAAATGACCCCACAACATAATAACTCCATAACCGCATAACCTCCATAATCACATAACCCCATAACCCCTAAAACCCGATAAAAATGTTTCTGACGGGGGGTCTGACTATGTGTACTAAATGTTTTTGGGGTCGCTGAATCCGAACTCCGGGGTCAGTTTCATCCAAGCACGTCTGGGTTCGGCCATAACCTCAAAAACCACCCTCAAATTTGCTATATCCGTTAAAACCATAAACACTATGGATATGAAACCTCATAATCCTATAATACAATAACCCAATGGTTGTACATTCGTTGGATTAGGGTGTGTAGATATACAGTCGGAGTTCTGGCATTCCCAGATTCATTAATTTATTTACAGATTTACTTATTTATAGATTTTTTTATGGTGTATATTTGCTTGAGAACTGTAAAATCAGTTTCATTGTGAGAGATTGCATTACATGATTACAACATGGAGTTATAGGGTTATGTAATTATGTGGCTGTGGGGTTATTGGGTTATTGTATTATAGTATCATGAGGATTAAGTGCCATAGGGTTTGTGGTTTTACGGATATGGTGAATTTCAAAGGTTTTTTGAGGTTATGGCCGAACTCTAACGTGCTGGGATAAAACTGACCCCGGATGCAGATTCAGCGACCCCAAAAACATACAGTACACATACTAAGACCCCCACGTCAGAAACTTTTTTTTACCGGGTTTTAGGGTTATTGGGTTATGTGGCTATGGGGTTATGGAGTTATTAGGTTGTGGTTATTAGGTCAGTTGGTTATTGTATTATAGGGTTTGTGGTTTTAGCGGATATAGCAAATTTGAGGGTGTTTTTTGATGTTATGGCCTAACCCAGACTGAGCTGGAATGAAACTGACCCCGGATTCGGATTCAGTGACCCCAAAAACATATAGTACACATAGTGAGACCTCCAGGTCAGAAACTTTTTTTTGTGTGGCTGTGTAATTACACGGACAATTTTTGTTTTTGTTTTTACGCAAACAAGATTAGGTGTCTTACACGTATTTTTGGTCGCTGAAAAAAGAATCCGTTGTTCGTTTCCCTTTGTCACGTCTGGATTTTGCGTAAATCAAGGAAATATAACCTCAAAAGAATGTAAAAATAAAACAGCATAAAAAAACAAAAAATTTTTTAGCAGAAAGGCATTATACCATTCCATATGTTTTTTTTGTATACTGGGCATGAGGACTGTTGCATTAAGACATAACCTCAAAAAACATCTTGAAATTGAAAAACATAAATAAGTTTAACAAGTAAATTAGAAGTTTAAGCTGACGAGCATGCGTATATACATTTTGGAGTGTCTAATCCGAATATGTGATCAAAAGTAACAATTCGCATATAGATTTTCACATACCCTCCAAAAAAAAAAACAGGTAAAAAATATGACCAAAATGTTACATTACATAAATTAAAAGATTAAATGAACATAATTAAAAAAAAAAGTTTTGTAGTAGAAATGTCGAATTGCATGCTATACGTTTGTTGGTGTTTTGAAAACGTCTTGGACATCCCAATTTTTTCATATGCTGAGTATTAAGACATAACCTCCAAATTGACTAAAATAAATACTTTGTTTAGAGGTATAAGCAGTCAATCTTGTCACAAGTATAAAATATTTCCATATAAACGTGCTTTTTAAAAGGTGAATCCCCTCGCCTCTCACCATCGGGGTGCTTTAGTTGCGAATTATAAATTCGATTTGAATTGAAATGCGAATGATAAATCAGGATGACCTTGTAATCGATTTACCTGATTGATAAATCAATTACAAAGTCATTCGCAACTAAATCAATTACAAGGTCATTCGCAACTAAAAAGACATTAAAAAAAAGAGTAACATTTTAACACCAACAAAGAAATGATGAGAGACAAGGGGACTCACCTTTTTAAAAAAGCACCCCGATGATGAGAGGCGAGAGGACAAACCTTTTAAAAATGCACCCCGATAGTGAGAGGCGAGGGGACTCACCTTTTAAAAAGCACGTTTATATGGAAATATTTTATACTTGTGACGAGGTTGACTGCTTATACCTCTAAAAAAAAGTATTTATTTTAGTCAATTTGGAGGTTATGTCTTAATACTCAGCATATAAAAAAATGTGATGTCGAAGATGTTTTCAGCACACCAACAAACATATGGCATGGAATCTGACATTTCTACTACAAAACTTTTTTTATTATGTTCGTTTAATCTTTTAATTTATGTAATGTCACATTTTGATCCTATTTTTACCTGTTTTTTGGAAGGTATGTGAAAATCTATATGAATTGTTACTTTTGATCACATATTCGGATTAGACACTAAAAAATGCATATAGGCATGCTTTAGGGCCAGCTAAAAAACTTCTAATTTACTTGATAAACGTATTTATGTTTTTCAATTTCAAGATGTTTTTTGAGGTTATGTCTTAATGCAAGGCCTATGGAACAATTCTGATCTCAAAATCGTGTTCAGTATACAAAAAAACATATGGAATGGTATAATGCCTTTCTGCAACAAAACTTTGTGTTTTTTTTCTGCTGCTTAATTTTTAGATGCTTTTTGAGGTTATATTTCCTTGATTTACGCAAAATCCAGAAGTGATAGAGGAAATGGACAACGGATTCTTTTTCAGCAACCAAAAATACGTATAAGACACCTAATCTTGTTTGCGTAAAAACAAAAACAAAAATTGTGGTCCTGTGTTATCAAGGAAAGCCAGGGATAATTTAAAAATCACCAAAAGGCATGGAATTTCTATTTAGATGTTTCTAGAATTTTTTCACTGTAGAGAAATTTAAATTTCTGTGACAATAGCTGCAGGAGATATGTGTATGATTAGGGTTCGGAAATGTGTGCCATAACGCCTGGGCGGCACTATAAATCTCTATGATGATGAAAGTGCAAACCACATTTTTTAGTAATTTTAAATATTAAATTATGTACGTGTATTTCTTGTCCCTGCATACGTACGCCACTGACCGATCCTGCCAAGGCGCCAGGACCCGCGATGCGCAGTAGTACGCCATCCAGGTGCGGGGGCAGGATGGTCTAAAGCAGTTTAACACACATGAAGGCAAACATTCTGAACTCTAGTGATGATTCTAAACAGTGCGAGTCCAGTTCTGTAGAGGAGCGTTTGACAGTAATGATTCTGTTTTTTCTATTCCGATCGATTTCTGTGTTTATGTTCATATTCAATACCAAGTAAAAAAAATGAACTGAAATAAAAAATGAACGTGTTGAAAAATTGCTGATTGATATTTGTGATCTCAGTGATATTTTTTATCCTCTTTGCAGATTAGATTAACGATTTAGCATTTTTCTGTAGTGCCAAGTTAACATACATATTCATATTTCGTCATCATAACGTACAATATTCCTTCACATATTCTCAAAAAAAAAAAAAAAAAAACAAAAAATCGTTGAATACTTTTTTTGACTAAGCTTTGTCCAGGAAAATTTGTTTTTGTGAAATGTGAAGCCTATGATTTGTCGCTATATTTATGAACAAGATGCAACGAACGACAGCAATATGTTTTCACTTTTTGTTTTAGAGCAAGTTTGTAGAAGTCAAAGGAGAAAATGATAAGTTGTCCATAGCGCAGAGTTTGTGGATAAAACACTTAAAAACTATCGGAGCTGATGTTGAAGTGTGTCTCGTGCACTGTAAGATATTTTTATTTGCACTACAATTCTATCATTGTTTGATATACTGTTTTCAAATTTTAGCTATCGGTTCCAAGAGAAAGAAGAAATTCTAGAAAGTTAGAAATATATAAAATGGCAAAATAAAACAATTCACTCTATTATGAAGTAAAAATGTGCCTTCTGTCATACCGTTGAAGAATATGCTTAGTATTTAAGGAATGTGATAGATTTAAATAACTTAAATGGTAGAGGAAAAAAACTGACCTGACTGAAGTTTACATATTGATTTCTTAAAATAAGAAAATAATCCACAAATGAGAGCAGGCTATTATTACAGACTGAGATATTACCATGAAAGCTCAAACTTCATCGGGGTTTATATAAGAGAGACTCTAAAGGAAAAATTTAGTCCCCAGTAATGTCGGGTTATCTTATACATAATATATAAAAATTACCTTGCAGCACTTTACCAGAGTATTTGCCAGAGTATTACTACAATATTTGTGAACATATGAAAAAAACAGATGACCGGAAATGCTTCTTGAAAGAGCCAGAGAAAGAAAGTTGATAAAGGGAATGTTTTACTCAATTTGTTTTAAAAGTAAACATTTAAAAACTCTTCAAAACATGTTTTCCCCTTTCAAATACACTAAATTGATTACTTAGTAGTCCAGTGGATTTAAATCTGGACTGTTTAGAGGCCAGAATTTTTTGTACCAAAACATATCCAAGTTTTCTGACAGCAGGTCATTACACTAAATGGCCTTATGTGCCTTCTTCGAAGTTCCCTGAATATAAACAGACTTTTTACTAAGAGTAACTGAAAACTGGGATCATTTTGGTCAGCAAACACCTTGCGTTTCTTAGCGAAAACCTAGAAGTCTTCTTTTTTAATGAATAACTGTTGCTGAGATTATGTTAGGGTGTTGTTTAACTATATTTTTTAGTCACACAGTACTTTTGTAAAATGTTGCATGGTAGTTTCAGAACACCCTGAACTCGAATCACGAGTATTCTTGACCATTAAGTTTATATATATGAAATTTTATTTTGTTAACATTTTCTATTACCTATTTTATTAAAGTAACAATTTTACAACCAATTTAGTATGTGCAATACTGTCCTCTGGATTTATCAGATTAGGTGTAAACAAAACATTTTGAGTTGTATGTTTGTACTATGTAATTACTTTTGATTACTTTAAAAAAAAAAACAGCGTTTGGCCCCCTTTCTTTTTTAAAAGGACAAATATATTTTATATTATTAAATAATTCCTTAGTCTACAATTCCTCTTATACTAGTTATAAGTGGAGTTCATTTCTATAAATAGGATTTATTTTTATGTACAGTTTTCCTAGGCATATTAAATTTAAATTGTGCCATAAAATTGTGAGAATCGTCTACTAATTCCCCTAAGTTGTCGAAAATAGAATAAATTAATTAAAAGAAAGAACAGGCATATGCAAACATTTCAAATTATGTTTTTTGATATAAGTATACAATAATGTTGTTATCAAGGAAGTTATTCCATAATTTTTATATTTTTATAATATAATATATAATATTACTGTTAATTTTTTTATATAAGAAAAACAGAGTACTATTTTTGTTTTAGCTTTTACACTTCTGAATTCCTTTTTTTTTTTAATTTAATAAAGAATAAGGTTTTCGTTGCTCTTTTTTCATTTATTATATTTGAAGTAAGCCCGCAAGGTAATTCATTGTCAGTCACCGTCAGATATCTCGCATTGCCAAAATCTAATAAGATCAAAATTCGGAACTATGATATCTGATGGTGAATAACGATGAGAAAGGGAATTATTATTCTCGCTCCATGAGCTTAATTGACTTACCGTTATTGTGTGCACCGGAAAATATTTTTGTAGTTGAAGAAGTCAACTTTGTTGAACACGCCAGAACATGTCTAAACCCCATTTAATATAAGAGGGCGAACCTTAAACATTAGTTTGAAAGTTATCGTCTTCCAAAGAAATCTGTACCTTACCGAAATCACTCATAGAAACTACTTGGCCTTGTGAGATATGAACAGTACATATCTTGGCCAAAAGTTTCACACCGAGATGCAAAGCATGCAAGAAGAATATATGATACATGCAATAAGAAGATGACAAACAATGAATACCTACCTCTAGAGATTGTTATGCCCTCTAGGTATAACACCATTAACATCTGGTGGTACCAGCTTGTGCATCTTCGGCAACGTGTCTGCCAACAGTTGGATACTGCATTTGGGAATGACTAATGAGATGCCAAAGATATCTCACCATAGCTCATTAACAGCAGCCAGGGAAGCTGGATATTGTTGAAGGCGCAGACCGATCATAACCCAGATATATTCTGTCGACGACAAATCTGATGGGTGAGCTTACTAAGAAAGTACCTAAATAAAGTGTTGGTGGAAGAAAACTCATCTCAACTCATCAAAAAAAGTGCTAGTGTGGACCCCGGAAGATCAACACAACAGAACAGAATGAGCGATGAACGAAGACAAGACCTTCGACAAGGTTTTATTGTCAGTTCATTGCTGGTTATATAGAAGTTCTAGTGTGTAACGTTTAGGCCCCTCGTCTCAATGCTCATCTTCCCGCTCTGTAATAACAGAAGGGTGTCCAAACCATTAGTAAGCAATGGAAACAACACTCTTGAATACGTGGCAGGTTTGAATCGGACATGTGTGGAAACAGCGGTCCATTGCCACAGTTTATAGTTTGTTGACAGTTTACACTTTTGTTGTGTTTACAGTTCTTTTAGTATCTATGTGAGAAGTCTGTGATACTTTTGGCTAAGGGTCTACTTTACAAAATGCATTGTTTTAACATAGTAGGTCTTGCACAAAAGATTTCCTTGTTTTCACAATAGATGTACTGTGAATAATGGAAATAAAAGAAACTTGACAACTAGGAATTTGTTACTTTCACGTCTAGATAATGAAAGGAGTCAAAGGTCAATAATCATACCTTAGGAGGGGGGGAAGGGGGAGATACTAATTATCAGACTCAAATAAAAGACCGTATTTTTATATTTGTGTAAAATAAATATTTATAACTTTACATATCATTTTCAACATCGTGTCGGACTTACTTTGCATTAGCTTGGTTTGCAGAAGCAATCTCCAATGGTTTGATGACTGTTTCCAATTGTCTTGCTCTATGAACATCTGAGCTTTTGATTCGTATTTTTAAACGATTGTCTATAAACACTATTACTTTAAGGCTAAATAATAATCCAAATATAGGTAGGCTGGTTAGTTTTATCATAACAAATGGTTAAGGAAACGAATCTGTTTCTGATAGGAATAACATAAAAAATAGCTATTTTAAAAAATGTGGGGCGCACAATTGCAGTTGTTATCGGAGTAAAGCTAATGTTACTCCTTTTCCATCCTTTGTCTTGTGCATTTTTCGATGTCGTACCATGATTGAACTTGATAATACCTTGAAAACAAACTGTGTGGCACCATTTATATTATTTGTTGTCACATATCTCTCAAAATGTTGATATCAAATAATATTTAAGAAGATTACATGTGATTTTTGTAATGGAAACTCATGTCTAAACATTTCAAATTATTTATCTTTATTAGATTCTGATGACGACAATGATGACACTGTCATCAATAAATTATTCACTGTCAAAATCAGAGATAACGCTAAACACAGACTACCTTAGTGGTAGTAGGTAATCTGTGACGCCAAAGAAGACATTCTCAATAAATATTGATCCCGAACAATCTGACCATCCAAAAGATTGGAACCAGTAGGTAAGTGACCTTCAGAAAGTGTGCTTTGTCGATTAGATATATTAGGGAAGCCACAATAAAAAAACGCGCCTTTCATTCTAACTCTACGATGGTTTCAAAATTGGTGAATCTTATCTATAGGTACTGAAACTGGATATTCGTGAAAAAGTGATTGTTTGCTTTAATGTTATTAATTAACATCAAATATATGTAATAACTATGCCAAGTATTAACTTTTCCTGACATTTTGTAAGGTAAGGTTCCTTTTTATCTCATCTACCGTGCTATAAGCAGTAAAATCAAAAATAATACCTAAGGTAGGTTGATAAACCAACCTGAATCCACACTTCCACCCATAAATTTATCACTAGTCAGAAAACTAATTTAATAACGGTTCAACCAAAAACTTCTTATTAGTCACGAAAATGTAGGCATCTTTCTTGGAAATCGTTTGAGATTTAAGATTAGAACTCTGTGAACACCTCTAATTCTTTGTCTCTGACAGATAATGTGCTCATTTACAAACACTAAAAATAAACTAAGCTTGTCTCTGGTAGCACCGAACATAAACAAGACTTGTTTATGTTCGGTGCTGGTAGTGCCTATCAATTTCTAAGTATTCTGCGAACAAACCTATTGCTTGGAGATGTATATATTGCCGTAATAAATAACCTTATTGAACCTACATATCCAGTCTACCTACCTAGCGTAATCTTGTTACTTATGACTAGTTAATTCTATGGTAATTAAAATATAAACCGTATTTTTTTAAGCGCTTTGTAAATCATATACGCGTGTATTTCTTGCCCGTGCATACGTACGCCACTGATCGTGCCTAGTAACAACCGCTGGGACTCGCTCGTTGCGGGTTTGGGAAAGGCTATACATCATTTATCCATATCAAATAGCGAAGATTCCGTTGTCGAAACTTAGTCTTTTACGTTAGCTTGATGTGAGCGGATGGGCGGTATAATGCCGTTTAAAATAATTGTGTGTCGTGAGTGGTTAATAAACGTGTGTACGTACGTACACACGTTTTGCACAATTTGTTTTAGAGTTTGTGTAGTGTATTTTTACATTACACATGTTTGTACATATTATCTGATTTTTGCAATAATGGGACAGTCGTTACCATTTGCTCCGGATCACATATTTTATGTATTCCTTGCAATCATCAATATATATTTTGTAGATGCCGAAAGTGTGAAAGACATTTAGGTTCGAATATCCATCAAATTTCTGATACGAATTTTAGGTGTTTCGGATACTTCGCCACCGATATTGATAGCCAGTAAACGGGTGTTGCAAACAACGACTAAAAGTATAGAAATAGTAGTAACACGTACATTGTCCTTTGTAGACGTAAACAAAAATAATGTACTGATGTTAGTGACAACAAATAATTGTGGGAAATTCGAAATTAATGTGTGTGATGTGTCGTCTTCTGTCCACATGAAATGTTTTGAATTTGCTCCTTTAACTTTCAGTAGATGTGGAAAGATCATTTTGACACAAGCGATAGGTATATACATTATTAACATTTTTACTCCTGTCCAATGATATGACGGATTACGAGTCCGACCCTGCGTTGTGGTACACTTTCCGGACCCTACTTATGTCCTCAGAAATGGTAGTGTATACCGGGTCCACCAAAAGTATAGAATGATTTTGAAAACAATGTGATTTAATTCAAAAGAAAATCAAACACCATCTTTGTTGACTCCAAAATGATCTATACAAGAGTGATCTTTAATTTAATCTTGAACTCAAAATATATACAAATTTTCACTATAGTATAAAAATTTGTCTATCTGTGGTTACGCATGCCTCGTAAAATTCGTCTATAACTTCAAGAAAATTCCAGCAGTTCCAATCGATTTGAAATTAGAGAAACTATTGTCACTTCATTTGCTCGAATAACCTGTAATATATTTTTTTTATTTTAGTGTATACCTGCTGCTTTTTGATTTATGGACATTATTATAGAAGCAGAAACTCTTCAAAATCTATTTTATTAACATTGAATTTAAAATTCTAGTCTTTCTGAAATTCTTTTATCAATTTATGAATATTAGTTTAAATATTGCCAATGTAAATAGGAAAAAATAAACCTATTTTAAGCAGAAAAGATAAAAAAAAAAACAACCTTTTTTATCAAACTATTAATATTTGAATACATACACTTTGCACAAAAAATACGCGATAACTAAAAAAAAACAGTTGAAACATTCATAATTTTGCATATACATATCTAATACTCCTATATTGCTGATGCCTGTAAGTGGAGGTGTCATGGGGTAAGTGAGACAGCAAATGACTACTTGACCTGTTGTCCCCAAGCGTCACGAGTCTGGTGGGGTAATTGGCTGTGTGTCATGCTATAACTGATGCACGCTTGTAGGCATGTTCAATTCTCGGGCATGCGCGTAAGACTCGAAGTAGTTAAGAGAGAGACACAGACGCATATATGTCTGCACCATGGTGATTTCGTCCATCTCCAGCAATACTAGCAATATAGGAGTATTAGATATATGTAATTTTGTAACAATTTTTTTTTTGGAAATATTCAGTTTTTGTGCAGTGTGTTCTGAATTTATTAGAAATCTATCACTAACCTGTGTTATAAAAATTCATACACACCTTTGGAAATACTACGATGAACCGCCTTTTATTAGAGCTCCTTCCAATTTCTTCTGTCGCATTTTCTCCATCTTTTTCTTAAGAGACAGGCAGTCACTTAGAAGGTGATCCGACTTATGGCAATACGCACACGTCTTTTCTGGATCGAGCTTCGTAAAATCGATTTTCTTTCTCTTTTTCTTCTCTTTTTTCTTTTTTATAGTCGTCGAATGAGGGCAGTTGTAGGATATGTGGTCCGGCTCACCGCAAACGTAACAACGCACCGTATCGCTCGAGGAGGCAGAGCCGCCCTGTGCTTGAACCTGCGCTAGCACAGTCATATACGTATCTTTTGACAGGACAGATTCGCTTTCCATGCATTCAACTGCTACGTGGCCCTCTTTCAAGCATTTGTAACACCTATTTTTCATTAAACTGTACTTTATTTTTTTTGGTAACGAGCCTATGTCAAATGAATTACTACTAGAAGGTTCCAGTTGTTCTCTATCGGGAGGTTCAATATTTCTGCTTGGGCAGTCTATCGTTCTACCGGGAAGATCAGCTGTTATAGTTGAAGAGTCAGTTATTCTGCTGGAAGGAAAACTGGACATTCCATTACAGGAATTGAATGTTCCGCCAGCGGAAAGGATAACCGGTCTACGGTCTACCAATGCCCTACGGGCCGGCTTTATAGCTTGTTCCCAGACAGCTTTGTCGGAGGTCACGGGTACTATGCGCAACCGATTTTCATCGCACTTCTGAAAATACTCCCTGAGTTGGTCGGGCGCTTCATAATTCAACATTCTACCGATGCAACCAATGAGGACATCGGTATAATGTATTCCAGCGAGTATGCACGATATCGCGTCCCTGCCTCTTATGTTGGCCCTCAGAAGCAGTTGTATTTTATCCGTGTAGTATTCCATGAACGTCTCCTTCTTCCTTTTGCGTCTGCTTGCGGCCAAACTGAGGCGTTTCTCGTAATCGTCGTTGTCGGGGAAGGCGCTGACCAGCTTGCTCTTCCACTGCTTCCATGTGAGCACGTTTTTTACGCTGCTGAACCAGGTGGCCACGTCTGGCAGAGACTTCATCTTCTGCACGACCTTCCATATAGTTTCGCCGTCTGTCCAGTGGTTCTGCTCTTTCAGCTCGTCGACGAGGTTCAGGTATTCCTCCAAGGAAGATGTCAGTTTTGTCCTGGTCACCAGCTGGAAGTCGAAGTTGAAGTCTGGGATGTCGTCGTCGATCCGTTTCTTCCGCTTTAACTCCTTTGACGTGCGTCTCATGAGGCTGCAATTGTTTCCGCAAATTGTATCGCTTACAAAATGTCGATGTCGATTGGATGAGCGGTTTAGCTTAAAAATAATAATTTTCAGATGATTGCTTAGACCACCAATAAACATGCAATGTAGTAACCGGAAATAGTAAATACTTGCTTTTGTCTTTAATACAAGTGTCATCTAAACGTTCAGATTGATTGTAAAACCATTTTGAGTATTTATTGTAATTTAAAATAGAAATGCGTGGAAAGTTCTTTAATTTGAAAATGAACTGTACACCATAAAACATTTTTTTATTATTTCATGTATGTAAGTCATTGTGTATTCACTATATTTGCATTCACATTTCTAAAACATAAAAATTTGTATTTTTCTTTATGTTCGAATGTCAGTTCAAAAGGCAGTCTAAGCACGCAATCATAAGAAATTTATTTTTTTCTTAGCTGAACCGCTCATCCCATCAACATTTTGCAAGAGGTAAAAAAGCTTCCAAACCAAGTACGTTATTCGATAAAAAATAAATTGATTACTATTATTCACGCAATAAGAAAATATGAGAAAACCGCTCAACATTAATTATCAGATGTTCATACATTTTTGAAAATTAAAGTTATTTTTAGGTCTAAAACCGTATCCCAAAAATGGTCAAAATTGATAGCCGCATTTTAGTTATTAAAGAAAAATGAAAATGTTTCCGGAATTTTAGGTAAATCGTTTCCTTATGGGTTGAGAAAAATCTCTAGTATCACGTTGTACACTCAATTCCCGGACACCCTGCATAACATATACAAAGTATTGATACATAGTATATTTTTAATAATTAGGTATGAAAATATTAAACGTTTTAAAAGTGGCAGTAGGATCAGAAGCAGTTTTCGATGTCCTTTAAAACAAAAAAGGGTTTAATCAATGTTATCTTGAGAAATGAGTATTATATGAATTTGTACATATAAAAAGTAGGCACCCTGTATACTGAGTTTCCCAACTCTATTAGACAAGCATTATCTCGGAAACGGTTTGAGAAAAAAATGTTATATATAAAAGTTATTCTGTTTAAAAAGGTGTGTTTTACCACATATTTTTTTTTATGTACATAAAAAAAGGCAACACGCTATACAACTTAAATTTTTCAAATGGAACACCGTCTATATTTTTCTGTTTTTTTTTTTTTTAGATTTTCCTTTAATTTCTAAACAAATTTTATCAATCATGTTTATACTTCTTGTTACCTATACTGATTATTAACGGTTCATGAGCTTGATTAAAAAATATCAAAACAACATCTGATTTCTTTAGTTCCGTGACACGTTGACTTGAAAATCTTTTGTAACACTATTATGTTTTTTTCTGTGTGTTACCATTTCTTATTATTACATAATGCAAAAAATTTTACCCCAACAATTCTGCAAATATCTTATAAACCACTAACAATAAGTGTAGGACAAGGTTCATAAAATGTATTTAGAAATTAAAGGAGAATCTGAAAATGGAGAAATACACAGAGTATTCCTTTTGTTGAAAAATAAATTAAAGTTGCACATAAAAAGAATAAATAGTTAAACACATATTGTTAAACCGAATAACTTTTCTATTTAACACTGGTTTCTATGTCAAGCTACATATTTCCATGTCTAAATTGATTTGGGACACCCGGTATTTACAACAAATGAGATCTACATATAACAGGCAAAGGTCTGGTATGTTGCCACATTATTTGAAACATGATAACATGATATTTGAAACATGATAACACATTTCTAAATGTTATCTATCTCTATAAATGTTACTGGGCGTAAACATCTGAGTCATCGCGTAGCGAAACCGGGGAGAAGTGTCCGCACATTCTGGACGACGCCCAATTCCTACGTGAGTGTTGTCATGAGTGATATAAAAGCATTCGGGGCGACGAAGAGTCAGTCTTTAAAATAAATACATGCCGGTGGCGTTTGTAAAACGTACGCTGATATAACTGAATATCTGAACCAGATAATTTCCCTAGAATATTCCTCTGGGATTGGGAGGATGTATTGGATGATACATTTGTGACATATGGTACAAATACAAACGTTGTATGCAACTTAATTGACCTTTCAGCATGTAGTTATCTGGCAAAATAAGGACCAAAATCAGTTCACAGTTGCACAAATTAACATAGATTTTGTTCCTAAGTCAATAGTTATTTCATAAGTGTTTTTAGTTAAATACATTTTGTTTTTAAAATGCGCGTTTAATTTGCACACTAAATCGAACTTGAGTTGAACAAAACATTTCAATATCATTAAAATCAGGTTAATTAAATAGGTATATGTGTAAACTCGGCAGTATTAGTGTTCAATAAAGTTATTATGTAAAAAAAAAATATGTAAAACTTGTTAGTTATAACTAGAGTTCGTGCGAGCGCGGAGTGTAACAGGACCGTAGTCAGTTAACGAATGAAAATATTAATATGTTTACATAAATTATGTAGCAGCATAGCACTATTTTTACCAAATAGTACGGTTAAGTCAAGGATAAAATACCTATATAAAGTAAGATAACACGTGACGATGGCAACACTTACCCGACAAATGTCAGTGTTGAGACAAGGTTCTCCGTTTCGTGATTTCTGTGAATTTTTGTTGGGTGTGTACAAAGAGAACGTAATGCTTTCTCATTGCATCTCGTTGCATGCTCCTTGTAACAGTCTTATGACTCATTGAATACCAAAACTAGCTGTCAGTTTGTTATCGAACTCAACAGCAGCAAAGGGTCAATCGGGGCAGGTGGATTGCCTGCCAATAATTAAAAGAACTAGATGTTGACGGTTTTAGCAATCTTACACAGTGTTTAAATTTGACAGTGCTTTGCCAAGTGTACTTGATTGTAGCTAGGATACCTTCTGGAAAAATCAGCTTGAGTGATTTCCACGGGTGTACGTTGGACTCTCTTAACAGCTGTTCACAAAGTTTCCTGAAACTTGTGAAATACCAGCTTGTCTACCTCAGTCCTTTTAAACTTCTGTGGAGGATCAATACACAGTCTCCCCATGTGTAGATATCTTGTGTGACTCTCTTTTAACCTTTAGAGCCCCGAGATTTTTCCTAAGAAGTTAGTTTATTTTTTACCCAAAATTAGGTCAAAGTAGAAAGGCATCAGCCTTTCTACCAACCAGATAACAGAAATTAGTAAATTTAAATTTAGTTTCAGAAAGCTTGAAGCGTCTTTCTTCACCATGGACCCTCTTTAACCCCTTTTGATAATATACTTCTTATATTCCAATTGTGATTTCATTATTTTTAATTCACATTTAATTGATGGTTCCAGCATAAATCAGCCAGCATGTTTTAGACAAATACGATTTTACTTGGTGCTAAAATGTCTGCTAAACTTTTGTAAGATATATATTTGGGTGGTCAAATATTATTTCCTTATATTTTTATAAATTCATTGCATTTTTATTGGCTAATATGTAATAAAAAAAAAAAACAATATGACATGATATTTTTTATTTATAGTGATTATTTGTAATACATCAATAGTACCAACTACTACACAAGTATTAGAACTAATACTAATAAGATAATCATACCCAAAACTACATTTTTTTTTTTATACTCATATATCTAAAATAGATACATATGATATTAACTCTACCAAGATTAAAAAAAAAGGAACTTGAAATGTTTGTGGTAATTATTATAATCTATCCCACAAAATGCACAGCATTACAGATAACTTTTTCAAATCTGAATTTGTCTCATCCAAATAAAAAATAAAGTAAGCTTAACCATGCTCAGGTTATGGTTTAAATTACATGCCGAACATAAGCTACAGCAAGCCAGTGTTCCCCTAACGCTGAATAATCTGAAATTGTAGAATAAAAAAATTAATTATTTACTCCTTGAAAAAAAAAATGGTTTAGGAAAATATTTGGATTACTGAGATATTCAGTAAACAAAAAAAAGGTAGGTTTTCAAATGGTAACACTTATCTGCTGTCAAAATTAATTATAGAATATAGAAGTATTATTTATAATCGTTGTTAAATCTTAACAATTCAAAACCTTAGGCGGTGTTCTACCCTCTAATTGAGTATTTTAAATATGAGATTCAATATTAAGCAGTTTTTTATACAAAACAAATATTGGAAAAATATATTTCTTGTTCATCAGAGATATATTAATAATTTTGATTCAATACTAGTACGTTTTAGGAATATTTTAATTACTATATTACGAATAAATTATATAAATATTTAAATAATTTTAACGTCTTTGTTTTTAAGTTTCAATATTTAGTAAAATAAAAATAATTCCTTATGTCATAAATAAATGTGAAATACTTCTTTATCCATATACTGATTCTAGTACTGGTCTTCATACAGAGTATGGAACTAAAAGTATATTTTGGAAAATAATTGTTAGTCCAGATGAAAAGTTGGTATGGCAAAAAAAAGTCAAATGTACAAAATGAAATTTCTAAGATTTAAAAACTCGAGTCAGGCTTTTATTACAATTTTTTTACCTAGATCATTTTCTATGATTCACATTTATTAAAAGTATTTCTATTTGAATTTTTTAAACCCATTCTGATTCGAATGATATCTATACTGTATATATTTATTACAATTTATTTTTGCCCTTATTTATTTTGATACCAACTTACCATTTCTCAAATTCCGTTGATTTCTAATTTTTAGAAAAGCATTAAGTAATTTTTTATAAAATTCCATACAAATACAGTCTCGATATTTATCTCCAAAAATTCAAAACAAAAAAAATCAATAATTTTTAGATTTTCAAGAATTGGCCTTTTCTCAAATTTCAATTCAATTTATTTTTTTTATCATATAGACCTTACACACACCTAAACACTTTTTTCAGTAACACGAAAACACTACAATTGCATTCAATGCGCGCATTTTGCCAACCATGTTAACATCATCAGGATATCATTCAAACTAACGTTAAATCTGAAGGTCTCTACTGTATAGCTAACTATACAGCTAGTACAAGGCTACTACTTATGCTACAGACGGAAGGGAAAATGATAAATACTTGCCTGCCCCAGGTAGGCCGACAGCTGTCTATTTAAGGAAATTCATCTAATTTTGACATAAAAATGCAGCTTTTAATATCACTTATGTACGTAGTACTACAACATTTACTATGTTCTTTGAATCTAGACAAAATTAATCTCTTTCTTTGCCCGATATACATTTTTTCACAATTTCACAACTTGTTTAACAAATTCCCGACTCCTCTTTTTATTTATTTTATCTTTAGAGTTGCCTAAAAGTTAATCGGTTTATAAGCAAATTTAATTAGAAACCAAAGAAAAGTTTGACCATTTTGTAAGGGTTGGTTAAGGTATGTTAATGACATATTCATTAGATGTAACGTTAGTTTTAATCTTCTCCTGACGGTGCCGACATGGACGGTGAAATGTGAATGAAATTTGCAAAACGTAACGAATGTAATCTTTTGTTATTAGTGGAAAGTGTTTAAGTACATGTGTTTCTACGATGAGGATTCAATGCGTCTAAATAGCATAGGAAACATAAGTTACCCTTATAGGTTAGGTACCCTTATAGCTACCTACCTTACCTACCTATACCCTTATAGGTATAGGGACCCCCTATATCCCATTCTAAGATCTTAGTAAAAAATCATTGTTATAAGAAAAACATTGTGAAAAAAAAAAACACTAAAAGGTAAACATCGAGTGAGAGCCCATCCCTATTTCCATACTTACACATTCTAATTTCTGTAGGCTCTCATCTGGGCGAATTTTGGGCAGTTGGTGACGTCATGGCCGATCTTGTAACACTTCAAGCATATCTGCTGAGCGGGAGATCGTGGCAGGGGGGAATTGTATTCACTGATCCTTCTTGCTTGAGTAGGCGGACTGGGCGACTGGCCCCTTTGCGCTTGGTAAACGTCATTTTGCCAAACTTGTCGGGCAGCGGGAGAGCTCTCCTTCCTCTGGAAGGCCATCGACATCTTATATACCTTGGCCCTCAATTTTTCGTTCTTAGCCTTCCTCTGGGGACATATCGCCGCAGCGTGGTCCCACTTGTGGCAAATGACGCACTGCGCCGGCTGCTTCTTGTTCGGATTCTTCTTCGAATAGCACTCTTCCGTGGTGTGGGTGAAATTGTGGCAAACCTGGCACATCTGCTGCGGTGTCACCGTGTCCCTGGGCACCTTACGGGAGTTGGGGCAATTGAATGAGGTGTGACTCGTTTGGCCGCAGTGGGCGCACCTGGCCACATGGCTCGGTTGACCTTTATCACAACAGAACGATTGTAAAGTTACACGAAAGGGAAGTTGTTTGCCACTGTATAACTTTTGCACACCATTACCAGAAACACAGGTTTATTAAAATGTATATTGATAACGATAAATATACAGTGCGCGCCTAAAGTATGGAATAAATTCAGTGAAACATAAAATTTTTGGAAACAAACCTCGAACGGGTCGATTTTGTTTAATAAAAATCCACATTTTTGAGGGAATGTCTATTTCCAGATGTCATTTGTTTTTGAGTAATGACGTCATCAACTTATTTGTTAAATGACAACCCCCCATTTTTTTAATTTAATTTGAGAGACCCTTTCATTGTCGATTTAACGGTATAAAAATGTTGCCACCTTACATAACAAAATTTTTGAGTAAATGACAATTGAATGTTACAAAATGAAAAAATATATTTTTTTACAATAAATAAACGAAAATTTCTTTAATAAGCAAATACAATTTTAAATTAAGTGTTCGAAATGCCGTCCATCAACTTCTTGGCAATATGCAAGCCTGTGTTCAAATTCTTCTTGTACATTCTGAATGACTTCCGGGGTAATGGATCCCATTTCATCTCTAATGCGATCTCGTAGTTCGGATAAATTGTGTGGTCTTCTGCAGTAAACTTTTGATCTTAAATAACCGCATACAAAAATCAAGTGGTGTAAGATCTGGGGATCTCGCGGGCCATTCTATCGGTCTTCGTCTGCCAATCCACCTCTGAGGAAAGATGACGTCTAAATATTCACGAACTGAGCGTGCATAATGTGGGGGTGCCCCGTCCTGCTGAAACCAGAGTGTGTTATCTGGAATGTCAGGATCATTCTCGTTTGGGAAAATTACTGCAACCTCTGGAACTAGATCATTTTGCAAGAACTCCAGATATCTTTCTCCAGTGAGAGTTTCTTCAAAGAAGAAAGGCCCTATTATTCTGTTTGCGACTATTCCGGCCCACACATTTAATTTCTGCGGATGTTGAGTATGTGCTTCGATGATCCAATGAGGATTCGTCCCACTCCAATGTCTGCAATTTTGACGGTTCACTGTGCCGTTTAGACAAAACGTGGCTTCATCGGAAAAAAGTATTTGCTGATGTAAATTTGGATTTGTTTGACAAAGATTCATCATAGTTTCACAGAATTGCAGTCGCCGGTCGGGGTCGTCTTCGTTCAGTTCTTGCACAAGCTGAAATTTGTAGGGATGATAGTTTTCTTTCCTCAGGATACGTAGAACTGTCGTCTGACTAACTTCATTTTCTGGGGGCAACTAGTGTAGAGGTAATCTGAGGGTTCTGTTCCATACTTAACACAATGTCAATCTTTTTATCTTGGGTAATTTTTGGACAACCTGATTTTGGTAGATCTTTAACATCACCAGTTTCTCTAAATTTGGACCCAATCTTACTAACTGTGGGTGATAGCGTTTTCTGGATATTTTGTATTAAATAAATTGTATTCCTCCTGCTGAGTTCTGGTCTTATTTCCACATCCGAAGAAAATAAAAATTTCAATTCTTTGTGTCACAGTTAAGTGTGCCATATTAAAACTGGAATTTTTATAAATACTAACATGTTACATTAACTTTTCGAAAATTTAATGACAAATCTTCTGATTAACTGACAGTAAAAACCATGGACATGTCAAAAAAATGAATCTGATAATTTGTTTGCTTAGCGACATACTTTTTTGCTGTTTTATTAGTGTTCAGTTTTTTCATAAATTTTTCGTTTATGAAAAAATATATTTTTTGTACATATAAATTCACTGAATTTATTCCATACTTTTAGGCGCGCACTGTATGTTAATAAACATTCAAAGGGATAATAAAATTTGTCATTTAGTGCAAATTTAATCACAGGTCACCAAGAATTACTAGTGCCTAATAAATATAAATAAAATGCTTTATTTACACAACTAATACCTATTTTCATGTTCATCGACTGTCAACTGACTGTTACATACAGGTTATTACATATTTCATTCCACACTGCAATATGTATGCGCAATTCTTTGGCGCATGACGCTGTTCATGGCCCTTCGATAGAGGAGGAGCCTACCTATAGCTTGCACCTCTCGTCACTGTATAAACTGCTACTAAACTAAACTGTGTTCTTTGTTTGGGCAATTGATAGAAGAATGAATAGGGTAGTTTTACTATTGGTTGAATGGTCAAACTAACTAACCACTCACTTCCACACTACCTACAGCCTTCATTATCCCAACATACCTAACACTTTTCTTCAAAAGTATTGATAACATACATAGAAACATTAAAACTATTATTGCCTTAAGGAAATCTAAATCCTTATGGGTTCTATAACGGCCCCTGGAGACCAGGAATAAAACCTACCTAATGACAGATAATAAATCTCATCCTCTCAGGAAAAAACTTCAATGAGGATTGTGTTCAGCAATTGAGTGTTTCTTCTTCATCCTTTCCAATTATTTCTACATTTAGATTCTATAAGAGTCCATATGAAATTAGGTCTTCCATAGATCTATTATAGTTCCTTCATACTATAAGAAGACCAACTCCAACCATACTATAAGAGAGTATTAAAGGAAACAGCTATTGAAGCAGTCTTGATCAGTTGCTCACATAGAACCCCCACTTTGTGGAAATGTTCTTAAAAACTCAAAAACTGTTCTGCCCTCTCCTCTAACCAGCAAACGGTCGCTTACACATATATTGTGTAGGTGATGCTAATTTAAACCTGGAATATTCTCTGAGGACTCCTATGATCTTGCAAACAGCCAGCCATCAATTTATATGTCTGTAGTATTGCCACAGAAACCGAGTGTATTTACTGTTAATCCAGTACTCTTGCTCTTAAATATATTGTTTATATTGTTCTTGTTTCTGGTAACAGTGAGAAAAATTATAGAAGAGCCAACGCATTGTAAAATATGACTACTTTTGTAGTAGTTATATAAGACATAGCCTGTATTTTGCAAATACAGGCTATGTCTTTAACCACTTAGAATTATATTGTCTTTATGTATCCTGGGCTTAATATGGATAATTTTCACTATTGCTATTGAACTCTGGGACTGGTTCTAGACTCTAGGTGTAATGTTGGTTTAGAGACAAATTCCAACTTAATAATAAATAAATAAATAGCCAACATCTTAATGTAAATAGTAATGATTAATGATAGTTGTTTTTGTTAGTAGTAATAGTAGTTATTTAGTTAGTAGTTTTGTACTTTTTTTCAGGGTTTAAAAAATGTGTCCAAACCTTGATGGGAATAGTATGACCCAAAATATTTAGAAAATCTTAATGAACATGGGTACACAAATGGATGGTTTCAGACATACAAAGGATGAAGTATTAATTTTTCTGACTGTACTGCCTATCTTTTGATTCTTGCGCAAAAGTGTTTTCTTTTGTTCATACCAAATTTCAGGTCATCATAATTGGCAGAGGTTATGTCTGCAGATGGCACAGTTTGTATTGATATTCACAATAGTTAGAGCACAATTTTTTGAATGTTCACTATGCGTGTTTCCTCCAACATTACGAGGGTGTACCCAAAAATAACCGGAACAGCATTGCCGTGGGCGGAGCTTGTGTAGTACGCATTTCTGCCGCTAGGCGTGTATACCGCAACTCATTGCCAGTTCAGTGCCGCCTCTGTTGTCGACCTGGCATGTTCTGTTCATCTGCAGTGATTGTTTTTGTTAGCGCTGTTTTGTTCTTGTGCACATTGTGAACAACGTGCAGCTGTGCAATTTTGTTTTCTACTCGGTAAAAATGCTGCTGAAACTGTTTTAAGAGGTCAAAAAAAACAGGGAAGAGCTGTCAGCCATTTCTAAAGATGTTTACAAAAACAGTGTTTTTCACAGTTTCGAACAGTGGAAGCACCAGTGGGACAAATGTATTAGTTGTAATGGAGAGTATTTTGAAGGGGATAAGGTTGTTTTGTAAAAAATTTGAAAATATATAGCTTTTAAAAAAATAATTTCGGTTATTTTTGGGTACCCCCTTGTAAGTTAGCCCTCATGCATTTAATGTATGGTTGTGCTAATGGGAATGCCAAAAAACTGCGTCTTCATGCTCCATTCTAACTTCAACTTTGTCCGTTTGTGTAAGACTGATATCGTGTTTTACCACTGAGACTGTGATACCAGTTCATTTGGGAAACAGTCCCATCATTCCAGAAGACCACTACCACTAGTGTACTGATAATAGCAAGGGAGGTAAAATTAGTACCTTTTGTTTGGAGAGTCCTTCATATCTTAGTATCACATGTTCAGAGAAGGGCCCAAACTATTAAAGTGTTTGTTATTTTGCTTTTGTTTCCTTTTAAGAGAATCTAATGTATTCTTTTAATATGAGGCGATCCAACTATTCTCTGACTTGTCACCTTTGATGTTTGTTCATTGAATACTAATAATGGTGTAATATAAAATAGGCTTGACCCGAAGGCGGACCTTGTTCATATGACTTTCTGATTTTGGCCTTATAACCAAGTCAAGATTTGTAACACTTCTTTTTAAAACCTAGTGTGCTGTTAATTTATTAGTTGAACTTTGGTAAAGTGGTAGTTCAGTGTCCTATAACTGTAGACGTATACCGCATATAAAGGTAAAATGGAAGTCTACAATATCCAGTAAAAAAATCGGATATTTCACCATATTTAGACATACGAATAGCCAATTAACTAAAACTTACACTTCCTACATGGCTTGTGTAATCAAGTTGTAATCAATACAACATAAGGGGATCTAAAACCCATATATCGGCAAAATTTTTCGCCCTCTCGTTGATGGCAAACTTACTGTGCCAAATTCAATTTAACGTCTACAGTGCATCAAAAGTAGCTTTGCCCCTGGCCGTAAAGCTGCGCAGTAGACAAAATCTGAAATCGTGTACGGAGCTAATTTCTTTTGTAGTTGCATTCGTGAAGTACAGTTCGGTGAATAATTATTGGTTTGGGGGTATCTCTGCGCTTGCATATATTGCAATATGCTATTTGCGTGTTTTGAACATTGCAAAGGCATACTTAATATATTCAGTAATGAATTCATATCTTCAGTAATTAAGTCTGTGCACTTTTAATATTAATCTTAATATACAGGTTGTCCAAAAAGTACCGGGATGGTTGGTTATCTTAAAACCAATGCGAGAAAACGAAAAAAATGACCTCAACAAAAGTTGTTTGAAAAAAAAAAAAACGAGTTTTATGGTCACCTTGACTTTGACCTTGGCCGTGACCTGTATGTTTTTTTCAAGGTCAACTTGAAAAAGTCAAATAGAACCCCATATTTTTGACCCCAGATTCTTACGGATGACTAAATGCGGGTAGAAGCAAATATACTAATTTTTATAATCTGTCTACGAATTCCCGTAATACTTTTCTGAATACTGAAGAGCACTGTCCAACATTAACTTGTCCAACCAACTTAACCCGTCCCGGTACTTTTTGGACACCCTGTACAACAGATTATTTAAATGAGAAAACCTTTTATCATACCACAGAAATCGACAGTTTCCCTCTAGGAATCATTACGATTGTGTCAGAGGGAGAGTAGGATCCTACACATAGAAAAGATGTAGGATGCACAATCAAACCCTGTGACACGTGTCAATTGCTACAGACGGGATTCAAACCGCGCGGATAATAGCTCTCCTAAAGTAAACGTCATCTCCTACCTTACCCACTGAGCCATCACCGCGGCCTTTTATATGAGCAGGTAATCTAGAATTGCAGATTATATTAATAACATTCTCCGAGTTTATTAGGCTACTGAAGTGAATAAACCTTTAAAAACAACCAGTTAATTTATAAGCTAGCCGTAATTATATTTCGCTTGCTTGAAATGCTGGTGTTGTTGATTGTACAAGTGCATATCGGTGGTAAGTATGACACAGTACCGTGTGACATTCGTCGTGCGTCATACGCGGGCAAAGCTATTCTGGGTGGACTGTAGATAATAAAGAGTACTCCTTACCTTTATCGTGAGCTTGAAAATGAGCCTGGGGCTGCACTTTCCCGGGCTGGTTAATCCACATCGGACAATCCTTCCTCTCGTGGCCGACCTGCCTGCACTTGAAACATTCTTTTGGTTTCCTCGCCACGGCCGCCTGGTCGGGATAACCCGGTTGATGCGACGTACTCGCGACCGCGGTACTTTTAGGGCCCAACTGACCGACCGGCGCCATTGCGGGAGATCCGACATGCCTCAACGACGCCGTATTCTCGAATTTACACTGGATCGCCAAGTGTCCGGGGCGACCGCAATTGTAGCACTTCTCCTTCTTCAGCGCCTTCTTGCTTCTAATTTTGGTCGGGGGAAACGTGTGCGGCAAGAAGGTTTTCTCCGTCAACGCCTTTGTGGGCGTTGCGGCCAACTTGCCCTCTTCCTTGCTGACGACCGCCTGCTTCTCGTCGCACTTCTTAAAATAGGCCAGGAGATCCTCGGGAGTCTTGTGGTCGCCTATCCTCCCGATGCAGCCGATGAGCGAGTCGAAATTGGTCAACCCACCCAGTAAGCAGGATACGGCTTTCTCTCCAGTGACGTCCACTTGGTTCAGCAGCTCCACTTTGGCAGCATAGTATTCGGTGAAGGTTTCTTGCGGTCTCTTCTTTCTGCTCAACGCCAGCCTCATGGACGCCCAGTAATCGTCGTGGGACGGAAAGGCCTTCAAGACCTTCGCCCTCCACTCGTCCCAGGTCATTATGTCCGCCATGCTGCCGAACCAGTTGTAGACGTCCTGCATATTGTGCATCCTCATCAGGACCTTCTGTATGGTGGTGCTGTCGGACCAGTTCATCTTTTTTCTTCTGGGTGTCGACCTCGCGTAACCACTCCTCCAGAGTTATCCCCGCCGTAGGGTTCAGGATCATGTTGTAGCAGAACTTGAAGTGCGGCAGGTCGCCCGGAACTACTGTGCCATCGCTTAACACAAAGGCGGTCCGTTTTACCTTTTTGGACGGCGGAACTTCAGCGGGGCCCTCTATGGGACGTTTCGGAGCCCTGTAATTTTTATCGTTTAATACAACAAAACGTGACGTACCTTGCCATTGCCTTGTCACAAGTGTGAAAAGGAAGCGGACAAAATTCGTACTGTAGCTTCATACAAATACGATTCAAATTGTGCTGTTATATGCCCTTCTAGGGTAACATAAAACACCACAATACGCACATGGCAAATAAATATTCACTTCTCACTTTCCACATTGGGAAAGCACACCGAAGAAACATTGATCATTTAATTTTGTTATATGTACATATATGAGCATTCATGGAAGTATGTTTGTAAATAATTTTTTTATTTACATAAACGTGCTATGGTAGATAACACATTATATAATAATGGATAATGATGTTCATTAATAATAGTCAAAATTGATAAAACCTAAATTGTATAATAACTAAGGTCCGGAAAGTGTGCCCCAATGCAGGGTTGAACAGGTGCAAATTCCAAATAGTCACATGGTCAGAGGATGAACATTATTTTCACGAATTTCGCACAGTGGTTTATATCGCTAACAGTTGTTTGTTGTCAGTAACAGTCTCAGAAGGAGATTTTTTGAAAACCATAATCCAGATGACGGTAAAATTTGGCACACCTATAGAATGGGGGTCTATTTTTACATTAAATTTTGTTTTTTTGTTTCCCCAGTCAAGGTCAATATTCTCCTGTGTCCAAGCGAGTCTTTTATGACAAGCCTTGCAGTCAACAACGGTTTCTTCATGGAGCTCTTCCATTATATATGAAAGTATACCTTTAGTATACTCACATAGGACAAGAGTATAGATATACTCTTTTTCTTCGATTTATTTTCTCTGTCAGACAATAGGCGGGAAACCCAGAAAGCAATAATCAGTTTATTCTCTGTTTGTTGATTGTCTCCTGACCCTTTTGAACACATAGTGACAGCTTCAAAATTTTGTGCGTGTGTGGCACTCATATTATGAAATCATTCTCTCACAAAAATTTATGAAAAACTTAAACTATTCCACACTGCCCTGATTGGGTGTCTACAGTTTAAGTACGTAGGTAATTTTTACCTCCTTTCTAATCTATGGATTGTGTTTTAATCAGTACCGCTGATAGTGTTTTGGCAATGAAGGCCGTTGAAAAAGTTAGTTTACGCACTATATTATCTTGTCACGAAATTGTCATGGTGATTGCCAACTGTTGAATATCTACTGAGCTACGGTGTGACGTTTTTTATATTCCCAGGTGCGCACGATGCAACAGGTGCGCACGATGCAACAGGTGCACACAATGTCTTGTTGCTATGGAGTATGAGCTGCCCATACCCCATAGTATTGTATAGGTTTTGAAAAAAAGGAGTTAAAAATGGTCAAACAGCGCCATAGTGGACGAACTCGTCTACCTGCTCATTCAAGAATTTTCAATTTCATGATTTCCCGGTCTTATGTATACTTATACTGACATAAGTACTTATGCCGGTCACGCTTAGCACTGTTATTGACTACGCTTATGCTCCTATGTAACAGTCTTCGTCAGAAATTAAATTAAGTTTGTGTTGTTAAAAGTTATTGTGAAATTGTGAAATGCCCTTTCACAAAAATATCATGAGCTGCTAAAACCAGTTAATAAGCAAATTAAGTCTAAAAACTCACAATTTATACGAATTTTAAGGAAATTATATAGACTTTATTTAAAAAATCCTGTTTTTATTACAAACAATGTGGCAACATTGGGTAAATTTCTGCCTTTACCTAAATCTTTTCCTAAAAAAAAAAAAAAAAAAAAAAAAAAAAAAAAAAAAAAAAACGGGAATACAAACGTGACAGACTCCCTTGAAGAATAAAGTCCTCAAGCCAAGGAGGTTATATTGTGTTCCCAATCAAGTATCGCGGAGTGTATTTTTTTTCGGAATATACCATTTTTCAAAAATTGTACCAATTAAGTCTAGCCATCTCATCAAAAATAAACAATTTTGGGGGTGGGTTATGCAGTGATCAATGAAAAATTTTAACTTCTAAACAGGTAAAAAAGTCTGATTTAAAACCGTTGTACTGCAAATAAATATAGGTATAGAGCTATCCAAAAAACCCTCATCAAAGAGTGACCCCAAAATTAGCCTGTTTTTCAAACACTTATAAGTCAACTTATAAATGCTCAAAATTTTCGTCTCATCATAACCTAGTGCGAAAAAGAAGATTTATTGCTCCAGACACTGTGCATCCCCTTAAATGAAGGGTTAACTAACCCTCCATTTTTCCATTACTGAAGACTGAAAGGCGATGGGCCAAACCTTTTAGTTAGGCGGTTAGAGGGTTAGTTAACCCTTCATTTGAAGATGCACAAGGGGATGCACAGGGTCTGGAGCAATAAATCTTTTTCGCACTAGCTTATGATGATACGAAAATTTTGGGCATTTATAAGTTGAATTTCATCAATTCCAGGTATTTAAAAAAACAGGCTAAAAAAGCTCGTTTTTTGGGGTCACTCTTTGTCTATGAGCGAGAGATGGAAATAGTGGTAATGTCGAAACTTTTCGGTTATTTCAAACTATTAACAAGTGGCTGTCACAATTCTATGAAAAATAATACCTCTTAAGATCTACAGATCAGCGAAATTTAAAGTCGCATCATGCATAGATATGTATTATGACCTTGCACAATAGTTGAGAAAGTCAGTAGTGACATAAGAATATTTTATTTAGGAATAATGTTATGTAGGATATTGCAAACATTATTTTATAGAACTCGACTCATAAAATATATCGTAGAATGTATTTTAAAAGAAATTTACACTTTCTGATTGAAATAATCTCTGTCTCCCATAAAATTCCACGATTTTTGACGAATCTGTACCGAGTTGTTCTCTTCCAGGATCCACAGGTTTTCCAGAATTAGGGAAACCAGGAATCCAGGAACCCCACATAATATCAACACCAGACACTTTTATATAGAATTACCTAACTACATTTGTATAATTACTTACGCATCATATTCAGACTCCCAGTGGGCATCATCACCATTTCTGCCGTTTCGGTTGGGTGCGTTGGCTCAACTGCAATGTTATCGAAAATATCTGCCTCTTCCTCGTCCCGCACCTCAAATTCAGACAAAAAATCGGTTTCTTCAATGCTATCTTCCGGATCACCCTTTAAAATGTTCAAAATCTTATTTATGTCCAAGTTCTTGGTTTCGGGATCGGACTTGCAATACTGGAGAATCTTGTCCTCTATCGTCAGGCAGGCAGCCCTGAACGCGTACATGTTTCTTAATTTACCCTGACACTCGGCGCATACTATGGGATCATCTGTAAGTTCTGCGTCCTAAGGAGAAATACATAATAGGGGAAATACCAATATGTGTTTCGTTTCTGTTTCGTTGTTACTACGTTCTGTGATCATTGTTGTTAGTAAATACAGTAAATAATATTATCAAAGCCTACTTGCTTCTGTTAAATCTATTTTTTCACGAGCTTTGAAAAAAACACGATTTGTTTCTCAAAAACTGAGAGATAGCTATGGACAACCTTATTCGGTTAAAAGGTTATTTCACGTTTAACAGTATAAGTTAATGTGGGTAATTCCAATTGATTAAAAAAAGTAATGGCCGTTGGACGATTGTCAGGTTTGACAATTGGTATTTGCAACACATAATAACGTGCAACATTTTACTACAATGAAAATGAAAGAGTAATTCATGACGAATCAAACTGTCCAAACCGCACGACTCTAACTTTTTTGGTTTACACTCTATTTAGAAATATTTAGAAAGCTGTTATCCTGATTTTTCAATTGAATTTCTCCAAAATGGTGGGTTTTAGGTACCACATATGTAAAAAATTGGCTAAAATTTAGCGGAATATCCAAAATTGTACAAATGTACAGGGTGTTCCGTTTAAAATAACGAAGTTGTGTAGTGGGTACAGGAAATGGAGCATCCTGTATGACTAGAAATATTTTACAAATACGCAATTTTTGGATAACTTTTATTTGAAACACTTTTTTTCCTTAAAGTTACAATAACAGAGTTATGGAGGATACCGCCTTAGATGGAACACCCTGTATAAATATTTGGTAAAACTTTCAGTAGTTTTAAAAAATATCAATGATCAGGTTGAGCAAGAAGTGGGTATAACTCCTCATAATATTCTTCTCATACAGGACATTTTCAAGACATCTAGTACCCTCCCAACCTATCACGTTTTTCACTGTGGAAAAGCCATACTTAACGCATAGAATTTACACAATTTGTGTTGTATTATCAACAGGTTGTGGAAAATAAACATCTGCCGCAAATTATTGGTATTTGTTTCCATAGCCTCAGATAGATGTTGTACACCCCTGAATTCCCCGACTTCCCCTGAATTCCTTCTGAACGTCCGAGACAGTGTACCACCTGACTTCCCACATGGTTTCCCCCACGGTTTTCGATTTCTCATAGTACGTTTAAATCTATAAAATACTATTATTTTTCATCCTAACGAAAAACATATCATAACTATTTTTATTCTAAATTACAAAATCTCTCATAAAAAATACAATATACAGGATGTTCCATTTAAAAAATTGTTACTTCATCCAGAAATAAAAGGCGACGCGTTCAATTGTTTTCTGAAATATTTCATCTTAATCAGCATAAAAAAAATCTGGTTTGTTAAGGAGGTTGGCCACCGAGATGCGGGGCAAAGGGGAATCTCCTATCTCTTCCATGTATAAGCAATCAAGGTTGCAACTTGCAAGAATGAAATGTTGATATCATATTTTTTTAATTTAAGATGGAACTCTCTGTGCAGTATGTTTATAATGCACGATAAATTAGTAATTTATTATTATATACAAAGTTTGGACAATGAAATAATTTATTGACCGTGTTTTTAAAAGTCGATTTATAGTCGGAAAGTACGGCAATGCTGAACGGTTTGAAAGGTTTGCTTTCGGCAGCTGGCTAGGCCACGAAGACTAGAACAAGGACACCGAGCTCGCGTAAAATAGGTACCGGAAGAACGGCACAAATGACGTCCGAAATTCGCTAGGATATTAGCGGGAGTTTCGTAAACAGAGCGTCTAACCCTGAATGTACCCGAATTTTGTACTTGTGCGCTTTGCGCAGGTAATAGTCTGCCTCCATATTAAGTTTATCTTTCGACATATTTTGTGCTGTCCAAAACACGCGAGCTTCGGTTTCCTTGTTCTAGTCTTCTTGGGCTAGGCTACTTGGTGAAAATTGTTGACAGAAAGTAATTCTAACCTCAAAAGGTTTGTCGGTAGTGGTTCAGGCCAAGCGGAAATTTTGATAAATCAAATGAGAAATCTGTTAGATTATGTAGGAAAGGTCGTTTTATTTCGGCAAAACGATTACGGAGAATGCAATGTGGCGTTAAGGCAGGGAAGAAACGCAAAAAGGAACAATTAGGAGACGCGGCGTTGCCGCCTCGACAGAACACCAACCCGATTGTCTGAAACACTCAACATTAAATTGATAATTGTGTGCAACACAGCTGGTCAATCATGTCCATGTAAATATATGTTCTTCCTAGACGTTATTGCTATGTGTGTACAAAGTTTCAGATTTTTCTAATTATTCAAAACGTAGTTTTTATCAAATTCAATAACTACGTCCATAAGAGCCCATGTTACATTACTTTTTTTTGATAATTTTTTTTCGCAAACTAGACGGTGAAAAAAATTCCAAACAATTCTGAAGATAATTTTAGATATACGGTATATCAACAATTTCATCAATTTTTAATTATTTTTGCAATTCCAGACCAACCTCCTTAATTGTATTTATAAATAACGGAATTACCAATGGTGTGCACTTGATTTGGATCAGGCTGTATAGTTGTGCCAATATTAGGTCATATTTATTTAGGACTAATTTTTTTATGTCAAATAATTTCTACTTCTACATTTTGAGGAGACATAAAACACATTTTATTAAAACCTTTGTTGTGTAAAAAAACATTTCAAAAATTTTTGGAACACACAATTTAATAAAAAACTCTGATATGCATTAAAAATGAGTGCAGTATCCATCACAAAGCTGACAAAGACAAAATGCAAAGTACTTACCACCTCCCAAAGACATGTTTGAAGAACTGCACAGAGCGGATTCTCAGGTGTTACGTCATTTAATCTCAAGTTACCGGTTTCGGATGAATTTAAGCAAATCCTACAAATATTTTGACCAGTCGAGTTTTCATCATTAAAGAGTTGTTCGAGGGTCACACTATCAGTCAGGTTTAGTCTACTTTTTCGAGATCTTATTAAATCTTCATTTTCAGACATTAAATTTTTTAAACTGTAGGAATCTTCTAACAACCCTCGACAGTGAGAGCATATCATAAAATTTGTAGAATCATCTATGTTCTGTAAAATAGAACAATATTATGTATCTAGTATAGACCAGGCGGTGTAGATTATTTTTTAAAATAATTAGTTGCGGCACTTTCTCAACGGTTTCATAAGGAAAAACATCTTCTGAATCGAATGCATATGTTTTGGACAGCGAAATATTGTAGGAACATAGCGAAAACGTTGCAAAAAACGGTTTTTGTCTATTTTTAGGCACAAAAATAAATATTGAGTAAAAAAACAAAAAATATCACGTTATAGCGCTTGAAAATATTCCCGTACTGTTAGCAATATTGTTACATAACAACTTTTAGTAATGTTTAGTAACATCAAAAATATTGGAAATTGACATTTTGCGACATCAAAACTTGCCAGAAATCGTAGAAAAAAATGTTTTCTATTGGTTAGTTTATAATTTGGCCCATTGAATGATGGTATGAATATAAAGATTCAGCCTAGATCCTGGTTTTATTATATTGAAAATAAAACTAATAAAAATACTTACCAATTCAGGAATTAACGACTTTATTTTCCCTCTAAGATAGTTGTCAAAAGGTTCAAAAGCGACACCATCCACTTTAAGGCAAAGTCGGCAAATATTACCAACTTTTTGAACTCATGGCTGGTTTATTAACCTTCTGAAAAACAAAAATTTGACATAAGATATAGTTTTAAAAAATCGTTTTGTACTAATAACTAGATATCAGATGTACTAAGCGAGCTCCAATCATTCATAATTAAAGCCGGATAAACAGCGCGGCGGCCCACAAAGTTTTCACACATCTCAACGTAAATAACAGGGTAAGTTTAACACATCTCTTGATAAATTGCAACAGTTTATTGTTTTCATGAAAGCGTACGATTATGTCCCGCCGCTCGGATCTGCCTGCTTTATTCATAATTCAGTAACAAGATCACACCGAAACATTGGGGCGTCAATTATTATGTATTACATATTATGTATAAAGAAGGCTCTAGTACATTATTGTATTATGGTCACTGTGTGTCTTCGTAATGTACCTACTATGAGTTGCCAAAAAAGCAAAGTAAAAAACACCAAGGTGTGTGGGTGGTGAGCCATAACAGGGACGGAATAATGCCGATGTTCGTTTCTATAGCAACTATTTATACATATATGCCTACTTTAAATTCTGACTTCTAGGTTTTCCAGTTTTCCTGCTTGCTGGGTACCCTGTATAATTTATCGTTACAAGAACAGTTTATGGTACAAGATCCTGTTAAACAAAAAAATAAACAACCACAACACAAGTGAAGTCAGTAGTGTCTTAAAAAAAAATGTTCTAATGAAAAATCCTGGATACAGTCCTTCGTTTCTAGAAGGTATAAATCAAGTTATCTCCTACTTTATTTACTAAAATATAGTTCGTATATGTAATTAACTTCTTATACTCTCCTTTGGTGATAGTAGATTTTGAAAGGGCTTTTTCAAGGTTTAACTGCAGAAAACTTAGAGAAGTACCTAGTGATACAACAGTGTCATTATCGGTACATGTCTCCATGCAAGTTAGAAACTGAGACATGTGTTGGTAAGTTCTTTGATTTATCCATTTCATTTCCAATTTTGTATGTTTATTTGAGTATTAATTATCAGTTGCTTTCGTTCAAAAAATGAAATCATTCATGTTCATGTATGTTTAGCAAGAACAAAAGTACCTATTGTATATATTGACTCTGTTGAGGCTCGCCACTGACATAAACATTGAATCTGAGACAAATTTTGTTCATTCCCCAAAGGACTTTGCAATATTGGTGTGCCTGTATTCAAATGCAAATGAAACAACGGATCACTAAAATAGCATCTAGTATCCAGATACCAATTTTGTACAGTAATCGACAGGCTATAGAAAGATACACTTCTGTAAGCGCAAATGCTTTAAACCATTCTAAGCCTGCCCCTCATATTTGTTTCGAAATGGCAACCTGAGACCTAATCAAATCTATCTCTACAAATTACGTACAATTTACTTCGAATACGCCGATGAACCCTAACAGCCCTTTGGGAAACTCTTTCGGTGAAGGGGCAAATGCAGATCCGAAGATCAAATGGCCAAGTATCTGTGCCACTATATGTGGCGAAACTGAGTCAAGAGGAGCGATGGTGACCTTTTTCGGGCTCTTCTCTTCGCTTGTGCAAAATTTAATCCATGGGAGGATGAGACTCTGCCATCAACATGGACTGCCCCTTCCGCGAAAGAGTAGCCGCCCTTTGGATCAGCAATGTTCAAAATTATTTAAATTAAATAACTAAAAACACCGGTTAGTTGTTTCATTGGTTGACAAAATTCTAAGGCTAGAATTCATAGTCACTCAAATATAATTAACACCCGAGCGCCTGCTTTGATCGATACGGAACTTACATTGTACCCCTCGAGTATTTATCTGTAAGTGCTGGATATGAATTGGGCTCCACAAAATATCTAAAAAGATTCGGCTTTAACTGGCTGTTATTACAGGATACCATTAGAAAGTCGTAACACTAAATTTCATAATTTAGATCAAGTACGTACCTGCTTTTCTGATCTAATATCCAATTTTACTTGCTGCTTCTTATAATAACAATTATTTCATAAATTTAATCAGTTAGGAACCACCATTAGAAACTATACATAAACCAAAAACCAAACCACGCCACAAACCACCAAACCAAACGCAAACCATCAAGAAATGTCACAGAGAGCAGAGAGTACATAATTTATTTTCAGAACGCAGAACGCGGATCTAATCAAAGAAAAATTTTCTATGGAACTCATAGAACACAAAACCAGTGTGACCTTCACACAAGCTGTCCCAGATTTTTTGTGATAAGGTGTTTATCACAAAATTGTGTTGGAATTTTTAGAAAAATACATTTTTAGGAAAAAAGTTCGTATGACTATTAGATCCTAAAACGCTTAGTTTTCGAAATATAAGGTGATAAAGTTTAAGTTTTCTTTAGCCTACTTAAAAACGAGATATATACAGGGTGTCCCCAAAAAATGGATAATCCTGGGGGTTTTATAGGAAATTTAACGTTGAACAAAAAAGTTCCTATAATGGTGGCACTTCGGTGGCGTAGCGTATTTGTGTTTGAGAATCGCTGTATTTGTCCAAATATTTGTGTATTCGCAAGTATTCCAAACATGCCATCCCCACATTTATCAAAATACTCAAATATGCCAAATATTTAGAACCAGTGAATACAGTGACGGACGTGTTGACAGCGACAGCAGCTTATTACCTGAATGCTTCTTATTACCAATACATGTTAAATCTACATAAGTACAAAGTTACTAAAAGACCATGACGAACACGGCGCTGGTGGAACCAAGTGTGGACGGTTACCGCAAATATTCGCCTTATTTGACTTCTTTGATGCGTGATTGAAAACCGACAAGTGGACGGAAATGCGTATTTGCTGTTAGCGCTATTCGCGTTATTTGTACAAATAAAGCAAATATACCGAATAGCTTCTCTACACATCGCCGTTTTTGGGCAAATACAACAAATATACGAATACGCTACGCCAAGTGAAGTGCCGCCACAGGAAAAACGTGTTTTACTTTCATTCAAGAATTACTATGAAATTGTATCAAAAACTGTCTCGAAGCCAACCTTTTAGTATATCAAATTTGGAGTAGAATGCCGCCAACCGCTTATTTCTTTAATTCATTGCCGATATGATTTTTGAAAAAATAGTTTTCATTAACTTTTTTTAGAAACCTAACAACTGTAATCTCACTTTTATCACAGCCTTATGTGAAATGAGAAACTGATCATGGTATTTTTAATTTCAGTAGGAACTGATATCCTCAAAATGAGATGGCATAAAGAAACACCCATTTTTTGAACTGAAATGAAATAAACTTATATAAACTGATATTTCAGGTAAAAGAAACACTGCAATTGAATGTATGTTGAACGCGGCTTATCATCTGCCATCTGTCATCGTCCATTAACGTAACCTCTCAAAACAAATCTTTTGGGGGCAGGCGGTAGGGTCGAATTGTTTTCTAATGGAATTTCAGACTTCATATTGATATCAGTGTAATGGGTAGACAGAAGAATATACCACAGAAATGTAGAAACTCTGGAGAAAATTGGAGTTTAACCGACAATGGCTTCATCCCAGTGTTTAAAAAGCGTAAAGTTCGAAAAACAACTAAAACAAGTTGTGTCCACATTATTCTTCCAAAGGATAATAAACAGTTCTATGTAGGCAATCTACTTATTGGCACCAGTAACAACGTTCTGACTGATGATTGTACAAAATGTAAGATTGTCTTCAATCCTGAGAGAGACGATGAAGTTGATTCCATTGTCATCATATATGATGATTCTTTGATGGTTCTTGTGAGGCTTAGTATCGATATAGATTTTTTTAAAAGGTAAAATGTTTTATATCTTGATGATTTAATCCATTTTGCAATTTGTTATTTGCTATATTTGCAGTTTTATACTTTTCGAGGTCTTTTATATTTCACATGACAGATTACTTTTTGTTATTTACATATAGTTTTGTGAGAATGGTTTAAAAAATTGTGATATAAGTTACTATAAGTTTGCAATATAACTACTAAATAACTTGTTATGTTGTGTTATACAACTGTACTTGGAATGAAGTGGAGGCTAAATTTAAGCGTTTAGTTATAAAGGCGGCTATTAAAAAAAGGTAAAAGTTCAGTTTAGTGACTTTTGTGAAAATGGCTTTAAAAAAAATGTTTCTTTTTGCTAAAATCGTTGCTTTTGTTATAAAAAGCAATTTCAAGTCGGGGGAGCAAGGTTTTTGCTGGTGAAAATGCAAAAAAAATGCGAAAATAGTGTGCGATTATTGCATATTTAAACTCCCGATGTTGACCGAAAAACTGTCTGATTTTCACAAAAATCAATAATAAACTAACCTTTTACTTCCGACACAATCCTTTTATGCACTCCGATTCGATCCGATTTAATTTTGACCATTTTCACAAAAGTCACTAAACTGAACTTTTACCTAAAAAAATACTTGGAGGTGGCTACTCAAGGGTTGTAAGATAAAACACCGATTTTGAACTTAATCAGAGATAGTTTTTTTTTGCGATTTACCTACAGGTTCTCTTTGTTCACATCCATACATTTTTTTAATAACAGAGATATCGCCTGTTAACGTTATTCTGGGACACCCAGTATTTAGGTGAATGACAAAACAAGATTTAATGACCCATGTTATTTAATGAATAAGTCAGTCTCCTTCAATTATAACTTTGATGCTTTTTTCGGTCTTGTTACAGTTTTAAACAGAATTTTTGCAAATTGATATTTTTGCCATGAAATCAAAGGGATTGTAATTTACTCGCGTTTCTATATTGTTTAAATATACAGTATGTGTAAGGCCGACATCGGCCTGTTGTGAAAAAGGACAAATTCAACACTTCTCGTTCTAACGAATAATATAGTGCGGTGAGAGAGCCAGTCTTATTCCCTCACTACCTTCGATGCCTATGCGGTTGCTTGTTATCTGTTTGTCCTTTTTCATAACTGGCCGATGTCGGCTTTACACACGGTATACATGAATTTGTAGAGGATACTTATATCGATTTTTTTTTTTAGAATTGTGCAAGACGAAAGTGTTTGCTTTAAATTTTGAAACACAGAATGGAGAGGTTTACATGGACATTTATTTCCAAGAATTACCACTACCTAAATTTTACACGCGATTAGGTAACAATATCAAAAATGTGTTCAAGTTACTATTCAATATTGAAACTGACACTGCCAAAGGTATGTAACAGTAGTTCATTATATTTTTATTACGAACAGGAATTTTGCAATAAGTATTTGTCACCAGAATACGTTAGCGAATTATTTCTATTTTAGTAAGAGCTCCATCCAAATGTGATAAAAATCTTCACGGGAATTTCGAAATTTTCAATTTATATAAGAAATTAACAGCAGTTAGAGGAAGCACATCAAATTTAGCTGAAGGTGAAAATATACAGCATCCATGTTTAAGGCCATTATTAAGACCTTACCAAGATGAAGCCGTTAGATGGATGTTACTTAGAGAAAGATCTTTCGACGATAATGTAAATGGTAAGTTAGTTGGTGAAAGATTTTTTGTTCAGTTCATCAGTTGAAAATACCAAACATACCTTTTAGTCCAGTAATGACTAGAGCTGCTAAGTTACGGGCTACAAACAGGACCGAAGTCTAGGTTTTTATTACTACCAATCCCTATGACACAAATTGATTACAACGATCTGAAAAAGTGTCTGATTGCTCCGCAGACCGGTTGCTGATAATGAAACATTATTACAATATACTTTTCTAAAGTGTCTGTAGTAAAACTGAGATGTCTATCACTCAACAGCATTTTACACATGGAAGATGATCTTTGAAGGTCAACTGTTATCAAAGGACAATATGCAAAGTTGCCAATGAAGGTTCTATATTTTGGTAGAGTAAAATGCTATAGCCAGGACTTTTCTAAAACATATCTTGCATTTTTTTCTTTAATAATATGCTGACGGTTTGCATATTGTGGTAGTTTATATAGTCTTTGACATTGTTTAAAATGCAAAACTGTTCTTGTAAGGATAGGTCACATTTTTCCAGTTGAATTAATGCAGTGAACCAAATTAAGCAAATTTATCTCAATACCTACCATAAAAATCTGCCTTTTAACAAGTTTCAAATTTTCGAAGATGAATTTCCATGAAAGTTACTACTGAAAAGAAAATTTCATTTTTGGAGTAGGTAATTCAGTTGCCCACCTTTAAATTTTTTATACTTATGAAGTAGCATGTTAAAAGTTCACCGAAATCGATATGCTAAATAATCATTAATTAATTTATTAATTCATTAATAAGTAGTATTTAATAATTGTATGTAAGAATTTAGTGAATACTAAAATAAACCAATAAACCTTAAAACACAGTGTACAACCCACAGTGTATAATTTATTTAAGAAGACTGCAAAATGCGAAACAATTCTGTGAGCGTGATGGCGAAGCAGGTTGGGGATCGGATAAGCTCAAGCAGCCGACGCCGATCTGTTTGTAGCCCACAAGTTAGAACTAATGACAACAAATAACTTACTGACAATTTTGTTTCATTAATTATAATTATAGCATTCTTTTGCTTGTGATCTGAGCTCTTTATATTAATATCAAATTTACAGATTCCTTACACCCTCTGTATACCACTGTGGTATTAAAATCCGGTCTTACCATCTACTACGATATGTATACAGGCTATGTAGATCTAAACAAGCCTGTAATTGCCCCGTGCAGCAAGGGGGGCATACTTGCAGACGAAATGGGCTTGGGCAAAACTGTCGAGGTTATCGCGTGCATATTACTCAATCCGAAACCGTCGCCGATCAGCAGTGAAACTTCGTCAGTCAAAGATCTGGAAAAATCGCCCATCGTAGATAGACAAAAGAAGAAACGCAAAGTCGAGGAGGTGGTAAAGATTGTCGACGTTCCGCGGAAAAGGAGCAGGATACCCGACAGGTTCGTGAAATCCTCCAGTAAAATGACCACCACCAGGGTCGCTCTGGAGATGTGGTACAACACCATCCTCAGCGGCATCAGCACCACCAACAATTACTCCATCAGAGACGAAGATGAACCGCTGGTGCAGTGCATCTGCGGGAATACCAACGAGGAAGACATCGTCGAGTGTGACTCTTGCGGGAAGTACCAGCACCGATCATGTCTGGGCTACAACCGGACTCACGGCAGGTATCTATGCCCGCAGTGCTGGATGGACGAACCCCTACTCGAGTGCGGAGGCACGTTGATCGTTACTCCCATAACGCTAAGGACACAGTGGGTTAACGAGATATGCAGGCACGTAAAGGGGGCCTGCGTGTGTTGCAGTACGAAGGATACACCGCCACACCCGTTTATCCGACGCAACTTAAAGACTACGATTTGGTTATAACGACATATAGTGTCTTGAAGGCAGAGCTGAGGATGACCGAGAATGGGCAGGTGAGTTAAAATTACTAATTAATAGAGCCCGTAGGTTAATAACAGATTCTAGGACCGGTCTTAAGGGAAATTAAATACTGTTATATGTGCCACATTAATAAAGTACGAGGGGGTACCCAAAAATAACCGGAATTATATTTTAAAAGCTATATATTTTCAAATTTTTTACAAAAAAACCTTATCCCCTTCAAAATACTCTCTAATACATTTGTTCTACCGGTGCTTCCACTGTTCGAAACATTTTTTGTAGTCATCTTTAGAAATGGCTGACAGCTCCTCCCTGGTTCTTTTCTTGACCTCTTCAATTTTCTTCACCTCTTAAAACAGTTTCAGCAGCATTTTTACCGAGTAGAAAACAAAATTTCACAGCTGCACGTTGTTCACTTAAACTTGCCATCATAAAAAACGAAACAAGAACAAAACATCGCTAGCAAAAACAATCACTGCAGATGAACAGAACAAGCCAGGTCGACAACACAGGCGGCACTGAACTGGCAATGATTTGCGCTATACACGCCTAGTGGCAGAAATGCATGCTACACAAGCTCCCACGACAATGCTGTTCTGGTTATGTTTAGGTTAGGTTAGGGTTTGGGTACCCCCTCGTACATCGTCAACTGCTGTATTTATTGATTTATCTCCTCCTGATTTAGAAACTCCTGTATTTATGATTCTACATAGTACAACGTAGTTCAATCAAATAATGCCATTATATTCCGGAGTATAACCCGTCTGCCGTGTGGTGCACCCACCTCTAACCAAGTTACGGCACGTGCCAAAGGTCGAGTCAAGAAAGGGAACATAATTTACACTTATTGTTAGTATTAGTTAAACTGCGTTGGTCAATGCACCATTTGTGTGCTTGAAACGTTGAATAAGTCTGTAAAAATATCAGGACAGTGTCCATCACAAGTTATAATGGAGCGTTGGATAAACAATTTTGCGCAACTGACCTTTAATGGTAGTGAACTTCGCTTTACCGTATGTGACAGTGTACCGACGTGGCACGTAAAAACATGTTGCATGTTGTTAGACAGACCTAAAACTCGTGTAAGTGGTGGTGTGAGTGCGCGAGGCAGACAGGGACAATTTAACTTGTATTTAATTAAAATGATGGTAGCGTGTAATATTAAAAGATGGAAGTTAAAGGCCAGAGCATAACTAACGTAATGGTTGGGGGACTGGATGCGGCAAAAGCTGTGGAAGGGCATTTGTTACCTTCAAGGGTGGTGGAAAGCATAAATGCGGAAACAATTAGTAAGTGTGAGAGGAGCAGTCTACAGTCACTATGGGGCGAGGAGAATTTTGATGAAAATAAACACCATGTATTGCTGCTACTGTCAGATAACCCAGATTCTACACGAAGGTGGCTGGCCGGCGCCTAAAAAGGACATAGTAAATTAATCCATGACAATTAATGGAAACTCGAGTGGCAGTACGGACACGTTATAGCATTGGTTATAGTTTGTATGCAAGTTCTGTGTCTTGGTACTATCCCTTGCCCATTAGTTGGGCTACAACAATCACCATCACATGTATAAGATAAGACCTGTTTAACATTTCGCAACTTACGAATAACGGTAAGCGATACTGATAACGGCATCCTAGAACCGCCCCTGGTAAAGTACACATCTATTATTAACCTCCGAGCTCTACTAATTAGGTCTCATCACAATACAGGGTGAGTTTTTAGTGTGTACTTGGTCTATAGAATTGTTTCATAAAAAACGCTAAAATGGAATATTGTCCTGAGGTTGTTTTAACACTTTTTGTGATACCTTTTTAAAATATTTTCGAATCTACAGGGTGTTCACATACTTCTGAGCGTCGACTAAATCCCTTATTTTAAAAGGAACACCCTATATATTTTTACAAATTTGACACATTAATTAGAGTCAAAAACATGTACCATAACCTAAACCCAGCCCCCAGTCATTTTGCAGATATTTGATGTTTTTAAAAAAATTCAGGGATATTGTAAAAACCGTTGTATTTTTCGGTCCAAGCTGTCTAACTTTTGGTTCTTTTTTTGATCATAAGAACATCACGGGGGCTAAAATTACAATTTTTACGAGTTTATTTTAATTTTTACAGTTTGCACACATTTTGTTTCCACAAAAAAGTGATTAACTTTTTATCTCTATTCCTCCTTTTTTTTCTTCCCTCACGTATGTACTTATAGTGTTGAAAATTAAATATCATACTTGTAATCTCAAGGAGTTAGAAATGGTCCATTTTTGGGGCAAGTTGGGCGAATAACTGAATTGTTTAATTTTATGTACCCAATAAAAATGTTTCTTTCAGAACTTTACTCATACTTTGGGAGTATTGACAATAAAGTAGCATTCAAACATGATTCCTCATTTCAAAAATTCACGTAGACAGTCATTTAGTTAACATGACTGATAAATGTTTTAGCCTGTTAACTTGAGAAGGGAACGTAAATACTCTCCACCGGGCAGTCCTCTCATACGAGTCAAATGGTGGAGGTTATGTCTGGATGAAGCACAAACTGTTGAGACACCGGGTGGCAGGGTGGCAGAAATGGCTGGAAAGATTAATGCTAATTTTCGGTGGGCCATCACGGGCACTCCCATTTCAAAGAACATATCAGGTACCTAAGTTGGATAAAACAGTTAGTTCGGGATCAAACTGCGTGATTTCTATCGTCGTAAAGAAATACAACGTGATGTGTTGGGAACTGAGAGATTCTTTAATTAGAAAATTTGTCTTCACCATCTTATATAAGACATATTGTCTTCACCATGTTATATATACATAAGACATATTTTTTAACCAAATGAAGCACTGTTGCAAAGGAAACAATTCAAAAAGTAACAAAAAATCAGCTTGTAGCACACCAGTCTGCCGCACCCTTGGCAGCCTTGGCATTTATAAAGGATTCATAACGAGCCATCAAAAAAAAAAAAAAAACCATCAAAGTTGGCCTAGTAAAAACAGACGTATTTCTATTCTTGTTCTTAAATTTATAACCTTATTTAATTTTCAAAGCTGTTGCATTATCTGGCAGCCATAATTTATTTTACAATTGTGACAGTCACTTGTCAAAAGTTTGACATAACCAAAAAGCTTTGACATGACCACTATTTCTATCTCCCTCTTTCACAGCCAGATTTGATGATGTTTTTTTTATATCTCTTTACAAGACATTTGTCACTTGATATTTCCGAAACTGGGACGCCCAACTCGCAATTCCGTTGCTATAGTTTTTGGAATAAAATCGACACTTTGGAGGCTACAAAATCGGACTAAGCGTCAAAATGTCGGGAAAGAATAAGGAATTGGACTTCTCTTGTCAGAGAGCGAATGGATGTTTCAACGACTTTTTTAAGTGGGACCATTGGCCACTAAGTAAAAAGAAATGCAGCGTGATGAAATGCAAATGTATTTTTTACGACAATCAAATTTTCGTATTTTTAAAAAATAGATATAAAACTGATGAAATTAAAAGTGTACCCAGGTACTTTAATTCTTGACACATTACATTCTATGCTTGGTAATATCTTTATGGAGATGGTAATCACGCAATTGGGTCTTGGAAATAATTATTTTTTTAACACCTATCATTCATGTTTTTTTTTTATTAGTGCCATGAATACTGATTTATGAAATATATATTTTTTAATTGATGATAAAAAAGAAAATTCTACGTGATCATCATGACTAGGGTTTGGAAATGTGTGCCACAGCGCTGGGCTCGGCACTATAAAACTCTATGATAATGAAAGTATAAACTGTATTTTTTAAGTGCCTTGTAAATTATATACGCGTATATTTCTGGTCCCTGCATACGTACGCCACTGACCAATCCTGCCAAGGCGCCAGGACCCGCGTATGCGCAGTAGTAGCCCATCCTGATGCGGGAAAGCAGGATATTCTTACACAATTTAACACGTGAGACGGCAAACATTCCATACCGTAGTCATGGCATAATAACAATGTGTTAATGATATTATCTCTCATTATTTGCCTTTTCATCTAATTTGTTTTCATTATCCTCGACCCCCCTGTAGATTTTTTAAATGTAATAAAAATTTAATTGGTATAAAAAAATGTTTGTATAGATCTGTATGGGCTCATCGATTATTTACAAATAACACCTTATAACGATTTCGCTACATGGAAAAACATTCTGTACGAACCTTACATACAGGGTAATGAAAAGCCAATGCTAGATTTCTTGTCCAAAATTCTATGGAGGACCTCAAAAATCGATGTATTGGACCAGGTAAGTGACCTTTAAAATGAAATCCCACTACATTGGTGTAATAATAAAACATGTTTTAGATTGATATTCGAAACAGACGTATAAGGAGCATCTCTTAGAGTTTTCTGCTGTCGAAAAGTATTTTTATAAGAGAGAGCATGAGCTAACCTGTAACGATTTTCTATACAGGGTAAGAAATGTCGATTCCACCCTATTGCTTGGGAAAATGGATAGGTCCACTTTAAAAAAGGTAAGCTTTCATAATTACTTCTATGTGTACGTAATAAACATAAAATCTCATGATTTATAATGTTTTGGGTGTCTCATATTTTAGTTTACAGGTAGTAACTACTCACCTGTCATATTTACGAGATGTGAAGGCCATTTGAAGGTTAATTTTGTTTTACATGCAAACCTGTATTTTTAATGCAGCTTTATGTTTATCAAACAAATTAAAATAACTTCTGCCTTTTTTCTACCTTCTAAGTTTTCGAAATAATTAACATAAAAACACCAAGAAAACTTGTCTTTCTTAGTACCAGGAGGCATTGGAAAATAAACAAATGGTTGCAAATGAATTTATAGTTCCTGGAGTGGGTACTGGAACCTTCGATTGTAGAAACACAAAACTGGACGTTTTCCACGAAACACCGAAACTACTACACTTTTCTCGACGCGCGTTTCGCCAACCAAGTTGGCATCTTCAGGAGAAGATTAATTTAATCTTTAATCTTCTATATAATAAGATTAATTTAATCTTCTTTAATCTTCTCCTGAAGATGCCAACTTGGTTGGCGAAACGCGCGTCGAGAAAAGTGTAGTAGTTCGGTGTTTCGTGGAAAACGTCCAGTTTTGTTTTTTGAATTTATAGTTGACAAGCATAAATTATTTTGCACTTTATTGTTAAATTCGTATCTGGCTCACCAACCATTTAATTGTATCAAAAATATTTCAGGCAAAGGTTTTTTGTTTTTTGTTTTTTTTTGAGAAGCTTTCTACTTTTTTCGAGCAACGTTTGAGAAGCTTCAACAGAAAATAGGTTTCCATTAAAAAAAAAACAATGTTCAAATGGCCTTCACAGTGATAAACAAATGATAAATTGACTACATCATTTTGTAGAGTTTATAAGGCCAATTAATTTTTATTTTAACCATTTTCTCATACATATGCGGGGAATTTATGGCTAAGTAGAACATATTATAACTTGACAGTGTCTGTGCATTTTTAAATACTATTTTTATGGTGTTCTATAGGCTACCTGCGTATCTCGCATGACCTATTAGGCGCCCTCTGTGTGACCAAAACATAAACTTTTAGGTGGCTTCTGCTGGCAGCCGTATCAAAGTTAATTGTTTGTGAAAAATGAGTGATTATTCAGTTTTCGTGAATTCAGCTAGTTCAGAGTTTTTTGTGTCAAATGTTATAACAAAATTAGGAGATAACTTAAAGTTAGTGGAGGGATTTGTTCTCTCTTTCTGATCTTGCTCCCCTCCCGTTCATCCCCCAAAACGAATTCACAATTTTTCCATACATTACTGTTACAATTTGGCACACAAAATGAGCAGCTCTTTCATTCATATTTCACAGGCGATGAGAGATCATCTAATAGTTGCGAGTGACGTCCAGCAGATAGCGCTGTTGGCGCTACACAGGTACCCCATAGCAGTACCTGCTTATTTGAAGGAGAATTTATTTAATTAGTAACAATAATATATTTTTGATACATTAGGGTGCTTATTAATTTCTGCATTTTTTTGTTAGATTCTGGCCCCTTTGTTGACTTTAAGACAGGCTTGCACCCACCCTAATACTCTGAGAGGCAGATACTTGGCGACTAAAAAGCAGGTTACTTCAATGAAAGACCTTCTGGATGCTCTTATATTGAAAAACACCTCAGACAGCGAAGAATGCCTGCGTTTAATCATATCCTCACTGAACGGTATAAATCACGTTCCTTTTACTTGTTTTATTTTTCTAAAGAGTTTACTTTTGTCTTTAAAAATTTTTTCATCCTTGTAGGCTTAGCGGGTATTCAGCTGCTTGCCCATATGCCGCAAGAAGCGATAGGCTATTACAGGGAAGTTTTGCAGCTGTCCACGCGGTTTTCTGAGGACAGCAACGAAACCAAATTGACCGTCGACAAGTTGCAAGTGATACACACGATGCACAATCTCACGGAAGTCCTAGAAATGCATAAACCAGACCAGCCGACTTTGAGAGATGAGGCGTTACGGAAGGATTGTGTTGAATTGGAGCAGAAATATATCGAGAAATTTATGAACGAGGTAAAGACGAGTAGTTTTTCGGGTTTCAAAAACAAATGTTTCAAAATAGTAATGTTTAGACTTCGCCAAAGTGAGGATCATTACAGGGTCGTACTAGCCCATATAAATACCTACATATAAAAAATCTGTGTTTTGCCGTATAAATGCTTGTTAACAAAATTGAATAGCGATAGGGCAACCCTGTAATGATCCTCAGTTGGGGTACTCTAGTGATGTTAATTTAATGGAAAATTTTTTGATTGTGGAACTGAATTCCATGTCTGTCATATTCGACAATTGCTGCTCATCAAGTTTCAGTTTCATTGGGGTCACTAGCATTTGGCTCACTGCACTGATGAGTCCCAATAAGAGCGAAACCGGTTTGAAGTTTCCAATGACCATGCCTCTTGGGGATACAAATGCTTTTTTTGCTATATATTAATAACTTGGCGGTTCCTTATGGGAAAATAGAGCAATCTATCTTTTAGGTGTGGATTTAGTTTGTGTATTAACCCTTTCAACGCGTTACGGGTTTAGTGAATCATCTAAGACGATGGAATTTTTTTTTTTCTGAAAGTTGACATCAGTGCTTTTGTCTTTGATAGGTCTTGTATTATTTGAAAATTACGCTATTATTATTAGTTTGAGTGATGTCTTATGATGACATCATCGTCTATATTCACCACCGAGAGCAATGATAATTAATTCATGCTAAATTCAAATTTGGCGAATGTCATTTTTATTAAAGACGAATTTGGAAGGTTTGGCGATGTTTCTTGATTAGCGCCCAAACAACACTGAAACCGCTTTACTCGCAAATGACGCATATCAGTTGATAGACGGAAAGCGACTGAAGACAACTACTGCTCAGGTGTCCCCGAAATAGCTTCCTTTCCCTCTGACAAAGATAAGTGGGGAGCGCTCTCCTTATACGCACGATGTCATATGACATCATCCGCATTGAATGGGTTAACAGGTAGACGCGATGATCATCTTCTTTAACATTAGGGAATTTTTACTAAGCATTATATCTGATGATAATAAGATAAAATACATTTGAGATGGTAAAACTTGTGATGTTTAGGTCGAATGCTTTAAATATATCATTTTTGGTTTGATTACACAGGATCACATTTTGTTTCTTTTTACGCAAACAAGATTACCTAGGTGTCTTATACGTATTTTTGATCGCTGAAAAAGAGTCTGTTGTCTGTTTCCCTCTATCACGTCTGGATTTTGCGTAAATCAAGGAAATATAACCTCAAAAGCATGTAAAAATAAAGCAGCATAAAAAACAAAAAGTTTTGTAGCAGAAAGGTATTATACCATTCATATGTTTTTTTTGTATACTGAACACGACTTTGAGATCAGAATTGTTCCATAGGCCGTGCATTAAGACATAACCTCAAAAAACATCTTGAAATTGAAAAACTTACATAAATACGTTTATCAAGTAAATTTTAAGTTTAAGTTGGTGAGCATGCGTATATACATTTTGGAGCGTCTAATCCGAGTATGTGATCAAAAGTAACAATTCGCTAATAGATTTTAACATAACCTCCAAAAAACAGGAAAAAACATGACTAAAATGTGACATTATTTAAATTGAAAGATTAAACGAACAAAATAAAAAAAAACTTTGTAGTAGCAATATCAGATTTCATGCCATATGTTTGTTGGTGTGCTGAAAATATCTTGGACATCCCAATTTTTTTCATATGCTGAGTATTAAAACATAACCTCCAAATTGACTAAAATAAATACTTTTTTTTAGAGGTATAAGCAGTGAACTTCGTCACAAGTATAAAATATTTCCATATGAACGTGCTTTTTGAAAAGGTGAGTCCCCCCACCTCTCACCATCGGGGTGCTTTTTTAAAAGGTCATTCACAACTAAAAAGACCATATATTAAAAAAAAAAGAGTAACATTTTAACACCAACAAAAAAAATGATGAGCTTATACCTCTAAAAAAAAGTATTTATTTTAGACAGTTTGGAGGTTATGTCTTAATACTCAGCATGTGAAGAAATTGCGATGTCCGAGACGTTTTCAGCACACCAACAAACATACATATGGCATGGAATCTGACCTTTCTACTACAAAACTTTTTTTATTTTGTTCGTTTAATCCTCCGATTTATGTAATGTCACATTTTGGTCATATTTTTTATCTGTTTTTTTTTTTAGAGGTTATGTGAAAATATATCCGCGAATTGTTACTTTTGATCACATATTCAGATTAGACGGCTCTAAAAATGTATATACGCATGCTCACCAGCTTAAACTTCTAATTTACTTGATAAACATATTTATGTTTTTTCAATTTCAAGACGTTTTTTTGAGGTTATGTCTTAATGTACGTCCTATGGAACGATGCTGATCTCAAAATCATACAAAAGAACATATGGAATGGTATAATGCCTTTCTGCTACAAAACTTTTTTTATGTTGCTTTATTTTTACATGCTTTTGAGGTTATATTTCCTTGATTTACGCAAAATCCAGACGTGATAGAGGGAAACGGACAACGTTTTCTTGTTTGCGTAAAAAGAAAAAAAAACAACATTATATTTCAGACACTCACGGCATATGAAAGTAGTAATGCAGCTATGATATATATAGATAACTTGCAGGAGAAATTTATCCTGAAAGTAGGCCAGTGGTACTCGGACGGGTTAGACTGGACCTTTATCAACAATTTCCATGGGGAACTTCTGGAGAGAATACAAAATGCCTGCGACAACGCAAACGTCGAGTGCAATTTGAGGTTAGAATAAAGAACATGTAAAATTTCTTAACTTATCACTGGTTGACCTCTACCGTTTTGGTTTTATGAGAATCCTTGACCTTCTAAAATCTATTTAACACCACAAATACATCCTTCAAATTTATTAATTTGAATGATTTTATTTTGCGTTTCATGTATTATTTTTAGAAGTAGCAGTGAGCGCAACATAATGAAAATCGTTTACACCTGGGACGAGGAAATATCGTATCTCAGGTCCAAGTTGTTCGATTCTGTCTCTAGCTCTACGAGCATCAACCGGAAAGTAACAATAAGATCGTTATAAAGAACAACTTGGTAGAGAAGGCTATGAACTGTCATCTTAGGCCGCAGAAAAAGTCGAAGAACGCAACCAAATGTCCGGTGTGTATGTCGAATGTGGACTTGAAGAGTTACGAGGGAAAATTGTTTAACATGACACAGAGGAAGAAGGCATTCGAGGATATGTCACTGTTGGGTAGCTGGAAACCCACGTTAGAAGAGCTCATATTCAGATGTAAGTGATTCTTGTATTATCAAGGATATAATGAAGTTGATAGACTTAAGTTGATCCTCAAAATGTTTTGGTACTTTGGGACATATTAAGAAGTTTGAGGTTAGAAAAACGTCTATTAGAGGTTAAAATATAGGTATTCTAACCTCAAAGTTATGTTGTCGGTTATTATTCATGGATAGTTTTCTAAGTAACTCTCAGATTGGTATAAAATTGAAATTGTCGCAATGTATTTGAGAATTATTTTTATTTTAGCTCTACAGGCTTTGTTAAAAGCAAGAAATGGCGACCCAAAGTGCGTCAAGGATGGGGAAATCCATATAAACGTAATAGAAGCGCTTAAAAAAAGAATTCAAGGTAACTAAATTTGGAAAGACCTTTTTCATATAAAAAAAAATTACAATCCACATTATCTTATAGGAAATTCGAAAATTTTGGACTTTTTTGGATAGGCAGATATGCGCCCAAGATGAGTTAGACATCTGCAAGGTTAGGTTACAGCTGAAAGACCCGAACACTGACCCAGAGGAGAAGAAAGGGAGCAAATTGTTGAAGAGCCTTACTTATAACTTGGAGAATAAGAATGAGCATGTTAACCTTCTTAGCGTACATGAGGTTTGTATCTGAACACTTTTCCAGTAAAGTTCAAAATACTGCACTTAATTTTTGACGCGCGCGTTTCGCCAACCATGTTGGAATCATCAGAAGGCGATTAGAATTCATCACTCATCTCAGTAAAATCAGCAGTTAGCACGTTAACTTACTTACCTAGTACTTATTCTAAATTTGCATTTATATAGAAAATAAGTTTTTTTTTAATATCGAAATTTGAAGTTAAAATTGAGCATGATTTTTAATATCCACAAATAAAAGAGTTCTACAAATAGTAGGGTTATGTTATTACCTTACATATACCCTACTTCGATGTAACCAATCAAATTACAGAAAAATTGTTTTTATTGTTACACTTTTGTCTTCAATTGTTATTTGACATTTAATCTGACTTAACGGTTAATTTTTAGGTTAGATGAACGTGTCAAATACATGGTGAACGTTGCAATGGGGTATTTAGGTAATAGCATAATTGTGAGTAAAAAGGAGAAAATATTGACCAGTATTTTTTATTTAAATATCGCATTTGTTGGTGATTGAATAAATAATACTGGAAGGGGATCGAACTTTGGAAAATATTTTGTCACATATTATTGAGAAGACGAACTTTCAAGGTTTTTTTGGATGGCACTAGCTTTCTCGAAAATCGTAGGAATGATAAAGGCAGAAATAGTGATTGGAGCACTTGGAATTCATTTTTATAAACACAAGAGCACAATAGAAATGGCAAATAAATTGTTACATTTTCTGACTTTTTGAATGCAAATGCTTCAATTTTCTATTAGGGAAATATTTAAGTGTAAACATTCTTTAACAGTTTTCTTCAAAATCATGAACATAAATGACCAAAGGCCACTTTACAGTTGGCAGTTTTTCTTGCCATCAAGAAAAATTGCAGCAATTTTTATTGCGCACATGCGTATTTATGTTTGCGCAATTTCTTACATGTTGCCAACTGTTTGACATAACCTCAACGTTCAACGTGCGGTGGCGTCGCTTGTTTTCAACTGACACTAGTTTTGTTTATTACAAATTATATTGGTAACAATGGCTGTCAACTAAAATCGGCAATAAAAATTGCAGACTGTAAAATAGCACGGAAGTATCTTGCGCATAAAAATTGCGAATTGTAAAGTGGCTTTAAGACACTTACATAACCATATAATGTCCAATACGATAATTCTTGATTTAATTAAACCAACTGGTGGACTTCGTTAGGTGCAAAGTGATAATGTCACACGATTTGGTGTGGTAATATGCAGAAAACACAGAAATGGTATGACATTTTAGCTTGCCTACCAAGATTCGGTCTTAAAAGACGAAGTCAAAGTAAACATGAAGAAACTCGAGAAATACTTGGGCACACAGAGCTACTTAGAAACACTGAGGAAGCAGCAGTACGAAGGTCAGAGCCCGGACCCCTGTCCCATTTGCAAGAACACTTTGGAGCAGCACTGGAGCATATTACTCTGTGGACACAGCTATTGTCTTGAGTGTATACAAGTTTTATTAGAACAGGTAATGTTCAATCCATTTCTACGTTTTATTTTAATTAGTAAAATATTTTTATATATATATAGTTTTTTTTCCAATTTTTGTCTCAATTGTTTTTCAGTTTTTATCTTAAAACTGTCTATTTTTGCTCATCAGTCGACTACGTTTTCTCGTATATTGTCATTCACCAACAGAAACAATGTATATGGATTTTGATCCTCAGACTTTGGACAAATGTGGTTTTAACCTTGAACGGCTGTCAAGTAAACATGAATATCTGTTCATCGGATGTAAACATTATGTTTTATTAGTGACAATTTTTTAGTATATTTGAGTATATGTAGTTAAAATAACTTGTTTATGTTCAAAAACCTTAATATACACTACTCAAAACGAAAAAGGAGTCACTGTTAAAAATGTGGATATTTTTTTACTGGAATAACTTTTTATTACAATTCTTTTTTATTTAAATATATTGGACTGTTCTCTAAAAATTTAGTACAATTTTTTGTAATCTACTTGTGATGCTTACAGGAAAAAATAAAAAAGCAGAAATGTGCGGTTAAGCTATTGATTGTTTTAATTAAGTGGCTCCTTTTTCGTTTTGATTAGTGTATTTGAATACAGTGAAATTTTCATTTAAATAATAATTGTCTGACAAAAAAAGTCACACTGTACTTCGCTGATAATATTTGGTCTCCATACCAGTGCAAATATCCCATGAACAGAAACTGTTTAATCCGAGGACCTACTGCGCACGCGCCTCATGGAAAATTTGAATGAAGCAGCAATTCATTCATAAGGGTTGTTCAAGGTTAAAATCACATTGATCTGAAGTCTATTGATTTTATTAGATCTCATCAGATACACCAGACGGCGAAGCATGTCGGCTTATATCCTGACCAGAAGAGCATACAGTGGTGATACCTAGGAGGTATCGCCCTCTAGCGTGAGTAAATGGGACTAGACGTGTTCCCGTGTGTCCAACAAAGTTGGCTCTTAGCTATTGGATTCTAAGATCTTCTTTCTTATGAGTTGATCGGAATCCTGATGTGTGATTTCTGATTGTGACAGTGAACGGGTAATCATTTATTCTCGCTTAATAACGATTTAATGTACTTACCGTTACTGTGTGCTTCGGGAAAGACTCCAGTGGTTGAAGCGGCTGACTTTAGAAACACCGGAATACACACAGTAGAGGGCGATACCTCCTAAGTAACACCGCCGAATCTTTACCTAAACAAAATAATACGTTTTATCTGAGCCATGTTTTCTTTCAAAATGGAAATAAATATTACAATCGAACTATTGTCTCTATGTTCGTTTTAGACTGTTGGAGATCACATACAGTGTTCGGTGTGCCGAAACAAACAGAAATACCAAGAGATTTCATACATCAAAGCTGGAAACACAGTAACAGATGAAGATTCCACGAAGATCTCCGGAAACTATTCTACAAAAATCGAAGCAGTGATTAAACTGATATTAAGTTTGAAAAAGCAAGATGCCACCGTGAAAGTTTTGGTGTTTTCTTCTTGGACGACCGTCCTGAAGTGTCTGAAGGAGGCTTTGGAAAAGAACGGAATTTCTTGCGAGATGGCAGTGAGCAACAATATGGAGGCAAGGATTGAGAATTTCAAGGTAATAGAAAAGTAAAGATACCTATTCATGTTTAAATTAGAGGTGACTAGAATATTACAAAACTCATTATAACAGGTAATTTGAATGAATATATTATAATTGATATTTTGAAAGAATCGCTAGATTTCATGCAATAAACAAAAACAATGTCCACTTTTTGTGGACCCTTGCTGTTAAGGTTAAAACTCTTTATAAAATATTGATTTATCGCAAAATGCCAGCAGTTTGAAAAAAGAAAATCAAATTTTATGAAAAAATTATATTAATTTGTTTATAAAAACCGTAATTTTTAACCGATCGAAAAAAATCGTGTGTACTGCTTTAGATAATTTATTTAAGAAGCTACAGTCAGAATTTCAAGTCGATCGGATAAAAATTACGCGAGTTATACTGCCGACCAGTTTGAAAAACATGTTTTCGAAGAAAACGCGTTTAAAGTTTCAAGACGTGTTTACTTCATGAAATTTTCAAAATACAGGCATGTTAATTTTTTTACCTTTAGTCTGCTATACCAGGATCATATATCATCATTTCCAAATTATCGATCAGGCCGCAGATACTCCAAAATGCTAGGCTATATATGATACTAAAAATGCCGCAGTAGAGTGGTATTTTCGAACATTTCAGAGCGACATAGTTGTTTCACAAATTAGGTTAAAAATAATTGTTACACGTTTTTCCCATCAATAATTCCTTTTGGATATCATTCTTGGGATGTCTTTACATTTAAGCAAAAAAAAATTAAAAAAAAATTTCCTAGAGGGGTCTAACCCCTTAAGCCCTTGGAAATAATTTTTTTTTATGTACTTCAATACATGTTATTATATTATAAATCATATTAAATTTTATGTTGTAACATATTTTGGTATTTTTTAATTTCATTTACGGCGATTCTTAAACCGTAACAGTGCTGGATTGAGAAAATAACATCTCAACTGGATCAACTGTTGTCCCCCCCCAAATGGTCAAGTAAAAACCAAAATAATCGGGGATTGCGCTTGCCGTTGCCTCCAATGACCTTTTTTTTGCTTTTTTTGTTTAATCTGCATTGGTCGCCCCCCCCCCCCCAAAGAAAAATACTGACTATGCCCTTAAAAATAGCAAGCTTTTTATTTATCATTTTTAAAAACCTGGATTTCTAAAAACTTGAGAGCACATATGATACTTTTTATACATTTAGCAGTAATCATCTGCCTCTACTTTCTTCTTTATCTCCACTTTTGTCCGTCTGGATTTCTAAAAAATATTTCGTTTGTTGTACACTATTATTTTGCAGAGCTCTAAAAAGAAGGTAACAACGTTTCTGTTGCCGATTGCTCTCGGATCGAAAGGATTGAACTTGATCGAGGCAACTCATGTTATCCTGGTAGAGCCACTGCTGAACCCAGCGGACGAACTGCAAGCGGTAGGACGAGTGCACCGTATCGGCCAGAGAAAGTAAGTAGTTAAATTTTTTATAATGACTAGCTAAAAGTTATCACTTATCAACACATTGTTCTATACCACGATTCTCAATTAAACCTCATAAATAGGAAAATTGACGGTTTTAGATCAGCTTTGTGGTTAAAGACAAACTGTAATGAAATGGATTTAAACAGACTGCAGATTCAGATTCAGCGACCCTAAAAATGTGGATTTGGTGCTGTAATCTACTGTAATTTCCACTTATATTTTTTGTGTGATGGTGTAATTTATTTAACACAATTTGTCTCTGTTTATATGAATTTCAAGTATTTTCACGCATCAGAATTACAATTGCTGCCTATCCATGCTAGTGGACTTATATCTAATCTGTGTCCACTTCTAGACAAGTCGAGGGCCGATGCGGTCAGACTTCCAGACCTATCTGGACTATTCTCTGGGTGCGAGTGCATTTGACCACTCTCGGCACCCCCAGTTGAGTCTTTGAGACACTTTTGGAGATGTTCACTGTACTAGTGACTATAGTATAAATACAGTCATTTATTAGGTTGCCGGAAAAGTCATGACGTATTTTTGCAGTAGATAGCAGAAAATCCCCAAAATGGAAAGCTTTTCTTTGTTCTCAGTTATATTTTTTAGACTTTCTAATTATTTTGCAATTACTTTGTATAAAAAAAATATCATGTCTATGTTTTCTTTAAAGATCGACTGTGGTGCACAAATTCCTAATTAAAAACACGATAGAGGAGAGCATCTTTCAGGCAACTACCTCAAACGCCGATAGCTGGGACAAAAATAAAGTCACGTTGCGCCAATTAACTGATCTCTTCCGCAACGATATCGCTACTCAGGAAATAGTCAGCAGCGGAATTGAAGAATCATCAGAGGGCGTGACGGATTCAGACGATACCAGAGATCAGCAGTCCACTAGTACCGCATAAATCTTTATATTTTTCTATAAAATGTGATACGTTTTTACTCTTCAGTATTTCCACTGAACATTTTAGATCTAACATATGTATAGGTAATGTGTAATGTTCATTTCTACTGTAGAAGCAGGATGTTTTAGTCATTATCAGACTTCGGAGAAACATGGTTTTAACCTTGAACGACTGTCAAGTAAACATGAATATCTGTTCATCGGATGTAAACTCTATGTTTTATTAGTGTAAATTTTTTAGTATAATTGGGTGTACATGGTTAAAATAATTGGTTCATGTTCAAAAAAAGGCACACTGTACTTCACCGATAATATTTGATCTTTATTTATCATACCAGTGCAAACATCCCATGAACACAAACTGTTCGGTTCCAGGACTAACCGCGCACGCGCTTGATGGAAATTATGAATGAAGCAATCCATTCATAAAAGCCGTTCAAGGTTAAAACCACCTTTATCCGAAGTCTGGTCATTATTGTCAGCTAGAAACTGCCAAAAACTAGTCAATAAGCTGACATCTTGAATATTTGATTATGTAGTTCAATTGTTTTAGCTGAATGTCTCTATTCTTTAGAGATTTCTAGGATTTTTCTTATTTTAATTATTATAAAATGACTTGAACAAAATTTTTATTTGGAAGAAAAACAAGGCAACCTTAATTTTTGCTCAGAGGGAGGAAAGGTATTGTAAATAAGAATGAGGGTGTCACAACATAAATTTATTTGCGTCTCCTTTCTCCTTATTCATTTTAATTTTCTAATACTAGCTATTCACAACGAAAAGCGAGTTGTAACTAAAAGTAAGGACTTCGATTTTGGCGGGAAGTTTAAACAGTGGCAGAAAACTATCTGTATGACGAAATGGATGGATGAAAGAATTTATTGGAAACTGCTGGTCTGACGGGGAAAAACGATTTTTTCGTAAGGGTTTTTTATGGTAATAAAAAATAGTATAAACAATAAAAACAGTACCCAAAAGGAAAAAAAATAAGTTTGAGGGTTTATTTCTTGCAATTTATATCTTGCAAGTTTTTTTTTCGTTGGTAGTGGGGTACTAATTTAAAATGTTACTCCAAGCATATTGTACTTAACACATGCACTTAAAGTCGAGATATTCGACTTAAAAAGTCTATAGACTTTGAAAGCTGCAAGAAGTTTTGATTTGAATTTTTTTAGTTTATTATTGTTAATTTGCCAAAAAAAGAGAGGTTTAAATGATCCGAGTGTTTAAGTATACACAATCAAATTTAGAAAATAGTTGTTCTAAGGAAAATTTCTGAAACTTAAAAGATGAAAACAATTATAAAAAATAGCAAGAAAAAAAACAAAAAAAACGCTAGTACAAATTTTGATATTAGACTTCCTAACATTCCCATAATAAACATAATTTAATTCATTTATTTGAATGTAAATCTTAATACCAACATTTCTGATTTATTTCAGTAAATTGCTTCCTTTTTCAAAAGTAGTTTACACTTTTATTGTGCATTCAAATATGCCGTGCAAATCTGAAACATCCTGTAGAAAATATAGTTTTATTTTTTTATATTTATTTTAATCATTATTAGTAGGTATCATCATGAAATAAATTAACGAGTGGTATACGAGTTAACTTTTAAAAACACAAACAGATACAGTCTTTACAGGAGATAAAAATATGAGAATCTGGATATTTTGTGTTCACAAATGAAAAATGAGGATCCAAAAAATGTATTATTCAACATAGGTTAACCAATAGATTGTCTATTGAGCGGAGAATATAACCAAACAGCACTCATTGTTCAATGAAATGGTTCATTTGAAACAATAGAAGGTAATGGGTGCCTCCACACAACATTTCTTCCACCCAATTAACCCAACATTGTAAATAATTTGGGCCACTAGATTGCTATGATTTATGGAATCAAGATTACAGATTTTAACGTCAAAAACTATATTATTTATGTACATAATATGGTTTCTACAATTTTAAAGGTTAACTTCACTTGCCTGTCATTTGTTTCTTTCCGACACATAGCATTTGATGTAATCTATGTATTAGGTTAGAGTTAATGTAGTCTCTATATTCGTAGTAATGTATAGTATGTTTTTAAATTCCCGCAATTATTTTTTTATTTTCATTTTTTAAATAAAACATTTTGTGTACTTTTTAATATTTTTTTTATTTCACGTGGTTTAATGGTCACATTGAAAATATCTGTTCGCGTACAGGGGTTTTGAGAAGTCCTTATTACTGCTATGGATTCGGATTTCAAATAAGAAAAAAAAAAAAAACTAAATAATTATATTGAATTTCGAGGGTATACAAAAAATTCCAACAGGTCATGGATATGAAACTTAGAAGAGGGGGTAGGGTCAGACTGAAGCAGTTTTCGATGCCCTTTAAATAAAAAAAAATGTAATCGATTATCGTGAAAAATGCGGATTTTATGGATTTGTACATAAATAAAATTAGACACCCTGTATGTAGCTGAATAGCAAGTGTCTCATTTAAGACCAATGCTTTTGTAATTTTCTTAATTTTTAACTCATTAAAATCAAATTAATCTTCAAATATATAGAATGTTAAGATTTTACAAACTTCTTATTAACTCATTTTCTCTGCCTCAATGCAGTCACTAAGACACCAAAAGAAATCAAATTAGAATAGATATTAGATGACATTTTTTTTTGTTTTTGGAAAAAGTGAAATAAAGAAAATTCGTTGAAACACTAAATGCAAATAAATATCTCTAAAACTGTCAATCGCAGCAACATTTAAAAAGTATAGCTTTCCTGTCAATAAAAACAATCAACATTTTCAATAAAAACAAACATTCTAAGACAAAAAAATAACTGCAGAGAGCGCCTTCTACAACTTATATCAAAGTGACTAACAAATTAAAATTCCTCTCCTATAAAACATCCCCATCCATCAAATTTTGTAAAAAATATTGATTTTGTGTTGTTTACAGAAATCGAAAATAAAATTATATAAATTTATAACTAAGGTAAGTTTGGTTAATCTTAATATTTTTACCCAAAGAATTTGTAGTTCCATTGTGGCCTCTTATTAATGGGACACCCTGTATATCAATGTCGAATTTAGTCTTTTGTTAGAATATTTGCATTACAAAATTGCAATTCATATTTCGTCGTTTCACACGGTCGAGCGATTAAAAGAAAATTAACCGTTTTGTTGAATTTATTCACTACATACTATACGAGTATGGTGGTAATCGGTAATTTCCATAACATTTCTAAATTAAATTGTTCAATCACATATCGCCATCTCTTAATTGTCGTTATAGGTTGGGACACATGTTACGGCCATCTATTGTAGGTTTTCATTATTACAGTATTATGACGATCAACTTTTAATGGAAACTGCACCCGCGGAAACATGGGAAGATTCCCTAGTTTGTCAATTATTTTAAGATGTCACTTACTTTTAAAGTTTGTAATATAACCATAAATTAGTTTCAAAAACTTTCTTAATTACTATCTATAAAGATTCTTTCATAAGATGTCTAAATTATTAGTAAAAATGCTATACTTTCTTTAATGTCAAAAATTGGCAGGTTGATAAATACATTCTATGGTGCCATCTAACATGTATTCTCAACACCATACGCAGCAAATTAGACAAACTGATAAATAAATCTTTTTATACATTAATTAAAGTTTCGCCTTAGTCAATTATATATGTTAGTAGGTGTATTGCTGATTGCCAGTATATATAATTATTTAAAACTTGGAATGTTTAAAAAAAATTAAAAACCTTATTGAATGACAACAAAATATAATATAACAATGACATAGAACGGAATTTAAAAAATATAATGTTTCATCAGAAGATGGTACTTTCTGACACAGAATCCCTTAATATTCTCTTTAAATGTGGGAAAAGGATGACAACTATTACTTTTATCTTTTACTTTTCTTCTAGTTTTATCTCTTTAATGTTACGTTGTTGTGTAAAAAAATGTAATCATAATAATAACAGACATATTTGATACCGACTACCAACTATTTTGCATATTTTAAATGAAAATATTTCTTGCTCTAACAAAATATTATTTGGAAGAGATGATCTGATCTTCCAGTGTAATATTCCGATTTTAATGTAACTTGCTAACTGAGAAGAATTATTAAAAAAAAACTGTTCAAAAATCTTCGAAACACTTAATTTCTTAAAACTTCAAATAATAAACAGGTTGACAATAATTATTGTTTTATCTTGACGACCCCGTTTTATTCCTAAATGGCCAAATGAAATTGTAAGCTGCGAAAAATATTATGTTCCTATCATCTGAGACTAGAATTGGCATGAATAAAAAGAAAGACAACTTCAGGACGCCAGGCGTCGCGACGCTCTAACATTTTTTTTCTTGGAAAGGTCTTCTAATTTGGAGTTTAATTTTAGATACCACTCTAGTTAGAGATTTTGAGTTTAATCGAAAAAAAATACTCCTTGTCTGTCTGTTTGCCGGTCTTTCTGCTGGTCTGTCTGTCTGTCAGTCTATTAATTTTTTTTGCGTACACGATAACTCGAGAGCCGCTTTGAGGAAACATTTATGTATAAATACCATATCTGGAGATGATTAGATTTTGAGTTTAACAGGTTAATGGATTGAAGAATAAATGGAGTAAATCATTAATTTATTTTGAAACATAACCCCTGGAAAACTAGATAGTGTTATTTATTGCTCCACGAGAGGGAGAAAGGGGGTTATGTTTCAATTTGAATTAAGGATAAGATATTCACATGACGTGTCGTTTAATTGGTTTTTTGAGGAAGAACAATTCAAATATCACTTTTTATTTTAACCAAATGATCATTTTGTAAAAGTCACAAAGGTCTAAAGATGGTATTGGCCATAAAATCATACGGGTCATATAGGAGACAAATTTGCAATATTAGTACAAATGCCATATAGTCCATAAAGGTTACATGTCATAAAGATGATGTATGTCATACAAATTTTATAGATAAAAATCATAGAGGTCATAAAGGTCATCATCCTCATAAACTCCATGTGGGTCATGGGTTTTCAAGTCAGGTAACTAATGTTCGTACTGGTCATAAATATCAAATATATTAGGTCATAAAGACAGACAAATCATAAATGTTATACCTGAATATCACACTTTTAAAAATAAAAACCAGTGTTTTTAGGATCGATTCCAGGACCGATCTTAACGCGACTGGAATATTGTTAAAACGAGCCATCCAAAAAAAGTCATCAAATCCGGCTATGAACGAGAGAAATACAAATAGCGATTATGTTCAAGCTCGAAATGAAATGTTGTTGTCAAACTTTTGCCAAGTGACTGTAACAATTGTAAAATAAATAATGGCTGTCACATAATGTAAAAGCCTTGACAATTAAATAAGGTTATAAATTTAAGATTAAGAATAGATTACGTATTTTTTTGCTCGGCCAATTTTGATGACGTATTTTTTTAGTATTAGTTAACCTGTGCTGATCGAACCATCTTTCGTGGGCCCGAAACGTCGAATAAGTTTGTAAAAATATCGGGACAGCGTCCGTTACATGTTATGGTAGAGCATTAGATAAACAATTTTGCGAAACTGACCTTTAGTGACAGTGAATAGCGTTGTAGATGAAGACAATTTAACTTGGATTTAGTATATTTAAACGACGGTAGGGTGTAATACTCCATTCGCCAAATTAGATAGAAAACCCAAGTTCAATTCAAGTTATCCAGAACGCTGTGAGTGGAAAGTACGCGAAGTTAGTTTGTCTGCAGAAACAACTCTTAGACGATTTTACATTGGGGACAAAAACAATATCGTCTCTGAATTGCACGATAAATCTATATGGCTGTTGACGATACAACGGATGTTAAAGGACAGAACATAGCTAGCGTAGCTAAAATGAGGCAAAACCCATGGAAATGCATTTGAAAGCTTCAAGAACATATGTATATTAATTTAATCCATGTTACATGTTTGGCACACGGGCTTCACCGAATTGTTGAAACTGTTACGCTAATGTTGACAGGCTTGAATGTGATACAAGTGAATGTGATACAATTATTTGTGAAAGCAACATCCAGAAGAAAAACGTTTTTGAACATTCCACCAAGGATATCACTACCAACGTAACCTATTGTGACTCGTTTGGGGCACATGGGTACAAGCAGCTACTTGATAGGCTACGATAGGCGCTAGAGCTTAACTCCTGAACATATAGAAGAGTTATTGATAATTTATGGAAACTCAACTGGCAGTACGGACACCTTATAGCATCGGTTACCGTGTGTATGTAAGTTCTGTGTCTTGTAAGTATGGTTTCCTTACCGATTAGTTGGTTTACAACAATCACTAACACATGTATAAGATAAAACCTGTTTAACATTTCGGAGTGCAGTGAGTGGAAAAATTGGGTGTGGAAGTAGTGATTCCTTAGACAACGGTTTTTAATATTTTCTGTGCTTTGTAACGCTCCTGAACCGGCTAAATCGGCAGAACTACACTTCAAATAAGTGTAGCAAAATAAATGTATTCCAAACTAAAGAGTTCTGAATAAATTATGGGAATAAACTTGCACATTATCGGTTTAGGTGGGGTATCTAAATAACATTGTACTTAATGTAGGTACTTATCGTTATCACCGATGTACACAACTTGTACTGTGGTACTGTGGTGTATTCATCCGTATTACCTATGATTTACGGTTACTGTTTCCCGTCTCACACCTCGACCTCATCCTCGCAGAGAGAGAACGGTGTGGGGCCAAACTCGCTACGCTGATAGCATTTCCTATCTGCTCGTCGAGATAGTAATACGGACGCGTAGACGCACAACACGACGGTGCGATGTCCCAGTGTAAACAAAAGTGCTGTTATGTTTTTCTAGTTAGAACCACGTGTTTAAGTTGAACTATTAAATTATTTACGTTGAATGCGTTAAATATCGTACCTGTTGATGTTTGGCTCTAAAAAGGTATGTGTTAGGTATACAGTTCTGTTTTTATACTAATTAAGAGTATCATAAAGCTCAGTGGCGGTGCGTGATATTTCAGTTAGCCATATCTTGAAAACGACGCATGGGACCCACTTCACTTTTTAGGTGATGACTATACACCTCTTACAGAAAGGATTTATAGTGAAAAAACCGTCAGCAGTTTGCGAAAAAAATTTTCAAAAACACACATAATCTAGAAACAAATATAAGGAGACGTTTTTCGATTTGTTACAAAATATTTTTGTTTCAAAAAGTTATGGCCATTTTAATTTTGGGAAACAAAATGTTCCTATAAAATTAAAATTAAAATGGCCATAACTTTTTGAAAAAAAAAATATTTTGCAACAAATCGAAAAACGTCTCCTTATACTTGTTTCTAGATTACGAAAAAAAATATACTGCAAATATCCCACAGAGCGTTACTGAGAACCCAGGGAGTGCTCCAGTGGTTTTGAAATTTTTTTCGCAAACTTTGCTGACGATTTTTTCACTATAAATCCTTTCTGTAAGAGGTGTATAGTCATCACCTAAAAAGTGAAGTGGGTCCCATGCGTCGTTTTCAAGATATGACTAACTGAAATATCACGCACCGCCACTGATAAAGCTAGATTAATTTTGATTTCAACACGGTATTCTTTCGTACCTCGTGATTTTGTTGGGCGGGATTATTTTTAACCCTAACATATTTGGATGCATCGCCAATAAATAGATGTGCAAGCGAAATGGGTGTTATAAGGGCTAAAGATAGCATATTCGTGGCGGGGGTTCTCTAAAATACATTTTAGAACACTTTTTTAAAACGTGGGCAGATACATACATATATAGATGTTATATCACTTTTATTTTATAGGGATAGAGATGGGAACAACTGGGAAGAGTTTAAATTGATCTATTTCTTGAAAGGAAGATTTAGATTTTATTCCTTTTACTTCTAAATTCACGTAGTGAGTGGAAGATCATATTGGTCATAAAGGTTATATAAGTCATAAAAATCATAAATATCATAAAGGTCATATTGGTCAAAAAAATTATGAAGGTCATGAAGGTCATATATATAATCTTTATGATCTATAAATCATAAAGGGCTCAGAAGGCCATATGGATTATAAAGGACATATGTAGATCATAAAGATCATATGGAATAAATAAAGGATAAATAGGTCATACGAGTCATATAGCTCATAAGGGTCATATATTTCATATAATCAAGGTCATAAAGGTTCAGTGTCATGTCGGTCATCGAGGTCATACAAGTTATTAAGGTCACATAGGTCCTAAAAGTCACATTAGTCATAAACGCCATAATTCATAAAGGTTTTTCAGGTCATACATGTCACAATGGTTATAAAGTTCTTATATACATATGTAATATATTCATTTGATATAATTTTGTCTTTTTTAGAGAAGAAACTAAATATTCAAAATGTTTGATGTCAGTCAGAATTTACTGTAAGTAATAAATACTGTTATAACATTAAAATTAACAAAATAAGAGAACGATACTTAAAACATTCTGTATATTTATTGTAGCTAGAACTATACATATGTAGGTCATTGCTACGTATATACAGTATGTGTTATGAAATTAGTAGCCATCCAAGAAAAAGGGAATGAAAAAAAATTTAGATACACAGAGTAGAATCCTCCCTCTGAAAGTCGTAGTTGAGTAGAGGGAAGATATGTACACTACAGAGTGCCCATTGTGATATTATAGTAACAGAGTGAGTAGGGTGACAAGAAATGTACACAAATACAGAATATAGACGAGGTTCTTAGGCGTTATATTTGGCGATAATCTTATGGGTTAGTCCCCACTCCGCCTTTTTCGGCGAATTTGTATAGCAGCCATCTTGTCAGTTAGTTAGCAAGTCTCGTCTCGGGGGTGTGTCCGTCGGTCCTTCCGACAGTCGCTATTTCTCTTATATTTGTTCTCTTCTACTAAAACTGTCATACTCCCTCTATCCCATGCAACTACTCACTGTTTTCCTATCTGCTAAGATGACACCGGGCACTCTGTATCTGCATCTGCATCTCTACAACGACCCATATCTCGAGAGAGGTGCCGATCCTCTTTTGTGGGACTCGAACCCACCAATAATGGCTCCGGTATTTGGATTCTAGGCTGCCACTCTAATGCTAAATTACCAGGCACACCATTGCATCGCATACGTATGAAGGAGAGAATAAGACAGATGTAATTTCCATATCTAACAGGCACATTCCAATCAGTGAAATTGTCAGTGATTATGTGGGGGGCGATTCGCATTTGTTGGTGATTTAGTATGTTCCCCATTTTAATGGGAACCGAGCGCCCGCCCCTCGGAAGCAAAGGGCTGCAGTGAGGACAGTTCGCTCTTATCTGTGTAACGTTAAGGTAATGTTTGCGTCTATTTCACTTAATAAACGTAAAATCAATTTCACACATGGTATCATTATACGAGGTGTGGCTATTAAATAACCGAACTGCTGTCATAACACTTTTTATTCGTTACCAATTACAGTATATACCGCTCCATACGGCTTTTCCATTGTTGAAAGTAGTGCTGGAGGTCCGCTTCTGTCAGCTGGTTCAGAACCGCTGTCGCTTTTGCTTTAACCGCTTCCACACTTTCGAATCTTGTCCCCTTCAGTGTCACCGTGTCTAACAAGCCTGGATCAGTGTCCATGTTGTTTAGAATGTAAGCGCAAATGTTCATTCTTGATTCCTTTTGCTCGGGAGTGAGGAGTTTTGGCACCATTTTGGCGCAAACTTTGCGTATGTTGAACGATTCATGCCAAATCTGGCGAACACATTTTTTTATCGATTCCTCTTATTTCAGCAAGCCCTCGGATGTTTAGACGACGATCTTCGCGGATTAATTTACCAGTTTTTTCAAAGTTTTCGTCCGTTTTTGACGTTGAGGGCCGTCCGGGGCGTGGATCATCTACATCCCTCTTCAAACCGTTTAAACTATTCAGACTTGTGTGCGGAATAAACATTAATTTCCGTACATGTCTTTTAACATCGCATAAACCTCTGGAAAAGTTTTCCCCAGTTGAACAAGAAACTTGAGATTAACCCGTTGCTCCATCTGAACACTTAACATTGTCTCGACGTGTCACTGGTGCGTAGACTAATTCAAACGACTGCTACAGTCAAACTGAGCGACCCACTGGCTTGTCCAGCTAGCTCAGAGTGGAGAAAGTATCACCAGACACAGTTGTCTTCAAACTTGTCGCGACATGTTCGCAGCGAGCTGGTAGCAGCATCAGTTCGGTTATTTAATAGCCACACCTCCTATATATAGATGTAGTGTACAATAACATTAATTATACACTGAGATCTCAAAGATGGTAACAAAGTCGATTTCTTCCTCCCACTTTTGCATAACTCTGATCCTCAGACTATCTTCTCCATATTGTGACAACCGTAGAAGGTGTTTTTTCTTTCTTTTCAAATTGGGATAACTTAGTATCTAAAACGATGCGATGCACGAACTCGAGGCATTCTAACACTTTTAACATGATTACATTTTTTTTACTGATTTACAAACTGACTATAACTGACAAATAATACCTGACAAATTTATATACATAAACGTAATTTCTTTTAGAGTTGATTTTGACTTTTGTTGATTTTCTTTTGTATTCGCATAGTGTTGAAGATAATCTATAGATCTATACAACATATATTCAGCTTGGTAGAAGCCTGTATAAATGGCTATTGCATTTTTAATCAGATTTTTCGGCAGAATGCCAATTTTCCATTCACTGGAATCCTAAGAAAAATATTAATATTGCCATCTTTTTAAAACGTCCTTACCTTTAAGGGCGTTTTAAAACGTTCAAAGTTGAGAGGTCTCAGGAAGTAATACATGTTTCATTGTTTACCTCGCATTTCGTTCAGCGATAATGTTTATCGTTATTATTGTGTTTCTTTTAAGTAATTTTCTTAAGTGCGTGCCCATGAAAGCAGAATAAATATACTATTATTTTCTGTTCAGCAGTGGCGGTGCGTGATATTTCAGTTAGCCATATCTTGAAAACGACGCATGGGACCCACTTCACTTTTTAGGTGATGACTATACACCTCTTACAGAAAGGATTTATAGTGAAAAAATCGTCAGCAAAGTTTGCGAAAAAATTTTCAAAAACACTGGAGCACTCCCTGGGTTGTCAGTAACGCTCTGTGGAATATTTGCAGTATATTTTTTTTCATAATCTAGAAACAAATATAAGACGTTTTTCGATTTGTTACTAAATATTTTTTGTTTCAAAAAGTTATGGCCATTTTAATTTTGGGAAACAAAATGTTCCTATAAAATTAAAATTAAAATGGCCATAACTTTTTGGAAAAAAAAAATATTTTGCAACAAATCGAAAAACGTCTCCTTATATTTGTTTCTAGATTATGAAAAAAATATATACTGCAAATATCCCACAGAGCGTTACTGACAACCCAGGGAGTGCTCCAGTGTTTTTGAAAATTTTTTTCGCAAACTTTGCTGACGGTTTTTTCATTATAAATCCTTTCTGTAAGAGGTGTATAGTCATCACCTAAAAAGTGAAGTGGGTCCCATGCGTCGTTTTCAAGATATGGCTAACTGAAATATCACGCACCGCCACTGCTGTTCACAACGAGTTGGATATAAATTACCTTAATTTTAGCCACCTTGAACTGGAATTTGAAACATGTAAAAACAACGTCGTAGTTTGGATGTCGATAAAAAGAAAACAAGACAAAAACAATTCGTATTATTTCCATAATCCCATATTTCGTTACGTCTTTTTTTGTCCTGTATTTCAGTGCTCAGTAATTGAAAGTGTTTTTCAAAGAGACATAAACACATAGTGTTTAACTATTATAACATTTTCCATTTGTTTTATTTATCTTACTTTCATGCAATAAAATAATAGTCTGTTATGTTACTGTTCGTTTTTTTCTTGGATTCTTGTAAATCTGGTTTCATTTTTATTATATCCTTCGATTACCAAAATACAAGCGGTTGGCTAGTGGATCGAAGAATACCATGCAAAAAAAATGGATTCCTATAAAATAACCTACAAAAGTCCATTGGACTGAAATCAGAAGCCGTGAAGGTTAAGTAACGGTATCCTAGTCGTAATTCAGTTACTGATCTAAGAAATAATTTTGTTTCATTATGGTGCTTTTTAACAGGTAGTCAACAAATCGAGAGGCAGTGTTTTTTTATGTCACAAACATTTTCTAATTTGAAATGACTTTTTTTTTTTAATATAACAGGGTAGTTGATAGTCGTTTTTTGTTTACAATAGCGGTGTAATATTCGCAAGAAGTTATTTAATATTGGAGAATAGGGTTTATCATATTCAATTAAAATTAACATATTTAGTTTAAAATTCGTAGTTATTCATAATATTTATAGGATCCTTTTGGCTAGGCTAGAAATACTTTTTTTAATATTTTAATTTGACGGACCATATGTTTACCTAATTATAACTTTTAGAAAACGAATTCCAGCTTAATATAGATACTTAATTGGCGCATGATTTTTTCGAAAAATTGAAAATCGAGAGGCAATGTTTTTATGTCATTTCCAACTTTGAAATCACTACTTTTTTTTTTTTTAATATGAAAGGTAGTTGATGTCGTTTTTTGTTTACAATAGCGGCATAATTTCGCAAGAAGTTATTTAATATTGGAGAATAGGTTTTATCATATTCAATTAAAATTAACATATTAGTTTAAAATTCTCAGTTAAATCATAATATTTATAGGATCCTTTTAGCTAGGCTATAAATACTATTTTTTTAATGTCATTTGATGGGCCATTATGTTTAATGATATACGAAAATTATAACAGAGGGCAAAGGCCATAGCTAGGTAAGGATGGAAAAAATTGGGGTCACATGAAAATGAACTCCTAAAAAAATGCATGCAACGCAAGACAAATTTTGATTTCCAAGAGTTCATACTTTTTGAGTTTTTTTTTTTAAATATCTCTTATTTTTTTTTCTCTATTGCTACTGTTGTAAATGGAACAATGACTGTTCTATATTAGAGTTGCACCGTCATCACCGATATTTTTTAAATAACACAGGGGCAAAAAAAATTTTTTTGGTGCTGGGATTTTGACCTGATTTTAACTATATTTGGGAAGCTAAATCTATAGGTGCAATCCGTTTTTCTCTATCAGCTCTACTTTTTAGATACATAAATTTATCTACATATCTGGTTTCTATGCAGTTTATTGGTTTCTGAGAGTTCTAAAATTATTTTTAATCATTAATGTAGGTGCAATTGTTTTATTGTCAGTCTGTAAATGAGTAAATTCCAGGTAAATCTATAAATAGTGGAAACTTGCCTCCCAGGTACCAACACCCCTTTTATACCCCTAACCAGGAAGTCTCGTAGTTTGTGCCTTCTTGCTAAAGAGAGTAGTCGAATTCGGGTTATTTTCTGTTAAGAAAGAGTGTTGTGTTATTGAACGATTAAAAGGTTCGGTCGTTCAGAAGAAGTTGGTATCCCGTTGTTTTGTTATATATGCGGAGAAACATGTTCCAACAAACGACGAGCTATTACTGACTTTGGAGCTTTTGGCATCTTTGGAGTTAAGCTTGTGATCAGGACAAAACGTGGGCCGATTGTATGTAAAACTTGCACAGAGCATTACGGCAGTGGACTACCGGCAAAAGAAAATGTTGAAATTCGGCGTACCATGGTTTGGAGAGAAAAAAAACCACTTCGATGATTGCTATTTCTGTTTAGCAATATTAATGGAATCAATCGAAATAACCGCCATAAATGGACCTATCCCAATTTAGACTCGGCAATACGCCCTATCCCGCACTCAGTGAAATACCGATCCAACATTTCATGAGCTACCAGTTCTCTGATAACGAACTTGTCCCTCTGATCGCTCTTCGATCTAATGAAACTAACAGTGACTTGGGGGACGTCTTCAGTTCCTCAACGCTTCAATCAAAAAATTAAATATCTCACCAGGGATCTCAATTTATCGAAAAAGCTGCTGAAGTACTGGCTTCTAGGTTAAACGACAAAAATTTACTGGAACAAGGAACCAAAATTACCTTTCCGTACAAGAGAAAAAGATCTGCTACCATTCTTTTCTCAAGAGACAATCTTGTATTTTGTCACGAAATTAGGGGACTTGAAAGAAATGGGACTTTCTGAATATATTCCAGATGATTGGCGCCTATTTATTGACAGTTCAAAGCGAAGTTTAAAATGTGTCCTTCTACATAATGGGAATAAATATGGTTCAATACCGTTAGCTCACTCAACGAAACTGAAAGAAGAATATAACACAATAGCTTTAGTCTTGCAGAAGATAAAGCACGAACCAATGGTTGATATGTGTAGACTAAAAATGGTGAACTTTCTTCTTGGGCAGCAAAGTGGTTACACAAAATATCCGTGTTTCTTGTGCCTTTGGGATAGTAGGGACAAAACACACCACTGGGTTAGAAAAGATTGGCCTCTGAGAGAAAACTGGACGTTGGGGAAAAGAATGTCATTAACGACGCTTTGGTTGAAAGAGAAAAAATCATTCTTCCTCCGTTAAATAAAGTTGGGCTTAATGAAGCAATTTGTAAAAGCTCTTGATAAGGATGGCCTTGTTTTGAATATATAGGGGTAAAAATCCTCAGTTGAGAAGAAAACCAAAGCAGGGATATTTGACGGCCCACAAATAAGAATTAATTAAAGATCCTGCCTTCATAAATTCAATAATAAGTGAACAGAAGCTTGGAATCATTTGTTGCAGTTGTAGAAAATTTTCTAGGCAAACATAAAGCTGAAAACTATGTTGAAATTGTTAACAATTGCTGAACGCTTTAAATCTTAGGTGCAATATGAGTATAAAAGTACACTATCTAGACGCCACTTGGACCGGTTTCCAGAAATTTAGGAGACATGAGTGAGGAACAAGGTGAAAGATTTCACCAAGATATTAAAATTTGGAGGACCGCTACCAAGGAAGAGGGACATCCACATGATGGCAGATTACTGCTGGAGTTTAAAGAGAGGACTGTTTGAAAAACATTCAAGAATGTCGCGGAAAGAAGTTTTAGAAGTGTCGAGTACTATATTTGATTTCTTTAATGTTTTTTGTTTGTTTGTAAGTTTGACTTTAAGATTGTATTTGGTATAAATAAAATAAAAAAATTCGAATCTACTTTTGTTTATTACACTTGAGATTTGAGTTAAAATCATAGAACTCATATTTCTCTAAAAATTGTATATCTTAAAAACTGGAGCTGATAGGGGAAAAATGAATACGATATTTGAATTCAGGACATCAAACGATATAGAATCAGTTCAAAAACCCTCGGCACCAAAACAGCTGTTCCCCAGTGTAATTATTGGTGCATGGCAAGTACATAAAAATACATTTTTTGTCAAACATTCCTTGTACATTCTTGTACAATATGTAAGATATAAATATTGATTACACGCCCCACAAAAAAAAGTTCTGTGCAGCGAGCATGAGGGTATGGAATCGACAAATTTTTTAACGCTGATTAAAGTTCGGCCCTTTTGAGGCTGGTGACCAGAGAAACAGAGTTGGTAGAGTCCTGTAGCACTGAGAAATTGGTAGAGATCACGAACAAGGTCATTCACCCATCTTCATGCACTCAGCAATCATTTTCGAAACCCCAAAGCGATTGAACATCTCAATTTTAAACCATTGAACATATTTTTTTGGGAGGTGTGAATACATCCCATTTATGGTTCCCACATGGAGATACGTGAATGACCTTGTCCGTGATCTCTACCAACTTCTCAGTGCTACAGGACTCTACCAACTCTGTTTCTCTGGTCACGAGCATCAAAAAGGGGCGGACTTAGAAAAATCCCCCCCCCGGCGCCCCTTAACGGGCCGGCCCTGAAAAATTGACACGATAGATCAATTTTTCGTCTTCGGATTCGTAATCAGCGTTAAAAAATTTGTCGATTCTATACCCTCATGCTCGCTGCACAGAACTTTTTTGTGTGTGTGCCTGTGTTATTATTTAAATTGTAGGTATACCATATTGATATTTGACCAACTTCATATTTGGATCCATCGACAATTTAGGCTATGGAATAAATAATAAATAAAACCTGATATTTGTTTGAAATTCTGTTGTTCTGTTGTTCTGTCTTCATATTGATGTCATGATTATTGAAGAGATTATTTAAAACGTCATTAAGATCATATTATTTTTGACACATATCTCGCGTAAGATAAATATTTTCCACTTAATATGGCAAATATTTGGAATAACATCCAACAGTTCTAATGCCAACGACACAATGAAAGGATATAAACAGTTATAAAAATATTCTTCACTGACTTCACTTATCAGTAGACTCGAGGAATTGCTGGCGCTCACAGATTAATATTAAGTGGAAGCAGATAGTGTTAGATAGCAATACACAGTAAGCGGCAGCCTAATGCGTACATAGCCGAATGAAGGGCAATTGATAATTTAACTTCTTTGTAAGTAGAGTAAACATGAGGTGAGATCCAATCGCGATCCAATTTCTAGCGCAGGCGTATGAAAGGCATCCGGTTTGTCGGTAGGGCTGTTTGAGTTAAATTTTGAAATACCATTTTATATTTTATACTGGTCTAGTGCCTGATTAGAAAAGTGCGTTATTACGAGCATATTGGAGAAGCACTACATACATTCATAAAAATAAAAATGGATATTTATCACATGGACGAAAAAGTTCAAATAATTAAAAGACAGACGGTATGAGTGCGGCCGCCGACAACCGCGGAGATCCGTGACAGGGCAAGGAGAGTGCATTAGTGGGTGGAGCTTAGAGTGAACCATTGGACCGTTCGTTCTGCCTTCGATCGCTGCGTGCGTTCGCTGTTGTCATATCAACATAATATTCCTATTAAATATTTTAAAATTGTTTCACACCTGTTTAAAATAATATTAACTGTTTAAAATTATTTCACAGTAGTTGGGTTGAAACAAGATAACAGTAAACTTTAATATACGATACGCAACGCAGTCAGTTTTTATAATGACTTATTATGCAGAGATAAGAGTTACTGGCAACGTTGCTCTTTAGATTTCCGGTAAGACCCCCTCTTAGCTTTCTGTACAACCAAATATTTCTTCACCTGATCTGGTGTCCACCACTTTGGACTATTACTAACACAAACAAAATATAGAGTACATAACAAAACCAGACCGGTAGTACAAATACACGAATAATGGACACAGTGCGCAACCCAAAAGGAGTAGTATAACGTACTGACCAAGGACTGAGTTCTGTTGAGTCACAATGGTCCCTCAAGCTCTACAGGGTTTGTCCAGAAAGTAATGTCAGTGAGCTTTGAAAAATGGTTTTTATTGGTTCTATGTGTACAAATCTTTAGAAACTTTCAAAATACATTCCTCCTGTGTCCACACATCGGTTCCAGCGGGTCTTCTACGCATCAAAAGCCGCACGGTAGTCGTTTTCCGGAATCGCCTTTAAAGCGTCGGTGCAAGCCTTCTGAATGTTTTTCACCGACCCAAAATGATGTCCTTTCATTGGGGTTTTGAGGCGCGGAAACAGAAAAAGTCTGGGGGCGCCACATCGGGGCTGTAGGGAGGCTGGGGAACAACGGTGATGCCTGCCTTGACGAGGTAATCGGCCACGAGAAAGCAGGTGTGCGAAGGCGCATTGTCGTGGTGAAGCTTCCAGGATTTTGAGATGTCTGGGCGGATGCGATTCACCCTGCGTTTCAGCCGCTTCAGCACCTCGACGTAAAACTTTCCGGTTACGGTTGTCCCCTGCGGAACGAACTCATGATGGACCAATCCCCGGCAATCAAAAAAGACAATCAGCATTGTCTTGATCTTTGACCTGGACATCCTGGCCTTCTTGGGGCGAGGGGAGTTCGACGCGTGCCATTCCGCACTTAGCCTCTTCGTCTCCGGATCGTATTCAAAGACCCAACTTTCGTCCCCGGTAATGACGTCATCAAGGAAAGCGGGGTTGTCTTCGCAGGTGTCCAAAAGTTCTTGGCAGGTTTCGACGCGCCTCGCTTTTTGATCGTCCGTTAGCGCTTTTGACACGAGCTTCGCGCACACCTTCCTCATTCCTAGAGACTCCGACACAATTTCGTGAACAATGGTTTTCGTAATGTCTAATGTTTCGGAAATTAAAAGGACACTTAGACGACGGTCAGTGTTCAACAAGTCACGCACACGTTTCACATTGTCGTCGGAACTGGAGGTTGATGGCCGTCCAGCGCAGTTCTCGTCGTTGACATCTTCCCGACCTTCTGCGAAGGCCTTGTGCCATCGGAAAATTTGCCTGTCCCAAAGACAATCGACGCCGAAAGCCTTCTTCAACATTGGAATGGTTTCCGCAGCACTCTTCTCCAGTTTCACACAAAACTTGATCGCCATCTGTTGCTCAAGCGAACGTTGCATTTTTTCCTTGCACCGGGTCACTGTAACGACTCTCAAAGAACGAGTGATGCGACCGCTACAACGACCGGTAGCCAATTGACGCTTGTTGGATATTGTTGCCAGATCCCCCCACCACAATCCCAGCACGTAAAGCGCGGCCTGGCGCGTACAGTCTCGGGAAAAAATTCACTGACATTACTTTCCGGACAAACCCTGTATTTCGTTCGAACATGCACCCTTTTGTGCACCACGCTCCGTGTAGGGTGTAAAAATGTAGTAATATTTAAAGTTGTTAAGCATCTCAAATTGAAATAGTTATATAATTGTTTTCATATCAAAAAAAAAAAGAACAAAAAACAAGCAATTAAAGCTACTGCTCCTGTTTTAGATGCACAAACTTTTGAGGACAGTTGTAGATTCCATGTAGTACATTTTTTAAAGGGTGAATAGTCAGTGTTGGGCAATGATAATAACCAAAACCTTAAATACGCATTTATGTTTTTTTTGAATGTGACTGTTGTTGTCAAATAGTTCAAATTGCGTGTTATTCCCCTCAATACAACAAAAAAATCAACAATCGGCTTTCATTTGAAGCTGTGGCACAAAAATATTAACTTGGGGAAGCAATTTTTTACCAAATTTACAAAAGTGACTATATCTTGAGAACTGATTTTAAAAAAGACAATTTTATGGGTTACTTTACTGGGTTAATTGATAAGACCACTTGGTATCAAATAAACTTTGTTGTTTTCACGAAGAATTTTGTTGCTAGAAATATAGCATAAGGTTACATATTTCCTTGGTCTTATACATATATACCTACGGTGTAAATTTGAAAACGAACAGTATCTAATATTGCCTAAACTAATGACAGTATCAAAATTTGGCGAAACACATCAATTTACATATCAAGGGGGACAACTTTTGAGGCATTTGTTGTCACACTACTTTCAACCCCCTGACCCCCAAGGCACCACCCGTAAAATATTAAATGGCAACCCCTATTTTTTTGCCATTTTTTGAGTTTCTCTTTACAATTCTAGATAAATTCCATTTTTTTTTCAAAATTGAAGTACTTAACCTCACGAATGTGTGAAATGTATTTATTTTCTAAATTGACATAATGCAACTTTTAAAAGGGGTTACATTCACTGACCCGTCATGTCAGTCACATCCATTCATTTAAAAATATTTGTCGAAAAACTAGGTACCTACAAATTCTTTCGTTTATTTACACTTCACCGCTACAAAACACGAAATAATTTAAATTTTTTGGCCGTCTTCGAATCTCGTTGTCTCTTTTTGCTTCATACTGATATTATTTAGAAGTGATAAGTACAGTTCCTTATTTTCTGATTCATAGTGTTCATTCTTTTGAGATACCTACTTCTTCGATTAGTGAAATAAGCTGTGGTCGTTATTCATAAACAATTTCAATAGCTTTCGATTGTGGTATTACTGTTGGTGTTATACCCGTTCCGAGCCGAAAATCGTTGCTTTGCAAGAACGGCGGCTAGATTTAATAAAACACATCCGGGAAAAAATGTTGGACACAAGTACATCCGAGAGTTAGTAGGTCAATTTGGAGAAACTGGATATGTTTGCAATAAGAAGAGGGATGGACCAAGATTGCTCAATGAGGTCGCTCAGATTGAGGTTCTTGGTCAAGTTGCTATGGCTCCCCACTACCTCACTTCGTGAAGTTGCACAACAAACTGGACTGTCGCACGAATCAGTCAGGAAAGTATTGAAGCTTCACAAATTTCACCCATACAAACTACAAATTACTCAAGAATTAGGGGATGATGACCCGACAGACGTGTTCAGTTTTGATAAATTATGACCAACAGGATTATTGCTCAGCCCTTCTTAATAAAAAATATCTCTTTCAGTGACGAATGCACTTTTTGCTTAAATGGCAAAGTCAACAAACAAAACTGCCGTTATTGGAGCGACTTCAATCCTCACAGTATTAGAGAGGGGCATACACAATATCCTCAAAAAAATAAATGTTTGGGCGGGTATATTAGGCAATACTATCATTGGTCCTCTCTTCATAAATGAAAATCTAAATGGTGAAATTTATGCCGAAATGTTAGACAGAGCTATAGAACCTCTTATAAATTCATGAGATGGAAAATCAAAGAGACGCCAATGGAAATCTTGCTCTAGATGAACATTTGCTGCACTTCCAACAGGATGGAGCATCTCCTCATTATGTACCCCCAGTAAGAGAGTGGTTGAATAATCATTATCCGGAGCAGTGGATTGGTAGGAGATGACCCATTGAATGGCCACCTAGGTCACCAGATCTGACACATCTCGATTTCTTCCTATGGGGTCACTTGAAATCACTTGTATTCAAAACTCAACCAGATTCAGTTGAACAACTGCAGCAAAGAATTGTACAAGAACAGTTTGAATGTTGGCTGTACTTGTGCTTAGAAAACAATGGAACCCATTTTGAACAATTAATAAAGTAATCATAAAGGGAAGAATTTGAATATTTCATTATCATACTTTTAAAAGTTGCATTATTTCAATTTAGAAATTAAATACATTCCACAGATTCATGAGGTTAACTACCTCAATTTTGACAAAAATGAAATATGGGACTTATCTAGAATTGTACAAGAAACTCAAAAATGGCCAAAGAAATAGGGGTTGCCATTTAAAATTTTAGGGGTAGGTACCCTGGGGGTTATGGGGTTGAAAGTAATACGACAAAAGATGCCTCAAAAGTTGTCCCCCTTGATATATAAATTGACATGTTTCGCCAAATTTTGATACTGTCATTAGTTTAGGCAATATTAAATGTTGTTCGTTTTCAAATTGACACTGTGTATATGTGATCGGAGTCGTACTTATTTATATAGAGTATAGTCCTTCTATTTTTAATTGAAAATGATAAATACGCCTGGGGAATAAGAAAAGCGGTGCAACTTTATGATTCCATGGGCGTGCATATATCTTTTATAAATTCGAAAATTGTGAAATAATTTTTTTCATTCAAATTAATATAGAAGATTAAAATTAGCCTGCATAAAAAACTCTTAATATTTGTAATATAATTTGCTGTAAATAATGCTCATTTAACCAGACAATCTTAAAAAATTGTCTGTGTTAATAAACCTAGCTGAAATACACGTCACTGGCGTCTTAAACAAGTAGAATTCCTAATGTCGTAAATAATTTTAACGACGTCGTAAAAATTTTATGGCACAGTGGACCGAATAAGTATTTAAAGAATTTATTAGATACAAAGCACAATAATAAATTTGATCGGCATTCCAATTGTGTTGCCACCGGCCAGCAGCGTTGTCGGCTCTTCAAAATTTTCTTAAGTATAGTAATATACATAAAGTTGTTTTAATTTATAATTATTTTTTCCAGCAATTTTAAACGCTTTATTTTAATGCTAACTAATAAATTTATATCTATGTATTTTTTTTAAATATTTCCAAACTAGCTTTCTAAGAACGTCACGAACTAACAGTTTACTGAAGTATGAAGTATACTTGTATAGTGAGCTTAGCAATTTTAGAAAATATATCTGACAACCTTGCTTTTTTCTACCTATTTTCAATTTAGAATGGAAATTGTATAACTGTTATACAGTTACACCATATGTGAACTAAACAATATTCTTCAAATGTAAAGAGAGAGGTTCATTAAGTGAGTCAGATGCAGACGTTGCAGTGGCGTTACACAACCAGAGCGAATTGTTCCCACTCCAGTCCTTAGTTTCCATGGTGCGAGGGCTTGGTTTTCATTAAAATAGGGAGGTTACAAAGTCGCCAACACATGCGAATTGTTCAGTGTCAATTTATCAGTGTCATCACTAACTGACCCGCCCGCTGCATGGGCGTGCCTGTTGGTGAGGCAATTGTATCTATCTTATTCTATCCTTGACTTACAATTAGTTCTTACTTCCTTTGCCCTTTGTTGTCCGGCTACTAATTTAAGAATACATACGGTATATGTATGTATTATACTTTAAAAAAAATACATATTGGGAAAATTCCCGCCCTTATTTTGTAATGTATTAGACATTATCACATCTGCATAGTCAGATGAACCGCCACTGGTAGGAATATTTTACACCACGTCGCGTCACCATTATTATCCTACTAATGTAACATAAATCGATATCAAATTCCATTAGCTGTTAATGGCAGGTATTTTGCATTTTCCCCATCTAACATTATTAGGTAATTAACAGTTCCGTCTAGATGAGTGACATAATTCGATGGAGTAGATAATTAATTTTATATCCATGAGTTGAAATATCGCTCGATATAGCTATATATATATTATTGCTAAATTGAAGGTCTATTTTAAACACCCTATAGATAATTGAGCAATAATAAAAGTATCGTTGCAAAGCCTAATAATTCTACTAACCACAGTGCCAACACTGATAATTCATTTTCAAAAATGACAGCTATAGATGATTTCACATGTTATGGTGCTAATGACCAAAATTTCAAAAAGCCCGAAATATCTCAAAAAGGGCAAAAGATATAAATAGGGAAACCTCAAGTAAGTCAACCTAAAATAATGTGTGGAATTTAAATTTGCAATAAAAAAATTCACCATTCCATTTAAAATAAGGCAGTAGGTGGTGACTTTCGGTATAACCGAAGGTGCGGCCATCTTGAAAATTATTCTGTAAGCCCTAACACATTTAATGAATGATTTCGGTCAATCACCCTGTGTATACGAGGTGTGTAAATTAAGTAATGAGACTGATTTTCTAAAATTTTTTTTTTATTCGAATATAATTACAATTCAGTATTGTCTCCTTCAAAATAACCGTCCTTGTGAGGCCACACAGTGCTGGAGACAGTTCTTCCATTCCTCATAGCACTGTTGGAACTCATTAGACACTGGAATAGCCTTCAGCTGGTCGGTTGCAGCCGTTAGAATGTTTTCTATGGCCCCAAAACAACGTCCCTTGAGGTGATTTTTCAAACTCTAGAAGAGAAAAAAGTCACAAGGACTCAAGTCAGGCGAATAAGGAGGCTAAGGCGCCACAGGAATATTTTTATTGGCTAAAAACTCGTTTACTGAAACGGCTGTGTGACAAAGCACATTGTCGTGATGCAACATCCATTTGTTCTTATTGGTTTCACACGCATATATGATCATTTTTCGAAAATTTTCAAGAACCTCTCTGTAAAAGTGTTGATTTACTGTTTGGCCTGGAGGCACAAACTCTTTGTGGACAATTCCCTGGCTATCAAAAAAGCAAATCAGCATGCATTTGATCTTCGACTTGCTAATTCTTGCTTTTATGGTTCTCGGAGAGTTTGAAGTGTGCCATTCCATGCTTTGGCGCTTGGTTTCCGGGTCGTACTCAAACATCCAAGTCTCATCACCAGAAATGACACACTGGGTTCAAGTCTGAAGCAAAATCTGGTAGCACACCGTTGTTTAAATTCATCATTTTTAAAACGCACTAGAAAAAAACGGTTTACGAAAACAGTCACAAAGAACAAAGAAATGACTCTATCAAGTTCAAACTTGTACAGAAGGGACACTATGTTAACCTACCGCCCTTCCAAGTCCAGTCTCCGCAGTGTTGCTAGATCGGGAGCTACATTGCCAGTCTCCTTACTTAATTTACACACCTCGTATATGTATATAACGCTGAAATATTTTTTTCATTGGATTTCCTGTATGGAATGCAATTTGGTGCAAAAATTGCAGCAATTATTATCTTCTAATGCAGTTTATCTTCCAATTCCAAGAAATTGGATATTGTTTTTTTTATCAACTGCAAAAGTTATAGCAACGAGTTGCTGCATCAGACTGAGGTAACAAGTTGCACAGTGGAAATCTTTCTCCATTTTTTAGTAGGTATTTCAATTTGGTTAGTGATATCAAACGTAAATAAATTGAAGTATAAATAAAATTGAAATATAAATATAAATCTTCATCAATAATCTGAATAAAAACAAAAAATTTGACTGTCAGTCTGTGGTTAAACTGTTTTGAGTAAACGATAATTGGCATATCAACATAAAATTTGGAATATTTGCGTATATTAACGAAATCTGAAGGTTTTGAAACGTAATGGTAAAAAATGATCCTCAATAATTACTGACAATTGTGACTAGGCCATTGGACCTAGTCAGAACTGATCAATAGGTGAGGATATGTACTAATTATATTATTTATGTCAATGACTTCTATATGAATTAATGTCCATGTGTTAACCCCCCACCATTACTCTTGGGGTTGTATATATCCCCTGTTTATCCCCACCCCGTGGTTACGCCACTTTATAACGGTATTTTTCTTTATATGTACATAGCCTATTATTGTTGTTAACGTAATAAAATGTAAACTTGTTGAAAACTAATGCCTGAATCAATTTTTTAATTTATAAGTATGAGTAAAAAATTAATAGGTTTTAATCGTGGTTTCTATCAAAATCTTTCTTTATCATTAATTTCAAATTTTTTATATGAACCTATGTATTTAAATATATACTCTTAATTAGACCACTCTTAATTAGACTTGCTATTGAGTTAGGTAATTATGTATTTGGAATTGTCTAATGTCATATATATTTTATATTGTTTACTTTGACAGCATGAGGTTATTTTCCTGAATCTAAAATTAAATAAACAATTTATGACTAGCGCATGTTATAAATTATATTATTCCACGGATAATTTACATTAATTTTGCAAATCAATATTCAGCAGGTGTCATAAATATTTTTCTACTGAGAATATTTTTAAATACCACAAGTTCTGAGTATGCAATGATTAAAAACGGTCACGATATAGTTGTGACAAAAAAAATGAATGATTTTGAAATTCTGATAAACCGTATTATTAAAACTGGTTTTAGTAAAAAAATGTTTCCGAATGTGTAGGAATGATCTTTATAAGTGTGTTAAACTTAATGTCATTATTGAAGGTGCCCCAAAATCCACCCAAAGTTCAAAATTACTGATGATTTCTTGTTCGAGATACTTGAGTTAAATATTCCCTGGGTTCTGCGGTGGTAGAAGAATGCCAATAGTATGAGAACGAAACCCTACTTGAAAACTTATTATTGCCAGTCCCATTGTATTTTACAATTCTACTTACACAACGCGTGTGTTTCTAATTCTCCTAACGAGATTGTGTTTGCCTGAAGGGCTGTATGTATGTTATGTACGTACCAGGTACTTGTAAGACTTCTGTTACATAAATCAGTTAAAGCTTTTAGTATGCTTTCCTCTGACGAGATTGAAAATATTTGTTGTAAAATGCCAGTACTAGACTTTAGCCAAGTATCTTAAAACAGCAACACCTACTATTATAAATTGCTGGTCAAAATTAGCGTAAAACTTTTTAGATTAGTGTCATTTGCATTTAGTGCTTGGATGGAGTTTTTACCCGACAACGTCCTTCTTATTAGTCCATGCTGAAGGTCTCTAAAATTGCCGTCAAAATATCGCGAATTCAAATTTCCACATGGGGTTGGTTTTTCGGTTAGTGTTACGCTAATTTTGACGAGCAATTTACATGGATTTAAGTAAAAACCACATTAATTTCCTAATTACAAATAATAAAAAGATTTGTGATTAGAGAATGAGATCTATTTATTTTCAATTTCTAAATTCGAATTTTGAGGCAGAAAGTATAAAAAAATTCTTGTTCAAGATTTGACCACATGCTTTCTGTCTTAATATTATAGAATGCAATGTCGATAAAAGCCAAGAGTGCCTCATTTATTCCGACCTATAATAAATGAAATATATTTTTAATTAAATTAATTAAAATGAAAACTACACAACAATTTCTAACATTCTAATATACACTATGAAAGAGCAATTTGAGAGCTTTAAAAAAGTGTATAGCATTTTTTCAATTACATGATTTTATTCGAAATAAAATTAATTGGAAACAAACACAAACAAAGACCAGAAGAAACTTTTGGTATCACCTCAATAAAAAATTATTTTGCAAGCCTTTTGTCTTTTCCAAGTTTCTATCAGCAATTTTCCGTTAAAGGTCCCTGTTAGGGTCCTCGATTTATCGACTCCAGTGATTGATAACCTAGATGAATATATTATCATTTATCTTATGCTTGGTCATGCTAGATTTGCGTAGTACAACCCTGTATAACATTTTTAAAAGTTTGAAATAATTTTAAAAACTGAAATAAATTCATAAATAAACAAAACCGTTATTTTATACCTCGATAGTACGACTGAGAGCATTAATCCCTAGTTTGTCTAGAATGCGTTTTGTATTACTATGGAAACGTTGCTCTCCGAAAACAATGAGATGCTTGACACGATTTTGAGCTATTGACTAATTGTGATGAAACGTACGAAGCACGTTGTAAATATGTATTTCATATCAATGTGCTTCTGCACTAGCTGAACGTTATTACAATTTCAAAAAACAGTTAACATTTACTTCTGTTCCATTGTAAGCTAAATCGTGGACAATGAAATAAGAATTTTAATAATTCTCAGCTCTAATAATTCGTTGTAAGACCTGGGAATTTCATTGATTTCTATGTACGAGGTAAGCTCAGACATAAACTTGAAATTGTGTTACAGTAATCATGTATCCCGAGATAATGGCCCAATCAACGGGGAGAAAACCGGTCACTAATTGTTATCAGCAAACAAAAAATATGGTCGTATAGAGAAATAAATTCTAAGAAAGATAGCGTTTTTTGCGACTCGAGTTTTAATGGCGAACGTAACCAAAAAAATTCGCAAAAGCCAAAAAAACGGTTTTTTGCAAATAAAAAAAAGCTTCAAGTCCTATACAAGAAAGTTAAATTAGAAAGTTGTAGATCTTAAAAATGCGCGTCGAATGAGATGCGAACGAAAAAAAATCGGTTTGTAAACATGGCAAAAATGATCGTACAGAAACGATCGTGGGCTCATTTTATTCGCGAAGACTTGTACTTTCATTCTATTAAAAAACCAAATCGCCTTTATTTAATTTTTGCATAAAAAAATGCATTGTAAAATTGTATCATTTTTCAAACCGGTTTTTTTCGAATAACTTTTTTAATTTTGGTTTTACATTTTTGGCCGTTGCATATTTGAAAAGTGCCATTCAAAACGCATTTAAAAAAAAATGAAGGTCCTACGACCTCAAGAGCCGAGATAATTTTTTTTAAGCTGAGGAAAAGATAATTTTGCGAGCGCGATCGATTTTAAATCGTGTTTAGTTTTTGATGCGCCTAAGCGGAGTGTCCGTCCACTCTGTCGTCGTGTGTTGGCTAGCGCGTGCCGCACCCAACGCTGTTCTTTCGCAAACAATTATGTCAACTTAATTTATGCGAAATGAAGTTTTGAAATATTTTTTTTTAAGAAAGTAAAAGTCTTTGAGATCTATTTCGTGTAAAAATGAAGTCAATCGGACGTATACAGCACTGTCAGGAATTAAAAAAAGAAAAATAATTATCTCGGCTCCCTGAGGTCGTAGGACCTTCATTTTTTTTAAATCGTGTTTTGAATGGCACTTTTCAAATATGCAAAGGCCAAAATGTAAAACCAAAATTAAAAAAGTTATTCGAAAAAAAAACGGTTCGAAAAAAATGATTAACTGATTTTACAACGCATTTTTTATGCAAAAATTAAATAAAAGCGATTTGGTTTTTTAATAGAATGAAAGTACAAGTCTTCGCGAATAAAATGAATAAAATAAAATGATCGTTTATGTACGATCATTTTTGCCTCTGTAAAAGCTGATTTTTGAAAACGTATTTTTTTTATAAAATCGTTATAACTCGAAAAAATAAACCTTTTTTTGAATTTTTGAAAAAAGTGTCATATTCCGCTTGTCATGGGCTGTATTTCTAGTTAACAAGAAGTCTGTTCAAACAAAATTGGAATTTATACAGCAAAAAATACGAAAACGCGAATTTTGAGGTTTTTTTTAAATTTTTCTCAAATGTTTATGAACCGATTTTTTTCGTTCACATCTCATTCGACGCACATTTTTAAGACCTACAACTTTCTAATTTAACTTTCTTGTGTAGGACTTGAAGATTTTTTTTGCAATAAACCGTTATTTTGACTTTTGCGAATTTTTTTGGTTATGTTCGCAATTAAAACTCGAGTCGCAAAAAACGCTATCTTTCTTAGAATTATTTTCTCTATACGACCATATTTTTTTGTTTGCTGATAATAATTAGTGACCAATTTACATGGGGGCTTTCGCTCGTTGATTGGACTATAAATTAACAAAAAATTAGTAGAAACCAGGCATATAGAGTACAATGCTTCTATTAAATCTTCGTTAATTTGTTTCGGTTTACTTTACATGATCGCAATAACACAATTTCGGTTTTTATATGGTCTCACCTCGTATACAGAAATCAGTCAAATGCCCAGCTCTATTTATTATTACCACTTCCCTTTTAAATGAGATATTTTGGGAAATTTCATATCAAGACAAATACACTCTACAAACATGTAAACTTCTTTATCTTTTTAAATAAACGAATGCTTTCCTATCGAGAGAATCGGTCATCGAACTAGACCTTGGCTTTAGGTCTGTCGATGGAAGCGTATTACCTTGACGTTACTGAAAAAACCTGTTACACGGAATAAGTGGTTCAAACACAAAAAATACACGTACAGGACAGTGCAGGGACAGCTAGCTCAACGAGATGTGTGAAGATCGAGAGACAGGTAGGGTGGCTCCATAAAGCATGGACCCTACGTTAAGCGCGTGGACTTTATTGGTACTATTAGGTGCATGGCCTACGATTGTTGCCCAGCTGATTGTTTTAAATGGTGTATTCAACCAAATAAATAAAACCCTATATATGGAATGAATGAGGTCTCAGTAAGAGTTAAAACCCAATGTAAATATAAATATCGTATTGCAAATAGATACTTAATAGATAAAAAGGATATATTAATGCTAACTTTTTATATTATGTATAAAAAAATATGAAAATCAAAATTCAATCTTAGGGAAAGTAAGGGAAAATATGTAATAATTTAAGTTCGTTAGACTTAAAATTATTGCACATACTCTGTATATATTTTATTTAAATGTTCTTTGTATACTACCTTTGATATTTTACAATATTTCCATTAGATTTACCACCTTCTGTCGTATAATAAATAACGTCTAACGCTGCTTGGTTTCGGAGGAATTACAGGCGTAACCACTGTTAGAATTACTAACGGGAAAAATCTAAAAAAAAAACAAATAACCTGCTTTAAGTATGAATACCGTCTAATGGGGACTTTGCCCGATTTTCAGGTTGATTTCAAAATTTAGCAAACATTCCATTTCAAAACAAATAATAGAAACGGGCTGTGGGTACGATTTTTAATTTTTTCATTCTTTTATATTCAATGTTTATGTAAAGTCACCCCTTAGCCCAGATGAAACATATTTATATCTTGAATATCTACGTCTACTCAAAGACAACTCAAAGCTAATAGTATACGACATAATACGTTAAACAGCTACTAAAAGTCGCGACTGCGAAAAAAAAATGTTAAACTGGAGTAATAAGAAGGGACACTAACCAGATTGCAAGATTCGTATTTGACTGCGCAAGCTCTGACTTTGGCTATACTACATTTATCTTTTTCTAGAGGTCGCACTGTTAGGTACTACTGCTCTTTGTCAATCCTCTCAGTTCAGACGCATAGTATACAGGGGGATCATAAATAATGGCATATAGTGCAATGGCAGATTCCTGAGGTCAAAATAATATGAAATAGAAGTTAGATCAGTCAATAATCTGTGGGGAATTTAGCGACCTTCTTCTCTGTTAGTTTTTTTTTTGGTTGGTTGGATCCAGGAGGTCCAGGAATAAATAACAACTATTCGATTTTTGCCAACGTTTCGGAGTTTTATTTCTCCTTCATCAGGGCTCACTACAATTTTATACAGAAGTAGATATAAGATATAGATTTTAAAAAATTACTAATTGAATTAATTGTAACTTTTACTTACATCAATGTTGCTATTGTTGTCATATAAGGTGGTAAATGTATAAAGATAAAAACAAAACACTATTATCAGGACAATACACTTTAAAAATTCTCTCAAAAACCTTCATTACTATAGTAATTTACTATAGTAAGTCTCAACGGTTTCCAATAGAGGAAACCTTCCTGATTAAAGATCCGATAAGGCGGAATCACGCAAATGCCTACATCATGTTTCAAATAAACAAATTATTTCTGAAACACCATTTTTTTTCGAATTATCTCGAAAAGTACGCGTCTTACGAAAAATTATCAAGAGACAAATGTTGTTTATTATTAAATTTCCCAATAAGTGGTTCCGATTATTGCAAAAATTAATTTTTTTAACGAGAAATCGAGCAAAATTTGCGAAAAAAAACCGTTTTTAAACGAATTTAGTTATCTCGGTTAATAATAATCGTATCGTCATGAAACTTTCCAAAAAGTTGTCTTTTTTTATTGCCAATAAGCTATCGCAAGCGGTAATCTGTGCGATAAATAGTTCCCGAGTTATAATCAATTGAATGCGGAAAATCGCTAATTGTTAACAATTTGTTATAACAAAATAGGGCTTTTCCGCAGGTGTCAAACTTTTTTTACACAGTTCGTTTTCCCTTTTCATATTCCCCCTGCCGCCTATCGCTGTATTTTTTCTTTTTTTGCTTGTTTATAATTTCCCCCCCGCTCCCCCCTTTTCCCCCCCGCCCCCACCCCCCCCCCCCAGGAATTACCCCCCCAAAAAACCCCCTGAAAAAAAATTTTACAAAATTTTTAAAAAAAACACCCAAACAAACCTTTTTTGGCTCATATCTCCGCTTAAATAAACTTTCCGACTAGCGCTTTGAAGCAACTTTTAGCTTATCTCATGAGCTATATACTCCTAAAATTTGAAAAGTTTGCGTTCATTAATTACGTCGCAGTCGCGTTATTAACAAAGCTTATTAACAAAGTTTATTAGGAACGGAGATATGAGCCAACAACTTTGACGTTAAATATCTCAACAATAAAATAACTTAACGACATGTTTTTTTTAAATGTGCGTTTTTTGAAGTACTTTCATTTGCAAATCATTTGCACTACGGATTGTTCCTTTTGCTGCTATGTACGAGGTTTTATACGTCGCGTAAAAAAACTATACCTCCAGAAAATTTGTTATAAACAACGCTATAATTAATTTATCGATATTCCGCATACGGCATTTGATAAAGGACATCCAATTGTATGTGGAAAAAAAATTTTGGCACTATGGCGAAAAGCCCCTATTTTGTTATAACAAATTGTTAACAATTAGCGATTTTCCGCATTCAATTGATTATAACTCGGGAACTATTTATCGCACAGATTGCTGCTTGCGATAGCTTATTGGCAATAAAAAAAGACAACTTTTTCGAAAGTTTCATGACGATACGATTATTATTAACCGAGATAACTAAATTTGTTTAAAAACGGTTTTTTTTTCGCAAATTTTGCTCGATTTCTAGTTAAAAAAATTAATTTTGCAATAATCGGAACACATTTCGATGGGAAATTTAATAATAAACAACTTTTGTTTCTTGATAATTTTTCGTAAGACGCATGCTTTTCGAGATAATTCGAAAAAAATGGTGTTTCAGAAATAATTTGTTTATTTAAAATATGATGCAGGCACTTGCGTGATTCCGCCAGCTCGGATCTTTAATCAGGACGGTTTCCTCTGTATGAAACCGTTGAGACTTCTTTTATGGACTATTTTGTCGTTTTTTGAAAATTTTTAACATAGGTCGCCTAGACTATTATGCAGTATTCAGATCCCAATGTGGAACTGATCTCAGGTGATAAGGTGCATTAATATCTCACTATTTACTCGCACTTTGGAATGAATGAATTCCGAGGATTAGGCATATATTTACAGAACTTAGTTTTATCTCCCACATTCATTTGATAAATAGAATTTTTGTGCAGAAATTATTTCTGTAGTAAGGATCGTGTCAAATAGAGTGAGAGAAAAAACAAATGGGTACATCAGTGTATTAAAAAAAAATCTAAAGCAGAAGCATAAAACGTGACCTGGCAACAATTTAATAAGGTACAGAGATTAAACATTTTGATTTTCTACATTTCTTTATGTGCACACGTTAGCCTGCACAAAAGCTTGCATTCTTAGGAGGATTTCTACATTTCTCCAGTTTTATAGCTAGGGCCCGGAAAGTGTGTTACAGCGCAAGGTCGACACTATACAACTCTATGATAATGAAAGTATAAACCGTATTTTTTAAGCGCCTTAAAAAAATTATGTCCGCGTGTCTTGTCTGTCTGTGCCACTGACCATGCCGAGTAACGGCACTAGGACCCTTCCGCCGCAGGTCCGAGGAAAGGGCGTACTGTCGTTGACTAGTACAATAATTTAGCTTGACGCGAGATGAACGAACAGTAGAACGGCGAGTTTAAAATAATTTTATGTGTCGTGAGTGATTAATTAATAAACGTGTGTAGATACGTATTTTTCACCGTGCATGTATTTCTTTTAGTGTTCGTGTAGTGTATTTACATATTACTTGATTTTTGTGTGGTTTTTTGCAATAATGGCACAGTCGTTTAAGTCGTAAATAGACTTAAAAGGATGATTTTACAAGAAATGGATCACATATTTTATGTATTCCTTGCAATCGTCCATATATATTTCGTAGACGCCGAGGGTGTGAAAGACATTTAGATTCGAATATCCATCAACAAAATATTACTGGTACTGTTCGGACAGAGGAATTTTGGTTTGATTTGTGCGTAATGTTTTGCGCATGTAGCTTTTCGTGGAACGAGGTCGATAATACTCACTTTAGACGTTTTTAATGAGAAAAAAATGCAGAAAGACTACTGAGTGTGGAAACGTACGCTCAAGCTCAAGCAATGAAGAACGTCGGTGTTTCTGAATGACACAAGCGATAGGCATGTACGTTATTAACACAGTTTTAATCTTGTCCATTTGGTCTCTCATACGTCATTTCGTCAATGACATGATGGATTACGAGTTCCTTATCCTGCGTTGTAACACACTTTCCGGACAATACTTATAACGTTGCTTATACGGACAAAGAGTCAGGTATGGCTGTTGACAAAGCATTGTGGTAACAAACTGCTCAGTTCACATGTGGTTGTCCGCCTTGTTTCCATAAGTACAACGATCTTGACTGGTTAATTTTATTTTGCTAGATACATACGTAAATAGCGTTTAAAATTAAAACATATACCTTTAATATATTTTATTTATTAATCATTATATGTAAATGTTAATTTTATATTTACCTTGTGTTTTTTTTTTTATTAATTTTTTATCTGCCGTTACGTAAACATTGACCCAAACAATTATTATAATTGACGTGATGTCGTGTAAAAAATACAATACATGATAAACCTTCGATTTTTTAAAACAACAATAATTAACTTTAAAAATTGTTATGACACTGGTATAGTCTGAGTACAATTTTAACAAAATTATACTATTACAAATTCTGAAACAAAACCTGCTACAACTTTTTGACATTATACCATTTTTTGAGGTTAGGGACATGATGGGGTTAAACCGAGGGACAGATTCAGCTACGCAAAATATGTGTGGATATTCTACTGTAAAATGATGTTTTGTGTGCCAATGTTTATTAAGTATATAATGTTTTATTTCTTCTCGTATAAATACGGAATAGGTGTCGTCGGCGTAAAATAAAAACTTATTGAGTTGCTCTGTAATAACAAAGTAATGTTTTATTAGAAATAGTGTTACAACTGAAACTAAGTATTACACATTTATAATAGTTTACAAACATACCTGTAATAACAAAAGAAACGACATTTAAGCTATTATTTCACAATATGTTAGTTTAAATATTAGTTATCTGTCAACTGTCACTCTAGTGAATAATGTGAATAGAAAACAAAAGGAGTTTGACGATCCTAATAAAGGTGATGTCAACTCTCTTTTACATCTCCCCCCTTAGGCAAAGATACAGGCAAATGTACAATTATATACAGATGAATATAGAATTTTTGTACAGACAGATATAGAAGATTTATGATGTATTGACAACATAATTGGGAACAGGAACCAGTTTCGTGATATGGAAAAGATTTGACTCTGATTTCTTGTGCCCTGTATCTATTCTGTAAATCGAGTTTGAAAACTTTTCGACAACTTTATATGGTCCAATTTTGAGTTCATCCAACTTTTTTCTATTCAACCGATTTCCGTTTTCAACATATACCGAGTCTCCAACTTTTTAATTCACAGTGTCTTCTGTGTTTGTCGAATTTTTGTTTATTGTAATTGTGTGATTTTATGGTATTTTCCAAAGCGAGTTTTCTATCTTGAAGTAACTCATTGTGGGTTTTTTTCCCCTTTTTCAATTGGTCCGGTAAAATTTCAGCCGTTTTTCCTTCCAATAAATATCTTGGCGAAAATCCCGTCACAGTATGTTCAGTTTCATTGTATCTCTGAATGCATTGATGTGCTATGGTCGTCCAGGCTAATGGTCCCTTCTTTTCATTTACCTTACATCTAATTTTATTAACTAGTGTTTGGTTGAGCCTTTCATTTAGACCGTTTGAGAATGGCGCATTTACTGCAGTGAAGATAATGGGTATATTTTCCTTATCTAAAAATTGTTTAAAATCTTTTGAATTTATACCCGGATATTGATCCGTTAGGATCATGCCAATTTTATTGTATTGCATCACTTGACTAACTAGTTTGATGAAATCACCCGAAGTTTGAGTTTTTGAAGTCAAAATGTAGGCATATCTGGTGAAATGATCAACAAGAAGGTGTAAATATGTTTTTGTGGAACGTGAGCCACCGAATCCACCAATAGTATCTATGGATACGATCTCAAAAGGATAAGTAGCAGGACCTAAGTGAGACATTAGTCCGAATTTATATTTACCTCTAGATTTGTTCTTTATGCAGGTTTCACAGATGTCACAGATTGTTTTGATATTATGGGATAAGTTTTTTGCTGTATAGAATGGTTTTATTTTATGTTGCATTTGTTTAATTCCTATATGACAGTAAATATCGTGTACATTTTTTATAAGTTTTTGACTAAATTTCTCAGTAAGTATAATCTTTTCCTTTTTTCCAACTGTTTTATAGTATATTTTATCTTTTAATTTTAGTTTACCTTTATTATTCTGTATATCTTCATTTGTTTCCTGATCATTGTAGATATCTTCCAGTTTTATTAAATTAATGAATTTTAAACTTTCATCCTGATTTTCATGAGGTTCTAATACCGGATTTCTGCTCAAACAATCTGCCTCTAAATTGTATTTTCCTGGGGAGTATATTATCTCGAAATTGAATTGAGATAGATAGTACGTTAAATCTCCTAGCTCATCATCCGTTCTAGCTTTAATATTCATTCTTTCCAGGGGGTTTATGATCAGAGAAAACTGTAAATCTTCTCCCCATGAGCCAGTGCTGCCAATATTTAATTGCCTCTTTTATTGCTAGACACTCTAGATAAATTGCTTTTTTTTTCTTCTGAGTGTCATTTAATTTTTCTCGAAAAATAAGCGCATGGTTTTTTTCCCCATTGTTCTGTGGTTGTTTCAAAACAGCTCCTATGCCCTGTACACTCGCATCCGTGTAAATATATATCGGTAAATTTGGATCAAAGATTGCTAAAATAGGAGCCACACAAAGCAAACTTTTTATTGTCTCAAAGGATTCTTGACATTTGTCGGACCAAACAAATTTTTGTCCTTTTCTTAACAAATTATGTAATGGATCTAATATAATTGCTATATTGGATATATATTTTCCATAAAAATTTATCTTTCCCAAAAACTGGCGGACGTTCTTTTGAGTTTTCGGAGTAGGGAAATCTTTAATAGCAATTAAATTATCTTTCAATGGACTAATTGTATTATTTGTTATTATATGTCCTAAATACTTAACTGAATCTTGTGCGAAGTTGCACTTTGAAAACTTCAACCTAAAGCCTTCCTTCAAAATTGCTGCCAATAACAATGATAAGTGATGAATGTGTTCTGAAAATGTTCGAGAAAAAAATTAAAATATCATCTATGTAATTCACAGTGAAGTCTGAAAGTTTGTGTTTCCTTATAATGCTACTTAAAATTCTTTGAAAAATTGCTGGTGATGTTTTTAAACCAAACGGTAAACAAGTCCACTGAAAATGTCCTTCTTGAGTAACAAATCCTGTTTTTTTGTTTGTCTTCAATTTTCAAAGGTATTGACCAAAATGCTGAGTTTATGTCCAGTGTTGAAAAGAATTTACAGTCTCTCGTTTTAACCACTAAATCCTCGATTAATGGGAAAGGTTGAGACTGAGGAATGATAATTTTGTTTAAATCGCGAAAATCTATACATAGTCTTGATTTTTTTCCTTCTTCTTTTTTATAAGCCAACGTTACCGGAGCAGCAAAAGGACTATATGATTCTTCGATTAAACCTTTTTTTAATAACTTCGATACCTGTTGTTCTATTTCTTTTTTATCTTGAATAGTGCATCTATATGGTCTTTTACTACAATATTTATCAATTAATAAGTCAATATGTGCTTCATAGCCCTTTACCATGCCTACATCATATTTATCCTTGGCAAAAAGTGGTTTATATTTTTCTATTAATTTATCAATTTCTAACTGTTGTTGCAAGTTTAGGTGGTTCACTAAAATGTCGAAATTCTCCACTTCTATGTGTTCATTAAAATTTATTTTATATTCATAATCGGTGTCAGCTTTATTTTCCTCGAGGGTATGCCCATTGTTATTAATATTTTGTAAACATTGTTTTTCTTCTTTGTGACTTGACAAGTCAGGAATTATTTCTTGATTTATGGAAGTTTTTTTTCTTTTTTATCCTTTGGTAAGTGTTGAGTTTTTTTGTGTAATGTTCAACTTTTCATTTTGAATTAGATGGAAGTTTTGTATACAATCTAATCCAATTAAGAAATCATACTCGAAATCTTCTCCATCGATCACAAAAACCGTAATGTTCTTTTCAATGTCAAAAATTTTAATATTTAAAGTTACCGCCCCTATTGCTTTCTTCACACCATTAATCGTTTTTTAAATTTGCAATTTTTTTATTATTATTAACTGGTTTATTTTTCAAGCATAATAATTTCGAGTTTATCAAAGAAACATTTGAACCTGAATCATAAATTCCCGAAATTTCTAAGGTATTGTTTAGAAGTAATTTAATCGTGATTAATGGTGGAACTACTAGTTTTTTTGGATCTATTTCATTTAATTCTGTTTCTAATGCAGAATTGTTTACATATCCCATGTGATCTCTTTTAGGTCCATCAGAATTTTTGTTGAACCAACATACGGATTCAGGATGATAGCGTGCACCTTTATTCGCTTTTTCACAAATTCGGCATGGTTTGTCTTTTGCATTTTTTTCTTTCACTTTATTTTCATACACAACCTTCCTGTTTGAATTTTTCCTATTATAAACATTTGCTAAATGTTCTAACCCTCTTATGCAATTAAATAAATCATTAGTGTCTTTCAACTTATTTCTATCAATTTTATCAGCAATAAAATTGGGCAGCCCCGTACTGATTAGGTCGATAAGAGTAGGCTTATCGATAGATTTATTTATTTCTAATAGGAGTCTTTCCTTTTTCAAGGCGTATTCTAACAATGAGCCATGTATATATTTGAATAATATTGCGTATCTGACTGGCGTCCACCCTTTATCCACATAAGTTTCACAAAAGTTATCCCTCCATAACGACCAGTCCGAGTTTATTGTATGTTTTATGAGCATGGACCTGTACCAATCAAGACACGACTCCTCCAGAAATAGCCTTAGACTTTCTATTTTTTTCAACATCTTCTTCAATTCCTAAACGAGTACATTCTCCTTCAAAAGTATACATCCATTGAGTTACATTTGAGGTTTTTCTAGTGAACTTCTCTATTACAAATTTTTCTGACAATTTTTTTAAATTATGATGTTTAGAGATATCTGTTTTGTTTTCTGAAAAACTTGCCAGGATTCGTGTTAACGTCTCTTCTGAAATTCCAGTGATAGAAGCCTCCTGCTGAGTTTGAGTAATCTCCTCTAGCAAGTAATCCTTAAATTCCATATTTCCGTCTTCATCTAAATAAGCTCTACTTATATTTTCTGTTAATGAAATCCATACCTGTCGTTTGTCGTGTCTTCTTTGTAGTGAAGCTTTCACTTTTTTAAACGTCTGAGTCGTTACAATCGTTTCATGTAGTTTTGCGGGTTGTAGTTTTTTCTGGAATGCTGAATATTTTTCCACTGGTTGTAGCAATTGATGTGACACAAATTATATTGGATTTTGGATCATCTCCAGCTTTTACCACAAATTCAAATTTTAATTTATCCATCTTCACGCAAAATAGCAGTAGAAATGTCGTTTTATAATGTTTTATTTCTTCTCGTATAAATACGGAATAGGTGTCGTCGGCGTAAAATAAAAAACTTATTGAGTTGCTCTGTAATAACAAAGTAATGTTTTATTAGAAATAGTGTTACAACTGAAACTAAGTATTACACATTTATAATAGTTTACAAACATACCTGTAATAACAAAGAAACGACATTTAAGCTATTATTTCACAATATGTTAGTTTAAATATTAGTTATCTGTCAACTGTCACTCTAGTGAATAATGTGAATAGAAAACAAAAGGAGTTTGACGATCCTAATAAAGGTGATGTCAACTCTCTTTTACAAGTATTTATTTTATTTATTTATTTATACACTATTCTACATGTAAAACCCAATTATAGAATAGGTAAAAACGAGAAGAGTACACTAAAATATTAAGTACATTATACACTTAACAATATACTAACTTAGTATATACTACAAATACCATAAAATGCTACTAATGAGTACACCAAACAATATACACAGAATACGTAAAATGTATACAAATGCTACTGATAACGATGACGCAAGCTATGAATTTAAATACGGGATTTTAAGGGAGGCAACGCTGCTGTTGAATATATCAGTACGATCATGTATGCCATTATAAATAGTACACATCATTTGTAATGGAGAGTATTTCTTAATGTTCGTTCTTGGCGTAGTTAAAAAAAATAGATTTCTTTGGCGTGAGGTTAATAGTTGAACACCGAAATTGAGTAGATTTGTAACATGAATGCAGTCAATGCCGTTATTAGCAGTCTATGAAGAAAGACCAAGTACGCCTTTTTGCGACGAGTTTCTAAAGAGTCTATTGAAAACCTAAGAAGCAGATCCGCTTGTGGATAACCAATTGCAGGATGTGTGCCATCTACTTTATAAGCGCATTATTTTAAAAATCGGCGTTGACTACTTTCTAAACTTTCCACATGCATTGAGTAGTGGGGACGCCATATTATGGAGGCATATTCTAAATTTGATCTAACGATTGAGACGTAAAGCAACTTAAAGGTATTTGAACTGATAAAAGACTCCGTATAGTGTCACCAAGTCTATAATTGTATGTTAATGTGATCTGTTTAGTTGTAACTGATAAGACATTGCACTTCTCTACATTTAAAGGTAGTCTGTTCTTTAAGCACCAGGTATTTATAATGTCCAAGTTATGCTGCAGTATAAGACAGTCCCTCAGGTCCGACACTCAACTTAATATTTTCAAATCATCAGCGTATAAAAGGCAGTTCACAGTAAGATCATTCACGATGTCATTTATAAAGATGTTGAAAAAAAGAGGTCCTAAGTTGGAGCCCTGCGGAACACCAGAAGTTGGTAAAACATCGATTGACTTTCGACCACAGTATAACACATACTGTGTTCTATCTGAGAGATAAGAATGAAAACATTTGACGAGATCCATAGAGAGACCAAAATAATGCATTTTTTGTCGTAGTATACCGTGGTCCAATCTGTCGAAAGCTTTTGAAATGTCTGTATAAATTATGTCTGTTTGCATGTTATCATCAATTGAATCAGCCAAGTACTCTGTTACGCAAAATAGGTTAGTGGTCGTTGATCTGCCTTTAAAAAATCAATGTTGGTTCTCAATAATTTGATATTTTGCATGAGAGAAGATATATAATCATAAAGTAATATTTCAAAAGGTTTTGCAAAGTATTCTTCCGGCAATACTGCCTTAAATATTATACTTAATAATGCACTAATCTAACCCCCTCTTCCAGATGGAGCTCTTCGGCATCCGTTTCGCCCCACTGTACGTCCCCATGGAGCGCAGGCTGCAGACCCTCGCCGCTGCTGCCTGGATGATCACCATGGCGTTCGGCGGCTTCATAGGCCTACTCATCGCCCTCTACCTGCTCCTCTTCACGAGACTGTGGTGGTTGACAGCGCTCTACCTCTTCTGGGTCTATATGGTGGACAAGGACGTTAGCGAGACCGGCGGACGATCCAGCCGATGGGTCAGATCCTGGGCCTGGTGGAGGTACTGCAGGGACTACTTCCCCCTGCGCTTCGAGAGGCTGCCCTGGGTCGAGCTGGACCCCAAGAAGAACTACCTCTTCTGCTGTTTTCCCCACGGGGTGTTATCTACCGGCGCTTTCAACGCTTTCGGGGCTGAATATGGCGGTTACAGGAACTTCTTCCCCAATCACGAGCCCCACGTGGTAACTCTGTCCCAGCACTACGTCATGCCTTTCTTCCGCGAGTTGGCCCTTGGGTTAGGAGGCATCTCGTCGTCGTTCAAGGCGATAAACCACGTCCTGAGCATACCCGGTGGAGGTCACGTGTGCGTGCTGATGGTAGGCGGGGCAGCGGAAGCGTATTACTGCAAGCCGGGCAACTACAGGCTGATCCTGAAGAACAGGAAAGGCTTCGTGAAGGTGGCGTTGAAGAACGGTACGCCCCTGGTGCCTGTGCTCTCGTTCGGCGAGACGGACTTGTTTGATCAGTTGGAGGGGTCGCGTTTGAGGACGATTCAGGAGACGCTGAGGAAGTGGATAGGGTTGGCGCCCGTGTTGCCCGTAGGGAGGGGGTTCTTCCAGTACACTTTCGGGATAATTCCGCGCAGGAGTCCTGTTACCACTGTCGGTAAGTAGACCACATGGTTAATTTGTGTTATACAGTAACCGGCACCAGTGGCGTACCCAGAAAAAAAGAGTCTCTAGTGTCATAAGTTGCAAGAATAGTGTCAATGTTTATTAATCGGTCGATGTTATGTTAAAGTTAGAAACGTTCTTAGCAACATATGTATATATTGTACTACACTTTATCACACATTTACTTGCGTTTATAATGCAACATTTGCATTATTTGGTAGTTATGTTATCACGAAATTGCTTTGGGTCACCTTTGGAAAATTGGCTTTATGCAAAAATTTGTCTTGCAAAAATTAGAGACCTTTCCCAATATTTAATCAGCAGAATTATTGGTAACGGCATTGTTTATCATCCATTTATACTACGAATTAAGTGATTGTAAAAAAATACGTTTGTAAATAAACCAGTTTTGCGTCATGCTACTGTATTGGAAACTATCATAAGCTATGTTGTTTTGGAAATTAAAAAAAATAGAAACATGATATGATTCATTATTAGACACAGATACATTATTAGACATTACAGAATCATTTTCAAAATCATATTTAAAAATTCGTTGACACATTGTATAGGACAGATTGACTTATTGGTTCAGATGGATAATATAATAGATGTTAGATATAGAAGATTTCAACGTTCTCGTCTGTCCTTACTCTGGGCCTGCCACTTCCTTGTTTCCGATTGACGCTTTCAGTTGGCCGGTAAAAATTTAGGAAACGTTTTACTAACCGGCTAAAATGGTCTAAATGAATAACTGCTTCTGGAAAAACTTCCCTGTGGTCTTCAATTGTATCTGTCATCGAATATATCCAGTTTCCATTGATTCTACTGCCATTTCTAAATTAATTTTCACCTCGGAAGTGAAACACACCTCGGTTCTTCTTTAAAAATAAATTTCGTTATTTATTTCACAATTGTCAGCAGTTATTTTACAATTAAAAACAACGACAACTGATTATAACGATAGTTGAAGACTCTTGAGTATAAGGATTATATCTTTGCAAAATTTACCTTTCGTGGACAAAGACATTGTACAGAGTCGTCTTGGAAAATAAAAAAATAAATAAAAATTGAAAACATAATATCCATAAAATAGTTAGGTACTCAATTAGTCGAAAATTTGACAGGCGCTGTTTGTAAACACCACGCACAGCCTCAGCTTTGATAATTCGTGATCAATACTTACATAGGAAAAACCTTTCCAGTCAATGTAAAAAAAAGTTTTTGTTAACTTTTATTTGGCCACTACTGCATTTTAAACACTAAATGCCGTTAATGTGTTGGAAACAAGGTAATCTTCATAGTAACTATTAGTTTATATTTTGGGTCGTCATTGCATAATAAATCATTATTTACATTACTTTTGTGATGTATTAAAATGAAAATTAGAATTCATACCTAATACATAATTTTTAATTTATTATTCAGAAAAGACATGACGGGATTGATAACACAGACCTGCAAGGATTTTTTTGAACCCTAATGGGTGATTCTGAAGGTTTTTGACACGCTGAACACAATACCGTTGTCCGATTTACCCTATCACGTCACAATTTTCAGAAAACCTAACCTAAAACTGCAAAAAAAGGCTTTTTTTGGCATATATTGAGGCCTTCTTAGTTCGGCAACGAAACGAGGTTGGGTAAAATGGACTCAACTGTCGTATTCAGTAAATTAGAACCTACAAAAATCAATAGTAAAAATAAAAAAAAAACACTACTATAGATGACGCAATTATTATTTTATTTAAGTGATTTCACATTGATTCACTGTTTTTGAAAAAAATATTGAATACAAATAATGATAAACATAACCCTCTTTTAGATTAGCCTATTTAATTTTTAATTCTTTGTACATTTCCGAATCATAGATTCTGGAAATTCTTGTGAAATCACTTATATAAAATAATAATTGCGTCATCTATGGTAATGTTTTTTTTTTTTTTTTTAATTTTTACTACTGATTTTAGTAGGGTTTGATTTACTGAATACGATGGTCGAGTCCATTTTACCCATCTCGTTTCGTTGCCGAGCTATGAAGGCCTCAATATAGGCCAAAAAAGTCTTTTTTGCAGTTTTAGGTTTGGTTTTCTGAAAATTGTGACGTGATAGGGTAAATCGGGCAACGGTATTGTGCTCAGCATGTCAAAAACCTTCGGAATCACCTATTAAGTTTAAAAAAGTGTGTTTTTCTGCAGTCTGTATTAATTACTTCCAAATTTATTTTCTGCAAAGTTTACATTATTGAAAATCTAAATCTCAAGAAAAAAATGTGACTTAGCAGTTGTTTTATTTGCTAAAAATATACAGTCCCATATTTTGTGTTACATAATTATTTTTAACTATTTCAAACTGTAAACTTAGTCTCAGCGTTTTCTCAATAAGTATAAGGATACATGTACAAATGTATGATATGATTCAGATAGAAGTATTTTAATTTAGTTTTTTTTTGTTGCTAGGTAAAAAATATACTCTATGCCGTACTCTGCCAAATTAATTGACCTTTAGAATTCGATTAAAGCAATTTTTAATAAAACAAATCGAGTAAACAGCAATCGCCCGAGATAAGGTAATGCCAGTGTCAGTATGAACATTACCCTCTTTAATAAAATTTCACTTGTATTAAACCGTTATCAAATGATTGCAACTCATAATGCGTAACTAAGTTACTTTGTAATAGTAAAATAATACATACGGAAATATTAAAATATATATAACGAGCTGATAATCTTTATGTACATAGATTATACTTGCGATTGTCGTGCCCACTTGGTGAAATCGTCCTTTTCATGAAAAGCATGTCCACTTCACGAAACGCATCCACTTAGTGTAATATTATTTACTTACACTATTAGAAAAAAAACTGTTTTCCACGAAACACCGAACTACTACACTTTTCTCGACGCGCGTTTCGCCAACCAAGTTGGCATCTTCAGGAGAAGATTAAAACTGTTTTAATCTTCTAATTTTTAATCTTCTCCTGAAGATGCCAATTTGGTTGGCGAAACGCGCGTCGAGAAAAGTGTAGTAGTTCGGTGTTTAGTGGAAAACGTCCAGTTTTTTGTTTCTACGCCGAAGGTTCCAGTACCCACTCCAGGATTACACTATTAACACAATCAGTTTTGTTCATTTCACAAAACGGACAACTATTTTATGTTCTTTGTGAAACCTTTTAATAGTTTCAACAAGTTGACGAAGGACTTAAACCTTTTCAAATAATGGTCAACTTGGTGTGTGCGCTTTACGAATTACACTACCTACATATGTGTTTAATCCAGTAACGATGGTCAAATCATTAGTTTTTAATAAAAAAAAAGAAATTTATTATAAACTTCAGACTTATTATGCAGTTAAATCGGGAAAAATGTTTGATAAAAAGCAGCAACAAGAGGTAATAAAAGAAATAAAATGTGCTAAACTAAAGATGTAAGTAAAATCATTCTTATGGGTAAGATTATGTGTTTGTAGGCAGTGGCGTGTGGCGTATTAAGGATTTGCCGGAGGGTGCAATATAATAAACACAATATGAGCTAGTAAATACTATTATTTATTTACACATGGCAAAGATGGATGGCATCTACTATTTACACATAGTTTTCATTTTCAAACAAGCGCATATTTTTGTATTGCACCGCGTTTTGGAGGGCTTGCAACAACATTTGAAAAATCCTTGTCCTCCGGAAGTTAAGGTTACTGTTTCTCGTAGGGAAATAAATGTCTATTTGTTAATTTCACTTGAATTTAAGAAATAAGATGCAGATTTTTGTAAGCAATCGCTGGCAAACCAACTCTTTATTATTCCATGCAACTTGATATACAGGGTTTGTCCGGAAAGTAATGTCAGTGATTTTTTTTCCCGAGACTGTACGCGCCAGCTCGCGCTTTACGTGTTGGGATTATGGTGGGGGGGATCTGGCAACAAGATCCAATAAGCGTCAGTTGGCTACCGGTCGTTGTAGCGGTCGCATCACTCGTTCTTTGAGAGTCGTTACACTGACCTGGTGCAAGAAAAAATGCAACGTTCGCTTGAGCAACAGATGGCGATCAAGTTTTGTGTGAAACTGGAGAAGAGTGCTGCGGAAACCATTCCAATGTTGAAGAAGGCTTTCGGCGTCGATTGTCTTTGGGACAGGCAAATTTTCCGATGGCACAAGGCCTTCGCAGAAGGTCGGGAAGATGTCAACGACGAGAACTGCGCTGGACGGCCATCAACCTCCAGTTCCGACGACAATGTGAAACGTGTGCGTGACTTGTTGAACACTGACCGTCGTCTAAGTGTCCTTTTAATTTCCGAAACATTAGACATTACGAAAACCATTGTTCACGAAATTGTGTCGGAGTCTTTAGGAATGAGGAAGGTGTGCGCGAAGCTCGTGTCAAAAGCGCTAACGGACGATCAAAAAGCGAGGCGCGTCGAAACCTGCCAAGAACTTTTGGACACCTGCGAAGACAACCCCGCTTTCCTTGATAACGTCATTACCGGGGACGAAAGTTGGGTCTTTGAATACGATCCGGAGACGAAGAGGCTAAGTGCGGAACGGCACGCGTCGAACTCCCCCTCGCCCCAAGAAGGCCAGGATGTCCAGGTCAAAGATCAAGACAATGCTGATTGTCTTTTTTGATTGCCGGGGATTGGTCCATCATGAGTTCGTTCCGCAGGGGACAACCGTAACCGGAAAGTTTTACGTCGAGGTGCTGAAGCGGCTGAAACGCAGGGTGAATCGCATCCGCCCAGACATCTCAAAATCCTGGAAGCTTCACCACGACAATGCGCCTTCGCACACCTGCTTTCTCGTGGCCGATTACCTCGTCAAGGCAGGCATCACCGTTGTTCCCCAGCCTCCCTACAGCCCCGATGTGGCGCCCCCAGACTTTTTTCTGTTTCCGCGCCTCAAAACCCCAATGAAAGGACATCATTTTGGGTCGGTGAAAAACATTCAGAAGGCTTGCACCGACGCTTTAAAGGCGATTCCGGAAAACGACTACCGTGCGGCTTTTGATGCGTGGAAGACCCGCTGGAACCGATGTGTGGACGCAGGAGGAATGTATTTTGAAAGTTTCTAAAGATTTGTACACATAGAACCAATAAAAAACATTTTTCAAAGCTCACTGACATTACTTTCCGGACAAACCCTGTACGCCATTCTGAATGTCTGTCACTACTGCCACTAAATTTGTCGAATCTGCAGGTCCTCGATCCACTTGGGGTATAGACAATAGAACTTGTATAGCTTGTTCCTTTAACGACAGATATTCTATAATTGTCTCACTTTTATCATTAGACATTATCACATTTATCATCTGAAGTTTATCATAAAATTCTTTTTTTTATTAAAAACTTGTGATTCGGCCATCGTTACTGGATTGAACAGATAGGTACTGTAATTCGTAAAGCGCACACACCACGTTGACCATTACACGATAAGATTTAAGTCATTCGTCCACTTGATGAAATAAAGAGCATAAAATAGTTGTCCTTTTCGTGAAATGAATTTCGTTGTCCTTTTCGTGAAATCTGATTGTGCTAATAGTGTAAGTAAATAATATTACACTAAGTGGATGCGTTTCGTGAAGTGGACATGCTTTTCATGAAAAGGACGATTTCACTAAGTGGGCACGACATATACATATATTATGACATAAAATAGTTAATTTGTTGCAGAATCCACAAACAAATAATATTTTTATTTCTATTTACTTTGTCCAAAAAAAAAACTTCGTACACTTATTGTAAATCACTTATACAATCAATACAAATCGAAAAACATTTAACTAAAAAAAGATAATAGAGAACGATAAATTTAGATTAATAATAATTAAGATATTAACGATTACATTGGTTTACAGGTTTGATTCACCAGTGAGAAAGAGGGTTACTTTGAGGGTTGTTGGTGGTGCTAAATCCTAGATTATTACCAAAAAAAGGTCGATGACGTCGTTATTTCAAAGTATATATATATAACCTACATATCTTTCCCCATTTTATAACAAACAGGTTTTTCAAAAACGGAAAAAAAGCCAAAAACGAAACGCTGTATTTCTCTTTCTGTATAATCTTCAGTTCGTTTCTTTTATCACCATCCAACAGTAAAAGTCCCACAAAAAATGCTCATCCCAAAATTTCTGATGTGCTCAAGTTGCTTTAAGTCGTAAAAAAAAAACGTTCACATGTTGTTCATCACTCACTGTTCATAAATTCTCAGGGAATGAAACAGTATATACATTCAGAACCAAGATTTTTAAAAACATTTCAGCATCCATTTTGTGGCAATTAACTAAATGTTTAGTCGAGAAAAGTATGGTAGTTCGGTGTTTCGTGGAAAACGTCCAGTTTTTTGTTTCTACGCCGAATGTTCCAGTACCCACTCCAGGATAAATGTTTAGGAACAATTTGTCAGTAGTTCGCATTTTTTTACTTCCTAAGAGTTTTTTTTTTGAATACCATTCTAAATGACGTTCATTCAGCCTTTCAGATAAACAATTTTCCAATTCGTCATCCTTCAAAATTGTACTATTTTGTTGATCAACTTGCTTTCTTTAAGTTTGGCTTCGGCTATTGAAAATTTTGGATTGATAATAACGGAAAAACATTTTGCAAGTATTTAAATGCAGCTCCTTGTTGCTCAAGTGCTTTAATAAAATTTTTATTAAGGCAAACTTAATATGAAGGGAAGGTAAAATTTTTTTAATTTTTTTTGGAAAAACTACGGGACTGAACTTTCAACAAGAATACTGCGTTTCCACCTTGAAAATCCAGTATTCAACTGATTACTTTAAAGCCGATCTTTAAATTGTGTTTCTGTATTGGAACCCTAGAGTACAAAAGTACTGCCATAACCAGTTGGTGAGTGTAATTTGTCTCAAATAACACCCTAACCAACAAATATTGTGATTTCCCTCCAATTTTTTATCTTCTTTGAGAGTTGAACATACTAAGAATGTGAAAAACAATAAGAAACCATATGCAATGTAAAGTTTGTTAGGGTTTTTCCTAAATAAAATAGCAAACGAAAAAAAGCTAGTTATTTTTATAACTATTTTTTATCTTGGTTTTCATTGCTATGTTTTCTGTTTTAGTTGGTCAGCCGTTGGAGGTACCTAAAATAGAAAATCCAACGAGGGAAGAAGTCGAACTGTACCACGAAAAGTTCGTAGCGAAGTTGGTCGAAATGTTTGAAGAGCAAAAGTATAATTATTTGGAAAAACCAGAAGAAAAAAAGCTAATTATAGAGTAGTAAATTATACGTTAGTAATAGTACTAGTTGTTTTTTTAATACTTTTGTATATAACGGTTTCTACATAATTTTTACGAGGATTGTATTGTATATATGTTTGTTGAAAATTTAAATAAATATTTATTTGTATTTACATTAAATCTGTAAAGGTTTATTGCTTCACGAAAAGTGTCTTCACGAGAAGTTAACCACTAATCAAATTTCCTTTGTGGAAGGTTCGTTTTGTTTGGTCAAACTTTGTATATACTCTCGAGTCCCTCTTAAGTCACCTTCGCTTAATTCACATTTCCTCTTATGTCACCACGTTTCTTCCTATTTTGTCACGAAACTCTCCCTCTTAAGTCGCCGCCTGTAAAAGTTTTAGAACTACGTTTGGAAATTGGATTTTCGCATCGAATATGTACAATTTTTATTGAAAAAAATGATTGTGTAATACATTAAATATAGGCACCTAACCTTTAAAATACGTTAGGTGTCTTTTAAAATATTTAACCTTTAAAATATTCTCTCAAGCGGAAAATTGAACTTTGTTACGCACGACTGGGTGTACTTACGTTGATTTTTTCAGCTGGCTCATTTTTCATTATAACAAGTGCTGTGGTACATCTCTAAAACTGTCTTTTTGCAACTAAAAACACGAAAAAGTTGAGGTTATGATTGCTTTTAAACGTGACTTAAGAGAGAATAAATTTCGCGACTTAAGCGAGATGATGATGCACGGATTTGGTGACTTAAGAGGGAATCGAGTGTATACATTTTTTTTTTTTTTTATTATAATAGTAATTCTCATTTCAAAAAATAATACTGTTAAATAAAGTGCTGTTGTTATAGCCGAACCAAAATCGAAACAAGCAAGAAAATCCTATTGAATGTTATATCTATTCCAGGATTCCAGGTTACGTTTACAAAATATTTTCCAATAAGTGCAATGGGAATCGACATTAGTGATGTATCGGCATTAATAGGAGGACCTATTTTAGCTTTCTTCTTTAGAGGCAGTTTTTTAAAAATAAAATATGAAATCTTTAGGATTTACTAATATTATTTCTCTGCCATTGATAGGCAACCAGAAATACACATTGTCATAAGGATGGTTGCATATTAAGCATATTTGTTTATTTTTTTAATCGTCAAACTTGAAACTTGAAATTATTAAATTTAATCTAAGATTTTTCAATCGAAAAGATCAAATTAATTATTAAGTGTGTTGCAAATGTGCATTTTTCAATTTACGGTACGTTTCGAGATGTAAAACTTGTAAAAGTACTTACTTAACTTACCTACTTTCTAAAACACTTGTTTCTGATTTTAGTTATACACAAAAAGTGTGTATGTATACAAGTACATCAGTACAATGATCATACCTCCCAGAATTGTGAATAAATATATACTGGCAACAAGGGCGTAGCCAGTAGTTATCTTGGGGGGGGGGGGGGCGCTCAATGCAGATGAAACAAAAAAGCCAAAAAAAAAGGTCACTACAGCCAAGGGCAACCGCATTCCCCCGAGTATTTCGGTTTTTACTTGAACCCTTTGGGGGGGGGGGGCGATCGCTGCAGATTAAACATAAAAGCCAAAAAAAAAAAAAGGTCACTACAGGCAACGGCAACCGCATTCCCCCGAGTATTTTGGTTTTACTTGACCCTTTGGGGGGGGGGGGGGGGGGCGATTGCCCCCACCGCCACCCCTGGCTACGCCCTTGACTGGCAATTCCTTCTATTTTATTTATATTTGATATGTATATCAGAAACTTCAAGGCACATGTATACAGGTCAACATGCCCCATATTATGTCAATAAATACAAATTTCTTTTAAGTTACATATAGCATCTTCATTCTTGTCCCAGGTCACAAATTTGTGATTGCATCACGAGAAGATCGCGGCATCCTCACAATCTCATCCGATCTAGGGGGATCCTCTAGTCCAGTGGCGGTGCGTGATATTTCAGTTAGCCATATCTTGAAAACGACGCATGGGACCCACTTCACTTTTTAGATGATGACTATACACCTCTTACAGAAAGGATTTATAGTGAAAAAATCGTCAGCAAAGTTTGCGAAAAATTTTTCAAAAACACTGGAGCACTCCCTGGGTTCTCAGTAACGCTCTGTGGAATATTTGCAGTATATTTTTTTTCATAATCTAGAAACAAATATAAGGAGACGTTTTTCGATTCGTTACAAAATATTTTTGTTTCAAAAAGTTATGGCCATTTTAATTTTGGGAAACAAAATGTTCCTCTAAAATTAAAATTAAAATGGCCATAACTTTTTGAAAAAAAAAATATTTTGCAACAAATCGAAAAACGTCTCCTTATATTTGTTTCTAGATTATGAAAAAATGAATATACTGAAAATATCCCACAGAGCGTTACTGAGAACCCAGGGAGTGCTCCAGTGTTTTTGAAAATTTTTTCGCAAACTTTGCTGACGATTTTTTCACTATAAATCCTTTCTGTAAGAGGTGTATAGTCATCACCTAAAAAGTGAAGTGGGTCCCATGCGTCGTTTTCAAGATATGGCTAACTGAAATATCACGCACCGCCACTGCTCTAGTCTCTAGTGGGTTGAACCCTCCTACATACCAAGTGTGCCTATTAAATAACCGAACTGCTGTCATAACACTTTTTATTCGTTACCAATTACAGTTACAATTACTTTTTCGCCTTCAATGTACTCCCCTTGGCGATCTCTACACCACGCCATACGACTTTTCCATTGTTGAAAGCAGTGCTGGAAGTCCGCTTCTGTCAGCTGGTTCAGAACCTCCGCCGCTTTTGCTTTAACCGCTTCCACCCTTTCATCACAAGTAATCACCGTGTTCAACGAGCCTGGATCTGTTCAATGTTGTTTAGAATGTCAGCGCAAATGTTCATTCTTGATTCTTTTTGCTCGGGAGTGAGGAGTCTTGGCACCATTTCTGAGCAAACTTTGCGCATATTGAACGATTCATGCAAAATCTTGCCAACACTTTCTTTGTCGATTCGTATTATTTCAGCAAGCCTTCGGATGCTTAGACGACGATCTTCGAGGATTAATTTACCAATTTTTTTCAACACCGTACACTTTTTTTAACATTGCATAAGCTTCTATAAATGTTTTCCCCAGTTTAACAAGAAACATCTGAACACTTAACATTTTTGACATTCTATGTCTTTATTACGGGATTGCCCCTGGAAAATATTGCGTCATGCGTCACGTCACGCTTGGACCCCCCACCCGGCCTGGACTGGATGAGAGCTATCCCTCATTTAAACCTTCATCTCGGCCCTTATTTAACTCTCATATAATTCCTCATTCGTTCCCTCATATTTCAACGCGTCATTAGTGCGTAGACTAATTCAAACGACTGTTACAGTCAAACTGAACAACCCACTGGCTTGTCCAGCGAGCTCAAGGTGGGGAAAGTGTCACCAGACACAGTTCTGTTCAAACTTGTCGCGACATGCTCGCGACGCGCTGGTAGCAGTATCAGTTCGGTTATTTAATAGCCATGTGCCATAATTTATCAAGTTTTCTGTTTTGAATCTCAAAAAGATTATTTTTCAGTTCACTAATTTTTTCAAGTAACTTCCTGCTCAATAAATAAGCCTTTTGTTGATTCTCAGGACGAGGAAATCGTAACTAATATAGACGTATGTATTGTACATACTACATACGAGTCCAATATAGTAAACAATTAATTTTATTTTCCATTGTTCTGAGACAGTGCATCAATCTGATAGCTTTTTAATGAGGTAATTAGAATGAAGTGTTTATTAATTCAGCTATAATTTAACCCAATATAGTACTTACACCTACATTTATAACAACTTTGCTCAGTGTAACTCAATGTTTCGTGCTTTACAGTAGTAATAAACAAGTGAAGTGAATAAAATATTAGTGTGCCGTTATCGATTAACAAGAACTATATACTAGTTTTCCTTTTCTAGCAATAGGTAAAAACATGTTTGTTATTTACATCAGACTTATCGAATTCACCTGCTGAAAGCATTACTTACAATGCGTTGCAAACAATGAACAATTTGCTATCAACAAATAAAAGTGATTTGTAGTATAATTTGTGAAAAATAACCATAATGGGTTTGTTTACAGTATGAAACCAGTATGTATTAATGAACTTGCACAATTATTGTTTTGAATTATCTTTTTTTAAATGAGTAGCGTATTGCGTAGTGTTTTCATTTCTGCACAAGTTAAAGTATAAAATATTAGACAACTGTTGTGTTCAATATAACGACAAAATATTTGAGGTAGATATAATATCGAATTATGAAATATAAATAAATAATTTGAGGTAGTTCATAATATCGAAATAAGAAATAAAAAAGTGCCAAAGGCCGTCGACGTTAACTTCCGGAACAACATAAGGTAATATCATTTATATTTAATGAATTTTAAATAATCAAAGTAACTGTAACTATAAAATAATATTACAAATATGTAAATTAAGGCACTAATTTCGTTCAGTACTAGAAATATATTAAGCAAAACTTGCATGCCATTCAACATATTTTTTTTAATTTGTTTCGATTACACCCAATAGAATGTAGGGCCTATCATTTTTTTTGGGCCTAGAACAGGAGGTGGTTTAAGAAAACAGGGCGGGAATTTACACATTTATTAATTCGCCGTTTCTTGCGTACGTAATGATTTACATAACTGGGTGTCTACTTTTTTTATAGTTTTGTTGGTATTACATATTTTGTTCTAACGGCTATTATTACAAAAATAATGTTTAGATCGTACAAGATCAAGTACAGGTGCAGATTGTTCTGGAGATGACGACGCTAATTTGGATGAAGTAGTACATTTTAATACGGCTCTGTTTACTAAGGCTAAGCGCATACTGGAGCAGTGAGCAAAGCAGAGATGAGAGCGGAGAGCAATGCGATAAAGTGCAACGCTACGATGAACGAGTTTGGGTGCACATACTGAGGAGTTCAGTAGTCGATTTTACATCGTATTCAATGATGGATTTATTATTATTTGAAAATTCTTCGTTAAAAATTTGGTATTTAATGAACAAAAAGAAGGCTACTAAATCCTGTCACATTCATAAGATCAATAAAAGTTGACACAGTCATGGAGAATTTCATCACTTGTATTATAGTCAGTTACGAGAACATTCTGAAAAGTTTCATTCATATTTTAGAATGAGTATTACCACATTCGATCATATTTTGGATGGAACAAAACATAAGTTATTGAAAAAATGGACAAATTGTAATCAGAATCCTATCGATACTACAGAACGTGTTGCAGTTACATTACGGTAAGTTGTTGTGGGTCTTTTTGGTCCCACAGAGCATTTTTTACAAAAAATACAACTAATTAATTCTTCACTATTCATAATATATCAATCAATCAAAATCTTCAATAATCAAAACACACAACGATGAGAGCAGAGAAAACAAAAATGTTTGATCGCGTCGCTTTGCTCTAGTATACAAGCGTGCTTACATCTCCGACGCAAGCGTCAGTATGCATGTTCAGACAGGAAAACATTGGTTTGTTTTCGTCGCGTTGCTCACTACTCTCATCTCTGCTTCGCGCGCAGCTCCAGTATGCGCTCAGCCTAAGTTAACTAAACGTGTCACTATCGATTTTCTTGCGGTGCCTATGTAATGATTTTTTTTATTTCTTATTTCGATTTTATGTACTGTACCTACATACTAGTATGTATTTGTATGCTTAGCGTGGTGTCTTCCTAATATGTATTTCCTTCGAATATTTATATTTAGACAAATATGTGAATGGCCATGTACGTAAAGACTTCTTCCGTAAGATTACTGTAAGTGATTTCCATAACTCGGTACTTGGTGTTCTTGTAATGCCCTGATTTTATTCGCACGCTTTAAATGTTTTTTTTTCTATTTCACATGCCAGAAAATAGTCCATAGTTCTACAAACAACTAATAAAATATCAGGAAAAAAAACAACCGCACTTTAGTATAGTTTAACAGCGTTAGTGATGGGGGTCGCAAACGATGCGCTATACCCTTACAATAATAATCAGTAGCGCCCGTAGGTTAGTAATAGATTCCAGGTTCGGCCTTAACGCGACTGGACTATTGTTATAATGAGCCATCCAAAAAAAGTCATCAAATCTGGCTATGAATGAGAGAATAGCGGAACAGAAGAGATAAATAGCGGTTATGTCGAAGATCAAAACTAAACATTGGTGTCATCAAATGACTGCCACAATTGTAAAATAAACAATGGCTGTCACATAATGTAACAGCCTTGACAGTTAAATAAGATTATAAATTTAAAATCAAGAATATATATACGTCTTTTTGGTCGGCCAACTTTGATGACGTATTTGTTTAGTATTAGTTAACCTGCGCTGATTGGTCCATCATTCGTGTGCAAGAAACGTTTAATAAGTTTGAAAAAATGTCGGGACAGCGTCCATCACATGTTGCGGTGGAGCGTTGGATAAACAATTTTGCGGAACTGACCTTTAATGGCAGTGAACTGTGTTGTACCGCGTCGCAGTGGTCGATTTTGGTATTAATGGGGCCATTAATAAAAAACAATTAACAAGTAATAAACATTCCTATCTGAGTGTTAGGTACCAAAAGGTTCACCCTAATGAAAGTCAGGCCAGATTTCCCAGAAAAATTTATTTTATACCTACGCAAAAGGGTAACGGCAGGTATAAAATAGAACCCCAATAAATGTATTTATTTGGTCCGTTTTCTTCAGCCGAGTGAAGTGTGTCAATTTGTGTTATTTAGTGAGCAAATCCTTAATAATAATATGGAACGTGAAGCAGGAGGTAAGTCTTTTAATTTGATAAATTGCATTTGTTTGACTTTCAATTTGTACATAATTTATCTTTATGTAAAGTTAACATAATTTTGCGGCGCTCAATTAACGAAACTTAAATTCCCCTAAACTTTTATTAGTCAGAAACAAACAAAAGAATACCTATAAGCAATTGAGTAACATATTATTTCTTTCAAATACCTAGTTCTCAAAAAATGAATTTGGGAAAGAAACCGATGTACTAAGAAACGGTTTTTAATCATATTTTGCAATTTTGGGATTGAAGAGTTTCAAGTAATAAAAGATATCTCAACAAACACCCTGAAGGTTTTTCTTAAGATAATAGTAAAAGTCGACAAAGTTTCCAATTACCCAAAACAAAACAACAAGAGTGAAGCTCTTACAGTACTCAGAGAAATTAATATGTTTGTTTGAGATCGGAGGGTAAATATGTTGAGAGTAGGGTACTAAAGGAAATATCTGAAAACAGGGAATACGAACTACTAGAGAAGAAATCAACCTCAATGAATTTAATTAAACTGTCGGCAGATGAAGCATTGGCCTCCATGATGAAAAACAAGTTATCAAAAAATCAATATATTAATATATACAAAGAAACAAAGGAACATAATGAACTACTGGACCCGTCTTTTGATATTGTTGAATATGACCGAATTGACAGTGAATAAATATTTGAAAATGTACTAATTGTTATTTTATTTCGTATATAATATATATTATTTACCTCCACTACTGAGGGGTCACTAAAAAACACAGCCAATCTCGAAGCCAAATATCATAACATATTTTTGACCACCATAAACGCGCGTGTGACAATCCACTGACGTGGCATGTAAAAACATATGTTTTTCAGCATGTTGCTACAGACAAACATAAAGCTCGTGTAAGTGGTGGTGTGACAGACAAAAACAATTTAACTTGGATTTAGTCAAAATGACGGTAGCGTGTAATATTCCATCCGCCAAATTCCGTTTAAAAATGAATTAGTTTACCTCAGAAACAACTATTAGACGATTTTACATAGCACCACCGAGGACATAAAAAAAATATCGCCTCGGAATTGCACTATAAACCTATAAGCCGTAGCGTTACGACGAAACAATGGATGTTAAAGGACAGAACATACCTAGCGTAATAGTTGAGGGACTGAATGAGGCAAAAGCCATGAAAATGCATTTGAAAGCTTCAGGGACATATACTAATTTAATCCACGTCACATATTTGGTACACTGGCTTCACCGAATTGCCAAAACCGTTACTCTAGCTTTGACAGCCTTGAATGCGATACAGGTATTTATGAAACTAACAAGGAAGGTACTCTGTAAAAAAATTACATTTCACCCCCTAAAAAATAGGGGTTGCAATATTTAATAATCAAATCATAACGGATTAATAGTACTTTTTTATAAGGAACAATGTCCATTTTGTTTCATCGAAAAAAAATTGAATTGAATTCGAGATATTTAAAAAAAAAGTGTTTTGGGGGTAAACTTTAGGGGTTATTTTCACCCCCTTAGAATGTTTTTCGGCACATAAAAAATACGTGTCTCTTATTTTTTCATGTTCTACAACATATATAAAAATCATTGAAATCAGAGAGTTCGGGTCCGAGTAGCTTCCTTGTAAGATCAAGAAGAAAAATGTTGTTGGACGTTCTTCTACCAAGGACACCATTAGTAGCGTAACCTATTTGACACTCGTTGGGGCACATGGGTACAGGCAGCTATTAAAACTGGCGGGCACTAGAGCTTAACTCCTGAACATATGGAACAGGTATTGATAATTTATGGAAGCTCAACTGGCAGTATGGACACATTATAGCATCGGTTACCGTGTGTATGCAAGTTCTGTGTCTTGTGATTATGGTTCCTTTGTCGATTAGTTGGGCTACAACAATCACCATCACATGTACAAGGTAACACCTGTTTAACATTTCGGAACAGTGGTATCCTGGAGCCGGCCTTGGTAAAACACGGATATATTATTAACCTCCGAGCTCTAATAATCAGTTGTTGAGAATATGAAAATAGGCGAGTACTAGATTTACAATATGGTCAATTGTGCAATTACGAAATGGTATCGGTCCCAACTTTTCCAGATGCGCAGAAAATTGGTGTTTCTCATGTTATCAGTCGAAGAACAATTGGCCTAATTTTCTTTAATTGAACTCTGACTGGGAAGAAATTATTACATATTTCGTAAATCAGTTGAATCATAATGAAATTGTTATAATTTGCTTCCAGCAAGATGGTAGTAGGTATTAGAACACTGCGGTGAAACAATGGTAATGTTATAGAACATTTTCCCTAATCGCTTGATGAGCGTGAATTCTGAGCATGAATTTCCTCCAAGATTCTATGACATATCACCATGCGATTTCTTTTTTGTGACTGCGCTAGAGATTTTACGGAATAGCTTTTTCGTGTACCTAGTATGACCTGTACCAGTTCCGGACACAAACCTATTCCAAATACCTCTTCCGGTTCCAAAAACTATTCCGAGTCTATATGACCAGCGACGGCGATTGGCGCTGTTCTGGTTGCGTAAGGTTAATAAGATAATATTAAATTTGACATTACTCATATTAGGTAGCGTAATCTCGGATTAGGTAGATGAAACGTCGTAACAACGTATCCTAACTCATAAACGTCTAATCTCGACTCGAGACCGGCAATTGGAAACCTCCATTCGCCGTCACCATTCATTTATTACTTTTATTAGAACACGGATAGAAAACTAGGCTCCGATTTTCGACCCTATCGATTTAAAGTTATATTATTTCTATTTATTTAGAGTCAAAGAAGGTTACATTTAATTAATGTTATTTATTTTTTCCCTATCATCCTATTCCAAATCCAAATATTTCAATCAACGTTCATCTTATCTATTACCTATGCACGCGCCACTAGTATCACTGGCACTGCCAAAATTGCAAAGCTGAACATGGACTCAACAGCGGACTCGGAATAGGTACATCCAATAGTTGGTAATAGGTACGCGGAATAGGCAGGTGATACCTATTCCAAAGGAATAGGTCCAGTTCCACTGTAACATCTCTAGACCGCGCTTAAAGACTACACGATTCCAAGTTCCTATTAATAACCTTGATCGACTTCAAGAAAGGATTTTGGAGATTAACGCTGCTCCCCTTCTTTTAGAAAATGTTTTCTACTCTATTCGAAAAATGTATCAGAAATGTTTTGAAAATGTGGGGGCATTGCAAACAATTGTTATAATAAAATGAATATATTTTCAATTAATGTCTATTTTAATCTCATTTGTGGTAAGAGTACCATCTTGTTGGAACCACTTTGTTCTTGTTTGGATGGTGAAGTCTCTTTTGGATTTGGAAAGAGAGCTACAGTTGCTGATACAGTCTCATTCCTCAAAAAAATTAAATAGCCGTTATCACCTTATGAAAAATGGTCCTGTAATGTTGTTTCCAGCCATACCAGCCTATATATTTACTTTCTGAGTATGCTGCGCATGGACTTCTTCCGTCCAATGAGGATTTTCATTTAACCAGTAACGGCAATTGTGCCTGTTAAACGTACCATTGAGATAAAAAGCTGTTTCATCTGAAAAGACTGTTTGAATCATAAAATTAGTCTGTTCTCTAATAAATTCTGTTAATAATATGCAAAAATGTGCTCTGCGATCTGCATCACATCACATCACTCAACTCATGACAAGTATACACTGTGAAGGGTTTAAGTTTTGCAGATTTTAAAATTTTGTGGGCAGATTTTTGGGAGATCTCATGAATTTATTTTAATTCCGTTGTAGACGCGTTATTATTTTCTAGAACCGTTAATAAAACATTCATCGGACTGTTTTCATCGGTTGTTGTTCTTGGGGGTCCAAGAATAAACATAACATTGAAGGTCACCATACCCACGCATCATCAAGATGTCAATTCGCTCAGATTCTGAAAGTTCCAGTGGCATTTTAAAGTTGAGAAATTAAGAAAAGAAACTAAGAAGATAGTGACACCAATAAATTGTGTCAACCTGACAAGCCATAGTATTTTTGTTTTGTTTTCAAAAATATCTTAGATAAGTTTTTTTCTCTAGCTGCAATCGATAAAAATGAACATGTCGATTATATAGAGACATCAAAAAAAAACGTCATCAACTCTGGCTATGAACGAGAGGGATGGAAATAGCGGTCATGTCTAAGCTTTTCGGTTATGTCAAACTTTTGACAAGTAACTGTCACAATTTTTAAAATAAACAATGGCTGTCATATGATGTGACAGTTTTGACAAGTAAATAAGGTTATAAATTCGATTAAGAATAGAAACACGTCTTTTTTTTCTCGGCCAACTTTGATGACGTTTTTTTTTGGATATATATGACGTCTCTATATATGACGGTAGTTTTTCATTCTGCATCCGAAAATGGAAAAATCTACTAGGCATTCCATTATAAACAATAAGTTGGAAGTATTTCCTGTGGAACCGATGAATGACGTCTAAAAAAATGTCAAAAAAAATTCTACAAATTACATCTGAAATAATAAAGTTATTCTATCCTTACGGGACTTTGTACTAACCCTGTATATGTACCGATTTAAAAATCGTTCTCGATTATCCAAATTATTGGTCGAATTATCAAATTTATACGGTACTAAATTTGCGTAATTATTTGTACAAGGTGGTCCAAATACAATTTTTAGAAAATTAACTGAATGAAAGACCCGAATATGAAGGACCGTATTTACATGAATACCGCCCGTTTTCCGTTTTATCTTTTATGTTATTTACATTCTTTTTATGTGTAATAAAGACATTTATTATTATTATTATTATTATAAAATTTTGCCGAAAAATGTCGGTTAAGCTATAGAAACGGAACTATACATTGAAGGTACGTGAATACACGTTGAATTAAATGCAATTTGGGTGTTGTTATTTATAAATACCTTCAAAAGCAACTGGTCCACTTACTTTCACATTATAAATTCGCTTTGAATATCTCTACACCGTCGAGGTCGACGATAATGTTACCTTTTTAGTTAAACGCTTGTCTATTTAGAGTATCTAATATTAGGTTTGCTTTATTTTCAAAGTGTTTTCTTTAACAACATAATTTTACGTAAGTTTGACACATTTTTTAAAAGTTTCGTTACTTTAATTCAGTTTGGGTCAATTCAATCTTTATTAATTGATAATAATAATGTGTAAAACAGCACAGTGGAATTTGTCAAATACTAAATGTAAAAACTTAATATGTACGTAAGTATTCGATATATTATATAAAAAAAATTGTTGTATTAAGCTTTAAGCAGGAAAGGAAACAATGCATTAAAATTAATACTTGTTTGTAAATAAATCTCGTATTTACATACTTCAGGCGTATCTAGTCGTCTTGGAGTATTTTCACATATGTAGTCTTTAGACCCACTGATAAGTACCTAATAATAATAGACAATAATAAGTAATCAAATGATAAGTATTCCGCGTTAGCAAATTGACGTTGCTTTTGTTGTGTCTTGATTAGTTAGGAGTTCCAGCTTCTATAAATCATTCGGACACACCCCGTATTTCGCATTTAATAAGTCATAAGTCATAACAACACAAATAAAAGCAAATGTCATGACCTTGAGACCTGAAGTACATATCTTTATGTATGTGGCCTGCCGAACTCGAATCCAGCATCCAGCAGCAAGTGGTCCATCATGTCACAGTTTTTTTTAGGGATTACCGAAAACAGATAAAATTAATAAATAATAAATAAATTCATTATTATCGTCTGAAAAAAAAAAAGGTTAACACAATGGTTATTTTAACTTTCAATTCAATCCGAAGCCATAGTCAGAATTAATATCGGGTCTCAGTTTTCCCGAAATATGGAAAAATCAGTTTGGCTGACGCCCATTTTTTTTTAAATACGCGTCTTGAAGTGTACTTTCAAGATATTATAGTCACAATCCCGAGAATTTCGAAGCGGCAACGCTAAAATAATATATACGTCGCGTCAAAAAAGGTAGTCGCGTAGAAAACGTTATAAAAGTGGCCCAAATTATTATTTTACAAAATCTCAAAAAGTCTCACAAACTTAAAGAGATTTATGATTTTTCTAGCCCAACCCGGTCAATATCGTACCATAAACAAAGAAATGGCGTCATTGTTAATTAAGGCTTACAAAAAAAATTCGATCGTTAATTACTCGAAAAGTTATTAACGGATCGAGCTGATTTTTTTTTGTAATTTCATACTACAAATAGCAGTCCCTCCAAGATTTTTTTTTATGATCATAATCGCCCTACTTTCGAAGTAAAAAAAATAGTGAAAAAAAAAGCACTTTTCAACTTCAGCAGGCATTTGCAAGTTAACAATAGCACTTTGAGACTTCGGATTGGGCTTAAAATTTTGGAAAATCAGTAGGCTATAACTTATTAAATGCATATGATATGTAAAATATTCCAAGGAACGGAGATATAAGCGAAAATGTGAAAAAAATACTAAAATAATTTTTTACAAATTGCTAATTTAAAAAATTGGCAGACGGTTTCAGCTCTACGGACCTCGCGCATTGTGTTCTACGCAAAAAAATACATAGATAACCACAAAACATCTACATAGAAGAAGGGCAATCTCCATAGATAAGGAGGGAAACACGCATCGGGGCCACCATATGTACCGGTGGCCAATTTTTCATAATGCGCATGCGCGACGCTAAATCGAAATGCGTAGCCGTGCATTGGCATCGCCAACTTCATTTTACAATTCAATTTTTCATAAAGCAAACTCGTTGTTGCTGCAAAAAAAATTGATTTGTAACCATACCCCACTTTGTGATTTTATCATTCAAGGTGGAATAAATAAAAACAATTTGCTTGAAATTATTTATTTCTACAATTATAAACATTTAAAACAATACATTATCAAAACATATCGACATAATAAACAAAAATTATTGAAAACAAAAAAAATCAAAGATTAAAATAAGAAAATTTCACATCGAGATTAGGTTGTATTTAACTTGGACATACCTGCTGGACATCGTGAACATACTTCCTACTGATGAAGTAGAACGCTTGTTGCATGGCTATATACAGTGAAGAACGCTCTAAAAACATAATATTTCATTACCATTTTAAAGTTCAAACGCTGAGAAACTTCTATTTTTAAAATGTACACAAGCTCATTTACAAGACTATTTCATATCAACAGTAAACTAGAAAGAACTTTGCTAAACCTAACAATTAATTAAATTACACGTATCTTTTTATTCTTTTCATGCACATCTTATTATGTTCTTGTAATATACTAATCATTTATAGGTTAGATAAGTAATTTAAGTACAGTATTTACTTACCAATAAGTAGAATAATTTATATTATATCCTTAAATGCCAATCAGAAAAGAAATAATAGTTTTATCACGAAATAATGCACAAAATAATTTGATGCGAATCAAAATTTTCCATTAGGGACGCTTCCTAAAACAACAACAATCAAGGTTTAAATTAAAATGCCGCGTTTCTATTGGATATGGATCGTCTAGGCAAATAGACCTATGGGATTGCCGCCACCGATACCACGCGGCCATTTCGTTATTTCTAATGTTTCCCCAGATTTGGGGAATTATAAAAAAATATGCCAACTTTAAAGTCAATTATTTAATCTCTGAAAATTATTATTATTGTAATTATTATTATTCAAAATGTCTAGTTTGACTTACTTTACTGTATTTAATGCATATAAGGGGATATATCTAACATAACGAAATATCGCGTCAGAGTGTTGCTGAAATTATTACGACTTAAGGTGCATCAGGCAACATCGCACTGATAGCGTGTTGCGAGGTCGTGAATGCTAGTTTCACCCCCGTGTAGATAACCATCAAAATAGCCTAGCCCTATATGTTTCAAGAACACACAAGTCTCTGCCTACTGGACTGAATCATTATTTTCGAATATCGGCAATAAGGAGAAATTCTATAGAATTATTGTTTCGGTATTTATGTGAAGTCCGGTTTGGATTGTGGCTAACCACTTGTTGAAAACCTACACCGACACGATTCTTAATATAACCAGTTGTGAAGAAACCTTAAGTAAGTAAAGTACAATTAGATTATTTCGATATCGAAATGTTCGGTTGCAATATAAAGTAGTTGAAAGAATAAATAACAATTACTGAAATACTGAAATTACAGTACGATTCTTCAGCCCTTAAGTTTTGCATTTTGGAACAGGTGTAAACCAATAATATCGTAGCAACCACTTTACAAACATTTTCTCGTAATAAGCTATGCTGGTTCTAAAATGTTTTTTTGTTTAATTCCAGTATTCTTAAAAACATAAGTATTATAGCATTCATAAAAATATAAAAATCATATAAGATCCAGTGAAATAAAAAAAGTTATATATGTGTGTTAGTTAGCTTACTGCCTTTTGAAAGAGGAAAAAAGCGTGTAAAGCACGCAATTTTTGTAAACATACGGTATTTGTTCTATTTTTGATATTATAACTACACTGATTTTCTATACAAGTGAAGCTAGTCTTTTAGAAATCACCATAGGTTATTGATACATATTAACACATTAATTACAACAACAAGAATTCCGCAAAAGAAGTGTTAAATATTGTAATATGTACAGGCTGTTTCCAAAGTTCATACCACTGATATGTTAATACCGCTCTCTGTGGAATTGTGAGTATTTACGCAAATTTCTCCGGGCCAAGGGGATTTACAGATATTTTCTTTAATTGTACTTAAAAAATTTTTCGGGAAATAAAAAATGACACAATGCCGCACTTTTGATGTTACATTCCTGTAGAGTAAACACAGGTTTACATGTTTATATGTATGTTTTACCGCCATCTACCAGCCTGCGGGTCAATGAGTCAACGTTCGATGTCAGTCGTTCTCTATTATTTTAAAGGGACCCATAAAAAAAATAATGAACTCTAACCTATTTTTTTTTAAAAATTTATATTAAATAAAATATTTTAATATATTATATAAGTTTTTATTTTATTATTTTTTTTATTTTTTATAATATATATATTTTTAAAAAAAAGTCAAAATTATTTAAACCTTCTAAAATAATTTAAAATATACTTTATAAAATAGATATTTAATATTAAACTTTAATATTTTTTAATTAAGATTCTTTTTACCTTTATTTAAATACTTTAAAAGAAAATCATTTAATATAATTATTTCACTACCTTTTATAAAGAAAGTTTTTATAATTTTTTTAAATTTAATTTATTATTTTTTTATATTATAACTAATTTTTTAATAAATATATATCCCTACCATATTACACTAAAATCCATTCACTAGGTTTTTTTGTTTTACTTAAATTAATAAATATATAAGAATAACAATTATAAATATTACTTTGGGCATAGATTGAATAGTTTGATCATTTTTTTTCAGTATTATAAAGCGTTCCTCTTAGAGTTGGTTCTATAAATATATTTAGTAGACTCATAAGAGTGAAAGCCCTGGAACAGACCATAACAGACGACAACCTCATAGATAAAAGAAGAGGACAACCTCTTCACAGCACAAAAAAAGAGAACCACTGTCAGGTGTGTGGCGGTAAAAATCTTAGTTCTCTCGAATATTTTACTGAAAGTGCAGCATACCTTTTTTCAATGGAACCCTCTGCAAAGAAAAAAGTCCTACCACTGTAGTTTTCATGACAGATGGTTACAGGATCCTAATAATAAGTCATGGTTAATCAACATGCACGAAATATAGTGTTACATTTACACTCAAATATGACTGTGAAAAAGCAGTTAAAAAATATTCAAATAGTGAGAATCATAAAAAAAACAGGAAAAACCATTGCATCAAACAAACTTATGTCAGCTTTTTACACTTTTTAAAATTACTAAGAGTTTAAATATCCCGCTTACCCCCCCCCCTCTCTGCCCTCTGAAAATATCCGGGCAAGACGTAGGTCCCCGGGGGCCACCCATTATAGGCCTTTCACTGTTTCTCAACTTCTTTCTTACTTCTTTTTTATATGTATCGGGTTTTCTTATCCTCTTTTTTCCTTTAATTACAAGTACTTCAACATTCAAAACTTCAACATTCTCTTTATTAGAAACGTCACTTTCAGTTTCACTAGTGCTTTCATCGGGAAAAATGTTTAATCTAGGTCTGAGTCTTCTAAATCAGAGAATTCTGAGAACGTGAGGTTAATAATTAGTTATTTTAAAATAAACGTAAACAAAATACAAGAATCCAAATAAATTTTAAAATTGTATTTACCTTCCTCCATTTTATTTGAGTTAATAGAAATGTTTTCACTTTAAAATCTGTTCTTGTAGGCCTTATTGTAAATTATACCACACACGTATCGTGTACGCAAATAAATAGAATTATGTTCTCTCTCTTAATAGAAAAATGGTACAAGTGCAGTTGTACCACTTTTCTTCTATAAAGAATCACATTTTCGAAGAACTTTTGCTACTATTGCTAGTAGATATCGCTAAAATGTGAATTTACCACTTATACCAGTTTTCCTCTAAACAGATTCTTATTGTAACTATCCCTTTTTTACAGTTGACTCAAATAATCCAAAATTGTCACTTGTACCACTTTTCCACTGACCCCCTCAATTGTTTTCACAAACGGTTAAAAAACTATAAAACCCTCACATAGTTATTTTAATAAATGATTTCGATAAAGCATAAACAAATAGGTGTAAGCTAGTAAGAAACATAAATAATCGCAAATAGGGACATCCTCTTTGCACTTATCAGATTGTCCAGTTCAAATAAGTAATGGACATTTCCTGTGCGAAGTCAGTCATACATTGGCGTTTGCAGTGTTTTCGCCTTCGTATACCTATTTAATGATCTGCCGTCGTCGTTTTGCATTAGTAACAATAAAGCGATTGTTTACAGAAAAACAACATTAACTTTATTTTCATTCGCCTTAACAGTTTCCGTTGTGCCGCGCTGGTCATTAGAAATTGATTAACTAATTATTATGTAATTGTTATGAAATTGCTGCAACATGTTAAGTTAATAGGGCTCTTGGACTTACAGTTTGCCACTTGCACTCAAGAGTTCTAGCAATCATTTGAAACTCTGCTGTCTGTTGGCTGTTTTACTTCCCAAAAGATTGTTTTCCAGGTGTTAAGTATAATATTTTTAATATTATTGTCTAATTTAGTCAAAGTGTAGTATACGCAGAGTGTGCTTACAGGAATACAAGAACGACATATTCTTAAGTAAAATGTAAGTAGATTTAAAACAATCTAAAAACATGCTGGTGGATGTGGTTAAAACTACAAATTGTCCTTAAATTCTTGAAAAAAATTTGGTGAATTTTTGGTTAATTTTAGTTAGAGCGTTTTTACATTTTTTTTTGATATGCTCCATATAAGATGTCATAGGGTATTTAAGTTAGAAAAAACAAGGATTGGAAAAAAGATTAAGAGTCAACATTTAGATGACTTTTGAACACTGTGACTGTGGAATAAAAATAAAGATTGACAGAAAAATAACAATTGTGGCATGGAAATAAAAAAAGTGCCATTTTTTCCATGAGATTGTGTACAATTATATAAGTATGTTCTAGAAAATATCTAAGGGCCAGTTAATATTATCTAATATGAGAAAAAGGACTCCCTAGGATCACCGAGATGTTTCAAAGAAAGAGGAAAGTGCCATGTCCCATATTAAAATAAGAACCAGATGGTGTTGAAATAGTTCCATTTAAATTAATATATTATAATGTTTAGTATACAATAATATTCCGGTAAAAAATTTGAAATAATTAAAGTGGTATAATCAAGTTTGTAAAAAACCCAGGGATATTTAAAAAAAAGCACTATCTATTGGTCCCTAAAAAAGCTGATGAAAATTTTTATTTAATAAAAATTTCCAATTTAAAAAACAATAGAGATAATAAAAAAATAAGAAAATGTTATATTTTTAAAAAAAAATAATTTTTAAAAATATAATTTGAATTGAATGAATTGACACTGACACACCCTTTCTAATTGGTTCAAATGTTTTTAATTTATCAATTTGAAGTTGTATTTTAAAAATAAAGATTGTTTAAGAGTAAATTTATTCTAAAATTATAATTTTTCAGTTTGAAATATTTAAAATATAAATATTCACTTTTTTATCATAACTCGATTTGTTGATTTTGGCACTTAACACCTTTGTTATTTCCACTCTTCAATTGTAGGAATCAGTGACATATGCCTACTAATGTTTTTAATAATAAAATTACCGTTGTAGAGAAGATTTGATGACAATAGAAATGTTTTTAATTATTTACTTGAAAACTACACTTCAAATTTTTGAGAAAAACCTGCAAAGCCTGTAAAAAAAGTTTTCAGTGAGACCACAAAATCTAAAACAAAATGCAGAAATCCACATTTAAAAAAAAAATATTCTTAAAAAAATGTGAAAAAATTTTAAGTGGTGGCTTATTTTACTCCCTCTCCCTTAATAAAGCAGAAACTAACAAACAAATTATCTGCTAAATGAACATTTATACCATAAAATGGTATAAAACCCATTACTAAGAAAAAAAATCTTAAACTTAAACACCCTGTAACACCTTAAATAAGACCCGTATAAAAAAAAACTAGTCAAAGGATATACCTACAAATTTTCCCCAACTATTTGTAGTCAATGTATTGTATTGCATTGTATTGTATTGTATTTCCCCAACTATATGTAGTGTACTATTTGTAGTCTAAGAGATGACTGCAAGATATAGGACCGATAAATTTAAAGTCTGATAATAATCTAGAACGATTGACTTACCACAGTACTAGGCAGTTTGGAGTGGGATGGGGTTTTGGGGTTTGGGGGGGGGTAGCAAATTTTCCGCACGCGAGTCCGGGAACTGAGGGGGTGAAATTGAGGGGTTGAAATGTGGGGGGAAAAAAAACCCATAAGCTTGAATGCAGAAAATGTGACAGTACCGTAGGAAGGGTACGTAAAACGCGTAGCCAAATTTTCCGCGGGAAGTCCGGGAACTGAGGGGTGAAATTCAGGGTTAAAGTGTACGAAAAACAAAAAAATAAAAAATAATAATAATAACACTGATGTTCGAAATATTTTCTTGAAAATACTGTTAACAATATTTTCTTTTACTGGATATACTGTATGTATATTTTAAAATTTCGTTGTTATTTTAACATATCATGGTTCAACAAAAGCTGCAAAGAATAAATTGCTGTTGGCGAAATTGAAAAATATAGTAATTCTAAATTCTATATTTCTTTAGCCAAACTGATATTTTTTGCTGAAGAGTAAATGTTAAATAAATAAATAGAATACATGTAAAATAAATAAAATCATCAAATATCCTATTGTTCTTATCACTTCCACATTCACGTAGTGGGGTGGAAGTATAGTATAGATGAGAAATTTTTAATAAAATTTTATGTCTAAAAAGGTCTAAAATGTTCTGAAACGTTGAGATTTTAAGCTCAAGCAAAAAACATTCTGTCTGTCTCTCTGTCTGTTAACTGTTAACCTTTTTTTGTGTACACGATAACTCGAGAACGTTTTAATATATCGACTTGAAACGACCCCGCATGTTTTATGTGGAAATCGGTCAATCAAATTAATACAAATAAATGAGAAAAATGGATTTACTATAACTTATTTCTACTAAACAATTAAAATAAAAATATATGTAACTGAAAGCTAATGAGACTTATAAAAAATAAGTTTTAATGTTTTTTAAACTTCATACATTACCTAAAATAGTATCAAGAATCGTAACTTATTTCGAAGTTTGTACTCCTAAAGCCCTCATTTTTTTTTTTTTTTTTTATAAAAATATATGCAATTTATTTTGCAAGTATTGTATATGTAAAGGAACATATTGTGAACTTTGTGTGGAACTTTAAAAAAAATATATTAATGTTTTGACATTTACAGGAAAAGTTATTTTTGAAAAATACCGGCAAATAACAAACTCACACATAGACTCAAAAAAACACATACACATGCAAAGTATCTCAATAATATAGCAACTCAGGAGACTATTCAAGAATTAAAAACAGTACATAAAAAAATTGAATTTTTGCCGCGTTTGCCCCTTAAAAACGGCCGTACTGCCTAAAGATGGGCATTTTAAGCTTTGACCCCATTGAGACTTTTGATCAGGGATACAAAATGAACCATTTCCCAAATTTTCAGTCAATTTCACCGGAAGACCGATTTCCATATAAAACGTGCGGGGTCCTTTGAAACGCTTAATTACCACTATTATATTTTGAGCTACTTTTGAGCTTAGTCGGTTAAGGTGTTGGGTGATAAATTTGGTTAATACACTTTTTCTTTGTGTACATATTATTCGCAAACGATACAAAATATTCACTTCAAATTTGATAAAAATGTACAACATAAGAAATTCGTAAATGTAAATCAGTTTTTGACTTAAAGGGGGGAGGGTGGCTTTAGAGGGTTGGAAGGGGATAGGTATTGAAAATAGGTCAAATTAAATCTTTGACATAAATTTCAGTAATTACACAATAGACAGAGCTCCAAAAATACTCTTCTTCATAAATACTAAACATATAACCCATATGCCTTTTATAACCTAATGTAATTTATGAAATAATGTTAAATAGGTCATAACTATTGTATTGGAAATGAGCATAGTAGGAAAATGAAAGGAGAGGCTTATTATTGTGTTTTTCCTCTACCCCAAAAACTTATAAAACGACACGTCACATGAATATCTCTCTTAATTCATATTAAAACAGAACAACAAGTAACACTATCAGCTATTGGGACAACAAATAACACTATCAGCTAAATCCAAAATAAATGCATGATTTAGCGTATACATACATACCTATACGTTTTCACAAATTTTTAGTAACTGCTTTATGTTTTGTATTAGTTACCACCATACCGCTGAGGGATGGGGAGGGTGCAGCAAGACTAAGATTTTTTTAGAGCTCCGTCCACTGTAATTATTAAAATTAATGTTAAAACTATTTATTTGACTTATTTTAAACACTTATTCCCCCTCCAACTCTCTCAACCCCTGACCCTATTAAGAATCTTTACATTTGTAAGCTCTGTTTTGTTGTATATGCGTTGAAGTTGATATCTTAACGCGTTCTCGAGTTATCGTGTACTTACACAAAAAATGTTAACGGACAGACAGACAGATCGAAGACAGAAATTCTTGCCTCGCTGAAACTTAAAATTCCGACGAAGAATATTTTAGGCCCATCTAGCCAATAAAAAATATTTTTTTCTTGGACACCATAACCTAAAAAGTAGGTTATTACTGTTATTAGACTCTTTTGTGTGTTTTTTAAAATTATTTGATGGTTAGTAAACATATACTTGATATCAAATTAAAATCGTATACTTGACATCAAAATAAAACATTGAGGTGAATTTTATTTTTTGGAAAATATTTAAAATCCTTTTTTTTTTCCATTGGTCAATAACCTAATAGTAATGAAATGATAAAGCACTTTAAGGCATATGGTATGCCCACTATTATTTACAACTGATTAAAGATGACAATCACGTTAAATGTATAATACATGATTTTTAACATAATTATGTTAAAATATGTTAAAAATCATGCATTATACATTTTACGTGATTGTCAAGGTATCGTAATACATTTCGAAATACGACTGTATATAGTGCATGATGCATTATTTCAACTGCAGTGATTGTGAAAATATTGTTTTAGATTATATCACAATTATTTAGTCTTTAAGAGTAATACACATAAATATGATTTAAGTATTGTGATATTCACAATACTAAAATTGTAATAAGGCGTGTAATACCTGTATAGTATATTTTATTTTTTTTATACATGATATAAAAATTGTACCTATTGAATTGTGTCATCTTTCGATTAAATGTGTGAATAAATTTCAGCAGATCTGTCTTTCTGATTAGAATTTAGTGTTTTCTTTTCTTTTTTTTTGTTACAAAAAGGACAGACCTTTATTTACTAGGAACAGAACAAAACTATTTTCATATGTGATGATTGTGTAATAGATATAAACAATTACATATTCTCTATAAATAGCGTTCTAAGAAATTATTACTCTCACAACAAAATTTTGTACATCTCAAAAAAATAACATATAAAACTAAACATATTTCAAAAATAACATATATGAAAAACTTATAAATGTACTGGAAACTACTACATACTGTATAAAACTTTGTATACCTACAGTACTTAAACTACTGAAGCTTTAACTTATAAACTTAAGTTAAGAGGTGTGTCCGTTAAGTAATGAGACATGGCAACGTAGCGCTCAATCTGGCAACACTGCGGAGACGGGACTTGGAAGGGCGGTAGATTAACATGTTTGAACTTGTTAGAGTCATTTGCTAGTTCTTTTTTACCATTTTCGTAAACTTTTTTTTCTAGTGCGTTTTAAAAATGAGTGACATTAATTTTGAGCAACGGTGTGCTATCCAGTTTTGCTCCAGACTTGGACACAGCGCAATGGATACTTTTCAGCTTAACACGCCTACGGAGACAGTGTTTTTCCAAGAGCCCAGGTTTTTCGGTGGTTTAAGGCATTCTCTGAAGGAAGAGAGTCGATTGAAGATGAATCAAGCAGCGGAAGACCTTCATCTTCAAGAACTGATGAAAATGTAGATAGAATACGGGATCTTGAGCGTTCAGATCGTCGGTTGACGACAAGAATGATCGGGGAAGAGTTAAATTTGAATCGCATCACTGTTCTTCAGATTTTGAGTAACGAATTGGGGATGAAAAAATTCTGCGCAAAAATGGTTCCAAAAAACCTTTCACAGGAACAAAATGACATCAGGAGAGAAAGGTGTCTTGACTTTTTTTGAATCGAAATGATACCCATTTTATGGAACGTGTCATTACTGGTGATGAGACTTGGATGTTTGAGTACGACCCGGAAACCAAACGCTAAAGAATGGAATGGCACACTTCAAGCTCTCCAAGATCCAAAAAAGTTAGAATGATCAAGTCGAAGATCCAATGCATGCTGATTTGCTTTGATAGCCAGGGAATTGTCCACAAAGTGTTTGTACCTCCAGGCCAAACAGTAAATCAACATTTTTACAGAGAGGTTCTTGAAAAACTTTTTAATTTGAAACTATTTAACCGACTAGCTGAAGGCTATTCCAGTATATGAGTTCGAGCACTTCTCTGAGGAATGGAAGAACCGTCTCCAGCGCTGTGTGGGTTCCCAAGGAATTTATTTTGAAGGAGACAATATTGAATTGTAATTATACACGAATAAAACAAATTTAAAAAATCAGTCTTATTACTTAATTTACACACCTCGTATATCCCACTTTCGTCTTAAATTTTGTATTTACAACTTTATTTTAATTCAAATAATAAAAATGCTTAGTTTCGATAGACAACTTTTTATGTCTCACATTTTATGTATATATACAATGTATGTATACATTAATATAGTATAACAATTAATATACAAGTGTATTAATGTATACTTCATAACATAGTATAAAACAAAGTCGCTTCCCGCTGTCTGTCCCTACATATGTATGCTTAGATCTTTAAAACTACGCAACGGATTTTGATGCGGTTTTTTTTAAATAGATAGAGTGATTCAAGAGGAAGGTTTATATGTATAATACATGCATAATATAGTACAGAAACACTGATAATTTTAGAGGTTTCTAATGTGATGTAAACCGTGCGAAGCCGGGGCGGGTCGCTAGTAAATGTATACATTAATATACATTTAAGTACGAAATATAAAACTAGCATGATGAAACCACTTAATGAACTTGGTCTTTTAACCTTTGCACCCATCGTTCATAAAGGATAATTGTGTATGCGAATGGTATGTATAGTTTTATGCTGTAAATCAGAAATTAAGGAGAAAGTGGTAAAATCTTTTTTGTAATCTACTTAATACTGAAAAAGTACTAAAAATACTACTAAGTGTTTTATTCAACTCCAATCATATGTAGGTACTCGTATGAAAAATATTCGTAAAATATTCTGAAACGTCAAGATTTCAAGTTTAAGCGAACATTTTATGTTAGTCTGTTTGATTCATTCGTCTATTGGTATATTAACATTTCCTGTGTAGTTGATAACTGAGGACACTGAGACAATTTAAAACACATATGTATCGAGACAAGGTGATACAGGCCACAGAGGTCACATTGGTCAGAAAGGCAGGGTCAAGGTTATAAAGGGTGGGCTATCAGATGGTTTCTTTTTAATATTGCTATTAAATCTGCATCGTTGAATAGTTTTAAATGATTGTTGCTTTCCCATTATTTATAAATAATAAATCACACCACAAAAAATTACATTCTCCCTTTAAGAGTTATTACAACTGTGCAGAGGAAGAATACACATGGAAAACACGTAGGACACACAACCACAGGTGACAGGTGCCAATTGTCACAGCCGGGATTCGAACCCACGCGGATAATACCTCTCGGAGTAATCGCCATCTTCTCACCTGGCGCTTTACCCACTGAGCTATTGCCGCGGCGATAAAAAAACAATTTCAGTTAAATGGCCGCCGCGGTTGTCTTGGCAGTAGTTCATTCTTTTCACCCAATTGTGTAGTACATTTTCGATTGTTTGTGGCTCTATTGCACGAATAACTCGATTGATGTTTTCCTTCAGTGCGTCAATTGATTGTGGATCGTTGGAGTAACAACGGTCCTTAACATGTCCCCATAAAAAATAGTCCAACTGTGTTAAATCGCAGCTGCGCGATTGCCAATTAATGTCTCCAAAACGGCTTATAACACGTTTATCGAATTTAGTGTGCAAAAGATCGATTGTTTCACGGCGGCTTGTGTGACACGTTGCTCCATCCTGCTGGAACCAAAGCTCGTCCAAGTCCAAATCGTCCAATCGCGGCCACAAAAAATCAGTTAACATGTCTATGTAACGCATTCCATTTACTGTAACGCTGTTACCATCTTCATTTTGAAATAAGTACGGAGCAATGATGCCACCACTCCAAAACCCACACCAAACAGTCACTCTTACAGGATGCACTGGCTTCTCTATGATTACGTGTGGATTTTCGGAACCCCAAATCCTACAGTTCTGTTTATTAACATGTCCTCCAAGATGAAAATGAGCTTCGTCATGATGATTTTTCGATTGAAATCAGCGTCATTTTCAAACTCATTTAAAGCTAACACGGAGAAGCGATATCGAAGTGGATGGTCATTTTCCTTTACCTCTGGAGTAAGTTGCAATTTGTAAGCAAATAATACGAGGTCTTTATGCAATATTCTCCTCAGTGAAGTGCGACGTTGTTGTGCTCTGTGACGGGTTGAGGTTCTTGAGTTTTCACGCACACTTTGGGCAACAGCAGCAATTCTTTCAGCTGTGCGCACCGGACGAGCACGTGGATGACTTCTGTTATCCATAAGAATGCCAGTTTCACGAACTTTCCTTAAGAATTTTCTTAAACAAGGCGCTGACGGAGCTTCATTTCGAGCAAAAATTGTTCTTACCTTTCTCACTGTTTCTGCAACACAACATTCACTTTGGAAATAAGTTTTGGCTCAACTTAGGTTTAGAAAGATGGATAAATTTAGGGGTCGTATATATTTTTCGATAGAGCATGGTCCCCAGAGTACAGCAGAGAATAGGGGAATAATTTTTTTTCAGGAAATGACCCCTAAAAAGTTCATTAAAATCAATTTTGAATCGTTCAGATATCTTTTTTTCACCGAGATATGACGATTTGAAATTTGAAATTTGTGTCTCATCGATATACTGATGACCAGATTCAGATTCAGCGCTCTGAAAACCTTCAGAATAAAAGTTTCTACTTCTAAAAATCAGTCAAATTCGTTTAAAGAGGTAAGTGCTGTTTTCGATTATCTATTGACTATCGGTGAGAAATAGATTTCAAATTGACATATCTCAGTGAAAAAAAAAAAGATATCCGGACGATTCAAAATTGATTTTAAAGAGGAAGAATCATAATTTTAGATGCTATCACAAGTTCTATGGAAACAAAATACCTTTTGATGTTATATAACTTCACATATGTCAAAAAAACAGTGTTTTTGTACTTTTAGGTTAGGATATCTCAAAAAGCTGACGTGATGAAACCATTCTGAGAGATTCTGATTTGGCACACTGAAAACTGATTTGAAAAAAATGTGAAAAAATGAGTTCCTGCTTCCGAAAATCAATCAAATTTTGTTCGCCTGTATAACTTGTCTCTCACAATATATCTCACACCCCTCCGCCGGTCTTTCTTCCTCCCAAATTTCCCGTCCGCCAAAAATTTGCCGCCTACTGCTATAGCGTATAAGGAAATCCAGCACTGGTTTAATTGATTTAATTTTTGCTATTAGAAGAAACATAAATATGTATGTAATTTGTTAGGATAGTGATCTCTGGAAGGACATGTGGGTAAAATAAGCAATTAAAATTGATTTATATGGTATTCATTGCTTATCATTCATTTGACAATCAAAATTGATTTTGACAGACCGCAAACTTATGCCTCGAAAATTGAAAAACAATTATTCTGGTCATACATTTTGGCTCTTTGGACAAACATCAATCGACAGCTCCATTTTTGACCGATTTAATGGAATTATTTTAGGAAATAGTGATAATAAAAATCTAATAGGCCTACACAGTTCTTCCTGATTTACATTTGTTTTTATTTTAATTTTTATCGAATTTTGCGATTTGAGGTTATTATCACCTAGGGTTTCGCTCACAAGCCTGCAGCTTTTTAGAGTTAAACGTCTCGAGTTTACAGTTTCTTTAATTTAAGAGTAAATACTGTGTTATAAATGGTATTTTTCACTCTTATATTGCTAAATAGAGTTCGGAAACGTCCCGTTTGGTATAGGTCTAGAATCAACTGAATATTGTTTGGTGTTTGTTAAGTTACACCTATTAATATTAAAGTAATTTCACCTATTTATTATTTTTGAAGGGAGCCGAAACGCGGCTATAGGAATTCTCGTACTTTACAATAATTGATTACAAATTCTCTTCTTACACAACACTACAGATTCTCTTTAAACTGAGGCTTATCTGCCTATTATCAGTGTAGACATACGGTCCTGCGAAAAAATGTTCATATAGAGAAAAATATTGCACAATAACACACACATCATTTATATTTGTTGACAGAACATTTCGGAGTATTATCAATAAAAAGTTAATATTCTTACTGTACTTTGATTTTGGTCGCATAAACACATACACATCGGTATATATAATATTTATTATACATACACATAGGTTATTTTGGTTATATTGAACATAAATTATATCCTGTATGCTTCTAAATTTAAGCGTTTAGTGTTATAATAACGTGAGTGAAGTTATTTCTTTGACAATTTTTTGTGACACATGTAAGGTTTGTACACACTATTTATGATTGTTTAATAATCAGAAAATAACGAGAGTTTATATCTTGTCAAATAAATAAAAAATGAATGTGAGTGAACAAATTCTAATGAAATATAGTTAAATAAATCATATAAAGTTAAAAAAATAATGCGTATACGTATTGCTGATTAAAAAAAAAAACACAATTATGTTTCTAAATAAGCTTTGCGCATTTTATCCAATTAAACGTCTGACATTGTTTTTTTTTTAATTATCTTAAACCTTAAACTTAGATTGTTCTAGATTTATATTATATATAATGGAAAACATGTATGTATTTGTATAATAACTGTGTTTATCTTTATCATATAGATGATAAAAATATTCACTAATTTATTTGATTTATTTAACTTTTATATTTCAGCTGAAATTAATAATTGGAACATTTAGGAAGGTTAACTACAACTTTCAATTTTTGATCGTTTACAACAAAATAAGACGATTGACAGACATAAACATGCTTGTAAAATGTTTTTCGTTTCCGAAATACACTGTGTTAAAGTAAAATTAAAAAACATTATTGATAATATGTTTTTAGTACTTTTTCAAACTATGTAAAAAGTTTTAGAAAAACTTTTATTTTAGTTTTTTATTAAGTTTGACACTAGTTTTGAATTTTTTAGTGTATTTTACGTAGATCATGTAACACTGTTGTACACTCATAGAGTGGATGATTTTTGAGATATTTGCACTTAAAAGTTTTTTAAGGCAAATTTTTAAACATTTTCCTTCAAATTCGTTTACATTTTTTTTTCTAAATTGGGAGTTTTTTACAATTTTTCTAATATTCTTGATTTTCTAAGATGTTTTTCTTACTCAAGCATTTTTTTTGTAAATCAAAGAACGACTTTGTTGTTGCACTGAACACTTTATGCAAAAAAGATATATTTTTCTAAAATTGCTCACTATTCAATTATACTTCATACTTCAGTAAACTATTAGTTCGTGACGTTCTTCGAAAGCTAGTTTGGGAATATTTAAAAAAATACATGGATATAAATTTATTAGTTAGCATTAAAATAAAGCGTTTAAAATTGCTGGAAAAAAATTATTATAAATTAAAACAACTTTATGTATATTACTATACTTAAGAAAATTTTGAAGACCGGCAACGCTGCTGGCCGGCCAACTGCTGGCGGTAACACCGGCCAACGATCCATTAGACTATTGCGCTTTGCATCTAATACATTCCTTAAATATTTATTCGGTCCACTGTGCCATAAAATTTTTACGACGTCGTTAAAATGATTCGCGACATTAGGAATTCTGACTTGTTTAAGACGCCAGTGACGTGTATTTCAGATAGGTTTATTAAAACCGATCACTTTTTTGAGATTGTCTGGCTAAATGAGCATTATTTACAGCAAATTATATTACAAATATTAAGAGTTTTGTATGCAGACTAATTTTAATCTCCTATATTGATTTGAATGAAAAAAATAATTTCACAATTTTCGAATTTATAAGATATATGCACGCCCATGGAATCATAAAGTTGCACCGTTTTTTTTTTGTTCCCCAGGCGTATTTATCATTTTCAATTAAAAATAGAAGGACTATACCTTTCTTGTCAATACCATAAATGATGGAAAAATCGATGTATTCAATAAAACCATTGTATGTTTATTTAATCAACACAAATATTCTAGAGCGCAAGAAACTTACACCATTATTTATATGTATATTCAGAATACAGCAGACAGCGCCCTCTACAATTTACATTAAACTGATTGACAAATTAAAGTTCCTCTTTTCAATGAAACCCCAGTCACTATAATTTGTAAAAATAATTTAAAATATAATTAATGACTATAAGTTATTTACGGAAATCGAAAATAAGACTTTTTACTGTTACCAGTAATTTTTGGACTAAGCTAAATTTGGTTAAATCATAATATTTTTATCCAAAGATTCTGCAGTTTCGTTGTGATCCCTTAATAATTGGACACTCGTACATATATGTATAAGTGACGCACTTTTTTCATCCAAACATACCAAATATTATCAAGGGGCACGACAACTGACACTGTAAAAAAACAATTATAATATTCTTATATTATAAAACAATTATAATATCTTTCGCTATTAACTGCATTTGTGTATAGTGGGATTAATATCAACTGGGTTAAAAATAATCTTACACATACAGTGCTGTCTTTGGCCAGAGTTGGACAAATGGAGTAAATCCTGCTACTTCAACTGGGATGACCAGTGCTAATCACAATCACATTCAAGCTATGTCGGTCTGTGGTGTACAAATTGACTAATATTCAGGGTGTTTGATTGACCCCATTCATTAAAAGTATTAGGGCTTGTGGAAATTATTGATTTTTGAAAATGTGGATTTGGTTTATGGGCCTATGACGAAATACAGTTCCTTATTTTAAATGGTAGAATGGTGCCTTTTGTATAAACGTTGATTTTATCATGTATTTAGGGGTCGCTAATTACCAATTTACTTTTAGAAATTGGTTTTGAAAACTTCCAATTGCTAAATTGATTGTCAGGATGGAAATATTTCATTTTTATATTCACTTTTATGACTGTATTTTATGTTCATGCAATGATTTATAAACATTATATTTTACGTTTTTTTGATCGTTGAATATGAACTCGAATTTTGACAGCTGCCAAGTTCGGAACAACATGTTCGGATCAATATGTCAAAAGGCCTAAATTATTACTTTTCTTGCTTAATTTTTGAAAATTTCTTATAAACCATATCGTCTACATTTTCTTGTATAATTGACAACTATTTCATTTCCAAAAATTGATTTTCACAGCTGTCAAAGTTACAATCAATATCTAAAGAATTTTAGATGATTTTCAAATAATCTGTATAAATAGATATCTTAATTTTTGGATTACAGAATTCGCAAACGAGGATATTTCATAAACTGAATATTGTGGGATATCCAGTATAAAAAGTTGAGAAATTATATATCAAAAGTTGGAAATTTGGCAAGTGTTACGATCTACTCCTGATGTCAATAGCTGATTCATTAGTTTAGCAGCTAATATTTGTGAAAGTTGATATCCTCAGATATTAAGTAACTCAAGGTTTGAGATAAGAAACTGTAGTTGACAACTACAAAAATTGGCATTTTCGTGGTTGGCACGTGTCAAAATATAACTTCATGTCAACATTGTGATTAGCAACCTTGAAAATATAAACAATAATGATTTTTGCATTAAGAAAACCTATTTTCAAAAAGTTGAAAATTTTAACATAAAGAGTTCCGTTAACGGCCGGCAAAGCCATTTTTGTGGCTTTATACAAATGTCGACAGTTTCTGTACCACATCAGTTATAAATATGCACTAAATTTCATAGAAAAAAGATCTTCATTTTTGGGCAAAAATGCCGGTACTCTAAGGGTTAAATGGTAGTTCTGTTTCATCGACCCTGTACATAATTGAGAAATAATAAAACCATTGTTGCAAAGCTTTGTGGTTCTACGAACCACAGCAGCAATATCCATACTTTATTTTCTGAAATAACCGACCGCTACAAATGTTATGGTGCTAATGAACAACATTTAAACAAGGGCGTACCAGGGGCGATGCCCCAAAAAGGTCAAGTAAAAACCAAAATATGGGGATTGCGGTTGCCGTTGCCTCTATTGACCCTTTTTTTGGCTTTTTTGTTTAACTGCATGGGCGCCCCCCCCAAACATAAATACTGGCTACGCCCTTGTATTTAAAGGAACTGGAAATAACTCAAAAGCGGTAAAAGATAGGTATAGGAAAACCTCATTAAAATAACAGGTGGAACTGAAATATGTAATAAAAAAACCACTAAAACAAGGAAGTAGACGCTGACTTCTGGTGTAACTGGAAGTAATTTGAAAAATAAGTTCGCCATAGGCCTATTTGCTGAAGTTATAATTGATGCAAAATTTGTGTTTTCTACAAGCCCCAATACGTTGGGTTTCGGTCATCATTTACTGTTTCACCTGACGTGTTAAATTTATTGTTAACTTTTTTCAGATGGCTTTCCTTGGTATAAAATTCGCTCCACTAACCACCCCTATCAAATCGCATTTACGAGCTCTGGCGGCTGTAACGTGGCTGATTTCCATGACGTTCGGTGGCGTGATAGGGGCTTTCATCGGACTATATCTGATCCTATACACGAGATTCTGGTGGATCATGTTACTGTACTTATTCTGGATGTGGGTCATAGACAAAGATGTCGCGGAGAGGGGTGGCAGGAGAAGTCGCTGGGCCAAATCCTGGACCTGGTGGAAATACCTGAATGAATACTTCCCACTGAAACTGGTCAAACTCTCAGGGGTGGAACTGGACCCCAGTAAGAACTACCTCATGTGTTGCTTCCCTCACGGCATGTTGCCATCGGGCGTGTTCAACGCCTTCGTCTACGAGCATAGTGGATACAACTCTTATTTTCCAAACCACACGAATTACTTGGCGACGCTGGCTCCGCAGTTCATCCTGCCCTTCGGTCGCGAGCTGATTCTGGAGCCTCGGAGGCGTTTCCGTCTCCGCCAAGTCCATCGAGTACATCCTGAGCAAGCCGGGCGGGGGTAACGCCTGTATAGTCGTGGTAGGCGGAGCCAAAGAAGCCTACTATTGCAAACCAGGCTCCTACACTCTGATACTAAAGGAGAGGAAGGGTTTTGTGCGACTGGCTCTGCGGCAAGGCGCGCCGCTGGTACCGGTATTTTCCTTCGGCGAGACGGATCTGTACGATCAGCTGGACTGGCCGCCCTTGAGGTGGTTCCAGGAGAAGCTGAGAAAGTGGATAGCGCTAGCTCCGGTCGTGCCCATAGGTCGCGGGTTCTTCCAGTACTCGTTCGGACTCATTCCGCGGAATCGTCCTGTCACTACGGTAGGTAAGTAGAAGTCATAGGTTAAGCGTGGTTTACATTGTGATAGCTAGTACCATGCAAGTGTACCATGCAAGTTACTTCATTTTACGAATTAGTTAGTAGCTCGCATCAGAGTTACTACAACAATTGAATCGCTTATTTGAGAAACCCAATATGTCCAAATCATGGATTTTGACATTTTGTTAAAACTCGTGCTTTGAGATCATTTCCCTTCGTTTGCTTTAGAAACCAACGAGAGTCAGCCCTCATCTCTGCAAAGTGAACGTGCGCTTGTCTCGTTTATTTGAGAAAGCCAACATGTGTGACGCATATTGGGTTTCTCAAATAAACCATCAGCCAACAGTTACATATATAGAGATAAATATGTCCAAGGACGTCCAGCATTTGTATATTTCCTCTGATGGATGCGGTGGACAAAACAAGAATCATTGCCTTTTTAGAATGTGCGCTGGACTGGTTGAAACTGGACGATTTTCCAGTGTAAATCAATATTTTCCTATTCGTGGACATTCCTATATGGCATGCGATTGCGACTTTGGTGTAATAAAGAGTAACATTATGAGACATGACAGGATTTATACCATGAAAGAGTATATCGAACTTATCGTAACATCAAGTAAGCAGGATACATTTTCAGTATTTTGGATGAAAGACAACACCATAATAAGAGATTTTAAATTATGGTGGCCAAAGTACTATAAAAAAATTGCCTTTCCAAAGAATCTGCAGAAGCAGCTACTTACCTCTGATGCCAAAAAACAGAAAATATCTTTCGGGATAGTTTCTTATACACACTTTTTACATAGCCGAGACTAACCAGGCTGCGTTATGGCTAAACCGTTCATTGATTGATGGGTATCCTACAGCTTTCCTATTTTATCTCGATGAGCGTAACTTCGCACTAGAGCGCAAGATTTACTACCACTCCAGCCTACCCCAATGTAAGAATTCCCATTAAAAAGAAGAATATGGACAATATAAAGAAGTTTCGACTATATCTTGACATGGAATCAGAAGAAATAAAAGATTTCTATGGGGATTTTTTTCCTGGCCTGTTACTGATGCTACTAAATAAGAAGATGGTGGTTTTGATTTATCTTTCTGAAGTTTCTAAAGATTTATACCTCGCTTTATGTTTTAGTTCATTTTATATTATCCAATATTTTTAAAATGTGCAAGAAAGATGCAAAATAATGGAGTACTTCATTTTTTTTTTTGAGAAACCCAACATGTCCAAATATTTTTCTGCCAAAAATGAAAAAAAAAAATGTTGTTGGCATGCATTTAATTTGTATTAAAAAGAACGTAATAATTTATGTTTAAAACAATTGTAATATCGCAGAATTCAATTTTTTCAGTAACAAGTCAAAAAAAACTGTTTTCTTTGAATTCCTCAAAACGTGCTTTTTGGACATATAGGGTTTCTCAAATAAGCGATTCAATTTTTTGCTTTTACTCATCCGCTCCACAGCAGCTCTCATGTCACTTGCAGAGTATGAACGCAATGGTAAGTAGTATGCAAACTAGTGAATGAAATGTGTATATTATGTTGTGTTTTCCCTTTTTTTGTGTCCAATCGCATTTACAATGTAGGTGATCTTCAAGGATAATGTGGAGTTTGTTGATTTATACAAAGATCAATCGAACACGGGACTTATCAGGAATAATGATCAGATTTACTAGGACACATAAGGATTAGGATTTTCAGCAGTCTGTCATAAGTGACATTGCCGGCATTCTATTTTCGTGCCAGCCCCTGTTATGGAGAAGGATTGACCTCTCTGTGAAGCTAGCCCTCCCATATTTGAAATTTGCAATTTTTTAGACGTCTGCTCGTGATTCAATAGGTTTCTAATACTTTTGAAATTTCCGAATTTTTCGATGTAAATCGTTTGCTCGCTATTGCTTGTCATTATTTTCGTTTGGCCGTAACGACCTATGGAAACAATGAGACTCAAGGAAATAGAGGATCAAGAACAGAATATTGAAAGCATGCAAGATTTGTAATTGTTTTGCTTTATCGTAATTATTCATACAGTGTGGAACAGTCAAATGGAATAAATTCAGTAGCTTATGGATTGTTTTAGAAAATTCTGAGACATCTTACGACGTAAAAAATGTCATCCCTAAATTCAACCCCCTTCGATTGACAGAGAGCTACAACCCCTAAATTTTCAAATGTTAAGTAGGGGCCTGTGATACTTCATTTGAAAGATATTTTCATTCTCTATTCAAAACTGCTATGGTTTTAAATTTTATTGCAGAAATTAACAAGAAAAAAAGTTTCAGCGTAGGAAATTCGATACATTAAAATAAAAAACAAATCATTATTAATGCAGCAGATGTTCAAAATGCATGTCTCCAGCATCTTGACATCCTAGACGTAAATAGAAATGCCTTCTAACGTTAGTTAACATCTGCGGGGTAATCGACCTAATTGCAAGTATTATTATTCTTCTTAAGTCAGCTAAATCGTCGGGTTTGGTTTTCTAGGAAGAAGTCTAACGGTGTGAGATCAGGTGATCGTGTAGGCCATTCTACAGAACCACGTCTCCCTATCGAGCGATTTGGAAAGATTGTGTGGAGATATTGCGGGACATTGACTTCGTAATATGCTGGCGTACCATCCTGTTGGAACCATATTGCATTATCTGAAAGTTGTGGGTTTTCTTCAACTGGATACAAGTTTGCCATCATCGGTACAACATTATTTTGGAGCAGCGCTAAAAAATCAAATTGCCGTCAATGAAGAAGGGACCAATGATATTTTCTCCAATTATTCCGGCCCAAACATTAACTTTAGGGTTTTACGTGTGTAGTTCCCTCATCCAGTGAGGAATTTCTCTCGACCAGTAACGACAGTTTTGGCGATTAACATGGCCGTGAAGTGTAAATATAAATTCATCCGAAAATAAAACATTTTCTATTTGTAAAGTATTGTCATTTAACATTTGCATCATTTGTTCACAAAAGAGAATTCGTCTATCAAAATCGTCTTCCGTGAGCTCATTAGTTGGTACCAGTTTAAATGTGTGCATCTTCTATCAATACGCGGAGAATCGAGGAATGGCTAATATTTAGTGCTGAAGCTGTTTGATGACTCGACGTATGTGGATTTTCGTCAAGCATAAGCATTAAATCCAATTTCTGATCATCACTGAGTTTATTGGAAGGATTTTTCTTTAGCTGCCGTACATGTCTACGTTCCCGAAACTGATTCTCTATTTTACTTACGGTACCTTGAGATATCGGCGGCAACTCCGGATATTTTTCTTGAAATAGGCGAACAACTTTGGCCTGCGTTCGTCTTCTGTCTCCGTAACAAATCATCTGCAGAATCGTTATCTACTGCAGTTCTGTTAGGTAAACCATCTCTCTGAATTGCAACACGAAAACTAAAGCAAAAAAGTTTAACGCTGATAACTGTTAACTACTGTTACAATGACAAGCACGTTTCTAGGAAATTTCACTAAAGCTGATAATGGCCAACTTCTTAAATTCAAGGTTTGTTTTTTTTTTCTACTTGCTCGTTTTTGTCGTGCGATTGTCAAGCAAAAAATTGTACGTGTTTATTAGTAAGTTTTTATCTTATAGTAGGGAATGTCGGCAATTATATACATTTATTTTTTGTTATTATTAACATTTCAGAACCTAAAATTGACAAATAGTGTTACTTATAAAAGTTTTATTTTAATGTAACGAATTCTACGCTGGAGAAACTTAATTTTTTTTTTAATTTCTAATTAATTTTTTGCAATAAAATTTAAAACCATAGCAGTTTTGAATAGAGAAAGAAAATATCTTTCAAATGATGTATCACAAGCCCCTACTTCCAATTTGAACATTTAGGGCCGTAGGGTCGTAGCTGTCACCTGAAGGGGGTTGATTTTAGGGATGACATTTTTACGTCGCAAGATGTCATTTCAGAATTAGAAATTGACGTGTCTCAGGATTTTATAAAAAATGCATAATAATGGAGCTACTGAATTTATTCCATTTGGTTGTTCCACACTGTATTTAAAATATAGAGGGGTTCTGGAAGCATGGGGGGGGGCATACTTCAGAAAGCCCCTACTACTACTGAGGCCCCATTGGACCCCCTGTGCTTCCTCCCTTGAGAGTTCAACCCATCTAAGCCTTCACCCATTCCAATGTTTTAAAAAAGACGACGACATTGCTTAGGGGGTTTGGGCAAACAGAATTATGAAATCGACTGTGATATGGGTCGGTAAAATATTCAGCCTCTTTCTATTGTGTACATAAATGATTACGAGCAAATGAAAATTATATACGAGAAATGGCGAGCAAAGGACGAGGAAACGAGGAGTAAACAATCTACGTCGAAAAAATCGCAAATTTCAAAAATGGGCAGCTAACTGTATGAAGGTGAATGGTTACACATACTGAATCAATCCTAAACTTGGACTAGTGCTGAGTTGTGCTATTAGCTAAGAGAAGACAACTTCTGAAAAATAATTTTTAAAATAAAAAAAGCCGTAGTTTGTGTAGAAAACACACACACAATTAAATTAAATTTTTGAACTATAAATTTGTATTGCTCAAAAGACGATTAAGCTTTTAGAAATATTATTTCCAAATTAATAGTGCTTTTCATCAATTTTTAACTCTTTTTCGAATTCAAAATGCCATAAACATGTTTTTTTCCAATATTACATTACTGTATAATGTAAAAGTGTATAATGTAAAAGTGAAAAATATAAAACTATAAAAAACGTCCCGCTAATGAATGAATTCTTTTTTGTCAGGATTTGTTAAGACAGCAGAGTGGAAAACTTATAAGGTTTGAGTACTACATCAGAATTTTTAAAATCTCTTAACGGTTTCTAAGATATGAAAAACTCTATACAGGGTGATTGATATAGAATTGATCACTTATGATATATATATATATATATATATATATATATATATATATATATATATATATATATATATATGTTATATGCAAAAATATACAATGTAATATGACTATCAGTAGTAGACGTAATCCGATACGTCAAAAGATAACAACTTCCTTTGAAACCACTCTTTGTGAGAAACGCAAGCATAGCAGTTTGATTCACAGAACGCTTATGCTTACGTCGACAAACCCGAGCTTATAAATATAAGTGAAATATACCATGTTAGTCAGTAAGAAGTTACAAGTCATGTACTCATTCAGTTAGTCTTAAGTCTTAATTTTCATGTAATACAACGTCCAGTGCTGGACGTATGTAAAGTAAAATAAATCTTTTTTTAAAAACACAATTTCCAAACAAAAAAATATAAAAATTGGCGCAGTCGTACGGATTTCCAAACGCGTTTAGAACACGGGCATCCTAACTAATCGCGGTGGTTTCCAAACCTTTGTGGAAAAAAGAGAGAAAAACGCTCAAGAAAAACTCAAGAAAGAAAACAACGCATCAGCGAGTAGACGGTCTCTTCGGCACCAGGAACACGCAGACGACGCTCACCCGGTGTAGCAACGCTAACGAAGTCGGATTTCATCTGCCGCAACAAACCAATGTAGAAAGTTCTGTAAGTACAACTTAAGAATCACCACGCTTTGCTTAATTTTAAAGAAAGAAAGAAAAACAGTTCTACTCCAAAAATCATTAAATAATTAGTGTATGCCAAAATTCATGCCTAGAATGCCTAACCAACAACCAACTGCTGTGGTAGAGCCGTATAAATTAAGTGAAGTATTTTCACTAATTCCCGAGTATGATGGAAATCAAATTTTCCTGAATACCTTTTTAAATTCTTGTACTACTGCATTTGGGATGGCAGTGGGAAACCAGAAGGTATTTTTAACACTCCATATCAAAAACAAATTAAAAGGCCGTGCAGCCGAATTGATAAATTCTAGAAATCCAGAAACCTGGAACGAAATTAAGTTACTCCTAGAAAGTCATTTCGGAGATTCGCGTGATTTAACAGCTCTAATACAAGATTTGCAGAGGATGCGTCAGCTTCCTAACGAATCGCCTCTAACGTTCATATCTAGGTTGCAATCTCACGAAGCAAAAATGCACGCTTCCATTCAAAAGCAACATTTAACCGTAGAACAAAAAGACGCACAAGTTCAAATTACAGAGTCGATGGCTTTAAATACGCTACTAACTGGTCTTGAACCAAAAGTAGGGCATGTCATTAAGGCAAGCAACCCTCCGGATATGCTAACCGCCATATCACGAATTAGGAGAGAATTGCAATTAAATTATTTTGAAAACCAAAAAAATTTCAGAATAAAAATTTTAACTCGCAGCCTCGCAAACCAAGCACACCCCAACTAACAAAGCAATGTTCATTTTGTAAACGCATGGGACATACTAGTAACGAATGTCGTCAGAGACAACAAACACCCCAAAATTCTTATTCGAATAATTTTTCGAGACTACAATTTCAAAATTACCAAACAAAATTATCAGCTACAACAAAGACCGTATATACCCCCACAACAAAATCAAAATAATCAAAATCGTTCTCCAGTAATCACACCAAATCCAAATTTCGGAACTTGAGACCCCGGCAATTCAACCAAACCCGAATTTTAAACCAAATCTAAATAGAAGAACGTTACATTTAAACCAGCATTCTAATCAAAATTATCCATACGAAGACAACTATTATACTGCTAATAGTTATGACGAAAACTATTATACCGATAATAGTGTCGACTACAATAAAACCAAAAACTATTATACAGCTAATAGTTCCCCGAAAGAACAGGATTATTATACAGGTAATAATTCTGGAAATGACAATTATTACAGTGAAGAACAATACATACAGCCAAACCAGGATTTTCTGTCAGGTTCAACCCTCAAACAGATCCCCGGATATCAAAATTCAGGATTCGAACATTTCGGACATACAATCTCAAATTCGAGCAATAAATTTGAACAGTTTCGACCCCAATCTAAATTTTCCGGAACAAACCTTCCTATAGAAGTTTCTTTATCCGTAAATTCAAAAAATTTGTATTACATCACAGATGCTACAAATACATTTAAACTCCTTGTTGATACAGGAGCAGGTCTAAGCATATTCAAACCAAAAACTTGCGAAAAATTCCATCGGAGATTCCCTGAAAATGTCACCATTCAAGGAATAACTAATCAAAAAATTCACATTAACGAATCAGTACTTGTACCTTTTACTATTAATGACCCCATAAAGTTTATATTTGCGATCTCGATATTGGCTTTGATGGACTAATTGGCTCCGATTTCTTAGAACACTACAATTGTATAGTAGACTTAAAAAATAAACAATTAATAACCAATTTCAAAACAATCCTCTCTTCAAGGCAACAGAAAATACTAACGAAATACAAAAATCCTCAAATTCAAGTCAGCCAAGATAATGCTTTATTTACTAATCAAATTTCTATTGATCCTCGCACGGAACAAATTTCGAAATTTAAATGTAATTTAGTAAACACTGAGGCTATACTGTTAGCCACAGAAATAGAAAAAGTACACCTTCCCAACGCAATAGTTAAGGTAAATGGAAAAGGCGAATTTTTTACATCTGTCCTAAATGTAAACGCAATGCCAAAAACTGTACATTTTTCGGAAATCAAATTAGAACCAATTCAAAATTTCTCTCTAAATAATTTAAACGAATGTGATTTCACGAGTGATCTAGAATACCCGATAGACAGATGCGAAGTAATAAAAAATCAACTTCGTCTAGATCACCTAAACGAAGAAGAAAAGGAATTAATAACACAACTCTGTTTACAATTTTCGGATATTTTTTATCTTGAAGGCGATCAATTATCTTTTACCAATGAAATAAACACACGATTGATACTAACGATGCGAAACCAGTTTTTACCAAATCTTACAGGTACCCGCAGATACATAAGCAAGAGGTAAAATCTCAAATATCTAAAATGTTAGAACAAGGTATAGTCAGACCTTCAAACTCCCCATGGTCCTCACCGATTTGGGTAGTCCCTAAAAAGTTAGACGCGTCAGGGAAACAAAAATGGCGTGTTGTTGTCGACTACAGGAAACTTAATGAGTTAACTATCGGAGATAAATACCCTTTGCCTAACATTTCAGACCTATTAGATCAGCTTGGCAAATGCCAATATTTTACAACATTAGATCTAGCTTCCGGGTTCCACCAAATTGAAATAGATTCTAAAGATATTCAAAAGACCGCATTTACCGTTGAAAATGGACACTTTGAGTTCGTTCGGGTTCCATTTGGGCTTAAAACGCTCCATCCACGTTTCAGCGTGTTATGGATAACATTTTAATGGGAATACAAAACGAAAGATGTCTAGTCTATATGAACGACATAATAGTTTATTCTCCTACAATTCAAGATCATATCTCTCGTCTCACAGAAGTTTTTAAACGTCTCCAAAAAGCTAACCTCAAAATTCAGCCAGATAAATGCGAATTCCTTCGGAAGGAAGTAGCTTATTTAGGTCATTTAATTACGAAAGACGGTGTAAAACCTAATCCATCAAAAATCGAATGTATACAAAATTTCCCTCAACCAGCTAATCACAAAGAAATAAAATCTTTTCTTGGTCTCGCTGGCTATTACAGAAGATTCATAGACAATTTTGCCAAAATCTTCAAACCTCTCACTAAATTATTACAAAAAGATACCCGTTTATTTTCGATACCGAATGCAAAAAATCTTTCGAGGAATTAAAACAAGCTCTTATTACCACCCCTGTATTGATATACCCGAATTTTGATGAACCATTTCTACTAACTACAGACGCAAGCGCTACGCGATAGGTGCCGTACTTTCACAAGGTACCGTAGGCAAAGATCTACCCATAGCTTTCGCCTCACGAACACTCTGTAAAGCGGAAACAAAATATTCCACAATAGAAAGAGAACTCCTAGCCATAGTTTGGGCTGTAAAACACTTTCGTCCTTACATCTTCGGTAGAAAGTTCAAATTAATAACTGATCATAGACCTCTCACCTGGCTCTTTTCCATAAAAGACCCTGGTAGTCGCTTAGCACGTTGGCGACTTAAACTCGAAGAGTATGACTACGAGATAGAGTACAAACCAGGCAGAATCAACAAAAACGCAGACGCTCTATCCAGAATCAAAATTAACCATTTTCAAAATTCCTCAAATTTTCAGTCGCAAACAAAATTGTCACACGCCTCTATTTATCCAATACAACCAAAAGTAGAAATCAATTGAGATAATGAAGATGAACAAAATGAACAAAACGACGAAACAGAAACAATAAACATTTTTCAAGAATTTGACACATTTATAAATTTATATAAATCAAAATCATTAATTGATTACTCAAAAATTGAATTTTCAAACGGACAACTTTTAGACAAAGGAAACAAAAACATCCTAAGCCTTTTCCAGCAAGACAAATTAATGGATCTTCACAACAAAATTATCGAAGATCTTTTCGAGGAAAATGCAGATTTCGAAAACCTCAAAATTAACACTTTTTCCAGCAAATCTGTTAGAAAAAGAAAATATTTGATTATTCCTCTTCCGAATAATCCCGATACAATAATCGAACATTTATTCGCTGCAATTTATAGAGATCAGGACAAATTCCTTCCTTCAGAAGTATACTGTGTGGAAAATAACGTTGAGTTACCAATTTTAGAAATACTATCGTTCGTTTTCGCCGAAAAAGACATAAAATTCAAAATTTGTCAGGATATCACCAAAATACCTGACGCCGATCAAATTCCTATTATTTTAGAACAGTATCATTCCGGTAAGGCCAATATTCACCGTGGCATTAACGAAACTATTAGACGCATTAGAGGAAAATATAATTGGAAAGGATTATCTAAAGATGTCGAAAACCTTATTAAAAATTGTGAAACTTGCCAAAAAACAAAGGCTTGTAGAAAAAATTTAGACTCACCTTTAGTAATAACAGAAACACCCAAAACGCCATTCGAAAGAATAAATATTGACATATTAGAAGTTCCTACAAAAAATTACGCGCTCACAATTAGGGACGAGCTTACAAAATTTAGTCAAGCGTATCCAATAGGCGATAAGACAGCTAAAACAGTCGCAAATACTTTATTATTGTATTTTCAACACTTTGGAACACCTTTACGAATTCACTGCGATTATGGCAGAGAATTTGATAACGCAATAATCAAAGACCTATGTAAATTGTATGATATTAAGCTCACTTATTCCAGTGTAGGACACCCTCAATCAAACGGATCTTTAGAACGTTTTCATTCTACTCTTTTAGAAATGATCCGAATACACATGTCAGAACATCCCGATGAACACCCCTTTAATATACTCCCTTACGCGATAGTCTGTTATAATAACTCAGTCAATAAAACTCACGGATTCACACCCTATGAGTTAATCTTTGGACACACTTCAAGTAGACCACCAGAAACTCTATACAATCAAAAAGAACTAATCACAAAATATGTAAGAGACTTAAATAGCCGAATATCTTATTATTATAAATTAGCACGGGCAAAAACCGATTCCCGAAAAAAAAAAAAGCAAAAATTCGTTTTGACCAACATGTTTCTCAAACCCAGCCAAATTACCAAGTCGGAGAAAAAAGTTTATGTTAAAGAATCGCAGATAAAGGATAAACTTCAAAACAAATTTAACGGTCCCTTTGAAATTGTAGAAATCCACAAAAATTCAGCTACTCTTTTGAACCCAAAAAACCAAACAAAAAACCAAAGTCAATTTCGATCGACTTAAACCATATTCCGAAAATTAAAAATCAAAATATCTTCCAGGTTCTTTGTGCTGATCGGAACAGCCGTAGCCCAGTACCAAATAACCCCAATAAACAACACAATAGGCGTTTACTATCATGATGAAACAAGAATCATAATTTCCAATGACAGATGGACTCTTCTTGTACACAAAAATCTATCTAGCATCGAACGTACCTTTAACAACAACAACAGAATTTTGAACGCAATCACAGAAATGCTTAACCATGATTATCATAATATGCAACAATTCCACTCTGAAGTTAAAACCCATGTTACCTTGCTTACTCAAATTTCAGACTCTATTAAAGAAAAACTTGAAGAAGTCTTTACAGACACTAGACGCTTTAAACGAGGTTTAGTGGACGGTATAGGCAGCATATTTAAGGCTATCACTGGTAATCTTGACGCCGCCGATGGTAAATATTTTACAGAAAGTATTAATAAATTAAACCAAGATCAAAATCAAGTTGAAAACCTTCTAAAAAATCAAATATCTGTTACTTCTTCGGTCATAAAAAGTTTCAATGAAACCATTCAAAAATTAGCAATTGATTAAAAAATATTTAATCGAGACATAGGCAGAATCGAAAGAGCTATTCACCAACTAGGAGATAAAATCGCCCTAGTCGAAGCTAAATTAAAATTCCTAGAAATTTGTGAAAAATTAATGGAAAGTTATCTATACCTTCAGGATAATCTTAATGACATCCTAAATTCAGTAACCTTTGCTCGTTTAAAAATCATTCATTCTTCAATTATCACGCCAGATGGTTTGATTATCTTCAGGAGATATCCTAAAATCTTGTAAAAAATACCCTTCCAGTAAAGTATAATGCACAATATTTGGAAATAGAATTGGAGGCATTTCAAACAAAGTCGGACTTAATTTTTTATTAAGAATCCACTAGTAGAACACAGCTTCCACCTCTACCACTTATACCCAATTCCTATTTTGGACAATAGAACTGGTCTACATCACGTTTTATCATTCTCACAATACATTGCGCGGAATGATGATTCTTTAATGTACATACCCGTCAAGAACTTGAACGCATGCAAGCAGATAGACCCACATAAGAAATTATGTTCAGATCTTTACGCCTACCCGATCGATAGCAACGCCGCATGCGAGGCCCAATTATTGAAGAACTCAGACAAATCCCCAAAAATTGTGACAGCTCCCTTGTATATGGACAAGGATATAACATTCAAAAACTACAAAACAACGTTTGGCTCGTAATCGTTTCCGAACCAATCCACATTACCATAAATTGCAACCAGATGGACACGAAGATAACACAGTCAACAAGAACTCAATACTAAAACTTCTACCAGATTGTTACGCATTCAACAAAGTACAAGCCGAAAGCCGTAATACCTTCAACATCACGGATACCTCACCCTGTAGTTATACCATATGATTGCTGCAGAGATATTCCAGAGAAACTGCAACTTCCAAAATTAGAACCCTCCAATTCGACCATCTAAACATTGAAAATCTGGATATAGCCAATCATAAATTGGAACAATACTCCAGAGATTTAGACAAGTTAATTAATGAACCCTTTATAACGAAACACATCACCTTGACCACCTACTTAACCATTAGCATCGCGATTGGACTCTGGCCCTCTACATCACCTGTAAATGCAAGACCCGTCTTTGCAACAAATCCAAAGAACACCCCCGAACGAGACACTAAGAAGACTCAACACCCTCCTAAGAAGAAGACCATCTCCAACAAGAAGATATACCAGAATTATCATAAAAGTCGACGTATGACGTCAACTTTTTATTAAAAAGGGGGGTTGTTATATGCAAAAATATACAATGTAATATGACTATCAGTAGTAGACGTAATCCGATACGTCAAAAGATAACAACTTCCTTTGAAACCACTCTTTGTGAGAAACGCAAGCATAGCAGTTTGATTCACAGAACGCTTAATGCTTACGTCGACAAACCCGAGCTTATAAATATAAGTGAAATGTACCATGTTAGTCAGTAAGAAGTTACAAGTCATGTACTCATTCAGTTAGTCTTAAGTCTTAATTTTCATTAATACAACGTCCAGTGCTGGACGTATGTAAAGTAAAATAAATCTTTTTTTAAAAACACAATTTCCAAACAAAAAATATAAAATATATATATATATATATATATATATATATATATATATATATATATATATATATATTACTCACTGATTCAATACCATTGAATTCAGGAAATTATGAGGATTTCGAATGTTATGTTGAAAATCGTAAGTTGGTAGCACTTCCAGTGAGATCATTATCTATCGGTCATAAAAATGTTGCTGTTATGTCAAACATTGCATTTGTTATGAATTTAAGATACTGAATTTATCAAAAAGAGAAGAAACATTTTTATGTTGCTAAATTCAGAAAAAAAATGGAAGATAGAGTTTTTGCAAAAACATACAAGGCTCCTTTATGAAAATCGGGTTAATTGCCACTCACATTAGATTTTTTAACACCCTGTACATCTAATACCTACTGTATACAGTGTATAAAAAATATATTTTGATATTTAATAGTTTCATTTTTATTGCAAATATTAATGAAGAGAGAGATTGGGGTTTAATTCCCAATCATCCAGAAAATTAGAGAACAGGGTAAATGGATAAGCTTGGAAAGAACTGCACTATAGTGCAAATCTTTGCCTCTTTCTTTGCTCGTAGATTTAGAAACCATAAATAGTTTTTAAGTATGTCCTAAGAAATATAAAACTCCCCTTGTATCTCAATAACGAAAATCGTTTGATCTACTTATAGTTAATATTATCTACTTATTTAATAATTAGAGATAAAAAAAATATTCGAAATTGTCTGGTTTGCCTTGTTCACTATATAATAATATCATATATTATGACAAAAATGTTTTTTGAAAAATGTATTATTCTTACTTTAACTATTCCTGTAATTCTCTTTTTCAGTTGGTAAACCGATAGAATTGCCAAGGATAGAAAAACCTTCGCGCGAAGACATTGATAAGTACCATAAAATATTCATAACTGCACTCACCGAGCTATTCGAGGAGCAGAAGTACAATTATTTAGAAAACCCTCAAGATAAAAAGTTGATAATCATCTGACGAACCCTCTACTGTTAGACGTAAAAATTGCACTCGCCACGACTGAATGTACACTGTTAAAAATAAGTATTGCGATTGTGTCGCTGGGTTCGGCAAACTGAGAGTTGTTCTGTTATGGTATATGACAATAAAACATATGTAGTGATGAGTCTCTTTATTTTATAAAATCACATACAGTGCTCGACAAAATAAAATACAGAAGAACATAAATGAAAACCACACCACAGAAATTGACCTTCTCCCTCTAGGTATAATTACAATTATGTCAGAGGGAGAGTACAACCAAACTCTTTGCAGATGCCAATTACCACATGCGGGATTCGAACTCGCGCGTATCAGAGCCTTTTTCAGAGTAATCACCCTCTCCCACCTGGCGTTTTACTCACTGAGCTATCGCAAAATTATACAACAAATCCAAACGGTAGTAATTTTTGTTTTGGCCAAAATGTCAATTTCGTTTGATCAAAACTTACATTAGCGTCATTCTTGATAGTCGTTTGTGCCCCGATTTTTTTCAGTTTTTGTAACAAACTGCTCGTCAAAATTAGCGTAAAACTTTTTAGATTAGCGCCATTTGCGCTCTATTCGAGACTTGCGGTTTTTAATTTTCGGTAGCCAATAGGGTTGGTTTTAATGACCCGAAATCGCTATGCTTAAACTTAAACGGCTTAAACGGTTCGCCGTCCACACCCCAAAAAGCAACCCCATGTCGAAAGATTTTGACGGCAACTTCAGAGACCTATAGGATTGACTAAGAACGACGCTGCCGGGTAAAAACTCCATCCCGACACACATTAAAACCTTAATAAGTTCTGCGTATTTGGTCGCTGTCCCAATTTTTCAACCGATTTCTTAACCCCCCCCCCCTAAGCCACCCCTTTACATTTACGCATGGTTTTGCGTGATTTGACCTCTGTTGGGCGAATCCATTGATCTTAATGCTACCTAATAAATTGGCGTGTGCTGTCATTTCACTTTTACCCTTCGACAACTCAAGCAACCCTCCAGGCCACACCCACACCGAATATCGGCAATATGTAGGAAGATCAGTGGGTACTACATTTTTGGTGTAATATGGTATAGACAATAAAACATGAGGGAACAGTCACAACGATTTACGCTTGTTTCTCTTATTATGGTCCACATCCTGGTCACAAGGTTAACGCAACAAGGATCAACTTTTTATGTGAATATTTTCAACAACTTCATGCGGAGTAGGAAATGCCACTTTAATAGGTCTTTGTGCAAGATAACTACCTAAGGCATAGAAGTTAAAATGCTATACCTACAAATATTTATTATCAGAGTTGAGGATTTGGAATGGCTTGCATAGTCACTCGACTTGACTCCTTGAATCCTCTTGAAACATATAAATAAATGTAAGACACCCTATACAAAAAAAAAATAATAAAGTGAATAATGGAGTTATAGTAAAAAAAGAGGAATTCCTGCAGAACATTGACAAGGATTAGTTAACTCAACACCTAGTCGTTGAAGCACTAATCAAAAATTTAAAATACATCAGATTATTAAAAAATTGTTTGATTTATGTAATTATAGGTAAAATTCTAATTAAAATTTAGAAGCATACTTTTTTATTTCGTTCGCTGCCACCACTGCTGGAATTTTGTCCACTCTACCTACCCATAGGAGAATTTTTTTGCCATTGGTATTATTTTGACTACAACTGTATCTGTTTGGTATCAAATTTGTAATACAGAATGTGAAATCATCTTTAATTAGTCATAGGTTCTGATTCAGCATCCTACAATTACCTTTTCCCAAAGGAGCAAACTTTTTCTTTACATAATTGTTATCAACGTACTTTACATGCCACATCCAGAAGCACTAATCTGTGAACCAGACAGATGTACTCGTAGACCAAATACATTATTATGTTATTAGTCAATAAGGTCATGTTTACAACTACTATTCAACCTTTCGCAGTGTTATCAATGAAGAAAGAAACACGATAAAATAATTTTTATATGTTCCTTTAGTCACGGATGTACCGTGGTATTAGTAATTTGTACTGCAGGTCAAATTCGATTATATGCATTTCGTACGTGCATTAGAATAGTTAGTGATATGTTTTTTAGTGTCTTTTTTTGCTGATTATTTAAGGTTTGTATTTATAAATCATATACCAAAAGGTCAAACGAAGTGAAAATTGATGGCCCCAATTATAGATTGATTTTTTATTGTCATGTGAAAGTTAAGCATTAGAATTTCTATAGCTCTCTAAATATCATAAAAAAATTTCAGAATTTAATTTAGTTTCTCAGTTAGGCAATAAACTGCGGTCAGGTATTGAACTATTTTTTTTACCGGGTGTCAATAACATACATTTTGTACGTATTGGCCTGACGTTATTTTTATTTACATATATGTATAAAGGAATAGTTTTTGTTTTGTTTTGGGAATATGCATATATATGTGCCTACTAGGCGTATCTTTTACCGGAAGTTTAACGAACTTCATAAATGGAACACCCTATATATTTTTACACATGGTTCTATATAAAATTTGCTATACGATACGAGTAATTCATCAAATTCATTTGTTAATTTGAAACTTTCTCAATATTCTGTATAATAAGAATTGTTGTTTTATAAATCGTATTTATTTGATTCTAGTGACTAGAACCTTAAAGAATTTTAAGGAACACTTTTATTCCTCCAGAAAACTCCAGATTTTTTTATGATATTTGGATTTTGGAGAGACATTTCTTAGACATTAAAAAATTTCTAAAGTTTAACCAAAAAAGCATCATATAAATTAACAACACTACCATACTTACTATAGTTATAGTAAAATCATTGTTCATGAAATTTTAGTAAAACACGGAGAGTTCTAGAAACATATTAATCCGTTGTTTTTTTAGAGTTATGTGTGATGTACAGGGCTTTGTTGAATTTTTGTGATAGTTTTTCTCTAATTTTGGAAATTTTTCGTGTAAATGAATTTTTTTCCAAAACAACTAGTCAGATAGATACTCTGAATTTTTTGTTTTAATATGAGTCTAAGTTTAGAATTTTGAAAAAAGATTTGATATTTACGGAGTTTTTCACGATTTTCTGAAAATATCGTAATGTTAGTTTTTTAGTGACATCTTCACACAATAGACATACCACCTTCAACCTTCAACTAGGGCTTATTAGGCGCATAATTTCATAGTTGTAATCCTATCAGAAACAAAAATAATAATATTGTAATACAAAAAATATGAAAATTTAAGAAACCTTGAAAAAAGTGGGCATATGATGACTCTCTTTGCTGACTGTACATATAAGGTACCTATCAATTTTCTACTAGCTTTCAGAAGTCATTGTGAACGTAAATGAAATTCCTCTTTTGATGCATAATATTTTTCATGATATTATTCATATTTAAGTACGAATTATTTTTTTTCTATTCAACTTCTATTCTACTATGTAAGTCGGGATTAAGGTACTTACCTATTTAAGTATTTCTTTAATGTCATCATTAGGATTACATTAAGTTTAGGAATATCTCTGGAATTACGATAATTATTTCTGTTATAATATTATGCAACCTGTAATACATATAGTTTGAGCACCTATTGTACTCACAATCAGTTTCCCATGCCAAAGGTGTTGGTAATCCAGTGGCGTGCAGTGAAATATTACTATGGGGAAGCGCTTTAAAAATAAGCTACATTAATTGGCCAGTTGGTGTAGTAAGAGTAAATATACTTATTGGTAGTATAGTTTTATTATCCTATCAACGTTTGAGGAAAATACCTTCTAATCGAAAATCTCTGAAGTAGACTATTATTTTCACTTACACACCGTGATATTCGGCATATTTTGGCTGTTACATTTTTTTCCACCACTAACAGAGCATGTGAGTAGTCACTATAATATTTTTATGAAAAAAATATGTACGTCACTTTTCCCCTGACTTTTTGATACAACTTTTTGAATCTTCATGTAGTACCTAACAAAAAACATCTGGACATTTTTTTGATTTGGGAAGTGGATTAGGTAGAAAACGTAATTTTAATAATAATCGCACAATCAAGATCAATAGTAGTGGGTCACATTTCCCAATCCGTTTTTCCCAATTGCCATATTTCCCAATAATTCTTATTCCCAAAAACTTTATTTCCCAGTAATTCTTTTTCTCAAATGTTCTATTTCCCAATGACGCCTTTTCCCAATTGCTTTATTTTCCGATTATTTTTTCCTCCATTTATTCAATTTTCCTTTAAATAAAAAAAATATATATTTTCTGTTTCAATAAACATTCTATCATTTTAATCTATAAAATGATATAATTATTTAAAACTATTCTATCATTTTGAAATCTGTCACATAAGTCTTCCGTAATCCGTTTCTGTTGCTGTCGTTATGGCGGAATTAATTAAATCAAGAGGAAAAGGTCACTTTCTGCACATTGACGGTTATTTATATTACAAACATTCGGAAAGCGGTGGTAGCGTATATGGGAATTGCCGAAAAAAAGAAAGAATGTGGTGCGCCCGTTATTACAAGTTCTGATGGCGACGGAATAATTGTAAAAAATAAAAAATTTCTACAAAATTAGTCATTGGAAAAATTAGTCATTGGGAAAAACTGTCTTTAGGTAAAATAGTCCTTGGAAATATCGGCTTGGGAAATATGGATTGGAAAATTCGGATTGGGAAATGTACCATTCAAGATTAATAATTACTTGATAATTTTACAAAATTGTGGCCCATTGACCGAATTTGTTTTATCAGAAATACTTCTATCACACTTTGTCACCAAAATTAGTTACTTTGTTTATTTTATAAATCATTATAACAATCAAAAGAAAAAATTGTTCTGCCTGTTTATGCGCTCGTTATCCTTTTCCTGCGCATACTTTTGGTTTGCCTCCCAACGACGACCTCAAAAGAACTCATGAGTCATAATCCTCAAGATTGTTGAGTGCCCTTCATTAAAAATTCCAGCAGCAATATATGCCGAGATTTCAATAATCTTCAGGCCCGAATGAAGACGTTTAGGGGCTAAGCACCAGACCGCTATATACATACAGGGTAGGATCAAAAAGTAGTATGATGAATTAATTTAAATTTTTTTATTGAATTAATTGGTACAAATCCTTAGTAGTCTTCGAAATAGCACCCCTGTGCTCGACACAACGCGTATAACGCGATTCCCACTGCGCGTACTCCTTTAACAAAACAACTTTAGTCATTAGATTTATCTTTGACATACAAGTATGTCCACTTGAAGAGACTATGAGAAGCTTTCTTCAAAACTGTATCGACAAATATTTGTCCAATACATTTCCACACAATACAATAATTGAATCGATGAGTAGAAGAGGGGTCTACGTCCAAAATTTCAATTTTTTTCAAGAAGTGGAAATAAGTTATTCTTTCACAAATAATCCACAATGAAGTTTTGGTAAGTTGCTTCTTTTCTTCCCTGTTGTTTTAGAAACTATATGAATGTTCATGAAACATGTTTTTTTTTGTCAAAAGTATATAATGGACCTGGACGCCTTTTTCACTCATCTGATTCATTGTTTTTTGAAAAGCATTTTTTAACTGTTACTTTAGTTTTATTATGTTTAGACAGGATATTACAGAAGAGCGGTAAAAATTAGGTAATAAAATGTTTATTGGTCTTTGATTCTCTTATAAATAGGCTTTGACGTTTTATATACAGGGTCGCTGAATATAATGGAAACGGCCGATTTTCCCCCAAATAAAAAAAATACCGGGAAAAAAAAAAAACCCAAAAAATTTGGGTTTTTTTTTTTCCCCCCCCAAAAAAAAAAAAAAATTAAAACCCCAACCCCACACACAAACCACAAAACAAACCCCATTTTTTTCCCCCCTTCACTTTCCCCCCTCTTTCTCCCCTCCCCTTTTTTTCCCCCTTTTAACAAAAAACAACATCCTCCACCCATCCCACCTTTTTTTCTACCTCTTTTTTTTTATATTTTTTTTTATTTTTTTTCTTTTTTCCCTTTTTTTATAAAAAAAAAACCAAAAAATTATTTTTTTTTTTTTATTTTAAACCCCCAGAAGGAGGGGTTGGTTTTTTTTTTTTTTTTTTTTTTTTTTTAAAAAAAAAAAAAAAAAAAATTTTGAAGGGTTTTTAAAAAAAAATAAAATATAAAAAAAAAATTTTTTTTTATTTTTTTTGGTGTTTTAATATTTTTTTTACAAAAAAAAAAAAGGAAAAAAAAAAAAAAAAAAAAAAAAATAAATTATAAAAAAACAATTTTTTTTTATTATTTTTATTTTTTTTTATAGTCTTCCCCCTCCCCCCCCCCTCCCCCCCTCACCTATTTTTGTTATTCTAACAATTTTTTTGAGTGTGGGGGTGGGTGGGTGGGGGGGGGTTTTTTTCCTCCCCTCCCCTCCCTTCCCCCCCCCTCTCTCTTTCCCGCCGGGTTTTTTTTCCCCCTATTTCTCCCCCCCCCCCCACCCCCCACGGGGGGGGGGGGGGGGGGGGCGGGGCGCGGCCCCCTCCCCCCCCCCCCCCCCCCCCCCCCCCCCCCGCGCGGGGGAGCAGGGCTCTCCCCCCCCCCCACCCCCCCCCCCCCCCCGGGGGCCGACCCCCGCCCTCCTCCATTCGGGGTGGGGTTTGTTGGGGGTGGGGGTGGGGGGGGGTGGGGGGTGGGACGTTGGCATCCCCACCCTATTTCCACATTCTAAAAAAAATAATAAGAGGCTTCAAATCTATAATTTTATTTGGGGCACGGGGGGCGCCCCCCCCACAACCCCCCCCCCCCCCCCCCCCACAAGTCCTCCGGGGGGGGGGGGGGGCTCCCCCCCCCCCCCCCCGGGGGGGGTTGGCTCCCCCCCCCCCGCTCCCCCCGGTTTCTTCCCCCCTTTTAAAAAAAGAGGGATTATAAAAGGGGGGGGGGGGGGTTTTTATTTTTTTTTTTTTTTTTTTTTCTTCCCCCCACCCCCCCCCCCCCACCCCCCCCCCCCCCCCCCCCCCCCCCCCCCCACCCCTTTTTTAATTTTTTTTTTTTTTGGTTTTTTTTTTTTTTTTTTTTTTAGTTTTTGTTTTTTCATCACTCTCGTCTCTCCCCTCTCCCCCCCTCTCCTCGATCTCCCCCCCCTTCCCCCCCCCCCCCACACAACTTTTCTCCACTCCTTCCTTCTTTTCCCCCCCTCCGTTCTCCCTCCTCCTCCCCCCCCCCCCCCCCCCCCCCCCCTCCCCCCCCCTCCTGTGTTTTTTTTTGGTGGGGGGGGGGGGGGGGGGGGCCCCTTCTGTAAAATCACCCCCCCCCACCCCCCCCCCCCCCCCCCCCCCCCCCCCCCCCCCCCCCCCCCCCAACCCCCCACCCACCTCCCCACCCCCCCCCCCCCCCCCCCCCGTTCGTATTTATTTTTATTTATATAAAATTTTTTTATTTTTTTGGTGTTTTTTCTTATTACCCCCAGGGAGGGGGGGGGGGGGGGAGGGGGGGGGGGGGGCCGAGGCCCAACACAAAACATAAAAAATAAAAAAAAAAAAAAATATTTTTATATAAATTTTTTTATTTTTTTAATAAAAATATTTTTATAAAAAAAACAAATTTAAAAAAATATATATTTTTTTGGTGTTTTATTTTTTTTTTTTTTTTTTTTATTTTATATTAAAAAGAGGGGTTAGGGGTAAGAAGGGTATAAAAACTAAATAAACATAATTTTTTTTTGTTGTGTGGTTTGTTGGGGTTTTTTTTTTTTTTTTTTTTTTAATTTTTTTTTTTTTTCTTTATCAAATCGGGTTTTTTCTTTTTTTCTTTTCGCGGCCCCACCCCCCCCCCCCCCCAAGGGGGTCCCCCTCCCCCCGTATAAGAGTTACCATACTGCGTACATAGGTGGATATTAAATACATATTAAATGGTACATTTTTATGTCAAAGTTAGCCGAATTTACATAGTTACGTACAACAACCCAGCCCCCCTTCTTTGCGGAAATCTAGACGTTGCCAGATTTAACTGTAACTCTGCATAATAGGTCTTTATAAAAACCCTATATTTATAGAAATGCATTGATGTACGATCAATTAATATAAGTCAATTTCATTTTCAGACTGTGTGGCGTATAATAAAATTTACTGGTATCTTTTTTCAACAATTTTAAACAGCGAATATTACTCTAAACAGTTGGGTTGTGAAACAATTTTAAAATGTCTAATAGGAATATTATGTTGATGAAACAACAGCGAAACAAGAGATACACTACGAACAGTCAAACTTCCGGAGAGTCAAAGCAGAGTCGGACTCAGGGCTATTATTCAATTCGAATAGTCGGACTATTATTGCAAAGCGATAGTTCACAGAAAATACATCATAATGCAATAGTTAATATTCGAATAAACGTACTAGGGAGCTAACTATCTAACTAAGGAGCTAACTAAAGTTCAAATCTATAGAAATAAGTAGTAAAAACACGTAGAGGCGAATTTACATAGTTACGTACAACAGCCCAGACCCCCTTCTTGGCGAAAATCTAGACGTTACCAGATCTAACTGTAACTCTGCATAATAGGTCTTTATAAAAACCCTATATTTATAAAAATGCATTGATGTACAATCAATTAATATAAGCTAATTTCATTTGCAGACTGTGTGGCGTATAATAAAATTAATTGTTATCTTTTGTCAACTTAATTATTGTGAAACAATTTTAAACAGCGAATATTACTTTAAACAGTCGAGCTGCGAAACAATTTTAAAATGTCTAATAGGAATATTATGTTGATGCGGCAACAGCGAAACAAGACAGAAACTACGAACAGTCAAACTTCCGGAGAGTCGAAGCAGAGTTGGCCTCAAGACTATTATTCATCTCGTACAGTCGGACTATTATTGCAAAGCTATATGAATAGTGAATATTTGAATCATGTATATAGTGAATATTGAAATCATAATACAATAGTGAATATTCGAATAAACGTACTAGGCAGCAACATCTAATTAAGGAGCTAACTAAAGTTGAAATCTATAGAAATAAGTAAACCCGTAGAGATACTAGGAGATGTAACGTTCGTTCAATATTAGTAATGTTCAATGTAAAATTAGAAAGATAACTAAAATATTTATATGTATGTACATATGTACCCGTAGCAGATTCTGATCTATAAACTTGTAGGTATGTAGAGTATTTTTAAACATAAAAGGTCCCAGTGGTCTGACGTAACCTTGTGTGACATATGACGTCACACAATAGTTCATTTCAAGTGTTGACTCTAATGGATTCATTCGCTCAAAATCCATTCACCGCGTAACACGACACACAATACATGCTGGGGTTTTATCTGTTTAAAAGTGCTCTGTAATATTCGAGATTCTATGAAATGATATATATTTCGGAAATGATTCCGAGCAGGACCTGCTTCTAAAAACCGCAGGTGTTCCGACTCGTATAATGGGTCAAACATGTTGTCGGTATAATGCACGTTAGGACGAAGCTATGTACCGAGAATGGCCCGGCCGAAGCAAACTTGAAAGCAAGATATCCGCCAAGGATGATAAACTAAAATGATCCTGTCTCTACTAATCACCCAAAGAGCTCCATCGACAAAGGGGATGCCTGCCATACACCTGCCCTCGCGATCGGATCGCGATCGGTTATCACCTTATGTTTAGGCGGTGGTGAGATCTACTCAACAAAGAAGTTAATTTATCGATTACCCTTCATTCTGCTATGTACGCATTAGGGTGACGCGTACTGTACATATAGGCTCTGAATGTTGAGGTGAACAGTTATTTCTCTCAATATAATTTGTACCGTGAGTATAGGACGTCTAGGATACCGGTTTTGAGTCCCTTAGGTTTAGATTAGTTAAATTTGGAAGGTCCAAATCTAAAATTTAGAAATTTTTTCCACTCATCAATTCACTTATTAGCAGTGCTTTGGATACATCATAGACATGCGGTCCATGGAAGCAATGATTCCCAGTTTTTTATATATATATATTTTTAATTTGTGGAATCTTTTTTCAGATGAGGAATTTTTGTATAAAACTCGCACCGCTAAACGTCTCCTTCAGAACACGCCTCTTATCCTTGGCGGCGCTCGCCTGGATATTCTGTATAATCCTGGGAGGCGGAATAGGGTCCTTGTTCGCACTTTACGTCATTTTGTACACGAGGTACTGGTGGGTAATGGCAGTATACTTAATGTGGATCTGGGTTATAGACAGAGACATCGCGGAAAGGGGTGGCAGAAGAAGTCGATGGGTCAGATCCTGGATCTGGTGGAAATGGCTGCAAGAATACTTCCCACTGAAACTGGTCAAACTTCCCGGGGTAGAACTAGACCCGAAGAAGAACTACCTCCTGTGTGGCTTTCCACACGGCATGTTGCCGACTGGAGCGTTCAACGCCTTCGTCTACGAGCACAGTGGATACAACACTTACTTTCCGCACCACATACCCTATGGGGCAACGCTAGCTCCGCAATTCATTCTGCCGTTCGGTCGTGAACTGAACCTGAGTCTCGGAGGCATTTCCGTTTCAGCCAAGTCGATCGAGTACATTCTGAGTAGGCCGGAAGGAGGTCACGCCTGTGTGATCGTAGTAGGCGGCGCTCAAGAGGCCTTGTACTGTAAGCCGTCTACCAATAAGGTGGTGCTGAAAAACAGGAAGGGTTTCGTGCGCCTGGCCTTACGTCACGGTGCTCCGTTGGTGCCGGTGTATTCCTTTGGAGAAACCGATCTGTACGATCAGCTGGACTGGCCGTTTTTGAGGCGGTTCCAGGAAAAGCTGAGGAAGTGGATACCGATATCTCCGATTGTGCCAATAGGTCGCGGCATCTTTCAGGATTCGTTTGGGATCATTCCACGTAATCGTCCTGTCACAACTGTGGGTAAGTAAGTAAATGCATTGCATACGATTTACGATTAGGGAATAAAGACACATTCAAAAAAAAATTTCATCAAATCTGGTTATGAACGAGAGAGGTGGAAGTAATGGTAATGTCGAAGCTCAAAGCGAAACTTTGTGGTTTTCAAACTCTTGACAAGTGACTATCACAATAATTGTAAAATAAATAATGACTGTCACAGAATGTAGCAGCCTTGATAACACAGCCCCACAAAAAAAAAATGTCAAGATCCAGAGGGTAGACCCCCCTACCCCTCCCCCGTTTTTGGGATCGCTGAAACTGAATATGACCATAAAAAAAATTAACTAGCCATTTCCCCATTACCACCCCCATACACCCCCTTCTTCATTCAAAGTCGAGTAGGGTGTGTATTCCCATGTTTTCTGTTCCACTAAGAACGAAGAAGACTACCAAATAAATTAGACCCTCTCGTTACCCCCTAGCGTCACTTTATCACCCCCATACACCACCCTCTTCTGGGAGTTGAAATGTCAATTCTCATACAAAGTTGAGTGGGGCGTGTATTCCTATGTTTTCTGGGCCACTAAAAACGAAGAAGCCTACCAAAAACAAATTCGACCCCGGCGTCACCCCCTAGCGCCAACTTACCACCCCCATAAGGGGATTGAAATGTCAATTCTCCCCCGTTTTTGGGGTCACTGAAACCGAATATGACCATTTTTTTTTTTAACCACGTACCTTTGCTCTTTCACTCTCTGGTACCTGCTATCAAAGTGGTTTTAATGGCATATTTATGAGAAATTAGACATGATGGGTATCCTGAGGTTATGAGGGGTTCTGTTGCCGATTTCCAGGTCCAATGTATGTACCCAGTTCGACTGCTCTTGGAATTAGGAGAGGGGAGGTTCCATTTTTCGTCTTAAGTCTGGACTCGAGTCTGGATCGAAGTCGAAACGTCCGTCTTAATGAAACCTTCGACTTAAGGTAAGCCCAGCCGAGCCTATCGACTTGAGCCGTTGCCATAGTGATTCGAGTTTGTTGAAACATGGTGCCGAGCAGTTGTAGGCAAAGGTGGCCTATACCCGAGGAAGGATGGAGGAGGAAGAGGTGGAGGTGGGAGGGGAGGAGCTCACCGTGTCAGAAGGTTAGAGGGGGTAAACAATATTTGAGGCTCATTCTTGGTTGTAAGCTCACGAAAAACTCAAAGATACAAGTCCCTTCCCAGTTGCCTAGGGAAATTGCATTTCTATTCCATGGGGGTGGAGGTGGGGGGTGGGGTGCAGTAACAGAAGGTTTGAAGGAGTGAAGAAAGTTTTATGTTTATTCTTGGTTTGACTTGTTTTAAGTTTATTCTTTGTTAAGTTTAGTCTTGGTCAGGCAAAAATTTAAGTATTTAAAAATGACTTAGGGCTGGAGGGAACGAGGAAGGGGAGAAGTGGCATAGAGGAGGGGTGGATATGACTATGGCAGTCCAAGGAGGCGAGTGTGAGTGGAAGATATTCTATGCTCATTTTTGTTGCCGGCTCATTAGAAACACCAGGCTACCCGCCTGTTCGAATTTTCCACGAAAAATGGAACCTTACCTCTGTCCATTCCAAGAGCAGTCAAACTGGGTACATAAATTGGACCTGGAAATTGCCAACAGAACCCCTCAAAACCTCAGAATACCCATCTTGTCTAATTTCCCATAAATATGCCAATTTTAAATTATTGCAATATGCGTCCTTCCAATTTTAAATTATTGCAATATTGTTTACTTCCCTTGCCTTGACAAACAAACACAGCATCGCTTACAGAATGTCCAAAATACTTGTAGTAATTCGTCTTTCGATTAAAGAAATTTGATAGAGTAAGTAGAAATATAAATGAGCTTCGATGGCTTCGTGTGAGCAATATGTTCAAGTACCAACTAGCAGTGTATGTTCATAACATCTTACAGACAAACACTCCTCCTTACCTCCGTGAAAAACTACAGTTTAGGTATAGTATTCACGAAGCTAACCTCTCTCTAATATTCTCTCACTCCCTAGATATCGATCAGCTATGTTCCAGAGGTCCTTTTCATATAATTGTGTTATTATTTACAACAGTATTGACTCTAATTTCAAATCTTGTTCTGTAAATAACTTTCGAAGTAAGTTAAAAGTTCACTTTTTAACAACACACCAATAACACTTGAGATGATTTGTCAACTATTTGTCTATGATTATAAAACTATATATACATATGTTCATCATTTATTTTTTTAATTTTTTTGCGGTAATTATGTATAGGTATCCATATTAATTTTCATTCATTTTATGTATTTTAGTTGATTAAGGCGCTTTTATTTATTTTGTATTATGCTATGTACCAAGATTTTATAGGTTAAGTTGAGTAGCCCTGGGCTAGACTTCGCCTTTGTATTAACCAGACAATAAAGACATTTTATTATTATTACCATTATTATTATATGCCATTAAAACCACTTTGATAACAGGTACCAAAGAGTTAAAGCGCAAAGGTACGTGGTTAAAAATTTTGTTTAAGGTCGTATTCAATTATGGTGATCCGGAAAATATAAGCAAACTCAGCCCACTCGACTTTGTATGAGAATTGATATTTCAACTCCCTTAAGGGGGTGTATGAGGGCGGTAAGTTGGCGCTAGGGGGTGACACCGGGGTCGAATTTGTTTTTGGTAGTCTTCTTCGTTCTTAGTGGTCCAGAAAACATAGGAATACACACCCTACTCGACTTTGTATGAAGAAGGGGGTGTATGGGGGGTGGTAACTGAGATATGGCTAGTTAAATTTTTTTTATAGTCATATTCGGTTTCAGCGACGTCAAAAACGAGGGGGTAGGGGAGTCTACACTCTGGGTCTTGACATTTTTTTGTGAGGCTCTGTAATTAAATAAGGTTGTAAATTTAAGATACAATAGAAAATTGTCTTTTTTTTTGCTTGCCCAACTTTGATGACTTTTTTTTTGATGGCACGTTATAATTAATTACTGCCACATAATCTTTCCAAGTGTTCAATGAGTTTACATTATTTTGAGCTCATATTGTTTATCACTAGATACCAGACAGGATACCGCTATTAGTGCGTTCAAAAATGTTAAACGGGTCTTACCTTATACGTGTGATGGTGATTGTTGTAGCCCAACTAATTGGCAAAGGAATCATAATCACAAGATAGAGAACTGGCATGCACACGGTAACCGATGCTATAATGTGTCCGTACTGCCAGTTGAGTTTCTATAAATTATCAATTGAACTCTAGCATCTGTCACTTAAAATAGCTGCCTGTACCCATGTACCCTAACGAGTCACAATATGCTCCGCCGGTAGTGGTGTCCTTATCCTTAGTGTCCCGGTGGTAGAACGTCCGACAACGTTTTTCTTCTGGATGTTGCTTCCACAAATACCTGTATCACATTCAAAGTTGTCAACACTAGAGTCAGTGGCGCAGCCAGAAAGCATTCTTGGGGGGGGGGGGGCGGGGCGAGTCTCCCAGTCAAATTTTATTTTCTTTGTAGTAGCATACACAATATAATATGATATTATTCCGTGAAAACAAAAATCTTGAAAAGTGTGTTTTTATTAAGGTCTATTAAACAATGATAAACGTATAAATAAACAAAAACTATGCAATTAAGTATGAAGATGCATAAAACGACCATGATATTTTTGTTGGTTGCTAGCTAGCTTGGGGGGCCCTGGCCCCTCGCCCCCCCCTTGGCTGCGCCACTGACTAGAGTAACAGTTTCGGCTATTCGCTGAAACCCGTGTGCCAAACATGTGACTTGGATTAAATTAGAATATGTCCTTGAAGCTTTCAAATGCACTTTCATGGTTTTTGCCTCATTCAGTCCCTCAACCACTACGTTAGGTATGTTCTGTCCTTTAACATCCTTTTGTCAACGTTAAGTCATATAGGTTTATTCTGCAATTCCGAGACGATAATTTTTTTATGTCCTCACACAGTGGTGCTATGTAAAATTGTCTAACAGTTGTTTCTGCAGGTAATCTAAGATCGCGTACTTTCCACTCACAATGTTCTGGACAACTTAAACTGAACTCGAGATAAACTAATTTGGCGAATGGAATGTGACACGCTACCATCATTTTAACTAAATTCAAGTTAAATTGTCTTTGTCTGTTTCGCGCACTCACTCTACCACTTACGCGAGCTTTATGTTTGTCTGCAGCAATATGCTGAAAAACATGTTTTACCTGTACGTGTAACGTCAGTAGACTGTCACACACGGTACAATGCTGTTCACTGCCATTATGGTAAAGGTCAGTTTCTCAAAATTGTTCATCCAATGCTCCACCGTAACTTGTGGCGGACGCTGTCCCGACATTTTTACAAACTTATTCGACGTTTCATGAACACGAATGATCGATCAATCGCGCAGTTAACTAATAAAAAAAAAGTCATCGTAGTTGGCCGACCAAAAAAAGACGTATTTCTATTTTTGATCTTAAATATATAATCCTTTTTAATTTTTAAGTCTGTTACATTATGTGACGGCCATTATTTATTTTACAATTGTGACAGTCATTTGGCAAAAAATTGACAACAACAATGTTTCATTTCGAGCTTCAACATAACCACTATTTGAATTTCTCTCGTTCATAACCAGATTTGACTATGTTTTTTTTGATGACTCGTTACAACAATATTCCAGTCGAATGAAGACCGGTCCTGGAATCTATTATTAACCTACGAGCACTATTTATCACTATTGAACATCAAATACATTCCAAAAAACACAAAGAAAAATGATCTTAATAAGTACCTACTTCCAAACTGCATATATTTTACAGGGGTATACTATACAATTGTGAATATTTGTTATCCTTTCATTCTTACGTAAGGGCGTAGCCGGGGGCGAACGCCCCCCCCTCCCTAAATGTTCAAATAAAAACCAAAATAGTCGGGGGATTGCGCTTGCCGTTGCCTCCAATGACCTTTTTTTTGCTTTTTTTATTTAATCTGCATTGGTCGCCCCCCCCCCCCCCCCCCAAAGAGACATACTGACTACGCCCTTGTTCTTACGATAAAGGGTTCCACTAAAAATGATATTTTTAAAAACGTTCCATGAGTTGATAAAGACTGTAGACCGCTGGTAGACTAAAGATCGTCTTAACGATCTAGAGTTAAGACCTAGACTGCTCTTGCCTAAGGGTCACTATATGTCACTTCATTATTCCTCTGGCAAGGAAATACGCCGAGATTATCGTTAATTGTTATTTGTCGTCAGATATGGCACACTGATGAAACCTGATAACATAGAAATCTGGATCTGTGATTTCTGTCGACTAATAGCAGGAAACTGGAATGATTCTCATTCTACCGACTGGCTGAAAACTGGATAGAGTTAACATCATACTGTTAACTGGGTGGAGTTCAGAACATTACGCATCCAGTTTTTACGTTTCCATGTTGGACTACAATTTTTGCACAATAGAAGTATGAACTAAACCTACTTTTAGTTTAATATTTCCTATGTTTCAGAGTGATGTTTCATATGTGATGGGTAATAATTGCAATATTAGATCGAATGTAAGCACTGAACAAATTGTCTGCAGGTTAGCTGGATTTATGATTTCTTAATAATGATAGCCTTCTGTTGTCGTCTTTGTGGCAAGATTGCATTATTCTACTATTTCTTAGTTACCTATCTGTGATTACGATCTGGTAAAAAGACAAGTTTTTTCTAGTGATTCACGTATTTATCTTGCTATGCCTGCTAGATCTTGTTATAGTACTAAAAACAAAAATTTCTTCCATATGGTGCAAAAAAAAAATCTCAGCCATCTCCATAACGATGTACAACGATACTCGTATATCTAAAACTTTTTGTGTATGTGACTAGGGCCCGGAAAGTGTGCTACAACGTAGGATGTTAATAATGAACATACATATCGCTTGTGTCATTCAGAAACAGCTACTGTCTTCATTGCTCGAGCCTACGTTGCCACAACTAGTAGTCTTTCGCAATTTCTTCTCGTTAAACGTGAGCGATCTGGCCTGTCCATAGGTTTGTAAAAGGAAAATGATCGTTTCACATCTACTGAAGTTAAAGTAGCAAATTCAAAATAGTGTTCAGATGGACAGAAGATGATACACCATGCACATTATTATCACGAATTTCGCACAGTTGTGTGTATTACTAATAATTGTTTGTTGTCACTAACATCAGTACATTATTATTTTTTACAGCTACAGATAACTGCATATGTTATTATTATACTATTTCTATACTTTTAGCCGTTGTTTGCAAAACTCGTTTAATAGCTATCAATATCGGGGGCGAAATATCTAAAACCCTTAAAATAGGTATTAGAACATTAACGACCTTATTAACGCAAAAATCTGTTGTTTACGCCATGTATGGCTACTAGGCAATGGATAATCGGATACATATTTGGGGCAAAAAAAAACGTCTAAAGTAAATATTGTCGACCACGTTCCACGAAAGGCTACATGCGCAAAACATTATGCACAAATGCCTATTTGTATCAGTGCCCAGGTATATTTTGTTGATGGATATTCGAATCTAAATGTCTTCATATTCTCGGCGACTACGAAATAAATCTTAAATATTTAAAAATACATAAAATATGTGATCCGTCTATTTTAAAATCTTCGTAATTTTCAATAATCTGCTTGAGTCTATTCACAAATGGTAACTATTGTGCCATTATTACAAAAATTCAGGTAATAATTAAATACACTACACGAACTCACGAGTTAGTCACTCACGACACATAAAATAATTTTGAATGCGGCGGTCATCAAATACTGAAACAATACTGAATTTCGACACCAAAATATCCCGCTGCTATATGAAGAAATTGTAAGTATTTTCGAGCTCACATGCAGCTAAGCGACACAAAGTCCCTGCGTGCGTTACCTACAGAGCACAGTCAGTAGCATACGTATACACGGGCAAGAAATATGCGCTTAAAAAATACGACTTGTACTTTAATTATCATAGAGTTGTACAGTGCCCACCCTGCGTTATAGCGCACTTTCCGGACCCTAATGATGTCTGTGTTCGTTTGGTATGCTAGAAATAGTCATAAGCGATATATGTCACGTGTAACTTTACAAAGAACTACAAGGTGGGTTTTTAATACGTATTTAATCTATTAGTTTGATTCACAATTATCCGCTGTTTTTTTAACAAATCAACAAAAACATGTTTAAATGATTATTCTGGAGCACATTTACACTTTACTTCAATAACTGCTTCCCATTTGCTCGACAGATGATCGATTCTACGCGAAAAAAAGTAGCGGTTTTTAGACGCATCCACGTTTTGACATCAGCCACCTACTCATCCAAGTCCCTATAAATTTTGTTTGCTTGCCAATTTTTCAGCGAGCGATTAACATGGTAGTCCATAGGCGCCTCTGTGGGAGAGTAAGGCGGATGAGGGAGCAATTTCTATCCCTTATTGGCGACAGATATAACGACACGACGTTGCTCAATATGCGGATATGCATTATAGTTCGGATTGCAGCATAGTGGCGATTAGGTTGATTCTGACTTCTCACGTTTGGCTCAACAGCTAGACGTCGCTGTTAATTTTGAAGTGCCATTTGCCGTTGTTATCCGGAATCCGACATTGAAGTCCTCTTCCAGTGGAGGCTGAAATCCTCTTCAAGTGGAGTCCTCTTCCTTCCACGGCTGCCAAAAGTGTCTGATCGTCGAAATCCGATGAGGGACCTCTTCCTAGATTATCCTCCAAGCTTGCATTATCGGATTTGAAGCAGGCACACCACTTCCGACATTGTCTTTCGCCAATTGTTCCTTCATCAAAAATTTCGATGAGTTCGCGAAATGTCTGTGCTGCTTTCCATCCTTTCTCGAAATGGTTGTAGTTTGCGAATATGACTATGATTTTCGATACCCATTTTTATTAATTGAACAGAGGAGAATATTTTAGTGAAAAAAAGTAAACGAAATGCCAATTTTCACTAATAAAAAACGCGTCAATATAAACGGCGGATAATTATGAATCAACTCAATATGCCATCTTTGTTTCATAAGAAATATTGATATATCATATGTGAGTTTGTATGCAGCTTTTTTTGCTACTTTTTAAGAATATTGTCAATTTTGCAGGCAGTCCACATCTTCCTTTGCGTCGACTAACTTGGTCCACATCCTCCTTTGCGTCGACTAACTAGGGTGGAACACCCTATATTTACAAATTTGGAAAGTGCGTACTATTTCGAATAAAACACTTATCTAAATCTATATCTAAATGTAACTGTTTTGTAGATGTGTTTAAACAAATTGACAGATATTAGCTTTTGGAATAACTGTAACAACTCTTTTTGGGTAGAAGGCTCCCATTTCATTTTACATCGCATTCCATTTCAAATGTTCTACCAGGTGTTTAATTTATTATATCACATTTTGCAAACCTCAAATAGACTTGTTCACATCAAAATAATTTAGGGTAAATGTTTTATTTTTCAGTTGGTAAACCTATAGAAGTCCCAAAAATAGATGAGCCTACAAACGAAGACATCGAGGAGTACCACATAAAATTCACTGCTGCACTGACAGAATTGTTTGAAGAACAGAAGTACAACTATCTTGAAAATCCAGAGGATAAGAAACTGATAATCATCTAAGATATGTAATTTTTAAACCATATGAGTATGAATTTGCATTCAGTACCTACGTCTGGTATCAATAAATACAAGTACAGTGTGTGATGATTCATTGTGCTCGATAAACTTAATATATTTCAATTTTTAATTCTTCAAGATAAATCTGTAAATCTGTTAATACATTGTTTGTGAAGGAAAATATATGTTGTTGATATACAGGGGTAGAAAGTCCAAGATTTCAAAGCCGAGCATTAAAAGATAGAAAAGAATAAACTCTTCAAGTAAAGAGAACTGACAGAGAAATATTATATCCTTAGTTGCCAGACTGACATGTCATTTTAAAACTTTTATTAGCGTTATTCTCTCTCTTTCGTGTTTACATCAATAGGGTAGCAATAAAATTATGTAGGCGGGACGCCCCGCCCATAAATTATAGTGCGCACGTGTGAATTGAATTCTTGTATAGACTCTAGAGAACAATAACCAATTCGGCGATAGGCGGTCGGTGATAGGCCGTGTCAACTACCCCTCTCTTCACTTTCTATTACGCGCAGGTCTCATACGTTTCTTATACGTGTACGAGCGTGAAACACTGTGGCATCTAACTGTCTTTGTCTGCCCTTACTGGTGTCTTTTAACTTATTCTCTTCTACACATGTATCGCCAATATGTAAAGGTGCAATTTCCTAACCTGTATAAATAGTTCACTTCAAACGAATCAAAGATTCGACGCACAAAAAGACATGCTAAACTCGTTCTGTCAACTCAAAATTGCATTCAATGTTTAAACTGTAATGTATAAACAATTATTATTTATAATAAATGTACCTAAACACAAATTATACACGGTGTCCCATCGCGGTGGGTCTATACTGATGTCACAAAGACTATGAATATTAGAATTCGGAAAATTTGGAGGTAAAGTAAAGCCAATACGTTTTATTTAACTAAACTATTTCGAGCTATCTGAGACTTCCGCTTATACCGGAAGTAGATGTCAACTTGCTTATTTTAAAAGGCGCACCCAATATATTACTGCAATTCTATATATTGACTGAGGGTAATTCACAAGTACGATAGTATTGACCCAAAATATTGTAGCTTTAAACTAGGTTTAATCATCTCCTGATGATGCCCATAGTGTTGGCGATATGTGCGCGTTGAGGGTAAAACTAGTGTTGCGATGATAAGTGGGAAAACTGTTCAAGTGTGAACTACACTGCTCGTCAAAATTAGCGTACCACTTTTTAAATTAGCGCCATTTGCGTTCTATTCGGGTTAGAGACTGGAGGTTTTTACGTTTCGCTTTCTCCCCTTGACAACTGAAGCACCCCACAAGGTCACCCCTTACACCAACTCTCCACCCACCCCCTCTGGTTCCGCTCCTGTTGGAGGCTGCGTGGGATGTCGTTTTGTCTCAAAATCATGTCATGGCAAAGGTTCTCGAAGTTGACGCGAGGATTTATTGCTATATCCGACAATAGAAACATTTTAAGAATGACAGAAAAAATGTGGCCGTACACCCTATTGACACTTTTTTCTTTTCCCAAATTTTCCCAAATGTCAGATTTAACCTTTTCGAAACTACGGAAAACTTAAATTAAATACGTTTTTCACTCACCAGGTATATCTATAAATATAAACTGGTTTCTTGAAGTCAAAGTTAAATAAAAACCTTCGGAATACTTTAATTTTCATTAGATACTTAGTGTTACTAAAAATATGGCAGAACATCTGTTTATCGTTTAGTGTATGTACGTAAATGCAGCTGCATTATGTCATTGACCATGAATTTAAAGGTAAAATACACTCTTTACTGTATGTTTGTTGAAGTTCATAACATAACGCAGTTGAACTAGGTCTGAAATTAGTTATCCTATTGCCAGTGTATGAGACTAAGTGTTTACCGAACGGAGTATATTTTTTATTGCTCACAAATACGATGTAAGTGACGGCTTTTCTTGTTTGTATTTTACAGTATTCTGTTTTTCTAAACTCTTAGATTTAATTAAAAGGTATTATGACATAATATATCTCTTTAAAATATTTCGATTATACCGGGCGACAACGAAATCGTTATACAAGGAATCATTTAGTTGTCTTTAAAGATAAACATTTGGAAATCGGGTAGAAGGGGTAAGTCGTTCAGACGCATATTTTTCATAAAAAGTCAAGAAATTTTAATGGAATCCTGTATATTTTTTTTACAAAGTCGGATAGAGTTCAAAATTCCCTCTTCAATGACATATCGCAAGTTGCATTTATTTTCAAGATGGCGGCGTGGGAAGGTATTTTTTCTTACATTCAATATGGCGGCATTATGACATAATCGATGAAGCTTCTGTCAAACAAACAGTTTAAGCAAAAATAGTTTTAGGTTTTGTACTGTTTTTTTGCTCAAATTAAAAAAAAAAAGATTTTTCACGAAGTGGGGTCCATTTTCAAAATATTTCTAAATGTCAGTTTTTAATGAAATTTATACCTAGCTAGGTAATAAACTTGATTTTATAAAAAATTCGTTTGTATCTACCATGCAAAAAAGCTTTTCTTACATGGCAAAAAAGCGTTTTTTGCATGGTAGTTCGCCACGCCGTCGTTGATAATGCTCCAATTACGGCAGATACGGAACACCAGATATCACAAGACTACTGCAATAAATATGAATTGGGGCGACCCCATCACATGGTATGCGAGTTGCCTATGTGTTGGTGCACACACGGAAAAATCACACATTTAGCTTGACAAAAATATTGCAGGTTCAAAACTGATTTTATTGATTACTGTTTACTTTTATACACTTATGTCACTTAAAATATTGGAAAATAAATGAGGAAAGAGTAGATTTGCATGTTTATTTTTGGTCTGCCTGATATCTTGATCTCTTATGTTGAGCGAAATATTGACTATTCGGTATCAAAAAAGACAGACACAATACAGAGTTAAACCACTAAGAGTTTTTGTTATAAAAAATATAAAAACTACCTATTGGTGACGAAATGCAAAAAATATATTAGCGTCTGGAATAAACAATTCCAAAAGTCTATTTTTGTTTTCAGTTATTAATTTTGGAAAAAACAATTCATATTATATTCATGAATGTTGTTACATTTAATTAAACTCAATAATACGTTCAATATTCGTCTTTCATCATATCAAGTGTAAATACAATTATAACAGTTTATCTAAAACATGTTTATGTGAACGTAACAATAAACAAAGTCAGTAGAACTTACCTTGTAGGATTTATAACCTTGTGGCACACTTGTTTGTAACCTTGATACTGACATGCGTAACGTACCATCAGTTTATCAATTCATTAATTGACAATGTACACTTATGTCCAAAATTGAAGCAGCACATACTTTCTTAGTTTAAACATTTTCAAATATATACTACTAAATGTAGTCTCTTCAACATGTTGTTCTAGCGTCTAAAATCATCTTATATGTATGTCTGATGTTAAAATAATTATTTTTAGTATCAATTTTAAAAACGAATTATTCAAATTGTAAATGACAAGAATTGAAAATAATTATTAATATTGATGTTAAATGTGTCTCAGCAAAATGACGTCAAGTTCAAGTTGAGGGTTTTCCAATGAAGCAATATATTTCTCCTTAATTTTGACTGGAAGTGTATTCAGTGTATAATCATGTACCTTACCTTTTTAAACTGTCGTATTTCACTACCACTTTCCGTTAGTTTTTATGATATTAACATGGTTTATCGTAACGTGCTCGGTATGGTACTGGGCCCATAATTGATATTACTGTAGTCCAATCAACGAGCGAAAGCCCCCATGTAAATTGGTCACTAATTGTTATCAGCAAACAAAGAATATGGTCGTGCAAAGAAAATAATTCTAAGAAAGATAGCGTTTTTTGCGACTCGAGTTTTAATGGCGAACATAACCAAAAAAATTCGCAAAAGCCAAAAAAAAACGGTTTTTTGCAAATAAAAAAAAAGCTTCAAGTCCTACACAAGAAAGTTAAATTAGAAAGTTGTAGGTCTTAAAAATGCGCGTCGAATGAGATGTGAATCAATCGGTTGATAAACATTTCAGAAAAATTTAAAAAAACGTCAAAATTCGCGATTTCGTATTTTTGCTGTGTAAATTCCAATTTTGTTTGAACAGACGTATTGTTAACTAGAAATACAGCCCAAGACAAGAGGAAAATGACCCTTTTTTCAAAAATTCAAAAAAAGTTTTATTTTTTTCGAATATTAACGATTTAAAAAAAAGACGTTTTCAAAAAATCAGCTTTTACAGAGGCAAAAATGATCGTACAGAAACGATCGTGGGCTCATTTTATTCGCGAAGACTTGTACTTTTATGCTATTAAAAAACCAAATCGCTTTTATGTAATTTTTGCATAAAAAAATGCGTTGTAACATTGTATCATTTTTCGAACCAGTTTTTTTCGAATAACTTCTTTAATTTTGGTGTTACATTTTTGGCCAGTGCATATTTGAAAACTGGCTTCAATCTCATTCGACGCGCATTTTTCAGACCTACAACTTTCTAATTTAACTTTCTTGTGTAGGACTTGAAGCTTTTTTTTATTTGTAAAAAACCGTTTTTTTGACTTTTGCGAATTTTTTTGGTTATGTTCGCCATTAAAACTCGAGTCGCAAAAAACGCTATCTTTCTTAGAATTTTTTTCTCTATACGACCATATTTTTTATTTGCTGATAACAATTAGTGACCGGTTTTCTCCCCGTTGATTGGGCTACTGTATAGGATATGGAGCGTCAAAAAATCCATGAACGCTAAATGTCTGCCGTGTGGTAAATAAGCTCCCGAGTCGATGTGGAGCAGTTTTTCTCATATCACGTATATATGGCAAATCGGCCATTTTCGAGATACAGAAATATCTGCTAGCAGTAGGTAACGTTGTGCGGTAGTTAAGGAACATACTTGGGAAGCGACAGACATTTTTTTCAATTTTCACTCATTCAAATTACCGTCATACTGCCAGTCTACGGTGTCTGCCACTATTTTTCCATACAAGTGCATGTTGGAATAAGAAAATTGCACTTTGGTAGATCCGGTTAGGATCCACTTTTTTCCAGTTTTCCTGGTGAAAAAAGTGAGTACTTTTTTCCCGGATATATGTACATATAAGTAAAAGTTAGATATTTAATTTTAGAATATTTGATTATACAAAAGTTACATTTCCTTTATATCAAAAGTACAATTATTAAAAATGAGCATTGCATGAATGAATTCAAAATAACTACTAAACAACCACTAAGTTCACAATGTTTAAATCAAATCACAGAATTAAATTGACAGATATTTGATTACTTTAAATACAACATATACAGGGTTTGTCCGGAAAGTAATGTGAGTGAGCTTTGAAAAATGGTTTTTATTGGTTCTATATCTACAAATATTTAGAAACCTTCAAAATACATTCCTCCTGCGTCCACACATCGGTTCCAGCGGGTATTCCACGCATCAAAAAGCCGCACGGTAGTCGTTTTCCGGAATCGACTTTAAAACGTCGGTGCAAGCCTTCTGAATGTTTTTCACCGACCCAAAATGCTGTCCTTTCATTAGAGTTTTGAGGCGAGGAAACAGAAAAAATTCTGGGGGGCCATATCGGGGCTGTAGGGAGGCTGGGGAACAACGGTGATGCCTGCTTTGACGAGGTAATCGGCCACGAGGAAGCAGGTGTGCGAAGGCGCATTGTCGTGGTGAAACTTCCAGAATTTTGAGATGTCTGGGCGGACGCGATTCACCCTGCGTTTCAGCCGCTTCAGCACCTCGACGTAAAACTTTACGGTTACGGTTGTCGCCCGCGGAACGAACTCATGATGGACCTATCCCCGGCAATCAAAAAGACAATCAGTATTGTCTTGATCTTTGACCTGGACATACTGGCCTTCTTGGGGCGAGGGGAGTTCGACGTGTGCCATTCCACAGTTTGCCTCTTCGTCTCCGCAACGTATTCAAAGACCCAAATTTCGTCCCCGGTAATGACGTCATCAAGGAAAGCGGGGTTGTCTTCGCAGGTGTCCAAAAGTTCTTGGCAGGTTTCGGCGCGCCTCGCTTTTTGATCGTCCATTAGCACTTTTGGCACGAGCTTCGCGCACACCTTCCTCATTCCTAAAGACTCCGACACAATTTCGTGAACAATGGTTTTCGTAATGTTTAATGTTTCGGATATTAAATGGACACGACGGTCAGTGTTCAACAAGTCACCCACACGTTTCACATTGTCGTCGGAACTGGAGGTTGATGGCCGTCCAGTGCGGTTCTCGCCTTCCCGACCTTCTGCGAAGGCCTTGTGCCACCGGAAAATTTGCCTGTCCGAAAGACAATCGACGCCGAAAGCCTTCTTCAACATTGGAATGGTTTCCGCAGCACCCTTCTCCAGTTTCACACAAAAACTTGATCGCCATCCGTTGCTCAGGCGAACGTTGTATTTTTTCTTGCACCGGGTCACTCTAACGACTCTAACGATCCCCCCACCACAATCTCAGCACGTAAAGCGCGGGCTGGCGCGTACAGTCTCGGGAAAAAAATTCACTGACATTACTTTCAGGACAAACCCTGTATAAGTGCAACAGCCTACCAGTTTAAAACTTCCACATCGATAATTTTCTGACTGTAATATATTGTAATAATATGTTTTTCAATATTAAATGGTTTTACCCGTCACAGAAAAAAATTGTGTATTATACACGGGAAAATATTAGATTTTAGCTCTCGGTTTTTGTCTCCCTCCGCTTGGCGTCGGGATAACACAACCTCGAGCTAAAAATCTAATACTTTTTTCCCTTGTATAATGAATAAGTATTTTTTCTGCCTCCACCTTAAAATTATATTTTCTTAAGACTCTGGTGCAAAACCAAATGCATACCATCATATCGGGTAACGCCCTAAAAAAAAACGCTTTTTTGACGAATTTTTTTTCGGATTGAAGGAAAAGTAGGAAGGAAATTCGCATTAGAGGCGTTCGACACGCTTTGGGAAAAGCCCAAAATTTCAAACAAAAAAAATCATATATAAAACTTTTTGCCTCGTATTTTAGAAGATTCAAAGTATATTTTAAGCCAAAAAAGCAAAAAATCGATTTTTTGAAAATTCTAGAGTGATGTTACCCCTTAGTTAATTATTGAACTAGAAATGCGGTCACTCATTTGCCTACATTCAAATCTAGTTTATCTTCTGTTATTACTTTTGGAAATTGGTGTTATGGAATTTGAAAAAGAATTGAATTCAGAAACGAATGTCTTCAGTTCACTTCGTGAATCAGAGTACAAAATATTATTTTACCGAGAGGACTTTGACCAATCGGTGTTTAGTCTTTGAATTGTATTTTGATCCATTCACAATGTATATTAATTTTATTGACATGTGATATAGGATATTATAAAGCTAAGTTTAGTTTCATTTATCAGTTAAAAACAGAAGAAGGTAACGTGACTATTAGGAAAGGTTAAATCATAAATACAATTAAAATTAATAATGTTATTAAAGTATATTTGAAACTACACATGTTCGAAAATGCGGTCATTAAGTTAGTTGCGATAGTTAAAGCCATATTAATGAAGGCAAATCATACACAGAAAAAATTGTGTTTTTTTGAATTAATAATTATGATTCTAATGTGCAAAGGGCATTTCTTTATTTTATAAATTTAATTTGTATGTAATATAAATTAATAGTCTTTTAACACGAACATATTTATTTCTTGTTGTATTTTAGCTTTCTATTTAGGTCTACTAATAACTCTCTAAAATATGAAGTGGATCCCATGCTCCATTATGAATAAGGTTGGCTTGTGTGGGGGTTATTTCAATTTACATAATTTAATTGCAGTACTCCTGTGTCAGCTGGTGCTGTTGTATTAGCTGCGCCATTTGCAATACGTTGAAGAGTGTGATATACAAGGTGTGTAAATTAAGTAATGAGACTGTCAAAGTAGCGTCTGATCTAGCATCACTGCGGAGACGGGACTTGGAATGGCGGTAGTTTAACATGTAAAGCACCTTCAGTACAAGTTTGAACTTGTTAGAGTCATTTGTTTGTTCTTTGTGATTGTTTTCGTAAATATCCGTAAACATTAATTTCGTAAACATTTCGATTTTTTCTAGTGCGTTTTAATAAGCAACGGTGTGCTATCAGATTTTGCTTCAGACTTGGACACAGCGCAACGGATATTATTGCAAAACTTCAATACGCCTACGGAGACAGTGTTTTTTTAAGAGCATATAGTTTTCGGTGGTTTAAGACATTCTCAGATGGAAGAGAGTTGAACCACGCAGCGGAAGGCCTTCCTCCTCAAGAACCGATGAAAATGTCGATGTAATAAGGGATCTTGTGCGTTCATATCGTCGGTTGCCGACAAGAATGATCGAGGAAGAGTTAAATTTGAATCATACCACTGTTCATCAGATTTTGACTAACGAATTGGGGATGAGGAAAATCTCCCCAAAAATGGTTCCAAAAACCCTTTCGCAGGAACAAAACGACATCAGGAGAGAAAGATGTCTTGACTTTGTGCAATCGATTGAAAATGATCTTCATATGTGTCATTACTGGTGATAAGACTTGGGTGTTTGAGTACGACCCGGAAACTAAGCTCCAAAGCATGGAATAGCACATCTCAAGCACTCTAAGACCAAAAAAGCAGGAATAAGCAAATCGAAGATCAAATGCATGCTGATTTCTTTTTTTTGATAGTCAGGGAATTGTCCACAGAGAGTTTGTGCCTTCAGGCTAAACAATAAATCAACACTTTTACAGAGAGGTTCTAGAAAAACTTCGAAAAAGTATCATGCGTGTGAGACCAAACATCAAGAAAAACTGGATGTTGCATCACGACAATGCGCCTTTTCACACAGCCATTTCAGTAAACGAGTTTTTAGCCAGTCATTTTGGGACCATAGAAAACATTCAAACGGCTGTAACCGACCAGCTGAAGGCTATTCCAGTATATGAGTAACAGCACTGCTTTGAGGAATGGAAGAACCGTATCCAGCGCTGTGTGCCTTCCCAAGGAAGTTATTTTGAAGAAGACAATACTGAATTGTAATTCTATTCGAATAATAAAATTTAAAAAGTCAGTGTCATTACTTAATTTACACACCTTCCCACCTTCACGCATCATCATTAGATGATTAAAACTAAAGTTAAATCCAATTATCTTTCCTATTTATACAATGTTCCCGCTGCGTTTCACCGACCCGTGAAATTTGTGAACTTGATGAAAAACCGTAACTTTTACCCTTGTTTATTAACCAGAACAGTGGATGCTACTAATATATTGACCAATTTCTATACTTTCAAATGAATATGACTTCATGTTACATTTCTGTACTGTTTTTAAGTAAGCTACATGTTCTTTTATGCCAGTTAAAATTGATCATTTGGTTTGACCAATATGGGACTTTTGTTCACAATTGTTACAACTTATTTAGTAAATTCCCGACTTTTCATTGCTATTCGTCCTATCTTTTGGGTTGTCTAAAGTTTTGTAAGTAATTTATTTTTTGAGGTGTTTACTAAAATCATGTCAAGGTTTTTAAATATTTTACCTAATCTGCAAGTGAATTTTGGTTCGCTCGGTTAAACAATATATTTTTGTTTGAGTTTTCCGAATTTTGCCCATCTCAACGAAAAGTGGTGGAATTGTACAGATTTTTCTTAAATGGAACAATCTGGATAACCGTGAATCAAAGCTATATTCTTAATGAATGTTTTCGCATACTCAAACATATCTTTAGAAAGAGGGATGTTTAATAAACGGTGTGTTAAAACAATGGAAACTAGCTATCTTACAATGAAAATAATTTATTTTGTGAATCACTAGGGAATATATGTGAGTAGCAGTATCCTTTTTGTAAACGAGTACATCAAATTACAAAAACAAATACAAATCAAAATACAAAAAATCAAATCAGAAGGCAACATGTTTTTCTAGCATTGTGATACAACGTTGAAAAGCAAAGAGCACTATTTAACCATATAAAAATCCAATATAGCGCCCGTGAGAAAAATTAAAGTGAATGGCTTTAACTCAGAATGAAATTATACATATTTTATTGACGTCAACAAAAAGTGTCCTAACAATGTAGATACTCGGTAAAATATCATAAATCCATTAATTAAAAAGACATGGTATATTCTCTAATACGCACCTTCTCATTTTTTTGGAATTATCCCAAAATCGAATTTGAAAAAAAGTCGAAGAGGTAATAAAATCCTCTAAAACTTTCCTCATTTAACCATCGTCCTATCTCCAGCAGTGACCGAGGTACCAATGAGTGCGTACCCAATTTGGGACAGTCTGTATATTTCGAATTTTTAATACAAAGACAGTTATCTACCTCCTAATGATGCCAACATGGTTGGCGAAGCACGCGCACGTTGAGCGCAAAAAAGTGTTTCCATGTTACGTGTTTAAAAGTGTGAATTTGTTTCTATGACGAAGGTTTGAATTATCCTCTGGTATCACCAGTTAATATTAATTTCAGATGGAAGTGTGCGGCATCAAATTCGCGCCTCTAAACGTGCCTTTGAGGAGACGCCTACAAACGTTGGCAGCATCAGCATGGTTTCTGATCATATATTACGGTTTTATAATATGTTCGATTCTTGCCGTATACCTGATCTTTTACACGTCATTTAAGTGGATAGTCGTGCCGTACCTGTTGTGGGTATGGTTCGTGGACAAGACGGTTGCCGTGACCGGAGGCAGAAGGAGTCACCTGGTGAGATCCTCGTCCTGGTGGGGCTATTTAAAAGCCTACTTTCCGATGACCTTCCACGTACTCCCTGGGGCCAAGCTGGATCCGAAGAAGAACTACCTTTTCAGTTGTTTTCCTCACGGAATAGCACCGGCTGGTGCCTTCACCTTCCTCGTCTCCGATCACAGCGGTTTCAAGGAGTCGTTTCCTCATCACATACCCCACGTTGTCACCTTGGGGTTACTTTACAGTTTTCCCTTCGTAAGGGAATTTCTGCTGGCCATTGGAGGTGTCCCGTCTACTGAGGCTGCCATCGAGGACGTCTTGGGTAAACCTGGTGGCGGAAACGTCTGTGGGTTATTCGTGGGCGGTATTGCGGAGGCCTTCTATTGCAAGCCTGGTGTGCACAGGCTCAAATTGAAGACGAGGAAGGGATTCGTGAGATTGGCTCTGAAGAACGGGGCTTCCTTGGTGCCGGTGTACAGTTTCGGAGAGACGGAGCTGTTCGATCAGCCCAATTCTGCCATGGCAAGGAACATAAACGAGATAGGATACAAGTGGCTTGGGTTCCCGCCTCTGATGCTGTCGGGACGTGGATTCTTTCAGTACTCATTCGGGATTTTACCAAGAAGGCATCCGGTATCTGTAGTAGGTAATAAAAATGTACTCTTTTTTAAGACCGAGTTAAATGAAGCGAGAAATATTCCTCGTTGAGCCCTCACTTTGGCCGTTTACATAAAAAAAGCTGCTAAACCGAATTAAACCATTTTTTCCCATATGATTCCTTGTAGTATTCACTATAACAGGTTAAAATAGCATTTTTCGAGATATTCATTGATTATATGAAAATTGTATCGAATTTGGGCACCGATTTTGACTAAATGATGTAAATTACACAGCTACATTATACAAAAAAAATCATGATCCTGGATATTGACCTTAGTATTCCTATGTATTTTTCGACGCTGAATTCGAATCCAACCTCAAAAAAAGTCGATACACCCTCAAAATTTTGAGATACAGTGATAAACGCCTCTAAAATAGGCGTAGACAAGAAGTACGTGCAGATATTACTCCTGATGTAAAACCATTAGTTTGCGTAGGTTGGTTATTTTAAATATAACTATTTTCATGACAAGAAATTTATTAAGGGTGAAAATCGTGTATAAAAGGGGTTTGAAGGGGATGCGAAAATGTTTATGTGACAAAATTCACAACTTTTATTTCAAAATTATACCTGTATATCCTAGGGTTCTGGAGGTTGCTGATTTCAAATTTTAACATGTCCATAGCATGCAATTTGTTTCAAGTGTGAAAATTGAAGCAAAATAGAGGTTGAAAGTGGTGCAAAACGTTAATTAAACAATATAAGCAACTTTTACGCCGAAAGTCTGTTTCCAGGGGGTTTTGAGGTTACTGCTTTCAAATCTCAATATGCCAAGAACAGAAAATTTTTTTGCGGACATGAAAATTCTGTATAAAAGAGTGTAATTTTTTTTCTTAGAATCTTAGCCGTTATAATGAACTGAATTTTATTCGAACGTTTCTTGTGATATCTATAATTTCTATCGTCAATGATCTTCTCAAACGTTGTATTCTACTCACATCATTCGCCTCTCTTTACGCCAAGTTGGATATGAAGTGGTGGAAGCAGTATTTTACTGTGATCAACTAACCGACTTTCTATGATAGTATTTTACCTGATTGCGAATTCCTTTCGCCGAGGCCATTTTTTTTTAAATACAATGGTTACATTGTTAATTTTTGTTTCTTTGTTGTTGTTGTTCTTGTTATTGTTGGTGTTCTTGTTATTGTTGTTGTCCTTGTTATTGTTGTTATTATTGTTATTAAGATTTGACAACAGCCTCAAATCCCCCTGGAAACAGACTTTCGGAGTAAAAGTTGCGTATATTATTTGATTAACGTTTTGCACCCATTTCAACCTCTATTTTGCTCAATTTTCACACTTGAAACAAATTTCATGCTATGGACATGTTAAAATTTGAAATCAGCAACCTCCAGAACCCCAGGAAATATAATTTTGGAATAAAAAGTTGTGTATTTTGTCACATAAACCTCAAAACCCCCCTGGAAACAGACTTTCGGCGTAAAAGTTGCGTATATTGTTTAATTAACGGTTTGCACCCCTTTCAACGTCTATTTTGCTCAATTTTCACACTTGAAACAAATTTCATGCTATGGTCTTGTTAAAATTTGAAATCAGCAACCTCCAGAATCCCAGGAAATATAATTTTGGAATAAAAGTTGTGTATTTTGTCACATAAACCTCAAAACCCCCTGGAAACAGACTTTCGGCGTAAAAGTTGCGTATATTGTTTAATTAACGTTTTGCACCCCTTTCAACCTCTATTTTTCTCACCCCCTTCAACCCCCGTTGTACTCGATTTTCACCTCTGGGCTACATTTCCTGCTTTTGGCATGTTGAAATTTGAATTCAGCAATCTCGAAAACCCCACGAAATATATTCTTGGAATAGAAATTGCGTATTTTGTCAAATTTTCATTTCTTACCCCTTTCAACCCCTATTTTACTCGATTTTCACCCTTAGAATAAATATATTGTTATGCCAATAGTTATATCTAAAATAACCAACGTACGAAAATTAATGGTTTTACATCAGGAGTAATTTCTGCGTGTACTTCTTGTCATCATATATCACGGTTGGTTTTACCCTATTTTAGAGGCGTTTATCTCAAAATTTTGAGGGTGTATCGACGTTTTTGAGGTTGGATTCGAATTCAGCGTCGAAAAATACAGCGGGATACTAAGGTCAATATCCAGGATCACGATTCTTTTTTTGTGTAGCTGTGTTATTTATCTATCGCACCTGGGATTTACAGAGGCAATTATTAGTCGCAATGTTGTCACAGTTAAACAATATGTTAAGTTTCATTGTATGGGTTGGTAGAGGGTATGGGTCAGGAACTCTATTATTAGTTACTTAAGTAAAAGTTCCTAATTTTTTCAGAATGTTTGACTCCGCAGTTTTTTCACAATTTGCAATTAAAAAAGTGAGGTATCTACATTTGAAATGCATAGTACTACATTTTAATGGGTCTAGGCATATTTTGGAGGTCTGAGAAAATCGAAAACTACCAGATATCTTCCCCAAAGCAATCTTTAACCGTAAAACTGTTAAACTCATACGAGGCTAAAAAGTTGTTCCTCACTCGCGGTGAAATGGGTACATATGTCACACTGATGAGATATAAGATCGAAATCCAGATCTGTGCCTTTTGATGGCGAGTTCACAATTTTACCGCTATTCGATAACAACGCGATCAAGGGCACATAAACTGAAAGGCTACTCCGGAATTACGAAAGCATACGAATCACAAAACCCGATAGTGTACAGTATTTATTTAATTAATATTTTCACCTACGTAAAGAAAGAAATACTGCGGTTCAGGTTTCGTATTCGTTCAATTTGATTTTTACTGTCTACCACTATGCATTCACCTATAATTTTACGCTTTATAAAAAACAAAATTACTTAAAAGCGGGAGATGAGCGTACGAGTCAGGATTTCGCTCTGGACCTCCGATTGGCTTGGTTTAGTTGGTCTGTGCCAACAACAATAAAATTTTTGCTGAATTTTTTAACAAAAAAATGTTATTTCTTTATCTGCATAATAGGTTGGTTGCGGATAAAAGATGTAACAAAAGGCAAATTTAACACTCCTGTTTTTTATCTTAGATACCTTCTGTTTTTTATCTTAGATACCTTATAAGACGAATATACTAAATAGCTAACTATGCTCCCATTTATTTTCAGTTGGGGAACCTATAGATGTTCCAAAAATAGAGCAACCCACGAGGGAACAAGTCGACGAATATCATAGTAAATTTGTAGATAAATTGATCCAACTATTCGAAGAACAGAAGTTTAAGTACTTGGAAAAGCCAGATGGAGCCAAATTAATAATAGATTAACGTACTTTTAGTGTTACCAAGCAATTTGGGGCCATCAGGAGACAACTAAAGAAATTTAGATTACATAATATATTATATCGGAAGAAGGATGTTTCTGGCAAATTACTTTTCTATAGAATACAAGTCGCCAGTTCCAATATTTCTAGAGATACATGCGTTTTTACTTTTTGTTTATAGAATACACATATATCTAAATTATTTAAATCGAAGAAACATGTTTTTAAATTAATTTATCTGCATAATATTGTTTTCCATTCACACTGGTATGTAAAAGTAACAGGAATACTTTAGTATAAACTAGGAAACGAAGAGGATGTTAGCTGAAGGATAGTCACTGTATATTTAATAATTATTGTAGTACAAATGTAGTAATGCAAAGACAAAGAAAATGGTGTAATATACGTATATCGTATGTATTCTTAAATTAGTAGCCAGCCATGAAAAGGAAAGGAGTAAGACCTAAGTGAAGGACAGAAAAAGACAGATATAATTGCCACACCAAACACATCTGCCTGTCACACAAAACTGGCCAACTGTCTGATGCCTGTCACACCAAACAGGCACTGATGACGTATTGGGCCCATGCGCATTTGTTGACGATTTTGTACCCTCGCTATTTCAATGAGAACCAAGCCTCCTCACTGCGGAAACAAGGGGATGGAGTGGGAGTAGCTCGCTCTGATTTATCTAACGCAACGGCAACGATTGCATCTATCTCACCTAATGAACCTTTATTTTCACATTTGGAGAAGAGAATTTAGTCACATACGGTATGTAGTATAATGGACGACAACATAAACTCGCTATCGGCCTCAAAACTTCCTTTCTATAATTCTTAAAATAATAGATAAATAGTGAAAGAATGTGGTGACTATGGTGATTCACTCACCACATTCTGATATGTTCTCTCTCATTCACTGTATAAATTTTAATACTGATAGAACAAGAGCTCTGAGAAAAGATGTATGTTAAAGAAGGTAAATCCAAGAAACGGATATTGTAAAGGATTGTTATACAGGGTGATTAAACAATATGGGGATACTACAAATACTACATTAAAAACTAACCGACACGTATTTTTTTATTTCGCTCTAAGGTCGTTCTTAACAGTGCTGCAGCCCTCCAAAAGTGGGCGGTGCGAACAAGTTTTTTTTTTTAAATATTTTCAAAACTACCGACTGGGCGTAGCTCAAATTTGGTACAAAAGTACAATAAATAGTCCCAAACAATATGATGAGGCCAACATTTGATTACTCCAGACAGGGCGTTAATGACAAACATGCCATATTACTTTTTTCAATTATTTTCTTTTGCCATAAAGGAATTCCAATCCGGAATAGAGAAGGTCATATAGTGTGATGCGCAATATAATTCTCTAGAAAAGGTATACGTGTTTGGAACGCGAAAAACGAAAAAAACTAATTGAATACTTTTCGCATTCTTTCAAGGTTGATTTTAACTCAATCCAAAACATTTTCTTAAATAAAATCAGGAAATGTTAGATAATAAAGGTATGTACAATATGTTTGTTTAAAGAAACAAACATATATTTACAAAGGTTTAAATGTTATAATAAATTCAAAACTGTATTACATGGTCTTGCCTTTTATTTTCACACTCATATTGCAAAAATATTCATATAATTTTTATTTTGCGACCAAATACTAGCATGTGTCTGTCTGTCAGTTTTAACATGTTTTAAAACGAAAAGGGTTTCCTAACGCGTTATTGAATCACCTGTGTTTGATTTACGCAAGACATCAAACAATTATTGAAATACGTATTTGGAACAATAGGTTATAACATATTTTATTTCATTTTAATCTTTTGTTTATATTACTTTGCCAAATGACAGAACGCAGCTTTGTAATACCAAAGATGAGTTACGTATTAGTATATACTTTTTTAGCTGTTTCCAAAATTAAGAAACAAAAAGTGATATTAAATATGGTTAAATTAAATCCAGCGCAACTAAAAAAAGTAGTCTCAAATAAGTGTGGTGTTGTTAAAGTTGAAAGCTTTAGTGGAATATGTGTAGAATTTCTAATAGATAGAATGAGAAAATCTTTAAGGTTAAGGTAAGCAAGGAAGTTTTTAAAAAAATTGCTCTGTTGAGATGAGTTTGGTAAGTTAAAATGGATACCACAAAATGAATATCATATCATGTTCCATAACCTATAGTAATAGCATATGTAATTACGGTTTAACAGTTAAAACAGTTTTTTTATGCAACCACGTGATAAGCAGGCTGTCCTAATTATGACAGTATACCCTTATATCTTTTTTAATAATTATCCGAAAATAAACATTTATGTTAGGTATTTTTTTAGCGAAATAGTTTACTGGGAAAATGTCGTTCACAATATTCATTCAAAATTTAATAGAAATCATAAAATGCCATATATTTTTTTCAAAAATAGGTCTAAAATTATAATAATTTGATAGGCGGCTGTGTTTAAGTCTTCCAAAAATTTCATGTCATATACTAAAATTGTTATAATTTGAATTAATATAGTTGTTAGATATAAAATCATTACAATTTTTTCAATAAAAAACTATTCGACATGGCTATTAAATTGGAAGACTGTTAAATTATAATTTAGAAAAACATCGTAAAAAAAAAACAAAATATGGTTTCCTAATTTCTACAAAATTTTGGATGAAAGTCTTGTGAACAAAACTAAACCAATTCAAATTCAATTCAAATCACAGACGGATTGAAAATGTCTTGCCAAATTCATTGTCTGCAGCTCAAAATATTGCACATATGCTATTTCTTTTTTCAGACACTGACTCCCCTTTACACCATACCAAATCTCCGTTAGGGTGAAAGGTGTTTAAGTTCAGAGATCTTGTAAATTCTACGTGGCTGCAAAACATAAACGGGTTAACACATTTTGCTTTGTATGCGACTTTTTATTTTTCAGATGAAGTTTTTCCGTATCGACTTCATTCCTGTGAACACACCACTAAGACTACACCTACGCACTGCAGCAGTAGCACTTTGGATGATTTCTCTAGCATTCGGATGGCTAATATGTTCTATATCTTCATTATATTTAATGACATGCACGAAACACGCATGGTTGATTGGACTCTATCTTCTTTGGGTGTGGCTGGACAGGAAACACCAGAAAGAGGTGGCCGCAGGATTTGCTGGGTCAGATCTTGGACCTGGTGGAGGTATGTCAAAGAATACTTTCCCCTTCGACTTAAGAAGCTGCCGGGAGTGGATTTAGATTCCAAGAGGAACTACTTGTTCTGCGGGTTCCCCCATGGTTTTTTGCCTTCTGGAGGCCTCAACGCCTTCCTTTCCGATCACAGCGAGTTTGGACATCTCTTCCCATACCACACTCCTCACATGGCAGTAGTTAAGGTGCAGTTTAATTTTCTCATCACCAGAGAGCTTTTCCTAAGTCTCGGTGCCATCGCCTCTACCACTAAGTCTATCGAGTACGTCTTGGGTAGACCTGGTGGCGGTAACGTCTGCGGTTTGATGGTGGGAGGTGCCAAGGAAGTCTATAACTCCAAACCGGGAACTTATAGGATCATCCTGAAGAACAGGAGAGGCTTCGTGAGGCTGGCTTTACGCACGGGAGCCCCGATGGTGCCATTTTTCTCTTTTGGGGAGACGGACCTGTACGATCAGGTGATGGGTCCGCGTCTGAGGGAAGTGGCAGGAGTGGTTTAGAAGATGGTTTGTATTCACGCCAGCGGTGTTGATCGGACGAGGGTTCTTTCAGCGCTCCTTCGGGATCATACCTAGGGATTGTCCTGTTACTACGGTTGGTAAGTAAAGATAACGATGTTTCTTATTGATTCTAGTCTAGTTATTGCTTCTAGTTTCTAAGATTGTAGTTATACGAGACCTATAAGAGACCTTATGAGCTACAAACGTGGAATTACAATTTCTTTTGTAGCTGCAGCCGTGAAAGCTTCGAGAAGTACATTCTGTTATTGTTTGTTTGTGGGTATCTTTTATATCTCTGGGTATGGTCAAAAAATAAACAAGTGACTTGTGTGAAATGTTTGAAATTAAGTGGGCTAAAATAGTACATTATGCAACGATCATGTAATGATGGCTATTAATACAGGAGCAAAAGTAACGATTACCATCGTTAGGATTGCCATTATATGAGAGTTGCATACTCTATTTTTTCTACGACCATTTATAAATAAACAACACACTTAAAATATTTTATTTATTTAAACAAAAATGGAACATATTAACATAATATCAAAGGAACTGATTATCTGGTGCTTCGTCTATAAAAGTTCTGATTTCTTCTGGAGAAAACGTTTTGGATTTCTTTCCCATATATCCTTCCGATTTACGCTTTCAAAAAAGTATGTAACTTCTTATATAGAGACATCAAAAAAAAACGTCATCAACTCTGGGTATGAACGAGAGAGATGGAAATAGCGGTCATGTATAAACTTGTCAAACTTTTGACAAGTGACTTTCACAATTTGTAAAATAAACAATGGCTTTCATATAATGTGACAGTCTTGACAAGTAAATAAGGTTATAAATTCGATTAAGCATAGAAATACGTCTTTTTTTTCTCGGCCAACTTTGATGACGTTTTTTTTGGATGTCTCTATATATAGATGCCAATGCTATGTTGAATGTTTAATCACGTTTTTATAATAGAGTAATGTGTCCATAATGTTGATGATTTCATTTTTTTCAGCAAGTTCTTGTAAATAAGCAATTAAAACATTCTCTACAAACGAGATAACATTATTTGTGTTCGTCCAGTCCATAAACTGTCCATATAATTTTTCATAGGTTTTTTATTTCTCTGGTAATATATTCTCGATTGCAATTTTCGCCTTTTCTAGAATATCTGGAGGAGTGGAAGATAATTCTTCACTATCACATGTTGTAATCGGACATGGTTTTTTATTTAAGTATTCTTAAAAGTTGCTTAAAGAAGAGAACTTTCGTAAACAACGACTGTCAAAGTCAAATCACCAATTTTCGCATTTTCGCAAAAGGCTGATTGATTGAAAAAACATGGAATTTGATTGACTGTGAAATCTGTATCATAATGAAAATTTGTGTTATAATGAATATTATTATGAAACATGCAGAAGACATATAATTTGAAAATTATAAAATGGTCGTAGAAAAAGGAATCACGATTTCACGATTCAAAATTTGTCTGCTTATTGGTATCTTCAGGTACTACTATCTCAGTCATGGTGTTGGCTTTATCTCGCAAGTAAATTAATTTCTTGTTAATTTTCAGTCGGTGAGCCCATAGACGTCCCACAAACAGACGAACCAACGGAGGAACAAATCGACAAATTTCATCGTAAATTCGTAGATAAACTGACTCAACTGTTCGAAGAGCAAAAGTTCCTGTATTTGGAAAAACCAGATGACACAGAGTTAATTATAGAGTAACTTTACTATAATTCATACTTAACATTATTAAACATACTATTGTTTTTTTGTCTAGTTAGTATGAATAGATATAAACTAAGAGGTAGTGTAAGAACTTTTAAAGCAGGTTTATGTTCGGCAAACAGTTTTTTGGAAGCTATGGGACAAGAAGTGAAAGTAAAATTATTTTTCTTGAAAACGTCAGTCAGGTTTAATTAAAATCATATACATATACTTATAGTGCAATGATAGTTTTTAATCTTTTTTTCACACACAAAAAATATTTTTTTTTCATGAAGATTGGGTTGGATTAATTTCGATGTTTTCGTGTAGAAACATTACATTCCTTTTTATAATATCATTACGTTATTGTATTTCTTTTTATTCAATTATTATTTTCATATATATTTTTTAATCTAATTATTATTTAATCTAACTACATATTATACTTGTTTTGAAATTGTTGGTATTATTTTTATAAACATTAAAAAACAATGAAGAGACTAAATATCATATAATCACAATTAATAAAAATCATAATTTTGCAAAAAAATATAAACATCGACTTATACAATACTGCCATATAATTAAATAAATTAATGTTAATAAATATAGAATAGTATTTATACAAAAAATACATGTTTTTTACATAACATAAAAGAAGCGTTTTCAAAACGAGTAACCAACAATTATCTTCAATTATCATCAATTATGAAGGGAAATTATAATGTTAGTGACGGCCAAGTGCCTTTTTAATAAATATTCAGTAATTACTATTTAATTTTCTTACACATATTACTAATGTAAAAAAAGAATATCTGAGGTAACCAAACTTGTAAATAAAAACAGAAAGAAATCGCAGTAATGGAATAGATATTTTTCTAAATGACAGATGCATACTTGGAGAATATAATAATATGCTATATTGATATTGTTTTTAAAATATGTGGATACATTATAATATTATTCTTTCTTAAAATTATACATGGGCTGAATACATGACATTTAAGTGAGAAGCTCCTTTATACATATTTTTATGTGATATATTTTTATATAAAAGGTGTACAAATAAGTTTCTACCGTTTTTAATAAAAAAATTGGGAATTTATTGTGAAAAGACGGTACCTAATGTTTTATTGTCCTAAGTATTGTCCATCGCTTGACACTAATTTTTTCCATGTTTCTGGTAGCATACGGATACCGCGTCGGAAGAATGCTTCGTCTTTTGAGGCTATCCACTAATCGACCCAATCTTTGGTCGGAAACAGGTGGAAATCAGAATGAACAATGTCTGGTGAATACGGCGGTGGGGTAAAACTTCCCAATTGAGTGTTTCCAAATAGGTTTTGACCGGCGAGCGCCGCAATAGGTGGAAGAGCGTTATCATGCAGGAGAATAACTTTGTCGTGTCTGGAGAAGTAGTGGGCGTGCTTTTCCTTGAGTGCTCGACTCAATCTCATCAATTGTGTTCGGTAGACAGCTCCAGTAATGGTTTCGTTCGGTTTGAGCTAATAATGCTTCCAATTCCGCGTCTTCGTATACTTGGTACGCACTCGAAGACAAAGAACGTAGCGGAAGCGGCCTTCCGCTACCTTCTTTGTCTTCGATATAAAATTCACCGTTCCTAAACTTTTGAAACCACTCACGACAACTTCTCTCACTTAAGGCAGCCTCACCATATGCTTCTACCAGCAATCGATACGCCTCAGCTGCAGATTTCTTCAATTTGAAGAAGTAAATCAAAAAGTTCCCGTAAATGACGGGGAGCTCAATTATTAGGCTCAAAACTCGACATTTTCGCACACAAGAGAATATATTATACTGATAAAAAAGCACTAACATTTTAAGGTTATGTTGTTGCCTGATGTCCAACCTTATGATAATGAAGTTTACATCTGACAATTTTAACCATACCTTACCGGTGGCGCCAACTTTTGTCAAACGGCGGAAACTTCTTTGTACACCTTTTAACAATACAACATGTATGATTACAATGAAGAGTAACCCTGCAGTAACCGTCACGTTACCTCCACGTTACTGCAAGTTTCTAGCAATATAATATGAGTAGGTGTACCTACAATTTGCTTATAATGTTGTTTTGTTTAAACCTATAGGAGTAGTATCACCCATAAAAATATTAAGATGCAGATTCCTACAACAGTCATAATGCTTCGAATAATCTGAAATAATGAAAATGAATTGGTAAAAATAATAATGAAAAATATTGAGCCATCCAAAAAAAAAAAAACGTAATCAAAGTTGGCCGAGTAAAAAAAGACGTATTTCTATTCTATCTTAATCTTTATCTTAAATTTATATGCCGCGGAGATAGCTCAGTGGGTAAAGCGCCAGGTGAGTAGATGGCGATTACTCCGAGAGCTATTATCCGCGCGGGTTCGAATCCCGCCTGTGGCAATTGGCACCTGTCACAGGGTTTGGTTGAGTGTCCTACGTCTTTTCCATGTGTATTCTCCCTTTGCACAGTTGTAATGACGCATAGAGGGAGAATGTCAATTTTTGTGGTGTGATTTTATTTAATTGTCAAAGCTGTCACCTTGTATGACAGCCATTATTTATTTTACAATTGTGACAGTTACTTGTCAAAAGTTTTTTTGGATGTCTCCTTAAAAATTACTATTTAAATATGAAATCGACATATATATGCTTTATATGAAATACGGGAATCGTATTTTTTTAAGCGTCTTGTAAATTAAATACGCGTGTTTTTCTTGTCCGTTTGTACGTACGCCACTGACCGTGACTGCTAACAATCGCTGGGACTCGCTCGGTGTGGGTTCGGAAACTGAACTTTGACTCGCACCACTGTCACATCAAATTTTGACGAATTGGGGATGAGAAAATCTGTACAAAAATGTTTCCAAAAAACCTTTCGCAGGAACAAAAGGACATCAGGAGAGAAAGGTGTCTTGACTTTTTGGAATCGATTTAAAATGATTTTATGGAACGTGTCATTACTGGTGATGAGACTTGGGTGATTGAGTACGACCCGGAAACCAAGCGCCAAAGCATGGAATGTTCAATATCTATTGAATAATGAGGGCTATCGCGTATGACTTCGCCGCTAGAGGCGCTAGTGTGGCGTGAGGTCTCCGAAATGTCAAATGTCACTGTTTGTGGTGGACTACGCGGATTTATTTTTAATTAGAATAATGTGAATATTTGCAATACCTGAGATTAATTATGGCAAATATGATTTACGGGTCAATGAATGTCAGTGCTTTAAAAGCGGAGCTAAGAAAAAAGAGGTGCAAAACTAAGCGGGTTGAAAGAACAGTTAATTCAGAGGTATGTTTGTTTACTGTTTACAAAAACATTTTTGTCAAAAGTATGCTTATTTACCGAGGTTACAGCTATGTTTTTTCTTTTTTACAGACTTCAAGACTATGATAGAAATAATCATTTTATTGGAAACTTAAGTCCTCCTTTTTTTCCGAACAAAACGGGACTGCGCAACACTGCGGCATGCTGGATATTTTTACGGTACGGTTTTAAGGTATGTAAACTTTGTTTTCACGCCCGTAGTAACAAACTTTGACAGCTATACTTCAAGACCTTACTCGACAGTGGCGCCAACTGGTGAGTACAAAAACGGTAGCCCTCATTATAGCACCCTCCCTGTCTAATTTAGAACAGCTTATGCTGAATTTAAATCGACGCTTCACCACTGATAACAACCCTCCTTTACTTACTTTGTTTTGCCAGTTTCTGTTTTCCACGCACGCCGAGTAGCTCATATGAGAAAAACATACGGAGTGATAAAGAGGCAGCCACTGTCGAGGAAAGAACTGGTGAAATAAGGTATCCAACGTTTTTCTCAGATGATACGTGGGCCTGGTGACTAAGTCACGCATCTCCACGTAATTGTACATCGCCAAATCGCAGATGGCGTGGAGGTCTCCTACGCGTTGCTCACTGTATTCTTCAACGGCTTCTCTGATGTTTTCGCAACTTTTGTCTAAAAGTTCATTTAGGACAACACAGTCCTCGAATCCCGCATTCATGCCTGAAATTATAAACGAATAGGTGGTCACGTATTTTTTGGGAGGAAAGGAATTGGAAGAAGTCATCCAGGAGAAGACAGAAGTAACGCAATCGGCATAAAGATGAACAAAAGAGGGTAACTAAATTTAATACAGTGGAACCTCAATTATTCTCTCCTATCCTCTATTATCCGAACGCTAGAAAAACTTCTCTTTTTTTGTAATGTTTCAAACCTCTTTCGTGCTTTATGTAGGTATATATTAGTTTGCTAGTGTACTTATATAGCAATTTTTCCTTTTTTTTTCCAAAATTTTCTTGGGTTTTCGATTTAGATGAATTTTTTTTTATATCTTTGTTAGCTAAATAGGCCTAAATGTTCTGATTCGTCAAAATTTTACGTTTAAGATAAACATTTTTTTATCTATCTATCTCTCTGTTAATCCTTATTGTGTACACGATAACTCGAGCTGGGTTAGGTGATCATTGGCGTCGATGGGATAATTGGAATCATGGGATCTTTGGGGTTAATGGGATTATTTGAATGATGGGATTATTGGGGTCAATGGGATCACTGAAGTAATGGGATTATTGGGGTCAGTGGAATCATTTGAGTCGATTGGATTAGTCATTGAATCATTAGGATCAATGGAATAATTGAATCGCTGAGTTGAAAAAATAATAATTCAGTATCATCTCATCAGTTGGAGGAAAAGTTTATTGGTGAATTTGGGAAATCTTCTTTTGGACTGGTAAAAGGCGCAGTAATTTGTACAAAAGAGAAAACCTACATTGGGCAAGGAAAAGCATTTTATCGTGGAGTATTGACATGGACAACAGATAATAGGAACGAGGAAACAGATAGAATATTTTGATAGTAAATGTAGTTTTATAATAAAGATATTTGTTCAACATACAGTGTCATTTTCTTAATACTTGGCATCCTTGTTTAAATTTTTACGGATTTCATCTTGAGCCATTTTTGAAATCACAGTTTTGCTGTTTTGAATGTCAACCAAGCAGGGTCAAGTGCAATCTAATTTTTAAACATATTTACAAAGGTCTTGCAACATTGGTATGGTACGTATAACAAAGGTATGTACTAAATCTTGTGACGAAAATAAAAAAAATCAGTGGAAAAGGGGAATGATTTCCTCACATTTCACGTTCATTATCTCAAAGTGTTTTACTTTACATTTAAAATTTTACATTAAATTTACAAACATCTGATAAACACAACATCACCCCTATTTTTATTTACAATTTTCCCTAGTATGTTTTCCTTTAAAAGAAAAAAAAAATGCAATGTTTACAATTTTTTTTTATCTCCCGAAAACTATAATTTTGAATTATTCCCTTCTTCAACTCAGGTGTCATGATGTTGTATTTATTTTTTAAAATCTTTACTTATAAGAACAATTTCTAACCATTTGGACGTAGAAGCAGTGATTCCTTAGGCAGCGATTTTATTATTGTTCTCACCTTGTCCATAAAATGGCACCATTGCGTGAGCAGCGTCTCCAAGAAGTAAAAACCTGGATCCAAAATGATGGGGCTTACACTTGACAGACACAAGCGGCGACGGGTCATTCTTTAAGAACACCTCCATCAGCTCATTTTCTCCGATCAGACCCACTGCGTCAGGAAAAGTCTTCGTAAAGAAATCCACAACCTTCTCCCCGTCCTTCAACTTCTTGAAGCGCTCGAAGGACATGAAGAGGGTCACCGTCCAGGACTCGTCGCGATTCGGCAAGGCGATCATCATGAACTCACCCCTGGGCCAGATGTGGAGGTGGTTGGGCGTCATGCGATTGTTTCGGTCCCGGGGAATGCAGAGTTCAAGGTAGCCCTGTTCTATGTAGCTCTGGCTGTAGTCAAATAGGGGGACGTTTTGTAGGGATTTTCTCAGCGCACTGAAAGCTCCATCTGCGCCGATAATCAGATCGGCCTTGATCTCCTGGCTTTCGTATGTCTTCGTGCTGGAAAATAAAAAAATCAGACATTGTATCAATGAAAATATATATAAATTATCCTTATGTAAACAGGGTTCTGCTGTAAAATAGAAACTCCAGGAGCTAGATATAATTCAATTTAGATTACACCTAATTTACCCTAATCAAAAAATGCTATCGAACAGAGCAAGAGCTTTTTGAAGATGGCATTTTCAATTCATTTTTTTTACCGACAACGGCTGCTACTAATTATTATTCATTTAATTATTACTAATTACACAGCCACACAAAATAACAAAAATTATGTGCAGCGGACCCCGGGGTATGGATTCGATGTATTTTTTTTTTAAATCCGAATCCAAATTTCAAAAAACCAGATTGACAAAAACCCAGAAAAACAAACCAAAAACACAGATTGACCAAGACATTTTTTATGGGCGAGAAACCGTCACCACGTGGAGGTGTCCAAGTGCCAAAAAACATGAAGGAAGAACATATAGAACTTCATTTCGAAACCAACCATCTGAAATTCATAGAAGCAAACTTAAGACTCATCATAACATTATTACCTCAAGATTCCTGCCGCTAAAAAATTTACGCGGGGTCAAAGGTCGCCAAAAACAGTTTTTTTTCGTGAATATCCCGTTAACGGTCACTTTTACAGAAAATATATCGATAATCAAATACAGGGTTTGTCCGGAAAGTAATGTCAGTGAATTTTTTTCCCGAGACTGTACGCGCCAGCCCGCGCTTTACGTGCTGGGATTGTGGTGGGGGGATCTGGCAACAAGATCCAACGTCCAACAAGCGTCAGTTGGCTACCGGTCGTTGTAGCGGTCGCATCACTCGTTCTTTGAGAGTCGTTACAGTGACCCGGTGCAAGAAAAAATGCAACGTTCGCTTGAGCAACGGATGGCGATCAAGTTTTGTGTGAAACTGGAGAAGAGTGCTGCGGAAACCATTCCAATGTTGAAGAAGGCTTTCGGCGTTGATTGCCTTTCGGACAGGCAAATTTTCCGGTGGCACAAGGCCTTCGCAGAAGGTCGGGAAGGCGAGAACCGCGCTGGACGGCCATCAACCTCCAGTTCCGACGACAATGTGAAACGTGTGCGTGACTTGTTGAACACTGACCGTCGTCTAAGTGTCCGTTTAATTTCCGAAACATTAGACATTACGAAAACCATTGTTCACGAAATTGTGTCGGAGTCTTTAGGAATGAGGAAGGTGTGCGCGAAGATCGTGCCAAAAGTGCTAACGGATGATCAAAAAGCGAGGCGCGTCGAAACCTGCCAAGAACTTTTCGACACCTGCGAAGACAACCCCGCTTTTCTTGATGACGTCATTACCGGGGACGAAAGTTGGGTCTTTGAATACGTTCCGGAGACGAAGAGGCAAAGTGCGGAATGGCACACGTCGAACTCCCCTCGCCCCAAGAAGGCCAGGATGTCCAGGTCAAAGATCAAGACAATGCTGATTGTCTTTTTCGATTGCCGGGGATTGGTCCATTATGAGTTCGTTCCGCAGGGGACAACCGTAACCGGAAAGTTTTACGTCGAGGTGCTGAAGTGGCTGAAACGCAGGGTGAATCGCGTCCGCCCAGACATCTCAAAATCCTGGAAGCTTCACCACGACAATGCGCCTTCGCACACCTGCTTCCTCGTGGCCGATTACCTCGTCAAGGCAGGCATCACCGTTGTTCCCCAGCCTCCTTACAGCCCCGATGTGCCCCCCCCCAGACTTTTTTCTGTTTCCGCGCCTCAAAACCCCAATGAAAGGACAGCATTTTGGGTCGGTGAAAAACATTCAGAAGGCTTGCACCGACGCTTTAAAGGCGATTCCGGAAAACGACTACCGTGCGGCTTTTGATGCGTGGAAGATCCGCTGGAACCGATGTGTGGACGCAGGAGGAATGTATTTTGAAAGTTTCTAAATATTTGTACATATAGAACCAATAAAAACCATTTTTCAAAGCTCACTGACATTACTTTCTGGACAAACCCTGTATGTAGTTTAGTAAATTTCCTACAAAAATAAATTCATAAGAGCAACCGTTTTAACCATAATTTTTTGACTTATAGAATTATAGCCTTAGTTTTCCATGAAATATGTACTTCTTTTCACACTGTCTTTTGAGGTAGAGTACAATATGTCTACATCCCGCCACGATAGCCCTCATCTATATCAAAATATGGATATTGTTGTAAATGAATAAGAGTAGACGACAAACCACTCAGCAAACTGCACTTTAGCCAATTAACTAATTAAAAGTTGGAAGAACTGTATAAAATTGAACTGTTACCCCACCATGTTGTAGTCCTGCTTTGTTATCATCGATTCATTATTGGATCCGATCAATGGCTCATGACGCATTTCTTGACCAGCCACTTCTTTACCAATGAATGAAGTAAAATAGAGTCATCAGTTGTTTGGTTCAAAATCACAAAACTGGTATTAACGAGGTGTAGAAAACATGATCCTGGAGTGGGTACTGGAACCTTCGGCGTAGAAACAAAAAAACTGGACGTTTTCCACGAAACACCGAACTACTACACTTTTCTCGACGCGCGTTTCGCCAACCAAGTTGGCATCTTCAGGAGAAGATTAAAACTAAATTCTAGCCTACACACTTGCACTATTTATACCAAAGTTGCCACGGTTCACTGAACCGTAACTGTCTTTGTTTATCAGAGCAAACAGTGGACTGGTGGGTATCGCACCATTGTCCTTATTCATACTATTGTTACACTTAATGATTTCTAAACTTTCAAAAGCATCCAACTGTCTACTGTTTGTTACATTTCTAATTAAATTTAAATTATTTATGCCTATCCTATGATTGTTGTCAAAAGCGTGTTGGGCAACACAAGATTTTTCTGTTCTGCCATATTTCAAACGAGCCATGCGTTCTTTAAATCTAGTCAGTTTTTTTTTTTAGAAAATATGGTTCATATACTTTTTTGCATGGAACAAGACAACTGTGTCGTTACTAGAGTGGAATATGCAACCACCCTAATTTAACTATTTTTTCTATTTAATTTTGGGTAGGTAAGTTCCAATGCAAAATTATCTTAGAATGTAATTGTAAGTAATTGAGTGTAAGAATTGCTCAAGGAAATAATAACAATAAGTCGTTAATGTAACAAACATGTGAGTAAAGAAATTTTGTATGACAGCATTCTCGTCTGTCTTGAATCATGAAATAACGAGCCATCAAAACAAGTAATCAAAACTGGCTATGAACGAGAGAGATGGAAATAGCGGTTATGTCGAAACTCGAAGCGAAATTTTGTTGTAGTCAAACTTTTGACAAGTTGCTGTCACAATTGTAAAATAAATAAGGTTAAACACTTAAGATTAAGAATAGAAATATGTCTTTTTTTCCTCGGCCAATTTTGATGATTTGATGGATAACTTGTTACAGTAGGTATAAATGAACCAGTACCTATTCAATGCACAAATTAAAAACAAGTTTTTTTTAATTTTTTTAATTGTACGTATCTACTAAAATGCTTTGTAGAATTGTATTTAAAATTTAACTCACTCTAATATCGTAACGCTTCCATCGCTGCAATTTGATCTGATTAGCTTGCGGTTGAAGTATAGCCTTACATTTGGATACTTTTCAGCAGCTAAAACATATGAAATATCAGACGCGTAGGCACGTAAGTCTTACAGTTATACCTCGCAAAAGCATTTTATTGAGGGTGGTTCCGCTCCACAGAATATATACACTGAAAATTAGATTGATTTGTTAACTTATGCAATTTTTACATATTTACCATGGTTGTTATTTAGACAGGGTGGTCCACAATGTTCTGGCATCGATCCGTCATATTTTATTTAAAAAAGGAAATCAGCTCTTATATACCACAATGGGATTTACGCAGCACATTGTATATTCGTCAAAAATTTGTACTAAAAGTTCATAAGGGTCATCAGAAGAAAAAATAAATCCGTCTATGACACGTACATGTTTTTAGTGTTGCCAGGTAGTGTTTTTGAAATACGGGGTATGGCAATTAAATAACCGAACTAATGCTGCTACCAGTTTGAACAGAACTGTGTATGTTGATACTTTCCCCCACACTGAAATACCTGGACAAGCCAGTGGGTCGCTACTTGTTAAACTGGGGAAAACTTTTGTAGAAGCTTATGCAATGTTAAAAGAAGTGTACGGGAATGAATGTTTATCCCGAAAGTTTTTGAATGGTTTAAACGGTTTAAAGAAAAGCGTGAAATGACCGAAGACGATCCGCGCCGCCGACAGCCTTCAACGTCAAAAACGGAAGAAAACATTTAAAAAATTGTTAGATCCATGTTACTGATCCAGGCTTGTTACACACGGTGATTAATTGTGCTGACAAGATTCGAAAGCGTGGAAGCGGTTAAAGCAAACGCGACGGAGGTTCTGAACCAGCTGATAAAAGCGGACCTCCAGCACTGCTTTCCACAATGAAGAAGTCGTATGGAGCGGTGTAGAGATCGCCAAGGGGAGTACATTAAAGGCGAAAAAGTTGCTACTGTAATCGGTAACGAATAAAAAGTGTTATGATAGTGCGGTATTTCGGTTATTTAATAGCCACATCTCGTATATATTTTCGTATTTCTCAGTGATATACTATGTACCAAGTGCGGCCCTGTATTTTATGGTTTAGTGCTATCTATAGTAGATTGCAAGCCGTTTATAATATTTTTGCGAAATAGATATTTTTTTGTTTTTTCCTCAAGTTTCATTTGAAGTCCTTGCCTTCTATCTAGATCACCTCCGACAATGTGTGTGTCCCATGCTGCCTTACGAAAATATGAGCAATTCAAATTCCATTAGTCACTGCTTTCCTGCTGGTTTCCGGCTGGGAAAGAATCGATTCGTAATTTTTGTTTTATATAAGAACATATTGTTTGAGATTCCAGTAGTGATTTATTTGCTAATTACATGAGAGATTATTTTTAACATTTATTACGTTAAGGGCAGGTACTGTATTTCCATTCTAAATTGAAAATAGGTAGAAAAAAAGCAAGGTTGTCAGATATATTTTCTAAAATTGCTAAGCTCACTATATAAGTATACTTCATACTTCAGTAAACTGTTAGCTCGTGACGTTCTTAGAAAGCTAGTTTGGAAATATTTAAAAAGAAATACATAGATATCAATTTATTAGTTAGCATTAAAATAAAGCGTTTAAAATTTCTGGAAAAAATAATTGTAAATTAAAACAACTTTATGTACTGTATTTCCATTCTAAATTGAAAACCGGTAGAAAAAAAGCAAGGTTGTCAGATATATTTTCTAAAATTGCTAAGCTCACTATACAAGTATACTTCATACTTCATTAAACTGTTAGTTCGTGACGTTCTGAGAAAGCTAGTTTGGAAATATTTAAAAAAAATATATATAGATATAAATTTATTAGTTAGCATTAAAATAAAGCGTTTAAAATTGCTGGAAAAAAATATTTAAAAATAAAAACGACTTTATGTATATTACTATACTTAAGAAAATTTTGAAGAGCCGGCAACTGGAATGCCGATCCAGGATACTATTGTGCTTTGTGTTATCTAATACATTCCTTAAATACTTATTGGGTCCACTGTGCCATACAATTTTTACGACGTCGTTAAAATGATTTACGACTTTAGGCACTCTTTTACTTTTTTAGGCACTTGTTTAAGACGCCAGTGACGTGTATTTCAGGTAGGTTTATTAACACAGACAATTTTTTGAGATTGTCTGGCTAAATGAGCATTATTTACAGCAAATTATATTACAAATATGTATTAAGAGTTTTGTATGCAGGCTAATTTTAATCTCCTATATTGATTTGAATGAAAACAATTATTTCACAATTTTCGAATTTATAAAAGATATATGCACTTCCATGGAATCATAAAGTTGCACCGCTTTTTTTGTTCCCCAGGCGTATTTATCATTTTCAATTAAAAATAGAAGGACTATACTTTTATTCCCGGTTAAGGCCGATTAACTAACCAGACGACAAGACTGTGAAAAGGTAGGTAGATAGAAGACAGAAAAAGTGGAAAACACTTATAATGTAACCGTCAGTTTAATTAATTCGCCTTAACCGGGATTAAAAGTACAGGTCCTGCCTGTCTTAATTAAATATGGTTAGTTTGAATTTCCATTTAGGATGTCATATAAAATATTCGTATTGTATAGTCCTTGCTCCATTGTTTTATTTTTAAGTGAATGTCAAGTTAATGGAAGTGAAATATGCGAGAAAAAATCTAATCATACGAAAGGCGACTCTATTTTTTAAGATTGGTTGAAACGCTATGGACTACCCCGTATACAAGTCATTTTATGGACAGTCACTACATGTGCTTTTCAATACTTGTTTTCTGATCTTTTAAGTAAGTAATTCCACAGAATTTCTATTAAGTTTGAATTTTTTTCTATTTTAAGAAATCCCTTTACCTTACCTGGTTAGAAACTGGATCGTATGGCACAGATTTAGTTACGCCAGTGATGTCGTGTAAGAGTCGACCTTTCATCGGTATGGCGGCTTCAAGAATTTCCTCTTCTAGGTGTATTAGTCGCAAGGCTCTCCTGCCCCTGTGTGATAAACTCAAATTTATAGATCTGCCCCGAGAAAATGCCAGTTTTCTTATATCTGCAAAACATATAAAAAAAAAACAAACAAATATCCACAAGGAAATTTTTATCAAGGTCGCATCACTTAATATTAACATCAATTATTATATTTTTAAACTTTACACGAAATCAGTGTATCAATGGTTAAAGTGCAAAGTTTCCATGGGCGTAGCTAGGATTTTGTTGAGGAGGGGGGCGAATTGAAATAGACAAATTAAAAATTTTAGTCTCGATACAAAAATTTATGACTTATACAATGTCCACTATTATGGTGTAACAAATGGGAAATTTCTTTGTTATTGTGAGAATCTACCAAATACAAAACAATAAAATAAAACACAAGTAGCATAGACAAATATAAAAAAATCATTACTACTTTTTTACTATAAAATCAATTATTAAATTACCGAAACAATTAAATTAAATAACCGAACTGATGTTGCTACCAGCGCGCTGCGAACGTGTCGTGAAAGTTTGAACAGAACTGTATCTGGTGATACTTTGCCCATCTTGAGCTCGCTGGACAAGCCAGTGGGTCGCTCAGTTTGACTGTAGCAGTCGTTTGAATTAGTCTACACACCAGTGACGCGTCGAAAATATGTTAAGTGTTCAGATGAAGCAACGGGTTAATTTCAAATGTCTTATTAAATTGGGGAAAATTTTACAGAAGCGTATGCAATGTTAAAAGAAATGTACTGAAATGAATGTTTATCCCGCACACAAGTTTTTGAGTAGTTTAAAAGGTTTTAAGAGGGACGACCGAAGAGGATCCACGCCCCGGACGGCCCTCCACGTCAAAAAACGGACGAAAACATTGAAAAAATTGGTAAACCAATCCGCAAAAATCGTCGTCTAAGCATCCGTGGGCTTGCTGAAATAACAGGAATCGACAAAGAATGTGTTCGCCAGATTTTGCATGAATCGTTCAACATGCTCAAAGTTTGCACAAAAATCCTCACTCCTGAGCAAAAGAAGTCAAGTATGAACATTTGCGCTGACATGCTAAACAACATTGACACTGATCCAGGTTTATTAGACACGGTGATTACTTGTGATGAATCGTGGTTTTTTACTTACTACCGCGAAATAGGCGGTTAAAGCAAAAGCGACGGAGGTTCTGAACCAGCTGACAGAAGCGAACTTCTAGCACTGCTTTCAACAATGGAAAAGTCGTATGGAGCGGTGTACAGTATAATAGATCTATAATAAATAAAGTATTTTATGTAAGTTATCTTTATAGTTACCATCTCTTTTTTCGTATACTGTCACGTCGTATCCTCTCCTAGCCATGAAGCATGCACAAAGGGAACCAACCTAAAACGTACATCAGTTCTCAACAAGACTCATCGCCTTTATTTTTAGTGGATTGGAGTCATCCATTTAGTCATTGTATTTTCAGCAGATTTTAAGTAGATTACACTCTAGGTTAAAAAAAATATGTAATAAACTAAAAATGAAACTAATTGAAAATTTCTACATATGTGTAAATACAAAAAAAAAAATGGTGCAATAGATTTTACATTCCTTACCCTAGCTATAGCTGTTGTATATTTTGTGTTAAAAATATAGTTTCTTACCAGACCTCCTCCTATAATTATAACATTTTTCTTATTGTTCATTTTCACATGCAAACGAGTAACAATCGGGTTCTTAGTCGACTTTTCTCTACATAAATGAAATCGTAACTAATAAGCTACTGCAAGGTTTCTTTAGGAAGGTTGTTATACAGAAATTTGATACCGCATTGTATTCACAATTAATACATAGTGGTCTAAAGTTGAGGGTTGACACTAGTTTACGAAAAATTATGTTCAGTTTCTGGATTATTAATATATGTACGTACATATGTTTATGTATTTTTATATTACTTGGTTGGATACTGGTATTTATTCTTGCATTACTGCAGTTAAGTGAGTGAGAAGAATATGGTCCAGTGGCGTTCCACAAGCTACGAATTCAATGAATTACTAATCTCATTAGTACATACATATATCTGATAAGTTATTCCAGTATAAGTTAACTGTGTCATATATCAATTTATAAAGTGAAAATAATTGTGTTAATTAATGTTAATATAAAGTATACATGAATAGTTTTCCATTTGACTATATGTACTTGTAATATTTTTATTTGACAAAACAGGCAAAGTAAATGTAAATCATCTTTTGGCATAGGCAAAATATGAAAAACAATACAGTAATAATTTAATATGCAAGGATATTACTGTTATTAATACCGTTTAGGTATAATTTGTAATAATACGTTAGTTTGGTGCAAAAAATTCTATGTAAAAGTCATTCCATGTAAAATATTCTGCAAGAAACACTAACGTGTTACCATAAACAAACTACCGTCTACTAATAAAAATACTATCGGCTACTAATGCAAAATGCATTAATTGGTCGATGTAGAACAAATGTTGAATGTAAGGTAAGGCCATTTATCAGAATGGTCAGTCTTTTATGTTGATAAGAAAATATTCCAAAAATATCAATTAATATAAAAAAAGTCGAATATTTTTTTCTTTTACTGGCGACTTAAATAAAACTACGACCTTAAACCTATATAAATTTCATATTACACACAAACGTTGTCAAAAAATACATAAGATTAAAACAAACCTATATAAAATACAAGGTATCAGACATACATTACAGACATTACATAATATATTTTATTTTAGGATCAAAAAAAATATTTATTTACAATAATTTATTTTAAAGGCGATACGGTGAAAATCTTTTGCAGTGTCTTTTGTTGATTATAGTATTCTTTCTATAAACTTGTGGTTCGCCATCGATTGGTAGAATCGTGTAGTCATTCGTCTTGGTGGTGACTGTTGTCTTGACTTTGTTCTAAAGGTTCCCATAGCAACATCTCTCGAAATCGTCATCGTCACTATAAGGTCAATAATGGTCTTACGAAGAAGTTCTCTCTCCTCTATCAAAGCCGATCGTAACCTTTGTCTCAAACCTGGATCTCCTCGACACATGGCTATCCAAGATTTGTGGGCTCTTACACTTTTCAGGAGGGACCTCGGGTCTAGATATCTGAAACAAACAAAATTAGATAAGAAATACACTCAAAAACAATAACTTAAGTAATTAAAAATAAAATAAAACTTACCGGAGGATGATGCAATAAAGCTCTACAGGAAGTAATTGAAGGAACACGCAGGAATTTTCGTAGATTGGCAGCAGCTAGAACATCTTGATCGAAGTACAAAGCACAGAATGACGGACATATCAATTTGCTTTCTTTTATATAGGACGTGTTCGGTTACCTGGAACGGTTATGGTCGTGACCGTGACCGTTTCCGTCACGGTTAAGCTTATTATTACGGTCACGCTCATGCTTATTGTGACGGTCATACAATAGTGACCAAGGAAGAATCTTATGAAAGATTTCTATACACATGAGACAAAAAAAAACAGAAATCAGTGGCAATGTCCGGTTCTCGATGCCATTTTAAGATGGACATAAACCTTAGTTGTTTAAAAGACGTGAATGAGTTAAATCACTGCCAAGGAGCAGTTAAAGTTTAGTTTTCACTTCAAACATCCATAAACGCCTACAGTTTGTCAAATGAAGTAATTTATTAACTCATTTGTTATATAAAACAAATGTTGAATGTACCACCAGGACATTTTCAGTAAGGTCATTTAAGTTGAAAAAAAAAATATTCAGAAAATATTGAATAATTTAAAAAAATCGAATATTTTTCTCTTTTACTGACGTCAATTACTGATTTCAAATAAAGTATGATCTTAAACCTATATAGATACCATATAGATTACACACAACTGTCATCAAAAAAAGGTAATACATACAAACTCGTACAAAGACGAGATATCTGAAATACACAAAATTAAGTAAAAAACACACTCAAAAACAATCATTTAAGTAATTGAAAATAAAATAAAACTTACCGAAGGATGATGCAACAACGCTCCACAGGAAATAGTTTAAGCAACACGCAGGAAGCCTTGTAGAATGGCAGCAGCTGGAACATCTTGATCGCAGTACGAAGCACAGAATGACGGACAGATCCATTTGCTTTTATATAGAACAGCGACCATGACCGTTCCGGTCACGGTAAAGCTTATTGTTACGGTCACGCTCATGGTCATTATTGCGGTCAAGCTATGGTTATGGTCACGGTCATGCTTATTGTCACGGTCATACAATAGTGACCAAGGAAGATATTTTTATGAAAGATTTGTATAGACATGAGACGAAAAAATAGAAATCAGTGGGAGTGATGAATTACAAATATTACTAGACCACAAATTATTGTTTCCATCTGTGTGCACTGCAATGTACTTAACACTAATGGTGTTTAACGATTTTGGAAAGCTAATAACCGAAGTAAACTGATTTTGTTAAAAATTGTAGATCTGTAACAGACAGGGGGTTATGAAGGTTATCATTTCAAAAGAGAAATACATTCATATCATATTATTTACATGTTTCATAACATACGATATTATTAGTTCCAGAGGGTGCAAATGCAACGCTATTACTAATTTCATTAGTAGATACATCTGATAAGTTATTCCAGTATAAGTTAACTAAGTATATCATTTATCATCCTATATATAAATTTATAAAGTGACAATAATTGTATGTCGGCATATACGAATAGTTTTACATTTGGCTATATGTACTTGCTATATTTGAGAAAATAGGCAAAATATAAAAAAAGAGCATAGCAATAGTTTTATATGTAAGAATATTTCTTATTAATACTGCTTATAATTTTTAATAATATGTTATTTTGGTTCAAAAAATTCTAGGAGAAACATAAAAGTGTTACCATTAGATACTACCGACTACTAACAAAAATACTATCGGCTACTAAGGCACAAATGCATTAATTGGTCGATTTAGAACAACTGTTGAATGTACCACAAGGACATTTATGAGTAAGGTCAGTCTTTTATGTTTAAAAAAAAAAATCCAAAAAATACTTAGAAAATTTAAAAAAAAAATATTTCAATTAAAGTGTAACCTTAAACCTATATAGAGATACCATATAACATACAAGTGTTGTCAAAAAAAGTCAATACATAAGATAAAAACAAATGTATATAAAATACAAAGTATCAAAATACTTGTATTTACATACGTATTTGATTTTAGGATAAAAACAATATTTATTTACAATAATTTATTTTAAAGGCGATAAGGTGAAAATCTTTTGCAATGTCTTTTGTTGATTACATTATTCTTTTTAAAAACTTGTAGCTTCACCATCGATTGGTAGAATCGTGTAGATATTCGTTTTGGTGGTAACACTTTTCTTGACGTTTCTTCTATAGGTTCCCGTAGCAACATCTCTCGAAATCGTCATCGTCACTCTGGGGTCAATAATGGTCTTACGAAGAAGTTCTCTCTCCTCTCTCAAAGCCGATCGTAACCTTTGTCTCAAAACTGGATCTCCTCGACATATGGCTATCCAAGATTTGTGGGCTCTCACACTTGCCAGGAGGGACCTCGTGTCTAGATATCTGAAACAAACAAAATTAGGTAAGAAATACACTCAAAAACAATAATTTAAGTAATTAAAAATAAAATAAAACTTACCGAAGGATGATGCAACAAAGCTCCACAGGAAGTAGTTGAAGGAACACGCAGGAAGTCTCGTAGATTGGCAGCAGCTGGAACATCTTGATCGTAGTACGAAGCACAGAATGACGGACAGATCAATTTGCCTTCTTTTATATAGGACGTGTTCGGCTAACTAGAACGGTCATGGTCGTGACCATGACGTGTCCCGGACACGGTCAAGCTTATTGTTACGGTCATGGTAATAGTCATTATTACGGTCATGGTTATGGTCACGGTTATGCTTATTGATCACGGTCATGCAATAGTGACCAAACAAGATATTCTTATGAAAGATTTCTGTAGACCTGAAACATGAGACAAAAAGGACAAAAATAATTGGCGATGTCTTGTTCTCGATATCATGTTAAGATAAACATAGAGTTTATGTTTATCTTTAGCTTTTTAAAAGAGGTGCATGATTAAAATTGCTGACAAGGAGCAGTTAAGATTTTAATTTAAATTATCCATAAATGCCTACAGTTTGCCAAATGAAATTATTTTTATTAAATTTATTCAGTTCTTTATTCACAAATAGTATTGTGAGAACATCAATTACAAATATTTTTTGAGCACAAATTATTGCAATTTCCATCTGTGTCCACTGCAGTGCACTTAACATTAATGATGATTAACGGTTTTAAAAGGTTACCACTTGTAGTTAACTTGTAATATTATTTACATGTTTCATAACAGATGATATTATTAGTTCCACACGGTGCAAATGCAACGCATTACTAATCTCATTTGTAAATACATCTGATGACTTATTCCAGTTTGAATTAACTAGTCATTGATACTCTATTTCCAAGCTTTTGATGGTAATAATTGTTTTCCTATTGTTGCCTGATCAGCACTAGTAGACGAGGGAATAGGTTTATATTTGCACTACTATTATATACTTGCATTTTTATTTAGACGAAATGAAGGAAGGGCCTAATATACAAAAATTACAATAATCAGTTCATTGTAATAACGGGTTTTGGTTCATTAATGACCGCTCCCATCTATTTGGGAATTTGTAATAATACGTTTGTTTTAGTTCAAAAATTTCGACTGAAAGGGCCGGTTCAGGAAACATAAAAGTGTTCCGCGACCATTGAGAACACTTACTGATTACTAACAAAAACAATATCGGCCTGCACTAATGCATTAATTGGTCCATTTAGAACAAATGTTGAATGTACTACAAGGACATTTATCAGTAAGGTCTGCCTTTAGTGTTGAAAAAAATATTCAAAAAATATGAATTAAGTAATTCAAAAAAATCGTATTTTATTAAATACTTTTTCTCATTTACTGACTTCAATGACTGATTTCAAATAAAACTATGATCTTAAACCTATATAGATACCATATTTCACATGTATGTCAAAAAAAAGGAAATACAAAAAAAACAAAGGTTATCAAAATACAAGGTATCAGAATACTTGTATTTACATATGTATTTTATTTTAGGATAAGAAACAATATTTAATTACAATCAGAAACAATATTTAATTACAATAATTTACTCTAAAGGCGATAAGGTGAAAATGTTTTACAATGTCTTTTGTTGATTACATTATTCTTTTCAAAAAATTGTAGTTCACCATCGATTGGTAGAATCGTGTAGATATTCGTTTTGGTGGTAACACTTTTCTTGACGTTTCTTCTATAGGTTCCCGTAGCAACATCTCTCGAAATCGTCATCGTCACTCTGGGGTCAATAATGGTCTTACGAAGAAGTTCTCTCTCCTCTCTCAAAGCCGACCGTAACCTTTGTCTCAAAACTGGATCTCCTCGACACATGGCTATCCAGGATTTGTGGGCTCTCACACTTGCCAGGAGGGACCTCGGGTCTAGATATCTGAAACAAACAAAATTAGGTAAGAAATACACTCAAAAACTATAATTTAAGTAATTAAAAATAAAGTAAGACTTACCGGAGGGTGATGCAATAAAGCTCTCTACAAGGAAGTAAATTGAAGGAACACGCAGGAATTTTCCGTAGATTAACTCTGTCAGCTGGATCATCTTGATCGAAGTATAAAGTACAGAGAATTGACGTCGGCACATACGAATAGTTTTCAATGTGCTTGCTTTTTTTTTATATAGGACGTGTTCGGCTACCAGGGACGGTAATGGTTTTATGTGTAAGAATGACCGGTTCCGTTACGGTCTAGCTTATTATTTGTAACGGTCATACAATAGTGACCAAGGAAGATATTCTTATGAAAGATTTCTATACACATGACAACTAAATGCAGAAATCATTTCATTGGCAACAGTGGCACTGGAACAGAAGTTTGATTCTCGAGGAGATTTTAAGATGGACTAACCTTATGCTGTTTAAAAAAAGAATGAGTTAAAAAAATATTGCAGAGGAAAGTTGAAAAAGTTTTCACTTCAAACATCCATAAACGCCTGCAGTTTGTCAAATGAAGTAATTTATTAACACATGTTGTACAAATTAGTATTGTGAGAACATAATATACAAATATTTCTAGATGCACAAAAAATACAAGGTATCATTTGCAACATTTATTGCACGTACGTAGTTGTGTAAGAGTCAAGGGAAACAATATTTATTTACAAAATTATGTAATATTACTTACAGGTTTCAGAAAATCTTTTGCATATGTTTGATACTATATTATTCGTTTCAAAACTTGAGCGTCAGCATCAATTAGTAAGTCTGTAGATATTCGTTTAGGTGGTAACACTTTTCATACGTTATTCCAGTATAGGTTCAAGTAGCAAAATATCCAAAAAAGGACAGTACTAGTCATACAGGTAAAAAAGTTTGTTATTAATAAGTTCTCTCTACTCTATAATAATACCGTAACTTTTGTTTCAAAAAATCTAGAGATCACATCGAAATGCTGTTACCAGGAGTTACTACCGACTACTAACAAACAGGACTATCGGTCTAGCTAAGACACAAATGCATAATTTGGTCGAATTAGACCAAAAACAATAATTTAAAGTAACGAAATATTAAATAAAACTTACCGAAGGATGTTGCAAAAAAGCTTCACAGGAAATAGTTGAAACACGCAGGAAGTCTCGAGATGGCAGCAGCTGGAACATCTTGATCGTAGTACGAAGCACAGAATGACGGATTCAAATCAAGTATGACCTTAAACTCTATATAGGACGTGTACGGCTATACTAGACACGGTTATGGTCGTGACCATGACCCCGTCCGCAATAAAAACAGAACGTGGTCATTAATACAGGTCAAATACTGGTTATGTACATACGCATTTGACCTTTTCCGACACGGTCACGCTTATTATTACGGTCACGCTCATGGTTATTCTTACGGTCAAGATATGGTGAAAATATGTTCATGTGTTTTGCTTATTGTCACGGTCATACTTTAAAACTTGTGTCACCAAGGGAAGATATTCGTTATTGAAAGATTTCTGTGATTAGATATGGACAAAAAACAGAAATCAGTGGCAATGTCTCAAAGGAGCAGCTAGCAAGGTTCTTATTTAGATAATCGTCATGTCATGTTTACAGTTGGCCAATGAAATGGTTTTACGAAGAAGTTATTCAGTAATTTTCACAAACTTATTGCAATTTCCTTCTGTGTCCACTGCAAGTGTACTTGAACAATGATGTTTAACGATTTTGGAAGATCTACAATAACCAAGAAGTAATCCGAATTTGTTATTTGTATTTCTGTAACAGGCGGGGGGGTAGTGAATGGTTATCACTCCAAAAGAGAAAACATATTCATGTAATATTATTTACATGTTTCATAACATACGATATAGTTTCACAGGATGCAAATGCAATGCATTACTAACATCATCAGTAGATACATCTGATAAGTTATTCCAGTATAAGTTAACTCTGTCATTTGTATCCTATTTCCAAATTTATAAAGTAACAATAATTGTATGTCAGCATATACGAATAGTTTTACATTTGACTATATGTTCTTGCATTTTTATTTGAAAAAATAGGCAAAATATAAAAAAAGGAAAGTAATCATTTTATATGTAAGAATATTTGTTATTAATACCGCTTATAATTTGTAATAATACGTTATTTTGGTTCAAAAAATTCTAGATGAAACATAAAAGTGTTACTATGGGCTACTAATGCACAAATGTATTAATTGGTCGATTTAGAACAAATTTTGATTGTACCACAAGGAGATTTAACAGCAAGGTCAGTATTTTATGTTGAAAAAAAAAATATTAAAAAAATATTAAATACTTAATTTTAAAAAAATAATTTCAAATAAAGTATGTTCTTAAACCTATGTAGATGCCATATTACACACAAATGTTGTCAAAAAAAGGGAAATACATAATATAAAAACAAATGTATATAAAATACAAGGTATCAGAACACTTCTGTTTACGTACGTAGTTTATTTTAGGATCAGAAACAATATTTATTTACAATAATTTATTTTAAAGGCGATAAGGAGAAAATCTTTTGCAATGTCTCTTGTTGACTACATTATTCTTTTTAAAAACTTGAGCTTCACCATCGATTGGTAGAATCGTGTAGATATTCGTTTTGGTGGTAACACTTTTCTTGACGTTTCTTCTATAGGTTCCCGTAGCAACATCTCTCGAAATCGTCATCGTCACTCTGGGGTCAATAATGGTCTTACGAAGAAGTTCTCTCTCCTCTCTCAAAGCCGACCGTAACCTTTGTCTCAAAACTGGATCTCCTCGACACATGGCTGTCCAGGATTTGTGGGCTCTCACACTTGCCAAGAGGGACCTCGGGTCTAGATATCTGAAACAAACAAAATTAGGTAAGAAATACACTCAAAACCAATAACTTAAGTAATTAAAAATAAAATAAAACTTACCGAAGGATGATGCAACAAAGCTCCACAGGAAGTAGTTGCAGGAACACGCAGGAAGTCTCGTAGATTGGCAGCAGCTGGAACATCTTGATCGAAGTACGAAGCACAGAATGACGGACAAATCAATTTGCTTTCTTTTATATAGGACGTGTTCAGCTACCTGGAACGGTTATGGTCGTGACCATGACCGTTTCCGTCACGGTCACGCTTATTATTACGGTCACGCTCATGGTTATTGTTACGGTCAAGCTATGGTTATGGTCACGGTTATGCTTATTGTCACGGTCATACAATAGTGACCAAGGAAGATATTCTTATGAAAGATTTCTGTACACATGAGACAAAACAAAAAACAGAAATCAGTGGCAATGTCTGGTTCTCGATGTCATTTTAAGATGGACATAAACCTTAGCTTTTTAAAATACATGAATGAGTTAAATCACTGCCAAGGAGCAGTTAAAGTTTTCACTTCTAACATCCATAAACGCCTACAGTTTGTCAAATGAAGTAATTTTTTAAATCATTTATTTACAAATTAGTATTGTGAGAACATTAATTCCAAATATTTCTAGAGCACAAATTATTGCAATTTTTATTTGCAACATTTATTGCAAAAAAATGTGGTTGTGTAACAGGCAGGGGGTGGCGAAGGGTTATCACTTCCAAGAGAGAAACACATTCATGTAATATTACTTACATGTTTCATAAAATACTATATTATTAGTTCCACAGGGTGCAAATTACTAATCTCATTAATAGATACATCTGATAAGTTATTCCAGTATAAGTGAAATAGGCAAAATATAAAAAAGGACAGTAATAGTTTTATATGTAAAAATGTTTGTTATTAATACCGCTTATAATTTGTAATAATACGTTATATTGGTTCCAAAAATTCTACGAGAAACATAAAAGTGTTACCATGAGATACTACTGACTACTAACAAACATACTATCGGCTTTTTTTTCCTCCTTCAGGAGCCGTCCTTGTACTATCCGGTTATACTGCAGCCTCTTGGGCTTTTTGTATTTTCTCCTGTACCGGTTTACTGCACCCAGTCTAAAATCTTTGTTCCCTGCACTAATTTGTACAGGGTCATATCTGGCTGTGCAGTGTAATCTTCTGGTTCCATAAAGGGTTTTCCATATATTGCTTGCCGTTTGCGATCCAAAGCCTCACACTGACAGAGAATGTGAAGGGCTGACTCCGTTTCCTTGTTGCACATTCTGCATCTTAGGTCTCCGTTGTACAGGCCCATTTTATTTAGGTGTTCTCGAACAGGAAGATGTCCTGTGCGTAACCCTACTATAGTGCATAGCTGTTTCCTGTTCATTGCTAACAGTTGCTCGGCTACGGGTTTTGATGGTTCTTTAATGAATTTCTTCCCATGTATTTGTCTGGGCATTTTTCTCCAGTATTCTTTGTGTTGTTGTTTGACCCACTCATTAATATGTCCCCTGATGACGGTTTTTGCCACTCCAAGGGCCGGTTCGGGGCCAATATAATCTTCCGACGATCCATTTCTGGCTAACTCGTCAGCTTTCTCATTGCCTTCGATACTATCGGCTACTAAGGCACAAATGCATTAATTGGTCGATTTAGAACAAATTTTGAATGTACCACCAGGACATTTTCAGTAAGGTCATTTATGTTGGAAAAAAAATATTCAAAAAATATTGAATAATTTAAAATATCGAATACTTTTTTCTTTTACTGACGTCAATGACTGATTTCAAATAAAGTATGATCTTAAACCTATATAGATACCATATTACACACAAGTGTCATCAAAAAAAGGCAATACATAATATAAAAACAAATGTATATAAAATACAAGGTATCAGAATACTTGTATTTACATACGTATTTGATTTTAGGATAAGAAAAAATAAATTTACAATAATTTACTCTAAAGGCGATAAGGTGAAAATATTTTGCAATGTCTTTTGTTGATTACATTATTCTTTTTAAAAACTTGTGGTTCACCATCGATTGGTAGAATCGTGTAGTTATTCGTTTTAGTTGTAACACTTTTCTTGACGTTTCTTCTATAGGTTCCCGTAGCAACATCTCTCGAAATCGTCATCGTCACTCTGGGGTCAATAATGGTCTTACGAAGAAGTTCTCTCTCCTCTCTCAAAGCCGACCGTAACCTTTGTCTCAAAACTGGATCTCCTCGACACATGGCTGTCCAGGATTTGTGGGCTCTCACACTTGCCAAGAGGGACCTCGGGTCTAGATATCTGAAACAAACAAAATTAGGTAAGAAATACACTCAAAAACAATAATTTAAGTAACTAAAAATAAAATAAAACTTACCGAAGGATGATGCAACAAAGCTCTCTGCAATGCATTACTAACATTATTAGTAGATACATCTGATAAGTTATTCCAGTATAAGTTAACTCTGTCATTTGTATCCTATTTCCAAATTTATAAAGTAACAATAATTGTATGTCAGCACATACGAATAGTTTTACATTTGACTATATGTGCTTGCATTTTTATTTGAAAAAATAGGCAAAATATAAAAAAAAGGACAGTAATCATTTTATATGTAAGAATATTTGTTATTAATACCGCTTATAATTTGTAATAACACGTTATTTTGGTTCAAAAAATTCTAGGAGAAACATAAAAGTGTGCCCCCCCCCCCCCCCTACTATCGGCTACTAATGCACAAATGCATTAATTGGTCGATTTAGAACAAATTTTGATTTTACTACAAGGAGATTTATCAGCAAGGTCAGTATTTTATGCTGAAAAAAAAAAATATTAAAAAAATATTAAATACTTAATTTGAAAAAAATATTCTTCGCCCGGCCCCCATGACATTTCAACTAAAGTATGTTCTTAAACCTATGTAGATGCCATATTACACACAAATGTTGTCAAAAAAGGGAAATACATAATATAAAAACAAATGTATATAAAATACAAGGTATCAGAACACTTCTGTTTACGTACGTAGTTTATTTTAGGATCAGAAACAATATTTATTTACAATAATTTATTTTAAAGGCGATAAGGAGAAAATCTTTTGCAATGTCTCTTGTTGACTACATTATTCTTTTTAAAAACTTGAGCTTCACCATCGATTGGTAGAGTCGTGTAGATATTCGTTTTGGTGGTAACACTTTTCTTGACGTTTCTTCTATAGGTTCCCGTAGCAACATCTCTCGAAATCGTCATCGTCACTCTAGGGTCAATAATGATCTTACGAAGAAGTTCTCTCTCCTCTCTCAAAGCCGACCGTAACCTTTGTCTCAAAACTGATCTCCTCGACACATGGCTGTCCAGGTTTGTGGGCTCTAACTTCCAGGAGGGACCTCGGTCTAGTTCTGAAAAAAAATTAGGTAAGAAATCACTCAAAACAATAATTTAAGTAACTAAAAATAATCTACCGAAGGTTGCAACAAACCCACGGAAGTAGTTGCAGGAACCGCAGGAAGTCTCGTAGATTGGCAGCAGCTGGAACATCTTGATCGTAGTACGAAGCACAGAATGACGGACAGATCAATTTGCCTTCTTTTATATAGGACGTGTTCGGCTAACTGGAACGGTTATGGTCGTGACCATGACCTTTTCCGTCCGCAATAAACACCATGAACGTGGTCATTATTGCGGTCAAATTATGGTTATGTCATGACCATGACCGTTTCCGTCACGGTCACGCTTATTATTACGGTCACGCTCATGGTTATTGTTACGGTCAAGCTATGGTTATGTTCACGGTTATGCTTATTGTCACGGTCATACAATAGTGACCAAGGAAGATATTCTTATGAAAGATTTCTGTACATATGAGACAAAAAAAAAAACAGAAATCAGTGGCAATGTCTCAAAGGAGCAGCTAAGGTTTTTATTTAGATCATCCATTTATGTTTACAGTTGGCCAAATGAAATTATTTTTTCTAAATTTATTCAGTAATTTTACACAAATTATTGCAATTTCCTTCTGTGTCCACTGCAGTGTACTTTATGATGTTTAACGATTTTGGAAGATTAATAACAGAAGTAATCCGAATTTGTTATTTGTATTTCTGTAACAGGCGGGGGGGGGGGTAGTGAATGGTTATCACTCCAGAGAGAAACATATTCATGTAATATTATTTACATGTTTCATAACATACGATATAGTTTCACAGGATGCGAATGCAATGCATTAATAACATCATCAGTAGATACATCTAATAAGTTATTCCAGTATAAGTTAACTCTGTCATTTGTATCCTATTTCCAAATTTATAAAGTAACAATAATTGTATATCAGCATATACGAATAGTTTTACATTTGACTATATGTTCTTGCATTTTTATTTGAAAAAATAAACACAATAAAAAAAAGAAAGTAATCATTTTATATGTAAGAATATTTGTTATTAATACCGCTTATAATTTGTAATAATACGTTATTTTGGTTCAAAAAATTCTAGATGAAACATAAAAGTGTCCACCTACTATGGGCTACTAATGCACAAATGTATTAATTGGTCGATTTAGAACAAATTTTGATTGTACCACAAGGAGATTTAACAGCAAGGTCAGTATTTTATGTTGAAAAAAAAATATTAAAAAAATATTAAATACTTAATTTGAAAAAAATAATTTCAAATAAAGTATGTTCTTAAACCTATCTAGATGCCATATTACACACAAATGTTGTCAAAAAAAGGGAAATACATAATATAAAAACAAATGTATATAAAATACAAGGTATCAGAATACTTCTGTTTACGTACGTAGTTTATTTTAGGATCAGAAACAATATTTATTTACAATAATTCATTTTAAAGGCGATAAGGAGAAAATCTTTTGCAATGTCTCTTGTTGACTACATTATTCTTTTTAAAAACTTGTGCTTCACCATCGATTGGTAGAATCGTGTAGATATTCGTTTTGGTGGTAACACTTTTCTTGACGTTTCTTCTATAGGTTCCCGTAGCAACATCTCTCGAAATCGTCATCGTCACTCTGGGGTCAATAATGGTCTTACGAAGAAGTTCTCTCTCCTCTCTCAAAGCCGATCGTAACCTTTGTCTCAAAACTGGATCTCCTCGACACATGGCTGTACAAGATTTGTGGGCTCTTACACTATTCAGGAGGGACCTCGGGTCTAGATATCTGAAACAAACAAAATTAGATAAGAAATACACTCAAAACCAATAACTTAAGTAATTAAAAATAAAATAAAACTTACCGGGGGGGCGGGGTGGGGGGGGGATTTTTTTGGGCGGTGTGGTGGGTGGCCCTGCGGGGGTCGGGCCGCCGTCCCGTTACCGTACTTTACCGTATGTAAAAATGTTTGTGATTAATACCGCTTATAATTTGTAATAATACATTATATTGGTTCCAAAAATTCTACGAGAAACATAAAAGTGTGTCAAATTGTCAAATGAAGTAATTTTTTAAATCATTTATTTACAAATTAGTATTATATGAGAACGTTAATTCCAAATATTTTTAGAGCACAAATTATTGCCATTTTTATTTGCAACATTTATTGCAAAAAAATGTGGTTGTGTAACAGGCAGGGGGTGGCGAAGGGTTATCACTTCAAGAGAGAAACACATTCATGTAATATTACTTACATGTTTCATAAAATACTATATTATTAGTTCCACAGGGTGCAAATTACTAATCTCATTAATAGATACATCTTATAAGTTATTCCAGTATAAGTTAAATAAGCAAAATATAAAAAAGGACAGTAATAGTTTTATATGTAAAAATGTTTGTGATTAATACCGCTTATAATTTGTAATAATACGTTATATTGGTTCCAAAAATTCTAGAGAAACATAAAAGTGTTACCATGGATACTACTGACTACTAACAAACATACTATCGGCTACTAAGGCACAAATGCATTAATTGGTCGATTTAGAACAAATTTTGAATGTACCACCAGGATATTTTCAGTAAGGTCATTTATGTTGAAAAAAAAATATTCAAAAAATATTGAATAATTTAAAAAATCGAATACTTTTTTCTTTTACTGACGTCAATGATTGATTTCAAATAAAGTATGATCTTAAACCTATATACGTACCACATTACATACACAAGTGTCATCAAAAAAGGCAATACATAATATAAAAACAAATGTATATAAAATACAAGGTATCAGAATACTTGTATTTACATACGTATTTGATTTTAGGATAAGAAAAAAATAAATTTACAATAATTTACTCTAAAGGCGATAAGGTGAAAATCTTTTGCAATGTCTTTTGTTGATTACATTATTCTTTTTAAAAACTTGTGGTTCACTATCGATGGGACGAATCGTGTATTCATTCGTTTTGGTGATTGGATTGGAACATTTTTCTTGACGTTTGTTCTAAAGGTTCCCATAGCAACATCTCTCTCGACATCGTCATCGTCACTCTGGGGTCAATAATGGTCTTACGAAGAAGTTCTCTCTCCTCTCTCAAAGCCGACCGTAACCTTTGTCTCAAAACTGGATCTCCTCGACACATGGCTATCCAGGATTTGTGGGCTCTTACACTTGCCAGGAGGGACTTAAGGTCGAGATATCTGAAATAAACAAAATTAGAGTAAGAAACACACTCAAAAACAATAATTCAAGTAATTGAAAATAAAATAAAACTTACCGAAGGATGATGCAACAAAGCTCCACAGGAAATAGTTGAAGCAACACGCAGGAAGTCTCGTAGAATGGCAGCAGCTGGAACATCTTGATCGAAGTACGAAGCACAGAATGACAGACAGATCCATTTGCTTTTATATAGGAGTTCAGCGACCATGACCGTTGCGGTCACGTGTAAACCTTATTGTTACGGTCACGCTCATGGTCATTATTGCGGTCAAGCTATGGTTATGGTCACGGTCATACAAGAATAGTGAACCAAGGAAGATATTTTTATGAAAGATTTGTATAGACATGAGACGAAAAAATAGAAATCAGTGGCAGTCGATGAATTAAAGAATTACAAATATTTCTAGACCACAAATTATTGTTTCCATCTGTGTGCACTGCAATGTACTTAACACTAAAGGTGTGTAACGATTTTGGAAAGTTAGTAACAGAAGTAATCTGATTATTCCAAATTTTTTGAGCACAAAATTTTTTTTTTTTTTTTTTTTTTTTTTTTGTTAAAAATTGCAGTTCTGTAACAGACAGGGGGTTGTGAAGGGTTATCACTTCAAGAGAAAATACATTAATGTCATATTATTTACATGTTCCATAAAATACGATATTATTAGTTCCACAGGGTGTAAAATACCCATCCCCTTTGTGGATCCCTCCTGTAAGTTTTTTCCGTTTTAAATTAAAAAAAAAAAAAAAAAAAAAGGCCGATTTTTTTTTTTTTTTTAAAATTTTTTTTTTTTTCCCCCCCTTTTTTTTTAAAAAAAATTTTTTTTTTTTAAAAAAAATTTTTTTTTTTTTTTTTTTTCCATACATATACGATTAGTTCCAGTGGGTACAAATGCAACGCATTACTAATCTCATTAGTAGATACATCTGATAAGTTATTCCAGTATAAGTTAACTAAGTATGTCATTTATCATCCTATATCTAAAAGTGACAATAATTATATGTCGGCATATACGAATAATTTTACATTTGACTATATGCACTTGCATTTTTATTTGAGAAAATAGGCAAAATATAAAAAAAGAGGATAGCAATAGTTTTATATGTAAGAATATTTCTTATTAATACTGCTTATAATTTTTAATAATACGTTATTTTGGTTCAAAAAATTCTACGAGAAACATAAAAGTGTATCATGAGATACTACCGACTACTAACAAAAATACTATCGGCTACTAAGCCACAAATACATTAATTGGTCAATTTAGAACAAATGTTGAATGTACCACAAGGAGACTTTTATCAGTAAGGCCAGTCTTTTATGTTGAAAAAAAAATATACAAAAATATTAAATAATTTAAAAAAAAAATCATTTCAAATAAAGCATGATCTTAAACCTATATAGATATCATATTGCATACAAGTGTCGTCAAAAAAGGCAATACATAAGATAAAAACAAATGTATATAAAATACAAGGTATCAAAATACTTGTATTTACATACGTTTTTGATTTTAGGATAAAAAAATATTTATTTACAATAATTTACTCTAAAGGCGATAAGGTGTAAATCTTTTGCAATGTCTTTTGTTGATTACATTATTCTTTTTAAAAACTTGTGGTTCACCATCGATTGGTAGAATCGTGTAGTTATTCGTTTTAGTTGTAACACTTTTCTTGACGTTTCTTCTATAGGTTCCCGTAGCAACATCTCTCGAAATCGTCATCGTCACTCTGGGGTCAATAATGGTCTTACGAAGAAGTTCTCTCTCCTCTCTCAAAGCCGATCGTAACCTTTGTCTCAAAACTGGATCTCCTCGACATATGGCTGTCCAAGATTTGTGGGCTCTTACACTATTCAGGAGGGACCTCGGGTCTAGATATCTGAAACAAACAAAATTAGATAGGAAATACACTCAAAAACAATAATTTAAGTAATTAAAAATAAAATAAAACTTACCGAAGGATGATGCAACAAAGCTCCACAGGAAGTAGTTGAAGGAACACGCAGGAAGTCTCGTTGATTGGCAGCAGCTGGAACATCTTGATCGAAGTACGAAGCACAGAATGACGGACAGATCAATTTGCCTTCTTTTATATAGGACGTGTTCGGCTAACTGGAACGGTTATGGTCGTGACCATGACCGTTTCCGTCACGGTCACGCTCATGGTTATTGTTACGGTAAGCTATGGTTATGGTCACGGTTATGCTTATTGTCACGGTCATACAATAGTGACCAAGGAAGATATTCTTATGAAAGATTTCTGTACACATGAGACAAAACAAAAACAAAATCAGTGCAATGTCTGGTTCTCGATGTAATTTTAAGATGGACATAAACCTTAGCTTTTTAAAATACATGTATGAGTTAAATCACTCCAAGGATCAGTTAAAGTTTTCACTTCAAACATCCATAAACGCCTACAGTTTGTCAAATGAAGTAATTTATTAACTCATTTATTTACAAATTAGTATTGTGAGAACATTAATTCCAAATATTTCTAGAGCACAAATTATTGCAATTTTTATTTGCAACATTTATTGCAAAGAAATCTGGTTTGTAACAGGCGGGTTCGAAGGGTTATCACTTCAAGAGAAACACATTCATGTAATATTACTTACATTACTTATATGTTTCATAAAATTCGGCTAACTGGAACGGTTATGGTCGTGACCATGACCTTTTCCGTCCGCAATAAACACCATGAGCGTGGTCATTATTGCGGTCAAGTTATGGTTATGGTCACGGTCATGATTATTGTCATACAATAGTAATCAAGGAAGATACTTTTATGAAAGATTTCTATAATCATTAGACGAAAAAATAGAAATCAGTGGCAATGTCTCAAAGGAGCAGCTAAGGTTTTTATTTAAATCATCCATTTATGTTTACAGTTGGCCAAATGAAATTATTTTTTTCTAAATGTATTCAGTTATTTTACACAAATTATTGCAATTTCCTTCTGTGTCCACTGCAGTGTACTCTTATGATGTTTAAAGATTTTGGAAGATTAATAACAGAAGTAATCCGAATTTGTTATTTGTATTTCTGTAACAGGCGGGGGGTAGTGAATGGTTATCACTCCAAGAGAGAAACATATTCATGTAATATTATTTACATGTTTCATAACATACGATATAGTTTCATAGGATGCGAATGCAATGCATTAATAACATCATTAGTAGATACATCTGATAAGTTATTCCAGTATAAGTTAACTCTGTCATTTGTATCCTATTTCCACATTTATAAAGTAACAATAATAATTACTGTTACTGTAATTATTATTATTGTATATCAGCTGATATACAATTATTGTATATCAGCATATACGAATAGTTTTACATTTGACTATATGTTCTTGCATTTTTATTTGAAAAAATATGCAAAATATAAAAAAAAAGGACAGTAATCATTTTATATGTAAGAATATTCGTTATTAATACCGCTTATAATTTGTAATAATACGTTATTTTGGTTCAAAAAATTCTAGGAGAAACATAAAAGTGTTATTATCGGCTACTAATGCACAAATGCATTAATTGGTCGATTTAGAACAAATTTTGATTGTACCACAAGGAGATTTATCGGCAAGGTCAGTATTTTATGTTGAAAAAAAAAATATTAAAAAAATATTAAATACTTAATTTGAAAAAATAATTTCAAATAAAGTATGTTCTTAAACCTATGTAGATGCCATATTACACACAAATGTTGTCAAAAAAGGGAAATACATAATATAAAAACAAATGTATATAAAATACAAGGTATCAGAACACTTCTGTTTACGTACGTAGTTTATTTTAGGATCAGAAACAATATTTATTTACAATAACTTATTTTAAAGGCGATAAGGAGAAAATCTTTTGCAATGTCTTTTGTTGACTACATTATTATTTTTAAAAACTTGTGTTTCACCATCGATTGGTAGAATCGTGTAGATATTCGGTTTGGTGGTAACACTTTTCTTGACGTTTCTTCTATAGGGTCCCGTAGCAACATCTCTCGAAATCGTCATCGTCACTCTGGGGTCAATAATGGTCTTACGAAGAAGTTCTCTCTCCTCTCTCAAAGCCGATCGTAACCTTTGTCTCAAAACTGGATCTCCTCGACATATGGCTATCCAAGATTTGTGGGCTCTTACACTTGCCAGGAGGGACCTCGTGTCTAGATATCTGAAACAAACAAAATTAGGTAAGACATACACTCAAAAACAATAATTTAAGTAATTAAAAATAAAATAAAACTTACCGAAGGATGATGCAACAAAGCTCCACAGGAAGTAGTTGAAGCAACATGCAGGAAGTCTCGTTGATTGGCAGCAGCTGGAACATCTTGATCGAAGTACGAAGCACAGAATGATGGACAGATCATTTACCTTCTTTTATATAGGACGTGTTCGGTTAACTAGAATGGCCATGGTCGTGACCATGACCGTTCCGGTCACGGTCAAGCATATTGTTACGGTCACGCTCATGGTCATTATTGCGGTCAAGCTATGGTTATGGTCACATCACAGTCATGTTTATTGTGACGGTCATGCAATAGTGATCAAGCAAGATATCTTATGAAAGATTTCTATAGACATGACACAAAAACAGTTACATCGTTTTATTGATTTTATTAATATATACTAGCTAAAGGTATATCTCGGAGTTAAGCTTTCCTCAAATAATATAGGGCCTAGAATATTATTCCTGCATACTGAACGTTAAAAGAAGATCGTCCATGTGATCTGACTTACCGTTTGAAGTATCCGTTTGAAATACAGTTCAATAGAAATTTTAGAGTTTCTATTTAAATCGTAATTAATGCCTACATAACAATTTGCGCTTTTCCGTATTTAAAAACGTCTTTTATAATCTATGATTAGGTACATAGAAGTAAAAAATGACTAATTTCAGTACCTAACAAACGTCAACACAAGTTGACCATTATGGTTTGTTTCATAGCCACGTTTGATTTATTCCGATTGCCCCAGTTGACGATTGCCCCAAAAAATCGAAGCATCGGATTCAAGAACTGATAGTGCCATTCTGTAGAAATGCAAAAGTGGCAATAAAAAAGTGCAATTCGTTTCAAAAAATCTCAAATAAAGGCAGGAGAGAATAAAAAACAATTTACAATATTTCATTTTTTCCGGATGTTCGGAATTTTCTCAGTTTTTAAACGACATTTGATTGAGCACCAAATTGTTGTTGTTGCCACAGTTTAAACTTTTTTCGTATTTTTTTATAGTTTCTGAGACTCTAATGGTCACCCTCGAATTTAATACATTTACAGCAATCACACAGGTTCAGCAATCCTTTCACTGGTACAAAAACAAAATATATATTCAAATAAGTACTTTATTTACAAGAGTATTTACATTCTTTAAATGTAAATTAAATCTAATTTACATTAATTTGCTCCTGTCCACAATTCTCTCGGGAATGATCGTACAAATTGAGTAATTTCTTCTTTATACAATAATAGATGAACACAAATGTGATGATAACACCTTGGTCCAGGATCATAAATCGCAATTACTTTACAGATAATAACTAAATTAAAGGAAATTTTTACAAACTTAAAAAAATAAACGGATATGAACGGAACAAAAAAAAAACTAAACAAAACGTCCCACTGTTTGTCACGTATCTCCGTCGTGAATTCAAAAATTGGTGTTTTCATAGTGAGTTGGGCTTGGTTTTTTTAATTTGACATTTTTTTACTGCCATTCACGCTAAATCAGGTTTTTACAGACATAAAATCATTCAAGTAATCATTCATACCATGCCAATGTAATCTGATAATATTAGATTCCGCAGATGCCTTGATGGGGGAGGGGGTGGTTGAAATGTATGTATTCTGTATTTTTTTATTGGTTGAATTCCGCTTGTTCTTCTGATTACAACGATATAACATACATAGTTCTACTTATATGGATTTTGAAATTTCAAAAAGGAAATATTTATATAAATTGTCACTTTTGGGTGTATCTTTTAACATGTCGTTTTGCTTTATTGCCTATTTCGATTAAATAAATATTTCGCAAAATTAACTTGTATTACTCGTGAGCTACTATAATCATCTACAGGATCATCAAATTTACATCATAATTTACAAAAATATGTTAGACAAATAAGTATTAGCCATTCATGTGTGTTTCACAATTGACAACTGCGACAAATCGACTGTGAATAAAGCCAATTAGAAAATTTATTTAATGGAATTTTGAACACTTGAACGAGTGTTTTTAAGTATACAAACAATGCATTTCTTTTAAAATAGTCCACATGAATTCACCCCCACTTCTACGCCTTCAAAGAATCCACGGTCGGGCATTCCACCTTCGGAAACGCCACTAGACCGTCCAGACCTCAGCCTTAGGACTGCTTCGGGTGCGCCACGATCGTAGTGGGCGTCGTCTTGAAGCACTGCAGCAGGAACGCGGTGTAGATGAGGAAGGCGATGATGATGGCCAGCAGGGCGTACATGAAGAGGTTGAGCTCCGGCTGCCGGAAGCGGTTCTTACGCAGCCACTCGAGCACGTCGGTCTCGGAATGTAGGTCGCCCCTGTAGATGCTGGGGAAGCGCCGCCGGAAGTAAACAATGGCGGGCAGGTTGGTGACGCCCCACTTCCGCGCGTACCTCGGGTCGGCCATCTTCACGAAGGTGATGTCGAAGTTGTCCGTTTCGCTGTCGATGTTCTCCAGCTTCTCCATGATGACCTTGCTCTCCTCCGAGTTGATTTCGTCTGAAAAGGGTTTCGGGATAGCGAAATTGAAAGTTCGCAAGGGCGGGGGGCGCCAAGCATATTAACAAAAGCAAAAAAAGGTCATTGTTGGAGGCAACGGCAAGCGCAATCCCCCGACTACTTTGGTTTTTACTTGACCATTGGGGGGGGGGGGGGCGATCCTGTGAAATGTCGATAGAATACGGGATCTTGTGCGTTCATCGGTTGACGACAAGAATCATACCGGAAGAGTTAAATTTGAATCACACTACTGTTCAACAGTTTTTGACTAACGAATTGGGGATGAGAAAAATCTGATCAAAAATGTTTCCAAATAACCTTTCGCAGGAACAAAAGGACATCAGGAGAGAAAGGCGTCTTGACTTTTTGGAATCTATTGAAAATGATCTCCATTTTATGGAACGTGTCATTGTCACTGGTGATGAGACTTGGGTGTTTGAATACGATCCGGAAACCAAGCGCCAAAGCATGGAATGTCACAATTCAAGCTCTCCAAGATCCAAAAAATCAAGAATGAGCATGTTGAAGAACAAATGCATGCTGATTTGATAGCCAGGGAATGTCCACAAAGAGTTTGTGCCTCCAGGGCAAACAGTAAATCAACACTTTTACCAAGAGGTTCTTGAAAATCTTTGAAAAAGGGTCATGCGTGTGAGACCAAACATCAAGAACAACTGGATGTTGCATTACGACAATGCGTCTTGTCACACAACAAGTAAACGAGGTTTTAGCCAGTAAAAACGTTGTGGCTCCTCAGTCTCCTTATTCACCTGAGTTCTTGTGACTTTTTCTCTTCCCGAGATTGTAAAGAATGTAATTGTATATAAGTTCCAGCACTGCTATGAGGAATGAAAGAACCGTCTCCAGCGCTCTGTGGCTTCCCAAGGAAGTTATTTTGAAGGGCACAATATTGAATTGTAATTCTATTCGAATAAAAAAAAATTAGTAAATAATTTAATTTAAAAATATTAAGCCTCGTATGTTTAATAGGAAATCTTATTCTCTGTGGACACAAATGGACACAATGTTTTTATATTGCGTGTTTCTGAGTTATTGACCAGAATTGACGTGTTAGATTTGATATACTATTTAATTTTTCGATTTTTAACTATAGTCACCTTCTTGATAGACACAGTAATACTAACATTAAGATTGATTCCTCATGGAGTTGAACAAATATATATCATCGTCACTGAGATATCGTAGGTCTATTGTATACTCTCGCTTGTTTTACTTCAAACTTTAACTTTGTTTCTTCCAAACAGAATCTACATGTCTCATATGCCACATCATTTATTACAATCATGTGTGTTTGTTTAGTCGTATTAGCAGATTTACTATTAGCAACACCTAGGTTGAGAGAGCAACCAGGAGAGAGAAAGTCACCAAACAAGATGTTTTCCGTCAACAGATTCCAACATTCTCCATCTGTGAAAAAGTTTCTTCTATTCCTTTACGCTTTCAGTAATTATGATACGACCTGGTGAAGAAATATTGTGAAGAAAGATAATGATGAAGAGCTGGGGGAAAGCTTATTTAGCTGGTCGTCCAGAATAATCTTTTATGAGTTACAAGTTAAGTAACTTGTAAGTTCGCATGGGCAAAGACGTGCACCCTTTTGGGAGCATTCTATGGAGGTAAGAGTGGTACTACCTTGAATCGCTTAAGATTTCAGCTCTTTGCAAAATCTTTTGTGAAAACTAATTTTAAGTTGGCTTCTCTACCTACAACTCTAGAAGCTGCACATTATCAGTGCTTGAGGTGAGTTTGGCAAACGACTAAATACGGCCTGACCCCTGTTAATACCATCAAATAAATTGCTCAGCAGTTACTTTTAATGACTATATCCTGCTAATGCACCAATAGGTGTAAAGCCACCAGTAGCTGCAGAAAAGCAGGACTAAATTTCTCAGTGATTTGTGCAAACTGTAAAGGAGATTTGTACACTAACGTTTTTTCCAAAGCTGATGTACAGAAGATGACGATGACTTTAATAAACAGATGCTCTAAGTAATTGATGAAGAAAACGACTCAAATGAAGAAAACGAAACATAAATTGATACGATTTTTCCCATAATACTTGTGCAATTGGATTAAACTCAGGATAGTTATATTGGACCATGAATAAAGTGTTTAAAACAATAAAAACTTTACCGTGAATAATTTCCGAATTCAACTAGCCATCAAGTAACCTATAATTCGGTGATAATACTTACAGAAGAACACCGTCACGTACTCGTTCTCCTCCAGCAGCTTCTCCAGCATTTTCTTGTTCACCTCCTCTATCTCGTTCTTGATCTCGAACACGTCCTGCGACGTCAGCCAGTCGAGCACTCGGTCCGCCTGAGTCAAATCGCCGTCGTACACCATGGGCTTCTTCTTCCGGAAGTACATGAGGGCGGGGAGCGTGTGCAGTCCCTGTTCTGCAGCTGCCTCGGCGCTGCATACCTTCACGAAGTCGATGCCAAAGAGGTCAGCCTCGCCGTCAATCTCCTCCAGGTTTTCGAGGATCTCCTCGCATTCGGGGCAGTCCTCGTCATCTGAAACATCGAAAGCTAGATTAGACAAAATGAAGAAATTTGGTTATGTGTCAAAATTAATTTTGACATTATTGGGAACTAATTGGAGATAGATGAAGAAAAAGTAACAACACCGTAGTTCTCTTGGTCATTCAGCCCGTACGCTGTTCTTCATCATTCGCCGTCAGATATATCACATTGATGAGACCTAATAAGACCGAAATCTGGATCTGTGATTTCTGATGGTGAATGACATTCTCGCTTCTAAAGGATTTATCGTTAGCGTGTGAAAGACTCTAGAGGTTGAAGGAGCCAATTTTGCTGGACTCATTTTCTAAGCCACATTATCAATTTAGTCTCATTCAAACGTACTTACAGAAGAAAACTGCCAAAAACGGCGACTCGGTGAGCAATCTGGCCAGCATTCTCTCATTAACGGACTCGATTTCGTCTGCCAGCTCTCTGTTGTCATCATCTACAAGCCACTCCAATACAGACTGTTCGTTTTGAAGATCGCCTTCAAAGAGCAGCGGATTTCCGTTTCTAAAGTAGACTAGCGCAGGGAAAGTTTTGATGCTGTATCTCTTGGCTAACTGCGGGTCCTGTATCCTTACCTAATGTACCCAAAGTAGATAAACAAAAATGCAAAATACAGGAACAGGAACCATTTAGTGTTTAACATACATATAATTAGGGATGATGTTCATCTGGAAGTTGGGTCGAATCAACAAAAGAATTGTCATTATTACCTAATCAGAATTAGTAATGTTATCTACTGCATTGTGATTCTCTTTGCAACGTCATGTATGTACAATATCTAAATTGAATAAAAAATAATTGCATTTTCAAAAAATTAGACGTTTTCCACGAAACGTTCTCCTGAAGATGGCAACTTAGTTGGCGGAATGCGCTTCGAGAAAAGTATAGTAGTTCGACGTTTCGTGAAAAACGTCCAGTTTTTTGTTTCTACGCCGAAGGTTCCAGTACCCACTCCAGAATTGCATTTCCATTCACCAAAATGTTTACATTCTAAATATCCAACTACTTGGATATTTGCCGTTTCCAGTCGTCATCAATCAACCCTAGATATAAGATAAAATTATCTGTAATATTGGCGATAATTTTATCTTACAAGACCAGGGCATTTGGGCAGAATTGTATAAATTTTGTTACGTTATGTTATAACAATATACCTACAGCTACAGCAGAAGTGCTATTATGAAAGATTTTGGTGTAGGTATCAGAAAAAAATATTCTCAGTAACTGCGTGATGTCTTTAATAACCTGGTAAGGTGTTAGATATAAACGGTAGCTTTTCATTATACCATAGGAATATGACACTTCCCTAAAGATTAATGACATCGAAATAGTAGCATACAACACCCAGATAGAGGGAGACTGCTTCAAATTTTATTAATTATTTTAGAACTTGAAGTTGAAAAAGTAAGTATTATTTTAAAGAATGGTGATAATAAATACACATATCAATAAAAAAACTTTAGACAAAATCAATAATAAAGTTTAGACACACCACAACCCATTATAAAAGTCACATTTAGCATCGTAATAACATTTACGTTTTCAGTTGTAAACTTAAAGTTTAACTACTACAAATTTAAATTGTCTCATATTCTAAATGTGGAACTACTTCACAATGGCAAAAAATGCGTACCTAAGTACCAATAATTGGAGATAATTCTGTTTTTTTTAAACCTAACAAATTCATGACTTAATTTGCAGAACATTCTAGTATCAGTTAGAGGAATGATGACATATATATCGGATGTCGAAAAAAAAAATTCAAAAATTTAAGAAGTTTAAGTTCATTAGGTCAAAAGAATGCAAAACAAAGTATTTTTTGAAATAGTAGTTACAATCAAAATAACTCAAAACAAACTGCAAATTAGCGTGACCGATCTATCAGGGTTACTGTGCATGGGTTAGAAACACCCCGTTTTTCTCGAAGACGGTGTATCGTATGAAAGTAACACAGAAAACATTTTTTAAAGAAAATTACTGGCGAAATCCGAATACTCAAAAAAAAAAAAATTGTTCAATAACCTACGCCCAAAGTAAAATCGTACGCCCTCAATTAGGATATATAAACGATTTTTAATATCATTAATAGATTTAGCATTATAAAATTACCTCGGATGCAAATTTTAGTAAATTTGTCTCGATCAGTTACTGACATAACTAAAAATGTGCATAGAAACTGTTTTCCTTTTTTCTCTAAATTTAAACGTTTTTGCCAGACGCCCGGTAGATGTTTCACATACATATTTTGCTAGCACGACAAGAAGGTTCTAGAATTTCGATCGTATCTTGAAATGTGTCAGTTAATTGCATCTGAGATTTCGATCGTTTAGGTTTAGATGAGATTTAGGTAAGTCATCATAGGTAAGTTATCATACAAAGACAATTTGTTTAGAACGCCAACACAGCCCATTCTACTAACCAGGTGTATTCCATATACGTCGCACTCGTCGTCTATCTTCTCCAACTCCTCCAGGATCTGCTCGCAGATGTGGCAGTTGTGCTTGTAGAAATACACCGCTAGGTACTGGGTGTCCTCCACCAGGTTCTCTAGCATCACCCTGGTAATCAGCTCGATCCTGTCCTCCGTGCGCTGCTGTATCAGCCACTGCAGCACCTCTTCCTCCTCTACGATGTCGCCCTCGAACACACCCCCTACCCCCTTCTCAAAGTACATCAGGACGGGAAAATCCGTGGCGCCGTACTGCTCGGCAATGCGCAGGTCTTGCGTCTTCACGAATTTTATGCCGTGGCGCTCGCAGTCGTCGTCGATGTTCTCCAGCTCCTCCAGGATCTGGATGCACTGCTCGCACTCGTCGCTATCTGCGGAGAAGACGGGACGAGGTTAAGGAATTTGCGAGAGTGTGTTTGAAGTGGTTGCTAGGATGTCAAGGGCACCGTTTGTTTAAACATTTACGTCAATAAAAAAGTGGCAAGTTTTAACGTATTGGACGGGGGAAGAACTTCCTTCCGCTCCATGGGGAAAAATACTGAAAATATGTTGTTAAAACATACAGATTGAGATTTTAAGCAATGAAAATTTACCACAGTTAACCAAAATGCTGATTTATTTTTCGTTAGGTATATTCAGTTTTTCATTTTTCAGATTCAGTTTCAGGTTTCGGTACCTAAAAGTTACATAAATTTCCGATATTTCCAGTGAAAGTAACGGCGCCCTTACCTGATACGAACATACAGGGTGTCCTCGGATTACCTATAGGTGAAATGAACAAAAAAATTAATTTTTCGACAAAAAGTCATTCTTCATAAAAAGTTTTACTTGTCTTGAAACGTCCAGAAAGTTTGTTGTTTGTTCAATTTAACATACAGGGCGTTCAAAAATAGCAAAAATGAAATAATTATGAAGAGTAAAGTACCTTAAATATTAACGCCAAAAAAGTTATTAAGAAAAATTGTTTGCAATTAAAAATACTCAAATATGAAAGCATGGCCTACTAGTCAATATTAAGTATTTTGAAGAGATTCCGCAATTTTATAATTGTTATACGTTTGAAGTATAGCCATTTTCCTTTAAAAAAAATTATGTTTACTAAAGAAACAGCACATCCAGATAATCATTTAGTAAATCAACACTGTACTTAATAAGTTGTCTTTACACTATTTCTTCTCAAAATCTCTAATTAGAATATCTGCAATTCCAGTAAGGCAATTGTTATTGTTTGACATTATGTTTGACAAAGCGCCTGAAATTTCAATTACTGATTTTTAATTCCAAATAATGGTTACTTTACAACATAAAATTTATCTTATTAAATGTTATAGTATCGGTAATATTTCGTATCCTCATGCAATTGAATTGTTTCATGAAAAATATCCAAAAGTCGAAATTAGCCGTCAAAGTTTGAAAAAGTTAGAACGAAAATTTGATTTAATTGGTGATATAAATGCGGAAAAAAATCAAAAAAGGTCCATCATGACGATGATGCAGCCACAATTCTATATTTAAATTCAGTCGAAGAAAATACAAAACTATCACTAAGAAAGAGATCTGCACAAATTAATATTAGCACGACACACATTCAAAGGATTTTGGTCGAACATAAGTTTAACTTGATGAATGACGCACGTCGATTGGATTTCTGTTTAGAAATAGGAGCGAGGCTTACTGTAGATATGCATTTTCACAAGAGTATAATTTTTTCCGATGAAAGCACTTTTTCTACCAATGGAGTGGTATCGTCGCAGAATTGTCGTTTTTGGGCACAAGAAAATATTTTCAGTTAAGTACTTCTAGAAGTCAAAATTTCAAAAAAGCGAATGTTTGGTGTGCAATTACTTTCAATCGAATAATTATTCCGTATTATTTTAAAGAAAATTTAAATCAAAATTCATACTTGGAGATGCTAAACACATTTTTCCTGCCAGAATTAGAAGAAGAGAATTTAGAATAGAGAAAAAAAGCGTATTTTCAACAGGACGGATGCCCCGCCCATTCAATAATTCAGGTCCGCAGTTGGATTCACAAACAATTTGGAGAGAAGTGGATCGGAAGATATGGACCTATTTGTTGGCCAGCAAGGTCCCCTGACTTGTCGCCACTTGACTTTTTCCTTTGGGGTAATAGAACACAATATTGATTTACTCAAGACTCGGATCATTCAAGCAGTGGCCCAAGTAAATCAATAAATGATCCACTCAACATACACATGTTTTAGAACGAGACTGGAGAGGTGTGTTGAACTTGGAGGCCTGCATGTAGAATAGTTATGGTGCATGAATAATAATTTTGCTGTTTTTTTCAAAATAATTGTTGAATTTGTTTATTAAATCATAATTTCTTCAAAATAAATGTTTAAATGATATTTTTGGGGTTTATGATTTCTTATTAGGTATGTCTGCGCCTTTAATAAACATAAATTGCGGAATCTTTTCAAAATACTTAATATTGACTAATGGGACATGATTTCATATTTGAGTATTAAATTTAATTGCAACTTAATAACAATTTTTTAAATAACTTTTTTACATAGCGTTAATATTTAAGGTACTTTATACTCTTCATTATTATTTAATATTTGATATTTTTGAACCCTGTATGTTAAATTGAACAAACAACAAACTTTCTGGACGTTTGAAGACAAGCAAAACTTTTATGAAAAATGACTTTTTGTCGAAAAATTAAATTTTTTTGTTCATTTCACATATAGGTAACTCAATCCGGGGACACCCTGTACGTATGTTCCAATATTTTAAGTGTCTAGCTCTTATCGTGTGTCTAGCTAATTGAAATATAGGGTTGCTAATTAAGGGGTTGCTAGAAGAATTATGGAAAACTTGCGTCGTCAATATTAATGGTAGTGAGGATGTTTCGCTAGGACTAGTCTACGAAAGAGCACTCTGTATGTGAAATAAGTGTATCAAAAGCTGTGTTGCGTTAATTGTTTTTGGATTTTTACTGACAGAATTAATTTTCATGTTTTACAAATACTGTACATATAAACGGGTTATAAACATAATTTATACTAAAAAAATAATATAAAAGCAATGACGTAATATACATAAAAGCAAAGCAATAGTTACGTGTTGCGTTTAAGCTAGTGTACTTATCCTAATTTTAAAGATGTCAATGCAGAAACGTAACGTCTATTTTTAAGACAAAATAAATGTGTTATTTTGTCTTAATAATATTAAAAAAAGTTTTTAAATTTTAAAAACATTTTATTTGGTTTATTTTCTCAATGTATTCACAGATTTGCAACCACTCTTATTTATAGTTTTTATTTCGTTTATAACTTTTTCGTTAACGTTTCTAAGATTGATCATCACATTAAATCATATTGTTCCAAACTCATGTTCCTTGCTAAAAAAAAAACTTGTTAAAATAAAATGTATAGAGTATGTTGTCGAGTGTACTCCCACGAACACTGTCTAAATCTTATACACAAACTCTACAAAAAAAAAACAAGCTAATGTGAATATGGGCAAGAATAGGCAAGAGGCTTCTTATTTTTAGGGACAAATTTAGCTAGACTAAATCCTGTAAGACCCTATTTAGTCATGCAATAGTGAAGCAAATTCTATTTATAGCAGATTATTATTTTTATTATTATTTTCAAGAGTGTAGTAGATAACCAACAAAAAGAGTTTATTTTGTTATCACTGGATATATTCTGCAAAAAATAGATTCAAGAAGTTTCAGAAAATCTGGTTTTGCAAAAAAAAGGTGATAGTGTTTTACATTTTAATAATTTTTTGAACTGAGCGTATACTTATGTTTTTAATACAGGGTGTCCTAGGGAATTATGACCCACTTTGATCATCAATATCTTTTGACAGAGCGAACTCTACTGCGAACGAAGGCTGCGGTTTTCGCCACTCGATTTACTTTTTTAAGTCATTTTTGTGTCGTGTTAAAAAATTCTTTATTTGTCCCACAGGGTGTTTTTGAAATATGGTTAATTTCAACTTAAAATTTCTACACTACTTTGAATACAACACTCTGAATAGGTTTACACCAAAAGCTGTATTTTTCCGCTTTCCAAAAATGTATGGTTTGTTACACTTTACTTTTAAAACGGGTGAGTAATTTTTAAAAACATCGTGTTTTTTACATCTCAGAAAATTATGACCGATGACGAACTTAGAAAAATGCGGTATTCGCTACTCGGATTACTTTTTGAAAAAGTTGTTTGTGTGTTATGTTAATATTTTGTTACTTTTCATACAGCGAGTTTTTGAGTACGATCAATTTCAACATAAAAATACAGTTGACAGGAAGAGCAGTATTATCCTTACACGTAGGGATGAAAAACCAAACACAGACACAAAGAAACAGACAAAAAATGTTGATCCTAAAACTACTAATAAAAATTGTTAGAAAAATTGACTACTGATAAAGCTTTTGAGTTGACAGATATATTAGAGATATGACAATTCTACAGACTTATTGATTTAAATTAATGAAGTATGTATATTATTTTTTAATTCTGTTTTATTAATTTCAATTACTAACTCATTTTGAAAGTAATGTGTAACAAAATATTCATTTTTGGAATGCGGAAAAGCTTTTGTTTGGTGTAAAGATATTCAGAGTGTTGTGTTCAAAGTAGTGGCGAACTTTTACGTTGAAATATAGCATATTCCAAAAACTCCCTGTATGATAAGTCACAAATGTTTGATACATCACGCAAAAAAGCTTTTGGAAGAAGTAAACTAACTGGCGAAAACGTCATACCGAAGTGAATTGTTGAAATTGACCATATTTCAAAAACACCCTGTAGGATAAGTAATCAGTTTTCAACATTTTAACATGAAAAATTTAATTAATCGATTGGCCGCATAAAACGGATTTTTCGTTCGCTCTGTCAAAAGATATTTAAGATAAAAATGGGTCAGAATTCTCTGGGACACCCGGTATTAGTAATCTAATTAAAAAAATAATGCTGTTTGTTCTGACAATGTTTTGAAATTGATATGGATATTAATAGATGTGGATATGAATATTTTTTCAGTTTGAATAATTCAGTATTACTCCAAAATCTAAAAATGAAAAAATTTATTCTCCATATATGCATTTGCCAATAACACTGTTCAAATAACAGTCCAGTAGGCAGGGAACTAAAATCATCAACAACTGTTCTTGAAAGATATAGGGCTAGTTTTGACGGTTACCATGTATTTTTTTGCGTAGAACACAATGCGCGGGGGGTCCGTAGAGCTGAAACCGTCCGAAAAATGTACAAACTAACAATTTGTAAAAAAAAACGTATTTTTTTCGCATTTCCGCTTATATCTCCATTCCTTGGCATATTTTATATATAGCATATGCATATAAGAAGTAGTAGCCTATTGAATTTCCTAAATTTTAAGCCTAACTCTAAGTCTCCAAGTGCTATTGTTAACTTGCAAATGACTGCTGAAGTTGAAAAAGTGCTTTTTTTCATCATTCTTCTACCTCCAAAGTAGGGCGACTATGATCATGAAATTTCTTGGAGGGACTACTGTTTATAATATGAAGTTACAAAAAAAAATTCAGCTCGATCCGTTAATAACTTTTCGAGTAATTAACGATCGCATTTTTTTTTCAAGACTTAATTAACAATGACGCCATTTCTTTGTTTATTGTACGATATTGACCGGGTTGGGCTAGAAAAATCATAAATCCCTTCAAGTTTGCGCAACTTGAAGGTTTTGAAAAATATTAATTTGGGCCAGTTTTATACGCGGCTACCTTTTTTTACGTGACGTATATATTGTTGAAATTGATAAAATTGAAAGCACGCTTCAAGACGCGTATTTAAAAAAAAAAGGGTGTCAAGATATTATAGTCACAATTCCGAGAATTTCGGAGCGGTAACGCAATATATACGCGCGTCAAAAAAGGTCGCGTAGAAAACGATATAAAACTGGCCAAAATTAATATTTTTCAAAATCTCAAAAAGTCTCGCAAATTTGAAGAGATTTATGATTTTTCTAGCCCAATCCGGTCAATATCGTACAATAAACAAAGAAATGACGTCATTGTTAATTAAGGCTTGAACAAAAGTGCAATCGTTAATTACTCGAAAAGTTACTAACGGATTGAGCTGAATTTTTTTTGTAACTTCATACTACAAATAGCAGTCCCTTCAAGATCATAGTCGCCCTAATTTTGAAGTAAAAAAATGGCGAAAAAAAAACACTTTTTCAACTTCAGCAGTCATTTGCAAGTTACCAATATCACTTGGAGACTTTGGGTTGGGCTTGAAATTTAGGAAATTCAATAGGCTACAACTTCTTATATGCATATGCTATATAAAAAATGCCAAGGAACGGAGATATAAGCGGAAATGTGAAAAAATACTTTTTTTCACATTTACTCTACGCTCTATGGACCCCGCGCATTGTGTTCTACCCAAAAAGATACATAGGAAACCGTCAAAACTGCCCGATATCTTTCAAGAACACATAAAACTCTGTGCCTACTGGACTATAAGAAGCGACTTTCTACTATGTATGCACTTGCCGGACATATTCTACAACTACGGGGAAAGAGTACCGTTATCTATATTCTCGTCTTCCTCCTCTGAAGTCTTCCTGCCCTTTCGGCCGTGTTGCTGCTGCTCCTGCTCGCATGCATCGCACAACGTCTTGTTCCCTGAACACATCAATAACCGTATGCAAAGTGAGCGTTAGCTTGCAAAAGCGTTTAACTTAATGTTATTAGATCCAGTTCGCCTGGAGATCGGGTTGACTCGTTCATTTTTGGCTTAAAAAATAGGCATGTATTATTTTGAAAAATTTGTATTTGTTTATCATTTTTTTAGAGTTAAATCAAGCATAAATATACTAAATACTGTATTAATGTAACGTAGAAATGAACACATATTTTGTTCGTTATTTTCTACCATATACCTAATTGTTTCTTTCAACTGAGACTCAAATAATCAAGATATTCAAAGTATTAGTATTACGTAATAAAAATATATTTTTAGCTACAGTGTATATTGGATATACTGGTCCTCAAAAGATATGTAACATCCAGAATATTTATGTTAAGTATGACCTTTAATGTTAGGTTTTTATTACAGTCAAGTTTTTTCTTTGTTTTATGTTGTTTACTATCATTTGGTTTTGCTACCACATCCCTAAAATAGTTATACTAGTCACTACTTATAGTGAACGATTTTAATTTTTTTTAATAAAGTAGTACTGCACAAGTTCTCTTTAACTATATAAATAATTTTAAAATCTGGCGGCCTTTTCCAGATTTTTTGGGTTCAGAAATGTCTCATATACTTCTTTTTCTTCATAATGAAGTAATTTTAATAAAATTAAATAAAGCTGATGGGAAAGTATGGAGGATATAGAGTCAAACAAAAATGCTTGTTTATTTGTGCTAACTATTCTGAGTAAAGTATTGAAATTAAATTATATACGGAAGTATTTGAGACATAGCTGAATCTAAGTCGCTATTCATTTAAAAAAAATGCCTATTAGTTAAAACAAGTTTTCCACACCAAATAGCCCAAACTCGTTTAGGCACTTTTACAATAACAGATGACTATTTATTTATAAATACAATATAATAGCTATTTGTATTTTAAGGGGACGAATGATGCAGAAAAATAAAAAATGTACAGGATGTTCCATTAAAAAAAAAACTCGATGTTTGTTTCGTTTCATGACTTCGAATCTTATTTATTATTCTTATCTTCAAAGATGTTGACTACTTGAACATCTCAAAAAATAAACCACAAATTTGTTTCGCCAATTTAAATAATTAAATACATTAAATAGCCGTAAGATGCCAGGAATTTATTAAATACATTGCGAAGATAGTCAGCGAAGATATATTGGACAAACAAGAAGGTCAATACTAACTAGACTGGACTTCATCCGCCAATTGCAAAAATCTAATACATAAGCCAAAAATTCACAGTCAAACCCCTTACATTCATTCCGAAAATGTGCAATTTTTCCGTTTCACAAAACCTCTTCACATGACATTACTTACAGAAATACACGGCCAACGCCTCCTCGTTGTCGATCATCATGATGAGCTCGCTACCCTCTGTCGCCTCGATGACGTCACCGCTGGGATCCTTCTGCGTCATCAGCCACGAGAGGATCTGTTGCTCGTCATAGAGGTCGCCCGCGTAGATCACCGGCTCTCTGGAGCCCGACTTGAAGAAGAGTATAGCCGGCAGAGCGAATACTCCCAGCTCCTTCGCCATCTGCTTGTCGTCGACCTTGATGAAGTTGATGCCTGCGGCGTCGGCCTCGTCGTCGATGTGCTCCACGGCCGAGAGCACCCTGGGGCACTGCTTGCAGTCGCTGCTGTCTGGAACATTTGGCTTTAAAGGGATTTGACGACGAAAAACCAATTCAAAATGTTGCTAACGTGTTTCGGTTTGAAAAAGTTTATGAATTAATTCAAGGTCATTTCACCCAGATAAAACGAATTTATCATATCCTAATCTTAACTTTGCCTCAGAAACAAAGCTTTAAAGATAAATATCAAGGTCACCAGCATGGAATTCGTATTTCTCTACCGATAATTAGAAATAAGCGATTCTTCACAGTCGTTGTCAATAAGTGTAGAAGACGATTTCGAGTTACGACATAGTCGTGGACTTTTCATCTTCTTCTGCTTCTGCAGAAGAACTTCTGTCTGAAGACTGGTCAGATAGTGGATCAATAAAGATTGGTAAAGCTTTTAGAAAGCCTTCTGAAGAAGCTGTCAGCACGAAGAGCTAAACGTTAAGGAAAAATCGATGATCATGACACACAGGGTTTGTCCGGAAAGTAATGTCAGTGAGCTTTGAAAAATGGTTTTTATTGGTTCTATGTGTACAAATCTTTAGAAACTTTCAAAATACATTCCTCCTGTGTCCACACATCGGTTCCAGCGGGTCTTCCACGCATCAAAAGCCGCACGGTAGTCGTTTTCCGGAATCGCCTTTAAAGCGTCGGTGCAAGCCTTCTGAATGTTTTTCACCGACCCAAAATGATGTCCTTTCATTGAGGTTTTGAGGCGCGGAAACAGAAAAAACTCTGGGGGCGCCACATCGGGGCTGTAGGGAGGCTGGGGAACAACGGTGATGCCTGCCTTGACGAGGTAATCGGCCACGAGGAAGCAGGTGTGCGAAGGCGCATTGTCGTTGTGAAGCTTCCAGGATTTTGAGATGTCTGGGCGGACGCGATTCACCCTGCGTTTCAGCCGCTTCAGCACCTCGACGTAAAACTTTCCGGTTACGGTTGTCCCATGTGGAACGAACTCATGATGGACCAATCCCCGACAATCAGCATTGTCTTGATCTTTGACCTGGACATCCTGGCCTTCTTGGGGCGAGGGGATTTCGACGTGTGCCATTCCGCACTTTTCCTCTTCGTCTCCGGATCGTATTCAAAGACCCAACTTTCGTCCCCAGTAATGACGTCATCAATAGAAAGCGGGGTTGTCTTCGCAGGTGTCCAAAAGTTCTTGGCAGGTTTCGACGCGCCTCGCTTTTTGATTGTCCGTTAGCACTTTTGGCACGAGCTTCGCGCACACCGTCCTCATTCCTAAAGACTCCGACACAATTTCGTGAACAATGGTTTTCGTAATGTCTAATGTTTCGGAAATTAAAGGGACACTTAGACGACGGTCAGTGTTCAACAAGTCACGCACACGTTTCACATTGTCGTCGGAACTGGAGGTTGATGGTTGTCCAGTGCAGTTCTCGTCGTTGACATCTTCCCGACCTTCTGCGAAGGCCTTGTGCCACCGGAAAATTTGCCTGTCCGAAAGACAATCGACGCCGAAAGCCTTCTTCAACATTGGAATGGTTTCCGCAGCACTCTTCTCCAGTTTCACACAAAACTTGATCGCCATGCGTTGCTCAAGCGAACGTTGCATTTTTTCTTGCACCGGGTCACTGTAACGACTCTCAAAGAACGAGTGATGCGACCGCTACAACGACCGGTAGCCAACTGACGCTTGTTGGATCTTGTTGCCAGATCCCCCCCACCACAATCCCAGCACGTAGAACGCGGGCTGGCGCGTACAGTCTCGGGAAAAAAATTCACTGACATTACTTTCCGGACAAACCCTGTAACTTGAAAAAAGTTCTTACAATTGATAATGTCTCATATTGTTGTCCAGTATTCTCACGTTCTCATAACACTGTTCTGCATGAAAATCCTCCCCGACAAACTAATGTATTATTTGTATAATTTCTACCTAAGTAAGCCTTATACTGATCTGAAAATTGTAATCAAAAAGTATCGTATTACGTAGCAAAATCGAGAAAAAAAGAGAACATCAACAACATGTTTTAGCCTTTCCTATAAACCTACCGAGTGGCGACTATTCGAAGACAAGTCTGACGGCAGTTTTATTGTTTAATGGAAACGAACAACCATATATTTTCGTGGGTTATGCTCACAATATGAACGTACGAGAACATGCGTATATTACTTCAAAGTATAAAATACAAAGATCATAAATGGATTATCTGTACCGATCTAAAAGTTGTTACACTACTTACAGGACTGCACAGTGGGTACGACAAATATTATTGTTTTTTTTATGCGAACGGGATAGCAGAGCCAGAAGCCAACATTATGTCGTTAAAGAATGGCCGTTATGTGGAAACATTGTGCCCAATCTGAAAAACATTCTAAATAAACTCTTAATAGAGCAGCAGATCATTTATTTACCTCCACTGCACATAAAACTAGGGCTTAAAAATATTTTCTTAAAGTCTGAAATACAGAATGAAGTGCTTTCCTTTATTTGAAAAATTTTGAAACACTTTCGAGAAAAGAAAATAGGGCATGGACTATCTTCAAAAAAGTACGTAGTAACTTCCTAGTTAACAAGAAATCGGAGAACTACAAATATCTAATTGAAGATCTTATCCAATCTTACAAGATGTTAGAGAGTAACACGTCACTTAAGCTGAATTTTCTTCATTACCATTTGAAATTCTTCCCTGCCAATTGTGTTTTACAAAATGAAATATATTTTGTAAAAAAAAATATTTTGTTTTTTTTTTCGAAACTTTAAAATCTTAGAAAATTCACTAGGTTGTTTATGGTTTGGGTCTCTCATATTTTATATTCCTTTTCCATTTTCTAAAAACTTATGCATGATAGGTAAAAACCGAGCTTATATTTAAATTCAGCACATTCCAGTAGACACGAAAAACCCAAAAAAAATTCAGAGAGCGACAAAAAATCCAAGATGTATTATCCAGGGGTTATGCAAGACAGCATAATCCATTCGATGGTTCTCATTGGTGTGAACATGTTCCGCTACTCCCAATTTGTCTATATCTTCGAGTCTGGTGTGTCGTTGATCTTCCTTGATCCGGCACTGAATGCTCCTTTCTGTTTGTCCAATGTAACTTTTGCTACAAGTGCATTTCAACTGGTAAACGCCTTTTGTGATAAATTTAGGGATTGGATCTTCGTCGGAGGGAAGTTGTATTTTTTCTCGTTGTTCGATATCGTACGCTAATGTTTTTCTTAGATAAAGTTTTTCTTAGTCTATCTGTGACTCCTGCAACTTTAGGTAGGCAAGCATATGTCGTTGGGTCAGATACTTCTCCTGTCGTCTGTCAAAGATGGATACCACCTTAGCACCACATGGAAACAGGTTTTACTAGTGACTGGTGAAAATCATAGTCAATCGAGCACGGCGGATGAACAGCGAAGAGTCGCAGAACCAAGGTATTTAATGAGGAGCAGAAGACGCCAACCACGGTCTTTGGAAAACGTTTGAAGAACTGACAGCATGATCAGCGAAATGTCAGTTAGACGACCACAGCAGCACCCGGAAGAAACTACTTCGGCATTATACAACATCCATGAAAGCCTGCATTCTACTATTATAACCTTACTTTTAATAAGCCCGCTGTTAACTTCATTTATATACAAATTGAAATAACTCCGATTGCTCATTTATAATTTTCACTAGAGATATATACCGTATCTTGTTCCAAAACGCCAACTATTTCAGAAAACAAGTCTATTGGTTAAAAACCGTTGTTACATGTACACGATGTGACCTCTAACCAAGAAGACTAGAACTATGGAGACCGAAGTCGTTTGGTATCATGGTCTCATATATATCCGCCTCCAGAAGGCGCTGTAAGCAGTGCTGTGCTCGACGTCACATCCGAATGTTAAATAAATATGGTTCGAAAGTGCTGTGTTGCATTGTGTGATACAAGAAGTGTTCCGAAGTGTCAGAATAACCGGACATTATTTCAAATTACTGATGTATGTATGAAAAGAAATATTGTCCTTTGTTGTATTGTTAATGTCGAAGCACGTAACATGAAATATTTTGAGTAAATTTTCATAGTGATAATTACGAAAATTTGTAATTGCAGACATTACTTGTATAGATTCAGTAGAATAATTGTTTGCAAAAGTGTTAATAAAATATTTGTCGAATTCAATGGAATTGTTTTTCATTAAACTATGTTAATTTTTTAAATCAAAACGTTGTACATAGGAACTCTTTATTGTTAAGTATAACAAAATATGTTATTTGTGCTTAGTGTAAATTATCTGATTATTCGACAATTTATTTGCCACATATCATTTATTCGCACCACGGACGTTCACACGGACTCTAACGCACACAGATTAGTACAGAACGACACTGCTTACAGCGCCTCTGAAGGCTCCTACATTGCTGGTGCCCGTAGGTGGAGGTGTCACGGGGTAAGTGAGACAGCAAATGACTACTTGACCTGTTGTGCGCAAGTGTCACGAGTCTGGTGGGGCAATTGACTGTGTGTGACTGGATGTTCAATTCTCGGGCATGCGCGTAAGACTCGAAGTAGTTACGAGAGAGAGAGACAGACGCATATATGTCTGCACGGTGGTGATTTCGTCCATCTCCAGACCCCTACTAGCAATATAGGAATATTAGATATATGGGCGGACATATTCAAGCCCCTCCCGTTATACAGCGAAAAGCCGCAGCTCTGTCTCCTTAGTTCTAATCTTCTTGCGTCTAACATAAGGTAGACGAAGTACCGCCCAAGTTCACTTCCTGAATAAAAAAGACACAGCATTTATTAAAAAAAAAAACTTACATAAGAACACCGCCACATAGTCAGACCTCTGTTTTATCTTCTCGAACATCTTCCTGTTCACCCGTTCTATATGATCGGTCAGTTCCATGTTTTCGGGGTCGGTGAGCCAATCGAGGACCTCCTCTTCGTCGTCTATGTCGCCGTCATAGTTGATAGGCTTCCCCTTCCTGAAATAAGTAATTCCCGGTGGATTTCTCCAGCCGTACTTCTTTGCCATTAGCCTATCCTTCATCTTAACGATTTTGATGCCATACTCACTAGCCTCGTCGTCGATCAGTTCTATGTGCCTCAGCACCCTCGGGCTGTCGGGATCTTCTTCCTTGTCTAAGAGAAAATCAATTGAGAAGATGCTGAGAATCATCAAAAATTTTTATTTATTTTTGAATTAGTCAAGTGAATTTCATTTCATGTTTTATGTAAATATAATTCAATATATCGGTAAATCAATTGTTCATTGAGATAACATGACTCACAAACACTGCAAAAAATAAATGGATCAGAAAATGCTTGACAGTTGCACAGCTCCACAAAAAAATTGTCATTCACTAGACTACACCACCCCTATGTATTTTGGCCCGCTGAATCCGAATCTGGTTTCAGAATGGACCCAGCAACCTTCAGTTTTACCCTAGAAGGCAAGAAGTCTCTAAAATTAGGCAAAATCAGCTTTTCTGACATTATTTCACCAAAAAAAATTACTTTGGACTGAATTTCACTAGCTTAATGTATTTTGGATCACTGAACTCGAACCCAGTAGCCCAGTAGTATCTTTTTTTTCAAGATACAGGGTTTGTCCGGAAAGTAATGTCAGTGAATTTTTTTCCCGAGACTGTACGCGCCAGCCAGCGCTTTACGTGCTGGGATTGTGGTGGGGGGATCTGGCAACAAGATCCAACAAGCGTCAGTTGGCTACCGGTCGTTGTAGCAGTCGCATCACTCGTTCTTTGAGAGTCGTTACAGTGACCCGGTGCAAGAAAAAATGCAACGTTCGCTTGAGCAACGGATGGCGATCAAGTTTTGTGTGAAACTGGAGAAGAGTGCTGCGGAAACCATTGTTGAAGAAGGCTTTCGACGTCGATTGTCTTTCGGACAGGCAAATTTTCAGGTGGCACAAGGCCTTCGCAGAAGGTCGGGAAGATGTCAACGACGAGAACCGCGCTGGACGGCCATCAACCTCCAGTTCCGACGACAATGTGAAACGTGTGCGTGACTTGTTGAACACTGACCGTCGTCTAAGTGTCCCTTTAATTTCCGAAACATTAGACATTACGAAAACCATTGTTCACGAAATTGTGTCGGAGTCTTTAGGAATGAGGACGGTGTGCGCGAAGCTCGTGCCAAAAGTGCTAACGGACAATCAAAAAGCGAGGCGCGTCGAATCCTGCCAAGAACTTTTGGACACCTGCGAAGACAACCCGGCTTTCCTTGATGACGTCATTGCCGGGGATGAAAGTTGGGTCTTTGAATACGATCCGGAGACGAAGAAGCAAAGTGCGGAATGGCACACGTCGAACTCCCCTCGCCCCAAGAAGGCCAGGATGTCCAAGTCAAAGATCAAGACAATTCTGATTGTCTTTTTTGATTGCCGGGGATTGGTCCATAATGAGTTCGTTCCGAAGGGACAACAGTTAACCGGAAAGCTTTACGTCGAGGTGCTGAAGCGGCTGAAACGCAGAACGTGAATCGCGTCCGCCCAGACATCTCAAAATCCTGGAAGCTTCACCACGACAATGCGCCTTCGCACACCTGCTTCCTCTTGGCCGATTACCTCGTCAAGGCAGGCATCATCATTGTTCCCCAGCCTCCCTATAGCACCGATGTGCCCCCCCCCCCCAGACTTTTTTCTGTTTCCGCGCCTCAAAACCCCAATGAAAGGATAGCATTTTGGGTCGGTGAAAAACATTCAGAAGGCTTGCACCGACGCTTTAAAGGCGATTCCGGAAAACGACTACCGTGCGGCTTTTGATGCGTGGAAGACCCGCTGGAACCAATGTATGGACGCAGGAGGAATGTATTTTGAATGTTTCTAAAGATTTCTACACATAGAACCAATAAAAACCATTTATCAAAGCTCACTGACATTACTTTCCGGACAAACTTTGTATGTTAAAAAAGCTGATTTAGCCTGGTTTGAGAGACTTTTTGGATTCTAGGGGAAAACTGAAGGCTACTGGGTTCGAGTTGAGTGATCCAAAATACATGAAGTTAATGAAATTCAGTCCAATGTAATTTTTTTTTTTGGTGAAATAATGTCAGAAAAGCTGATTTTTGCCTAATTCTAGGGACTTTTTGGCTTCCAGGGTAAAATCTAGGGTAAAAAAAGGGTGCTGGGTTCATTCTGAAACCGGATTCGAATTCAGTTATTCAAAATACACAAAGAAAGTGAAATATAGTCCATTGCAAAAAATTGTTTGTGAATATATGTCAAAAAACTGATTTTGCCTGATTCTAGGGATTTTTTGGCTTCTAGGGGAAAACTGAAGGGTGCTGGGTCCATTCTCCAGATTCGGATTCAGCGGGCCAAAATACACAGGGGTAGTGTAGTCTAATCTGAGTGACATTTTTTTTGTGGGCTGTGTGATTGGTTTCTATGAATCACAATCAAAATAGAGTGGTTTGTATTGGAGTCCAAAAATTTCGAAAACCATGGGACTTTTACTAGATACGAAAGTCCATTACCTGAAAGGCTTGAGGTCAACCATCACCAATTTAACGGTTGTCAATTAATTACCAGACACTCGATATATTAAAAGACGAAGAAAAAACAATGAAACACTTTTCGTAAATCAACTTACAAAATATTACGGCCAAAAACTCCTTGGTATCAATGTAGGTGAACAGCTTGTCTCTGTTAATTTCTTCGATGCTCTGGTCGTTCTTTTGGTCCATCATCCAGTCCAGAACCTCGTTCTCGTCGAAGAGGTTCCCTGCGAAGAAAGCTGATGCGTTAAACTTTCAAGGTTACTTCAACTCACTTAAGAAAATGCCGTATATCATAGCGTATAAAGCAAGTTTTGGAATGGCGGAAGACAGAAATAAAATTAACTTACCGGTTAATGTGCTGTGCTTACACGAAGAAGCTACATTCTAGTTTTTTCATGCCTATTTTTTTTTGTTGGAAGGGAATAGATCTGTTATGAACAGTTCTAGAATAGTTTATTTACCCCTACTGAAATTTTCCCGGTTTTCAAGATATTGAGGTTTTTCTGGAATTTTCTAAAATTCGGGAAATATGAATAAATGTCAGGAATATTTTTATCTTTATGATGTTTTTATTTTATAGTACAATGACTAATTTGCTTATAAAAAATGTTTTCCAATCCTAAGCTTACTAAAACTTAAATACATAGCTTTAATGTTGACAAGGGATTGTTTTTGGGGATGTTGGACAAATAATGAAGCACAAATTTTTTTACTGACGTTTTGTCCAATGTACTTCAGGGCTCAATTAGTGTTTTTTTATAACGGTCTATGTCAGTTGATGATCAATTTATTTTTTTACCTGTAGGTACATGTGTTTGTATATCCTAATAATTTTTTGGTATTAATTTATTTGGTTTGTATAATAAACTCCACAATAAACCAATAACACAGGTCTACAAAAAAGTTCTGTCTTTGCGATCAGACCCATCATTTCCTATATATTTTGATGCACTGAAATCAAATTTGGCAAAAAAAATTCTACCGCATCATTTTTTTCTCTCCACCCCCATATAACCCCATAAACTCTTATAGAGGAAATGTTGTAACAATATTTTTTATTTTGTTTTTTTGGGTCGCTGATCATGAATCTGAAGTCAAGAATAAATTTCGACTTAATGAAAGCTGTCAACAAGCTGTCAAATTTCACTAAAAAGTAAATAGTTGATATTAAATGCATATTATTACATTTTTTTGGGTTGCTGATTACGATTCTGAAATCAAAAATGAATTATGTCAAAAATCATTTTTCACTACAGAATCGTAATCAGCAACCCAAAAAACTTAATAATATGCATTTAATATCAACGTTTCACTTTTTAGTGAAATTTGACAGCTTGTTGACAGCTGTCATTAAGTCGAAATTTATTCTTGACTTCAGATTCGTGATCAGCGACCCAAAAAAAACAAAATAAATTTTATTTTTTAAATTTCCTCTATAAGAGTTTATGGGGGTTATATGGGGGTGGAGAAAAATTGATGCGGTAGAAATTTTTTTTGCCAAATTTGGTTTCAGTGCATCAAAATACATAGGAAATGATGGGTCTGATCGCAAAGACAGAACTTTTTTTTGTAGACCTGTGTAATCATTAATCAATCATTGGTTTATTATTATACAAGCAAAATAAATAAATACCACAACATTATTAGGATATACAAACACATGTATCTGCAGGTAAAGAAAAATATTATTCGGTCATTCAACAGACATAGGCCGTTATAAAAAACACTAATTGAGTCCTGAAGAAGTTTAAGTACATTGGACGAAACGTCGGCAAAAAGTAGTGCGTGAAGCACTATTTGTCCAACATCCCCAAAAACAATACATTTGTCAACTTATGCAAAATGCAAAAATGTGCTTCACTTCTGACAAACCGTTAGAAAAAGAACAAAACACGGATATTTTTAAGTGATTTGCAATATCGCTGTTGGTTTTTATACACCCAGCTGACTGCTGTGTATCTTTGATATAGGTGAAGAAAATTTCAACAGCGCTAGTTGTTTTACTTTTAGTTTGTTTAAAACCGGAAACGTTTTTTATTATTTTTACAACAAAAATAGCCATTCTACTGTAAACTAAAAACAACATTTCCTAAAATGCGAAAAAAAATTAAATATATTCCAAATACTACTCGAGTTTTAGGAAATTCTGCAATACCTCGAAATCCGTGAGACTTTGTATATGAATAAATTATGTACCAATTGTTCTTTTTGGCTACGATGGCTATTAATGGCTATTATGTCATTTGTATGACATAAGTATGGCATTAACGGAAACAGAAAAACATTCAATTATTGCAATGAAACAATGACTCCATATAAGGTCTGAAAATGTTTAAAACAACTATTTTACTCTTTTTTTTTTTTCGAAGAAATTAAATATTTTATTTAAAAATGAAGTTACCTAAAATGCGGAAATTATAAGTGAATGTACTGTATGGAGAAACGTATTGTACTTTCATTGATACGTTAGGAATGATAGCGTTGCTTCGTTGCTAGATTTTTTTTGTAGATATATTTGTACAGCGTCCTGTATTAACATTTATATGCTTGACATTTGCGTGGCTGTAAGTATGCAGGTAAGGAATGTAGTTAACAGAAGCTGGCATGCGAGTAATACAATATCAATTAATCAAGTAAATTTTCCTAATTAATTAAGTAAATAAGGGAGCATGTGAACAATTGATGATAATAATTATAAACGAGACTTAATACTTTTCATCAATTTGTAGCTTTGGTAATTCAGGTATAAATATACACACATTACATTCCCATACTTCTAAAGTGATCCTTCAGTTACAAACTGTTTGTCTATTTTATTTATTAGGCTCATTTATTTTGTGCATAACAGTTCTGAATTTCAAGGTGCGCAGTTTTCAAAAAAATGTTTAAACAGATCCCGTAAGGCAATGTGTGAATATTTTTGACTTTTTTCATAAATTAAATTTGAAGTAATTACCACCATTTGAAGTAATTACCAACTCATAAAATATGATGTAACTCACATGCTCTACTATAAAGATGCAGAAATTTAAAAAAATATATTGTCATTTCTTTAGACATACGAACATATGCACTTATAGAATAATCTTACTCAATGAACTTTATTGAAGTTCCCTTCAGAAACTGTTTTTAAATCATAGGATAATATATTTTAATATATAGTGCGTCCCCAGATCCACGCACCAACATTTTTGAATTATTCTCAATGCTCAATCAATCTTTTAGGGTTCAGCACTGCTTCAATAAAAACAAATTTGTGGATATTGATTTGATTTTAGTTTCAACACATCAAAGATGCCTTGTAAATTTACAAATAACTCCTTTTTTCCACTGGTAAAGTGCTTTTTGTGTCAAAGTTACAAAAAAATGTTGTTTATAAAAGTTCAGAGTGATGGTAATGACGGGCAGAATTTCAACTATTTCGGTTTAAAAAAAAAAAAAAAAACTGCGCGTTTCGCCAACTAACTTGGCATATTCAGAAGATTAAAACTTTTTTAATCTTCTAAACTATTAATACATCTTCAGGCGAATATTAAAACTATTTCGGTTTACTTTATCTATTCTATCTTTTGTTTATGTGTCATAAGTAAAGCCGGCTAAACAGCGCGGCGGCCCACAAAGTTTTCACACATCTCAATGTAAATAACAGGGTAAGTTTAACACATCTCTTTATAAATTGCAACAGTTTATTGTTTTCATGAATTTTGTTTTTGCACATACAAGTAGTAAGTGGTATGACGCGTACGATTATGGCCCGCCGCCCGGATCTGCCGGCTTTAGCAGAGTTCGTGCGAGCGCGGAGTGTAACAGGACCGTAGTCAGTTTACGAATGAAAATGTTAATATGTTCACAGAAACTATGTTGCATCATGGTACATTATTAAATATTATTACTTATTACCAAGCGCGAATGTCACAGGACCGACACTGTGCATGTCCTGCCCTTGACTCGTTGGCCTTCACAGCTCAGAGGTGACTTGCATTACGAAAACTGCGCTAGCAATTTTAGTTATTTATGGCACTCATGAGAAGTGAATAAAGTGAGGTACCATGCGAAAGGTGAAAAGAAATAGACGGGATATAGATATAAAAGAATAGACGGGGGTCAAACGTGGTTTGACAGTGATCCCGAGGGTTTTAGGGACATGCGTATTCAAGGAAATGACCTTTTTTGTACTGTGTGTGAACGCATTATAAATTCTTTAGATACAACTAAAGTAACAAGACATCTGAAAAGCCATGCCTCGACCAGCGCCGACGACTCCGTATTTTTCTACGAACTTACAGAAGCCTTTGTTGCACGCAATATTCCATTAAACAAACTAGAGACCCCCAAGTTAAGTACGTTTTTAGAAAAATACATATATGGACCGAAAAATTCCTCATGAAAGTACGTTAAGACTTGCATATATGTCGATCGGATTTGCAACAATGTAGTGACATCAATACGCGAAGACATTGCGGACGATTTCGTGTATGTAAACATATTAATATTTTCGTTCGTTAACTGACTACGGTCCTGTTACACTCCGCGCTCGAACGAACTCTAGTCATAAGAGTTAACAAAATATTCTAAACAAATAGGTACTAAAAATACACTAGGCAGAAATTAAACAATAAAAAAAATCCCAAATTTTTAGGTGATTTTCAAAGGGGAAAAATGATCGTAAGGAAAAGAAAAAAAGGAAATGGAAGCTCCAAGTTTCTAGTTTTTGGATCTTGAGTTTATTTTTTTTTAACATCAGCAGTTTTTGAGTAATCATGAGAAAACCATCGAAACATTTTTTTCGGAATTTTTTGCTTGGCTATTAAAAGGTCCACGGACCTCAACAATTTGTTTTCGATATGTTCATCAAAAAAGGTCTTTTAGATAAAATAGATAGATCTTCATTCTCTTTAATTTGACCTGTTATGGAGCCCTGTATGATAATTTTTCGGTCAAACGATTCTATCTCATTTTGAAATGCGACATATTAAATATTTCAAGTTATGTGATTGCGTTCGTATCAACATTTAAAGACAATCAAAATCAAAAAATTTGGAGGCTCCACCGAGCATTTCTATAACTTTATATTTATGTAAATATTTGAAATAAAGAAACATCAAGAGGTGACCGAGTACTTGTGTTGCAAATTTAAATTACGTTCCTTTGAGTTTTATGGATCGCTAACAATAAGTAGATACGAATGTTAAATGCAATAACTTTAAGTTATACATACTTATTTCTAATATTTAATACTAGTTGGCATGTTACCATTAATTGCAACTTTGTATTTTCTATTTTTATACCTTGCATTTTTTCATATTTATTTGGTCACGAAAAAAAACAATCACGGCTGTTGTAATAATAATTTTTAGTAAAATTAATATTAAATAAGCGGTGACTAGGTAATTTACGTAAATATATCCCATAATAATTTCGAACAAACAAAACCATGACAGTTTTAACTGAACACATCAATGAAAGTATTTAGTATCAAGGTGTTTTTAATATATATATTTTGGGAAAATAACAGGAAGTGTGGGACGTCACCTCGCTTACATTTTACGTTTGTAAACTTGCGTGGTATTTTAAAAATAAACCCGTCTAACTGCTGACAATGCCAAACCGCCCTCAAATGTCAACAGTTCCGAAATGTAGCACAAAAACAAGTAGGATTGTATATTTAACGATATTTAATAGTGAAAAGTGGTTTCTTCAGGTGCATTAAGTTGCTTCTCCGCATTGCTAAATTAATTACGGAATGGTAAGTACATTATGTCTGTCTGTCTGTTCATAAAATCAACATCATATAATCATTCATGAGTATGTAATACGTATGATATACTGCCCATTACAATAAGTGCAATTTATTGCAAAATGTATATATTCGTTTAATTAGATTTTTTTTCAGCCACCTACTTGGGGTTCCTAATTTTATAATAGTTTGTGTTACCATTGTAACATTTTTTTATATACCGAACTGTAAAAAAAATCACACTTTATGGTTACGATTTTTCGAGTTTACATTTTTTTTAACATTTTTTAATTACAAGTTTTTCCATTGACAGCCACATCACTCCTTTAATTGTACATAATATTCACTTTTCAGTTGATTTATTTATTACATATAGAGAAGAAAAATAGTTGAAATTTATTTTAGATATGACGGTAAGCTCTAGTCATACAATAACATTGTGAAGAAGTTGTAATGTATGTTTTATATTGTACTTAGTTTTTTATACCACATTCAGAAGTGGAATATACCCAACTAAACCTCAACTATTTCTAGAAAAATATAGTTTCGTTTTGTACTGAAAATTACTTGGTAGCATTTAAAAATACCGGGTGTCTCAGATTCTGAAGGCTTGCGTTTCTCAATGGCAGAAGACTTTAGAAAATAAACCAATGATTAAAAAGCAACTTAGACATGGCAAACAGTTTTCAGTTGACAAGTAGATTTATTTGGTACTTCATTGTTAAGTAATTGTTTCTCGTCAGCCATTTATATATTTTCTAAAACACTCTGCTACTGAGAAAGGCAAGTCTTTCAATACATTTGTCTTCATTATTTCAAAAATTAAAAGTAGCAAAACAAATTTTCGGACAAAAAGTATTTGATTTTTTTATAAAGATTATACTGCATTAAAAGTTACAGGTTTCTATTTAATCTAACTTTGTTTTGTACATTTTACTTTTTAATTATGTGTTAAAGACTTTTCTAACCTACTTTTATTATATCGAATATTAATGTGGAAATTAAATAAAATTGTTCCCATTGATTAATAATGTAATGTTAAGTTTAGTTTGAGAATGACGCTCTATTTCATATGTTTACATGACATATGAAACATTTACATATTTTTTTTGTATGTTTACATTTGGATGTACTGAGTGACATATGATGTGGTCTTTATTTATTGCAACAGTTTTCAAATTCTCAGCATCTTACATCCATAACAAATGTTAACTTTTGACATATAAATTATATTTATCCAATTCCCAATTTCACCGGAAGTGTTACCTACTTACGATTTCCAAATGGAACACTTTATATTATATATTATTGCATATTCTTATCTTCTAATTTTTTGAACTCACTGACCAAATAACTGAGTTTTTAGGTACTTCCTTAAAATATGTTTTAACATTTTTAAATTTTCAACTTCGGTGTTGTAAGTTAATTCCGGTGAAATGATGGACCATTTAATTCCGTTATGTTATGTTATATCAAGATGTCACTCATATTTCGCCATGAAAATCAAATTGTTTAGTTTTAGGCTGGGGTGTTACCGAGTTAATGTTAAATACGTTTAAATTTTAATCAGAAACTTTACAAAACGAAGATATCTTCAGGTTACGAATTTAACATATTCTATTTGTGATTCTGGCAGAAAAAATGGCGACATGTATTTTCAAAAAAATGCTAAAGATACCCAACCGGAAGCGAAACGTGTTTCGAATTTCTGGGAATTACGTTCTAGAACAATAAATATGTAAATGTCCAAAGAACTGTACTTTTTTAACGAATGAAGATGAAGTAGCTGATGCATACTTTTTAATCACTTTAGTTCATCCTAGATGCATAATACAAAGAACAACCCCAAAACCAGGCCATTTTTCACATGCTTCGCCACCCTAGAATCTGGATTATAAATATATGCTAAACAACAGTTTATCATGAGACATTAAAACTTAGAAAGACTGAAGTTGAGGCTACTTTTCACTTTCGAGATATGGTGGAATAAAATTAGTATTTTTGCATAGGTTTTTTTCTCCTTTTCAGGCGAGAGCAAGTTTGTATATTTAAGGAATGCTGAGAAAACATGCATCAGACATATTAATCTCAGCTCAGCTCAGTCCAATACCCCACCACTTTATAACCCAACGACCTAATAATCCGGTCTAGTGCAAGAAAGTGTAAACTCTGAGAAAACGTAGATTTTATACATCAGGCGTCAACAACTATAAAATTCAGTACCATTTGGCACATATAATCTCACAATTGAACTGTAGAATGCCATCAGCCCTCTGGGCTATAAAACCAATACCCTATTACTTCGTGTACGAGTGAGTATAACCACGCAACTCAACAAGAAAACGCCCATCAAATTGACAGCCAAACTTTACAAGGTGGGGTAGCTGCCTCATGCAACTCTATAATATCACCCACTAACCCCAAAACCGCCATAAGCCAATATTATTCGGTGGTAAAATGGATTGTTGATTGTTGTATTCTTGAGATCGGATAGTAACCTTATGTTTTTGAAAATCAAGCTTTAAACTAAAAAACCAATCTGTTAATCAACATAAACCCATAACCCGATAACTCCATAACCACTAACCGTATAACCTCGTAACCCCAAAACCATGTAACCCCATAACAACTAACCCTATAACCCCATAACTATGTTACTAAAATCGTCATATTCAATCTCTTACAGCAAAACAAATATTTGTAAATCTGTCAGCATCAATGTTATCCGATTTACACCGCGAGGAGGTTGCGTGAAAAAAGCGAACCTATAAAAGCTGTTATGGAGTTATTGGGGTTATGGGGTTATTTGGTTTAATGAAATGGGTTTACGGAATCTTCAACACCTGAGAAATTGCCATAATTGCATGTGATGATTTATTTATTTTTTTGGTTACAGGGTTATGGAGTTATGGGGTTACGGGCTTTTGGGGTTACGGAGATATACGGGGTTATAGGGTTAGTGGTTATGGTGTTATGGAGTTATAGGGTTATGGGTTCTTGTTTTGTAACATTGATATAATGCATATTGACTTTGATGATTTATTTTCTTTAGTATCGGGGTTATGGGGTTATGAGGTTACGGGGTTATAGGGTTAGTGGTTATGGGGTTATAGGATTATGGGTTTATGTGGATTAACGGATTGGTTTTTCAGTTTAAAGCTTGAGTAACAACGTTACAGGACTAAACAGCGTTGATTATAGGGTTTTTTGAGGTTATGGCGAAATCCTGACGTGATGGGGTCAATCTGATACTTGGATTCGGATTTAACGACCCCGAAAACATACAGTAAACATAGTCAGAACCCTGGGCCAAAAAATTTTTTTTGTGTGGCTGTGTAATCAGCGACATTGAGAACCCCAGAAAAGGAATTCTCAACGTTTTTTCAGATAGTTTGCATCTTCGAAAATGTAATGCGACTCCATGTGAAAAGTTTGGTCCTCGGCTATATCAAAATTGTAAAGCAGCCTTAACTGGAAACCTTCTAAGTACCTCTTTCTAATTCTTCTAAGTAATTCTTTTTAATTCATTATAAACTATCATTTGGCACACATTTGTCGAATGTGACGAAAATTGGGGTCGTTCTTTGCTTACTCAATTAGATCGGTGATTGACCTGATCATTGTTATTTATAACATTTATTACTGGTGTTTTTGGTTTCGTCTTTAGATTTATTATCATGTCCTCAATATTTCATGTCAGTTAAGTGAAACAGATACAGTAATATTTCTCTTAGAAGCTTTTAAACATTGAGTTTAGGTTGGTTTGTCAGTCTATAAAAGCAAAGTTACTGCGGTCTGTTAAGTGTAGAAGCAACATTTATTTTAGCAAGCCTATTTCATGTTATTCACTGTGCAAAACTGTACCTACAGATTAGCAATAAAGAAATGAGAACCGTTATGCTGCATTCATTACAAGACCTTTCCCATTCCAGTACTACGCTTCCAACGACGCGATGCGTGCATCTACACAAACTATAAAGTAAACGATAATAGAAAACATTTTATTTGTATTTCTAAGTTTTTACATGTGTGATGTTATAATACATGCGAGGTGCGAGGCAGTGCATTTAGGCTGACACCGACAAGATATACAGCCCCGAACACAGCTAGATCGAGATGGTAATGATCTTAAATTATGATATGCAAACACGTAGAGCCACTCAATATAGGTGAATTCAGGGTTGCCAACTAGTTGCTATACAGTCCTCGAAAGTACATGCTATCAAAATATTCAACAAATAATGTTAACAGTATAGTCATAACAGTATGTACAGGCTAGTCTAACCTTAAATAAAAAATAGATTACAACGTAAACAATGTTCGAGAGGTAGAAGGAGCACGTATCCATTACGAAAATGTGAACAAATGAGAGACCTTGGACGGATAATTGCTCTTTCCTACAGCAGATGTCTCTTTACGCAGTACCAATGGGTGCGTAGTTGACTTCAGACAGGCAGCGATACGTTAGTAGTACAGATTTTAGCCTTGAGCAACTTCGGGGGGACTTTGCTCAGGATGAAATTTTGTGAGAGCCGAAAAATGGTACCGAGACACGATCACGTGGTGGTGGTTTTGGTACTACGATAAAGAGAGCATTAACAAGTAACGAGAGTCAGAACTTAAGCGAGAATTTGACGGCTGATAATGATATTCAACTATTCCTTAGCGGTGAGTTATTATAAACAGTAAACAGAACTAATAAAATCAAGTCACTCGAAGACAAAGAAAAAACCTTTTAAAACAGCAGAATATTTTAAGAGTTGTGACGGGTCGAAATTAGAGGTGGGTGTGGCCGAGATCGATCGCATACAATCCCCAACCATTCGAGCTCACGCTTCACCATGGAAAAAGCGATGGAAAATTTGATGATTAGTGTCCTTTACCTACCACCACCATATATATTTACCGGTCCCGAAAAATCCTTTCTTCCCCTTCCCTTTCTCCCCCTTGGACGGGTTCTTGTCTTTGCCGTCTTTCGCCTCTCTGCCCGGCAGCTTGACTGGGTGGTTGGCCTTCGACACGGTCTTCATTGGAGTGGGCTTCTCCTCCTTCTTCGGCGGTTTGGGAGCGGGTTTTGGGGCGGGCTTGGGGGCGCCTGCGACGCGCTTGGTGCCTATCCTGGGCGCCTGCAGCTTGGCCACCTTGCTTCCTCCAGCCGGCGGCCTGGGGCAGCACTGGTAGGGTTCGTACGAGGGATTAGGTAGCTGGCCTTTGCCTCCCATCCCGATGTAGAAGCAGCCATCTCCTGCAGCAGGAATACATAATGTCAGAATTCACTCGAGTCAAACATAGTGATGGATAAAGAGAGATAGATAGAGAGTGAAATGATAGTCGTGTGTATTAAGAGCGTTTCTTTAGCAGTTAGTAAAAAGTGATTAAGTGGTAATACAGAGGAGTGAGAGTCTGACACTATGCCCTGCATGCAGCGGCGGGTAGGGAGACATGCACAGACAGGGGACGCCCACTCCAAGAAGCAGCTACTAGGTAGGTACCATCGTCCAGGACTGCCGGACTCTCGGGCTATCAACTCTTATGTATGCTCTACGGACTACGGGATGAGTCACTCGAAACATTAAATTACCGAAACCACATCGAGACGTCAATTCCGGATGGAATAAATCAATACGATTACCAATCTTACAATGACTATGCTAAGAGTTTAAAATTCCGCCAGGATTGTAGTAAACATACTAGATACGTAAGTTGGGAAAGTGCTCGTACAACCACTCTTTAAAGGTTGCTTGAACTGTGATAATTTTTTACTATAGCGTTGATTGTATTTGCTTCGTATAGAATTACAGCTTGTGAAGGTGATATGTCGATTGTGTGAAAAGATAACACTAAAAGTTATGATGTTTTCAAAAAATAACTACGAAAATATTAAATCGTTTGTAAAGTTTTTAGACTCATATTAAAGGGGACTTCAGAGTATCCCTTTGACTAACTGAGCCTTTTTGGAAAATGATCTCCATTAAATAAATAATGTCTAAAGATGAACCGATGCTATCATAAAAATTTAAAACTTTGCCATCTTTACTATATTTTTCGTAAAAATCACTGTTTATGGAATTTGATATAAAACGCATTCTAGACGAATATTAACCCATTAATGTTTTCAGTTATGTGTGGCGCACAGGGCTTTTTTTGAATTTTTATGATATTTTTGGTTCAGCTTTAAAAAATTTTTCGTCTAAGATTTTTTTTTCCAAAATTGGCCAGTTAGTCATACAATTTCACAAGTCGTAATCTTATCAGAATAAAAAAATAATGAAAATGTACTGTATTACAAATATTAGCAAAATTGCCCGAACCGAATTGCACAGTAAACTTAGTATTATAGACTACACAGAGTGTGACTCACTAGACGATACAAATACTGGAGGATCAGATCCGTTTTGATTTCCGTTCGGTGTCATCAACCCACATGGGTACGAACCGACCTAACACGACTATCGACTTTTCCTTACCACTACCAGCATCAACTTTCAATTCGAATCAGTGATACGAATCATTTTTAAAAATAACAGAGCTCACAAAAAAAAAAATTCGTTTGCAGGGGTCTGACTATGTATACTACATGTTTTTTGGGTCGAACTGAAACCGAATCCAAATTGCTCCATCAGATCAGGTTCTTTTCCTAACCTCAAAAAATGTGCCTAAAACCATGAAATTCAAACTAAAAATTATATAGTAATTTGACAAAAACCCAAACTATGAAATATATGAAATCCCATAATCATATAATAATAATCCATCACCCTATAATTCTCCAAAAGTCCAGCCCTTAGGCCCTCTCAGGGACCGTGCGGGAAGGAGTAGGCTTATGATTATTAATTGCCATCGAATCTGGTAAACTTAAGATTATTTCGGTAACGCATTTGCTTTACAGTTCTGAGGAAACCCAGAAAACTCAGAACATTACCAAATCTAGGCATGTGCGGTTGGATTGGCATCTGTACCACTTACACCTAATACACTAGTGTATTAGTGGTTGCATATCAAGCCCTGCGGTGAAAGCGAGACAATTAAAAATCGCTACCCCGCTGGGATTGAACAACCGCACTGAGGTATCGCGACTGGAAAGACGGGACTTTAACCCACTCGGCAACCCGTGTACCCCAATATATTTAATCAATTCCATCAACCATATAATCTCAAAACTCAAAATGACCGTAGGCCCCAAAACCTCAAAAACCCAATAACCTTAAGATTCGAAAACCCCATAATTCAGTAATAAATGAGACTTATACGCGCTTAAGCAGTGTAAATCGATATGTTTGAAATGAATTTGGGGTCCCTTCAGAATCATAACCACTTGGGAACTTCAAAAACCTCGTGATCCTAGAACCCCATTATCTCAAAAATTAAACCTTGTGGAATTGATAAAACTTTATAAACCAGTATTCAGATTTCATATATTTCATAGTTTAGGTTTTTATCAAATGACCATATAGTTTTTAGGCTTGAATTTCATGGTTTTAGGCATGTTTTTTTGAGGTTAGGAAAAGAACCGGATCTGGTGGAGCAATTTGGACTTCGGATTCGGTTTCAGCGACCCAAAAAGCTCTTTTTGGAGCTGTGTAACTATTCGGACTATACGATTCCTCGAAAAATATCTATTCGCCCGTCTCTAAAAATACGCTATCACTGGATTTCGCGCAATCGAGATGACCATGTAACTACCAACTAATTAGTTACATTTTCAAAACACTAGCACATACATTTTTATATGATATATTTTTTTGCATTCAGATATGAAACATCTCTGAAACATGAAATATTTCAGGGACTTGGCGCAACTGCGGAATTATATTCGCACTGTCATTTGTTCGTAATGCTTGTTGTTTTCTCAGTGGAGAATCAGGGTATTACCTAAGGGCGTTACCTAAGGCTCTTCCCACTTCTTTAAAATAACATAACTTTTTTTGTGCCCTATGATTTTAATTTTAACAATTAGAAAAATCGATTTTTCTACTCTCTTTATGTAAAAAATTGTATACATAGTTGAAGCCTTTAGGAGCGATGATACGACATATATTTCCACAATTTCTTATTGCTTCTCGTACATTTCATTTTAGTTACCCCCAAGAACTGAAATATTTTTAGAGATCTGTCAACTGTGTAATTGCTGAAATTTGTGTTAAAGAAGTTATTTGACCCATTTTGAAACCTTATCCTCTTGAATCCCCACCCTATTAAATCAAAAATATATGTACAGTACACCAGCATTAGCTTTGCCCTTGGCCCAAATAGACAAAACCTGAAATTGTGCACATTTCTTTGTAGCTGCAGCCGTGAACGCTTTAATTAATTTGTAATTGTTGGTGGGTACCCTATACATATATCTCGAGTATAGTCGTTCTACTTCCTACCAAGTTCGTTGTGCGTAATTCGCGGGCAAAGCTATTCTTGGTGTATTGTAGATTTTGTTACGTTGTATATGTATATTAAATTTGAAGTGCATATCTTGTATTGTTTGCGAATTAAATGTAGTGTAAACCCGGGCAAAGCTATTCTTGGTATACTGTAGATTCTGTGCGAATTTATTCTTGGTGTACTGTAGATTATGTTACGTTGTATATGTATATTAAATTTGAGGTGCATATCTTGTATTGTTTGCGAATTAAATGTAGACAAAGAAAAAGTGTAGTGACACCGTTTATTCCCCAACCCCTAAACCGAGCTCAAAACGATTCATAACATCGTGTACCCAAAAAAGGTTAACAGATAGACAGACAACAATTTTTTTGCCTAAACAAAATCTCGACTTTTCAGTTCAGCCTATTTAGCCAATATGAATTTTAAAAAAATACGAGGTTTGTAAATTAAGTAATGAGACTGATTTTTTGAAATTTTCTTATTCGAAATAATTATAATTCAGTATCGTCACCTTAAAAATAACTTCCTTGGGAAGCCACACAGCGCTGGAGACGGTTCTTCGATTTCTCCATCATTCCTCCATCAATGGTGGAACTCATATACTGGAATAGACTTCAACTGGTCTGTTACAGCCGTTTGAATGTTTTGGTCCCTAAATGACGTCCATTGAGGTGATTTTGCAATCTCGGGAAGAGAAAAAAGTCACAAGGACCCAAGTGAGGCGAATTAGGAGGCTGAGGAGCCACAGGAATGTTTTTACTGGCTAAAAACTCGTTACTGAAATGGTTGTGTGACAAAGCGCATTGTCGTGATTCAACATCCAGTTGTTCTTGATGTTTGGTCCCAAACGTATGGCCCTTTTTCGAAGTTTTCCAAGAACCTTTTTCTAGTACAAGTGTTGATTTACTGTTTGGCTTGGAAGGACACTCTTTGTATTTTTCTCATTCCCAATTCGTTAGTCAAAATCTGATGAACATTGGTGTGAATGTAACTCATCCCCGATCATTCTTGTCATCAACCGATGATCTGAATGCACAAGACGTATTCTATCGACATTTTCATCAGTTCTTGAAGATGAAGGCCTTCCGCTGCGTGGTTCTTCTTCAATTGATTCTATCCCTTCTGAGAATACCTTAAACCACCGAAAAAACCCTGTGTTTTAATTTAGAAGTTTCAATTAAGTATTTTTAAAACGCACAGGTTTCGAAAGTGAGAAAGAAGTGAAGTTAAATTGTACTGAAAGTGCATAACATTTAACCTACCGCCCTTCCAAATCGCGTCTCCGCAGTGTTGCTAGATCGTGCGCTACGTTGCCAGTCTCATTACTTAATTTACATCTTGTAATTCTTCGATACTACACTCTCTCCCCCACTTCACTTCCTGGATGTTGAAGTAATAAAGATCATTTTTATTTTTTAAGTCGGTCTTATAATTTAATTGTCGCCCCTCGTATTTCTTATAGAACTGACAGCGCATGAAGGTTATTTTGGGATTCATAGAAGAAAAGAAGGCAATAATTAAAGCATCATAGATACTGCACATCCACTTTACTACTTGGATGTGGATCTAATAAAGATTTTTAAATTTGTCTTATAATTTAATTGTTATACCTCGTATTCTTATAAAACTGACAGCGCATGAATGTTATTTTGGGAATAATAGAAGAATAGAACGTTCATAACACAGCACCACAAAAATAAGTACCTAAAGTATAAGTACCACAAAAATAAGAAATGTACCTTTGACCAAACTTGGTGGATTATCCGTTTTTGGGGTCGCTGAATCCGAATCTGAAGCCCGTTTTGTCCCATCATGTTACAATTTTTTTTATCCTCGATAAGCTGCGTAAAAATGGTAAAAAATGAGAAAACATACTCTAAAACCTAATCAAACCTCATAACCCAATACTTCAATAACTTCATACCTCTAATCTCATAGCCCTCACATCAATAAGCCCTAAAGACCCCAATTAACCATATAACCTCAAACCAAAGTTGTGCAGTCATCCAAAACGGGTATTTTAGCCATAAATGGCCAAAAAATGGTCGAAAAATAGCTTCATAAATAGTCGAAAAATGGAAGATTTCTACCAGGGCAAACTGCAGGCCAGACCCCTAATCACTCAATAAGCCAATAACCCAATGGCCCCATGTTATAACTTAATAACTTCGAAATGCCGCACGGGAGATTGACACCCCGAATCTTAGACTCATCCATGCCTGAAATTAGGTAGCTGAGCCAAAGCAAAGACCAGAACCCCATTAACCCACAATAACACTACGACATCATAGTGCTTGATTCTTGTAAATTCCTTTGCCTCTGAAGTTTCGGAGTTCACGTTTAAAGCGAGTTCTTTATTCTCTCACAGCTGGAAGTACTTAGTTAACTTTAGCCCCTCACGATTTCTGAATTACCAACTAGAAGATTTAGTAAATACTAGCCATATTACACGCACTATGTACATATGTATGTACGTATATAAGTATGTACGTTCGTGTGTACGCAGACTGTAACGCATTATAACTCGCGTTGTAATAATCGGATTGAGATGAAATTTTGCATAAATATTGGTGCTCGTAAATATTCCTTACAGTTAAATTTTAGGACTGACCCTGAAATTGCGTTTGGCCCACCATAAGTGCACTTTTATTCATCGGATTTCGATCAAAATTGACATGCACGCTACAATTACTGTGGTTTCAAGCGCTATTGAATTTAGTTGCGATCGGACTAATAGCGTGTAATTTCGAAGTTATTAACTTATAGAATGGGGCCATTGGGTTATTGGGTTATTAGGGACCTGGCCTGCAGTTTGCCCTGGTAGAAATCCTCCATTTTTCAACCATTTATGAAGCGATTTTTCGACCATTTTTTGGCTATTTATTGCTAAAATACCCGTTTTAGATGACTGCACAACTTTGGTTTGATGTCATATGGTTAATTGGGGTCTTTGGGGCTTCTTGATGTGAGGGCTATGGGATTAGAGGTATGAAGTTTTGATTGGTGTATGAAGTATTGGGTTATGCGGTTTGATTGGGTTCTAGAGTATTTTTTCTCACTTTTTGCCATTTTTCCGCAGCTTATTGAGGATAAAGAAAAATTGTGACGTGATGGGACAAAACGATTCGGCGAACGCTTCGGATTCGGATTCGGCGACCCCAAAAACGGATAATCCATCAAGTTTGGTCAGAGGTACATTTCACTTTTTTTGTGGTGCTGTGTAATTAGAGTTTCTAACTCGTGGCATATAACAGAAACGGCGTCGACCGCTCGAACCCCAGCAATCGCCCCCACCTCACCGATCGCCCCAGCGCACTGACAGAATTGTTTTTCATAATAATGAAAACGTCTTTGACAAAAAAAACCTTTGTTACTGACAAGGCATGGTTTTACCTCTCTCGTTATGTTAATTCTCAACAAATGAGAATGAGGAGCTCTGAAAATATACATTTCACGTAACTTGATAACTGAAATGTTTTGTAAGAATTTTTCAAAGACCCAATCATTAGTCATAATATTCCAGTTAGGTGGCCACGACGGTCATGTGATCTCACGCCAGGCGATTTCTTTTTTATGGTCATACGTACATTAAAAACTCGGTTTTTCAAAACCCCTTGCTAAAATTAGCAGACCTACGAGCTAGAATAACAAACTCAATACAGGAGATTCCAACAAATCCTCCTCAAGATGTTCTCGATCCACTTATTTTGTTTAAATGTATAATTTTTAGGTTCTCTGTTGTATATACATATATATTTTTAAATTACGTATTGTGCAATGACAATTACAGTTATGTATTTTAATTTTCTTAATAATAATGACTCAACAGTTCAAAAATAATAATTCAAGACATAAGGGGTCGACTCCACGGCATACTTTTTGAGGATGTTTTTTTTTATTATTTCCTGTGCACATAGTGGTTGCTAGTAACAAGGACTCCCCTTTTTGTAGCCCGCAACTTAGAAGTTCTGGTAATAATGATGTTGAAATAAAACGGACAATTCTATGGGCTATACGTCAGACTGTTTATCAGACGCTTCCGTGAAAGTTATGATTATATACCGCCGAATGAGCATGTGCGAGTCGCTGATCTCGATGTATTTAGAGTAACTTAACATTAAGAAGTGCTCGGTATTCGGACCACCCCGCACCGCTCCAATTTTACCTGAAACGAATCCTTTAATCAACTCATCAAAACTCTGTACGTTGACGACTTCCTCCCCGGTTTCGTCGCTATCGTCCTCGTCATCATCTTCGTCGCTGTCGTCATCGTCGTCGTCATCTTCGTCCGTATCATCACCTAAGAAATTACAGCAACATGCAGCCCTGACATGCAACACACCCCGCATATAGCATTAAGCCATCTCTTATAACATTTTTAATCTTTACATTACTTCTCGAAACAATTTCGAAAACAATAGATAGAGAGATAGAAAGTTAACTTATGACATTAGGTGTTAAGTGTACTAAAATTCAAATACGCTTACTTTTCTGTTCTATTAGCCATTCCAAGACTTTGTCCTCATTTCTAAGGTTGCCTATAACATTTAATTTATCAGTTACTTCAGTGAGTCGATATACTTACGTACGGTGAATCCTGCTAAAAAGAGTAAAAGGGAAAAAAGCCCAGTCCGAAATCATTGCTTACCATCGTACATGATCGGAACGCCCGTCTCGTAGTAGACCAGAGCGGGGAAGCTGAATATGCCGATTTCGGAGGCCAGCTTGGCGTCCTTGGACTTGACGAACTGGATGCCGTGCTTGTCGGCGTCGTCGTCGATTGTTTCCAGTTCTTCCAGGACTTCCTCGCACTCGTCACAGTCGTCCGTGTAGAAAAGGACAGCCAGATGTTCTACGTCACTTATAAGGACCTACGGTGCAAAAGAAGTTAAATAACCTTTTCAAATTTTTCCAAAATTCTGGTACTGACTTGTGGAAGAAGGCAAGAAGCAGCATTATCAATAAACCAGTATTGAGTATTACAAGAAATACAGACGTTGACCCCATACCTACTATTTTGGTAAATGTCAGTATTTTTGTCTATTATGGCACAAAAATGACACTTATGGTCATTCATGATCAGAAACAACAGATCAGGACTTCGCTTTTCTTAGGTTTCTTATTAGTAGAGCGGAGTATTGTCACTGCGCTGTATAGGCGTGTGCATCATTCAATATGTAAAATAACAGGAAGTAACTAATAATTTAATGATAGAAATAACTAATCCGTCATAATTAATAAAAAGTTGTGAAACACTTAAGCAGCGTTATCAGGTACAGTACGACCAGAATATCTGTGCCCACGAATTGCGCACAACGAACATAGGACGACCATATCCCAGAGATATGAGATACCCACAAAAACAAAAACAAACAAACTGTACTTCTCGAAGTGTTCATGGCTACTACATCTACAAAAGTAATGAGCACAATTTCAGCGGTCAATGGCAAAGTTACAGTTACTGCACTGTAGCTTGGCTAGCTGCACTGGATAAGGTTTGTAAAAAGTTGACGTCACATAGGTTTACACAGTTGTTTCGTTGAACGATGTTCGCCGTGGTAAAAAAATATGAAATATTTTGAGAAAAATAGTTGGACATCTACCGATGTAATACATATACAATTACAACGCACTCAGTTAATGGACTGTTCGATGCATCATCAAAAATTTGTTTTAATGTGTTAAAATCGGCAACTTTCTCTAACACTCTTGAATTTTTCTAAAACGTAATCATTTTTTGCGTATCTACAGTGCGTAGTAACCTATCTACTTCATTCACTGCGTCATGTAATTTCTTTAGAGTTGTTATGATTAGTTTGTATAAGTTTCCGTTCCCTTTGGACGGAAATATGTTAAAATCTTAATTGGCTCCCCTTCATAGCTACAGTTTCGACAGGTTTGAATTGTAGAATCACAGCTTTTATTTCTTGGAAATATTCAGTATAGTATAGCTGCATGAAACCATCACCACAGATAAAAAGTGTCAGAAGTAGGTCGTTTTTCTAGCTTTGTACCCATTGCACATTTTCAATGAAATATTAATAACCGTATATTTATAACGAATAACACGTATCACACAACAAAACGCACTACCTCATTTTCTAATCTGAAGTATGTATATAAACAATCTGAAGCTGTACAATTTTTTACACCCCGGCGCGACGCCTGTGTATTGCTGAGACAAATACCTCGCTGTACTTATTAGGTATGAGCTTATAGGGGGTCACTCCCTCAAACATCGTGAGTAATATAACTTTTACTATTAAATTAATATTGTCGTTATTAAGGTAGCTCTATCTAGGATTGCCAATCAAAAAAATAAATATTTAGAGTTATCTACAAAAAATAATTTCATTTCAGTTGTCGAAAAAAAAATTGTAATTGTAATTGTAGTTGATTTTACAACGCAAATTTCAAAGAGCTGTAAATACTTAGGTACAGTTTTCTAACGGATTATTACAGGATTTTGACAAATGATTATTCACTCATTCTTTTCCTTTTTCAGTTTCAATCTTAATTTACAAGAACTAGTTGTGTTGGTGACAACCGAAAATCTTATAAATGTCAATTTTATTTGTTTAATAGTCTTCCAAATAATCTCCTGCTTCACTGGTGGACTTCAAACCTCTGACGCATATTTTATGGGACTTCAGTTGTTATTAACGCTGTGGAAATTCTTCTAAAGCGTTACCTTCGAAGTATTTAGGTCTGTCCTTACCAAAGTTGCAATTCAGTTAGAATCATTCACATTTTATTTAGTCTAAATGTTAAGAGGTTTATTAAAATATACTATTACTGTGTTATAAACAGTTTATGAACTTTAGTTTGCACACAGAAGCTGCGCTCTGAATGAATTTTCCCTGTTACTATAAACCGCCTTCATTTTACCTGTGTAGTTCAATTCCTTGTTGGGCACCAAAAATACATACTTTAAATCTGACCTAAAACAAGCAAATTTTATAATTTACCGTAAGTTTACTTTCATTGAATAATTTTACCTTCCTTAATAAAATATTGCTCGTTAGCTTCTTCAATGAATCTGTCATATTTGTATCATTCATATCATAACATAGTATAAAACAAAGTCACTTCCCGCTGTCTATCTGTCCCTATGTGTGCTTAGATCTTTAAATCTATGCAACGAATTTTGATGCGTTTTTTTTAAATATATAGAGTGATTCAAGAGGAAGGTTTATATGTATAATACATGCATAATATAGTAGAGAACCACTGATAATTTTAGAGGTTTCTAATGTGATGTCGTAAATAAACACATTTTTTTGCGCTTACATTGCAAACGCTGGCTGAACCCTACGAGATAGATCAAAATAATGTACTACAGTACACCTTAAAAATGTCTACAAAAAAGTCCGCGTGCACCCGTGCGAAGCCGGGGCGGGTCGCTAGTTTGTTTTATATAACTCCATACTTGACCATGACTTTTGATTCTCACTGGGGGATCAGTCTTCGTAACATGAACGTTAAGAGAAGTTTTAAGCATTGAAAATGCAGATGATTTGGGGACAGAATTGATGAGATTATTTAAGTTGATTTCCTAGTTGATTCTGTTCTGATGTCCACTATCTTGTTTTAATATATTTTCACTTTTTACTTTCTTTGAATTTCTGTAGCTTTTTAAATAGATCAAAAAATCTTGGTCACACTTCGAACCAGCAAATAATACGAACTGAAATATTGATTGGTTCAATTATTTCGAGAGGAGTTTCGCTATCACAAGAAGTGATATAAATAATATATCAGAAATAGCACAATTATTGTTCGACTTGCCCTTGTAAACAATCGTCGTACTAGACAGACCTCGATAGGTACCAGGTAACTATATTCAGAATTATCTTTATTTTCTGATGATGTAATGAAAAATATATGTATAATCACATGTTTACTAACATACAGTTTGAACGACTTTAACTCAAAATGACGACTTTATGTCAAAACAATAGCGGAATATTATCTACTATTGTAACAATCGATAATTATTCGTATATCAACTATTTTAACTATTTATATTTGCTTGCAGATATGTAAGTACACATGAATCATTTTTAGAGCCTAAAGCTACAATAGTTTCACACACACCAATATCAAATACATAGGTTATTTTAATATTTAATTACATTATAGGTAGACTAAAAATATTTTATCAAATACTGTATACTGATCGCAATCTGCAATTTTTTTTATTAAACACTCCTTCCTACCTTCTTATTTTACAAAATCCCCATTCATACCTGTAACGTTTTTCTGTCTACACTCTCTATTACATCGGGATCGGAGTCCCTCAACTCCAGTATCCAATCCAGGATTGCCTCCTCGTGCATCAAATCGCCCGTGTATATTTCTCTAAATCTGTTCCTGTAAAACGCAACGGCAGGCAGAGATGGTAAGTCGTACTCCTTCTGGATTCCTTCATCCGAAATTTTAACGAAATCGATATCCTTGTCCTCGCACTCGTCGTCGATATTCTCCAATTCCTGTAGGATCTTCTGCGACCTCTTGTCGCCCTCCTTGTCTAAAAACGTAACAGATAAAATTATGACATACAATGCAAATATATTTCTTACAGAAGTAGACGACGACGTGTTCGTTTTCGCTGAGGATTTTGTCCAGCATCTTCGCATTCACTTCTTCTATGCGATCGGGAATTTCCAAAGTGTTCTCATCTGTGAGCCAGGCTAACACCTCGTCTTCGTCTTCGATATCGCCAGTGTATACTAGCGGTTCCTTGTTCCTGAAGAACACTAGCTTGGGGAAGGTCTTTACTCCGTACTTCTTCGCCAACACAAGGTCTTCGGTGGTGACGAAGATGATACCGTTTTCGTCTAGCTCGTCGTCGATGTTTTCTAGCTCGTCTAGGATCTTATCGCACTTCTCCCCTTCCTCGCAGGTGCCGCTGAAGTAGACTACCACGTACTCGTGCTCTTGGATGAGATCTTCGAGGATTTCGTCGGTTACTTCCTCAATAGTGGCCGTCTCTTTTTGCTCTATCAGCCATTGGAGAACCTCCTCTTCGTTCATTAGATCACCCTCGTAAACGGAGGGGATCTTATCCTCAAAATAGATCAGGGTAGGTAGATGATCGATACCATATTCTTTGGCTTCAGCATCATTATCTATTCTGACAATAACGATTCCCTCCTTTTCTAAGTCATCATCAATGTTTTCCAGTTCGTTGAGGACTCTGATATCTTGTTTGTCGTCCTTGTCATCTACAGAAATAATATTAGTAGCAATTAAAGATGTTGTGTTTAAATTATATAAATCTGGGAAGTTTATAGAATGTTTAAACGTCCTTCTTTCTAAACAACTAAATAATAAAGATTGATTTTAACTATTACTGCATACTAGAAGCTAGATTTACTTACAAAATAGAACTGCCAAATGTTTCTGAGATTCGATCAGTAAATCCATCATTTCATCGGTGACGTCTGGAATTTCGCTGTGCCTCTTCTGATGGAGTAGCCATCCTAATAGTTCTTCCTCTTTGGTTAGATCGCCTTCGTATAAGTGCGGGATCTTTTTCTCGAAAAGCACCAAACTGGGAATCACATCAATACCATATTCCTTGGCTTCTTCATCATTGTCTATCTTCACGAAGACGATGTTATTCTGATCACATTCGTCGTCGATGTTTTCTAGTTCTACAAGGACTTTCTGACTCTTCTTCTGGTCTTTGTCATCTGAAACATAACAATAGGTGTGAGACTTGTGTTATGTAACTCACAAATTTCAAATAAAATGGTCAGTAATAATTGTTGATCAGCGACAATTTTTGTTGAAAATGGAGGTATTTGGATAATACACTGGGTCATTTATTGAAACATTAATGAAATGTATTAGGACTTCTGGAAATTATTGATTTTTGAAAATTTGGATTTTGGCTAATAGGCATATGACGAACTTGAGTCATAGTTCCATCAAATTCCTTATTTTAAATGGAATGATGCCTTTTAGAGCATATTACAATTCTACACTTTATTGTAGGCTGTTTTCATTAGGTTTCCCTATACCTATTTTTACCATTTTTTAGCTATTTTAAGTTTCTTTTTAATTTTGTTCATTAGTACCATAACATTTTAAACTAAGTGCCGGTATTGGCACTGTGGTTCGTATAATCCTAAAACTTTGCAACAATGTTTTATCATATATCAATTATGTACAGGGTGCATAACTGCTTCAAAAAGATGTACCATTTAACGCTCATTCAAGGTTCAAATTATCCAAACTCAATTTTTTTTAATTACAATGTCCCATACTCTACTTTACTGATCATTTTTCATTAGCATAATTTAGCATAATTTTGTTTCATCTTGTTGCTCAAGAGAACAAGATGAAATAATTTTGAATAAATGCATTTAATTGCATGCAAAGGCAAACAATTAAGAAGGCAAATTATGACAGATGAAGAAATTATGGAAAATTTATTGCAAACAGGTGATGATGGAAGCGAACATGATATTGAACCACTAGAAGGAGAACTTCAATTATCCGAACGACCATTGCCACCAATTATTAGTCCGGATAATCGACCTTCTGCTATAGTTGCGGATCCACTGGTGTTAAAAATGGTCATTTTATGCGCTGGTTATAGGAGAAAGCCATTAAAATAAAAAATACTTACAGAACAGAACGGCGACGAACTGCCTCTTGTTGAGGATCATGTCGAGCATCTCGTCGGTGACGTCCTCGATCTCGTCACTCTTCACCTGGTGCTCCAGCCACTTGAGCACCTTCTCCTCCTCCTCCAAATTACCCTCGTACAGCATGGGGATGCCGTTCTCGAAGTAGACCAGCGAGGGGATCTTCTCGATGCCGTATTCCTTAGCTTCGTCATCGTTATCAATCTTCACGAAAACGATGCCGAGCTGGTCGCATTCATCGTCGATGTTTTCCAGTTCGTTGAGGACCTTTTGGGACTTCCTGTCGTCGTCATCATCTGAAAATACGAAATCAAATAAAACTGTGCACTCTCAGCTCTTGAAACAGTGCCGATATGTCACTCGCTATCCATGGTAAATACTTCAAAAAGTGGGTCGATGAAGCTTTCTGCAGATGGATAGGCTGAACTCTGAATGGACTGGTACAGGGTTGGGTTGAATGTTCAACCCAACCCTGATGAGACAAACAATAGGGTAACAAAAGAATGCCCACAGGGAAGAGTTTTATCAGGTCTATTGTAGAACCTTGTGATGGATGGGGTGATAAGCTTAAAGAAAAACATCATACTGTCTTGGTGTATGCAGACAACGTGGTAATCCTATCAAAGGAATGCTACAATCAGAGAGTGTATGCAACAGGCTCTGTACATAATAACCAATTGGACAGCTGAGGTCAGTTTAAAGATTAGTCCAACTCAATATAAAAGAGTGCCTTTTTCAAAAAGGATAAAGCTATAGGGATTAGATCATATACCTTTTCGAGACAGAGAAGTGCCATTTGTGATGGATATTAAGCATTTGAAAAACTAGCAACAAAATAGAGGACCACCTTATTGATGTCCAGACGAACTTGGTGCAAATGACAAAACCTGGTGATTACTTAACAAATACTGAACAAATAACTTGCATATAAACAGGAAAAACATAATAAGCGATCGTCAGGAAGCCCTTGCAGCTTCGAGCAGTTGCAGTATCTTGCACCTTGCATCTAGACGGCTCCCTCAAGATTGAGTACAATTTTTTCCGAAATCAAACAAAGACCACGAGAATTTTGTACAAATTTTGTACATTTTTGTACAACCAAGAATGATTTTTGTACACCCTGTTTAACCGGCCGAAATCGAAATTAAAAATGGTACTCAAACTTGAGGTCTGTGTACACTTTTTCCAAAACCAAATTTGATTGTACACCCTTCAAAAATGAAAAATTCAAGTGTCGAAAGTGGTACACAATCCTGACAATTGTTGAAAACTTGTGGTAAACTGAAATTGTTGAAAACTTGTGGTGAAAACTGGTACTCAAACTTGAGGTCTGTGTACACTTTTTCCAAAATGAAATTTTAATTATACTATTAAAAATATTGAATTTTGTACATTTTTGTACACCCTTCAAAAATGAACAAATCGAGTGTCCAAAGTGGTACATAATCCTGACCATTTTTGAAAACTTTGAAAAATTCATATATTTCTACGTATCATATAAAGTGATTTTTTGTACATTTTTTGTACAACCAAGAATTATTTTTGTACACCCTATTTAACCGGCCGAAATCGAACGAAATACAAAAATGGTACTCAAACTTGAGGCCTGTGTACACTACTAAAAACAAATTTTAGACGAGTAGTGAAAAGATGTGTACACCCTCTCAAAAATGAAAACATTTATCGATACCGATCTCCTGTATATTATGATGTATAACGTATGAGTTTTCAAAAATTTTCCGGATTGTGTACCACTTTTGACACTTGATTTTTTCATTTTTGAAGGGTGTACAAAAATAATTTTTGGGTGTACAAAAATGTACAAAATTCGACCTTTTTAATGGTATAATTAAAATTTGATTTTGGAAAAAGTGTACACAGACCTTAAGTATGAGTACCATTTTTAATTTTTGATTTTGGCCGGTTAAACAGGGTGTACAAAAATCATTCTTGGTTGTACAAAAATGTACAAAATTTGTACAAAATTCTCATGTGGTCTTTGCTTGATTTCGAAAAAATGGTACTCAATCTTGAGGGAGCCCATCTAGACTGGTAGTGAAATGCCAGGAAGCACTCACAGAAGTGGTAGACCGCACGACACTAAGACTAGTGTTGGTCTCAGGTCACAATGACATCCTTAGAAACGAACGTTGCAAGGAGAGGTTCAGCAACTCCACATGTCGGCCCAGAACCTGTCCTCGGGATAACAAAAACCACGGTCCGAGGACAAACAAAAAATGGATACCATTAGCCAGCCAATCAGCAAAGAATAGTTACAGGCTACCTAACGCGATATGTCCCAGTTAAAGATCACCTAAATAAAATGGGAATATACGAGGTGTGGCTATTAAATAACCGAACTGATGCTGCTACCAGCGCGCTACGAGCGTGTCGTGACAAGTTTGAACAGAACTGTGTCTGTTAATACTCTCCCCACCCTGAACTCGTTGGACAAGCCAGTGGGTCGCTCAGTTTGACTTTAGCTGTCGTTTGAATTAGTCTACGCACCAGTGACGCGTCGAACAAATGTTAAGTGTTCAGATGGAGCAACGGGTTAATCTCAAGTTTGTTAAACTGGACAAAGCTTATGCAATATTAAAAGAAGTGTACGGGAATGAATGTTTATCCCGCACACAAGTTTTTGAATGGTTTAAACGGTTTAAAGAGGGACGTGAAACGACCGAAGACGATCCGCGCCCTGGACGGCCCTCAACGTCAAAAACGGACGAAAACATTGAAAAAGATTGGTAAATTAATCCGCGAAGATCGTCGTCTAAGCATCCGAGGGCTTGCTGAAATAACAGGTGTGAATAAAATGGTGCCAAAACTCCTCACTCCCGAGAAAGGGAATAAAAAATGAACATTTGCGCTGACATTCTAAACAGCATTGACACTGATCCAGGCTTGTTAGACACGGTGATTACTTGTGACGAATCGTGGTTTTTTATCGTCAAAAGTGTGGGAGTGGTTAAAGCAAAAGCGACGAAAAAAGGTTCTGAACCAGCTGACAGAAGCGGACTTCCAGCACTGCTTTCAACAATGGAAAAGTCGTATGGAGCGGTGTAGAGATCGCCAATCGCCTGTAATTGGTAACGAGTAAAAAGCTAAGTGTTATGACAGTAGTTCGGTTATTTAATAGCCACATCTCGTACAACGGAGATCTCAACTGCACATTGTGTGATAATGATATCGAAACCATTCACCATATCGTTCTCAAGGATGCAAGAAATCTTTGGGGACACAAAAATACCTCTGGAGATATACCACACTTATCCTGTGGACCTGTATCGTCTTTTAAAAGACACCAGGTTATATGAGTAGGTGGAGTAATGTAAGAGTTGGATTGTAGTAAGCCACTAAGTTACAGTGCCTCCGGCGTTAAAGATGGCTCCTAAAAAAAGGAAACAACACCAAACACTTACAGAATAACACAGCCAATGTCTTGCCCTCGGCGATGAGCTTGTCCAACATCTCGTCGGTGACGTCCTCGATCTCGTCCTTCTCCAGCTGCTCGACGAGCCACTCGAGGAATTCCTCCTCCTCCTCCAGGTCTCCATCGTACACGTTCGGGATGCCTTTCTCGAAGTAGACAACAGCGGGCAGCGTGTCGAGGCCGAATTCGTCAGCAGCCTGGGAGTCGTCGATCTTCACGAATTGGATGCCGTATTTGTCGCAGTCATCGTCGATGTGCTCCAGCTCCTCCAGCGCTTGCATTGAGTCTTCATCCCCATGGTCGTCTAAAGTAAAAATAAGAAAGGTACAATATTATTGATTATAAATACTGAGGAACTAGAAGACATTAGAAGGCATGTCATCAAGATAAAATTTCCGGATTTGACACCTCATTGATAATATTGATAAAAAAGTTTCAGCTTCTTCAGAAAGTTGCTAAAGATCGGTGTTGGTGTCTTTTCCTTGCTATAAACCTGTGCTGCTTCGCTTCTTTGCTCGTCGTGCTCGGTTGATTCTGACTTTCCTGTTCACCTGGTGAGCATCCTCGTGCTCTGTTGACTGTTGAATAGAAAGGAAAGTTATCGGCTGGGCAGCACCTCGAGACTAGCTTTACCAAGCACAAGTGGTTTAGAACGTGATAGTCAACAGAGTATAACACCGACCAGAAGTGGACAGGAAAGTCACGGGAAATTCTCGTACTATCATAATGAAGCATGGATCAACATATCTTCAAAGCCAAAATTGTTTCAACAAGAAGGGGATAAAAACTTTTTATACTGAGAAAATATTCAGGAATTAAACTTTTTTGTCCAAAATGGTTAATATTTCATAAATGAACATAAACCAGCATAGACGAAAGAGTTGTTTTATAACCACTAATTAAAACACAACCACGAATTTCACTACATTACATACACTATTTCTACCATCGGTTTAAATCGTCCTGTATATGTATATGCAGAGCCAAAAATGATATTAAAATAATTATCGATATACGAAATTGTACACATTGACATTTATTTTCAGAATAGGTCTAATATACTCAGTAAATCAAATAAAATATATACCCGTAGGTGTATGAAACGTGCTCTTACATAACTATATTTAACAATTGGATGCTCTTTTAGAATGAACCGTCCTTTTTGTAAAAGTGCCAAATGATTCATAATATGGAAACATAAAAATTCAACTATTCTAGTTGTGAATCTGATGTTCGCTGGTATACTATTACAAGTGGTACAATAAAAATATCACCTTGTTACTTCTTTATCAGTTATCAGAAGTTACAAGAGCATGACAAAAATTTGAATGGAATTTGGTATTTAAAAAAGCTCATTGGAACTTTAAAAATGTACGCTGGTATGCAGTTGTGAGCCAAAAATTGTGTCAAAGTTGAGATTTTTTATAAGAAGTTCATCACCAATATTTTTGTCACTTTAAAATTAGAATGCCTGATAAAATGAATTTTCGGATATTACGAGATACAATTGTTCTCTTTTATAGTAAACAAAGTAATCTCTTTGTTATAAAAAACTGATACATTAGACCAGTTGTTGGAGGCTAGATCATAAATAATGTATGTATGACCAAAAGTATTTTGGATAAGTAGATAAGTGGTAAACACATTAAAGACAATTTTGACACAATATTATCTCATGATTTACCAACTTAATACTAAAAAAAAACTACATTTTCTAATATTGCAGTCACCAAAAATAATAAATAAACTTACAAAATAATACAGCAAGATGATCGACGCTGCTGATAAGAGTAGAAAGAGTCTTCAAAGTGACATCTTCAATAACATCGTCTTCGTCTCCAGTACTTTTGTGTTGCACCAGCCATTCTAACACGTCTTCTTCCTTAGTAAGTTCTCCTGAAAATTAAAAGTAATGTATTAAGTCTCTTTCTCCCTTCAAGGAGATATTACAAGGATTTATATTCCACTTGTAAACTATGACTTATTCTAGTAATTATTTTATGACTGTTTTTCACACACCAACTTGCACAATAAATTGTACAAGTTGACCTTCAATTTATTGGAATACGTGTAGAAACAGTAAATTGCGCCCAATTTATTGTCCACAATAAATTGTAGAATTTAGAACCTGCTCTAATTTCTTGGCCAATTTTAGGGTTATTTAGTAACTTTTTGTATTTATTTCATTGTACCAACCTCATAATGAGGTTGGTCAACGATTTTTCTTAGGGACAAACCTGTGATAACTCTTAGATTTTAGTCATTTGAGAATTGGAATTGATTACATATTGCAAGTGTAAACAGTTACTAAAATTGTACAATTTATTGAGAAATAAATTCTACAATTTATTGTGCAATAAATTAGTATATGTAAAACAGTCTTTATGCTTATATAATACCCGTATAATGATTTATTTTCTGCAATATGTTTAAATGGTGACAAAAAAGATTTTGAAAGAAAGAAAGAAAGAACAAACAAGCATTTTTTATGAAACAACGATTTTGTAGACCAAATATTATAAACCAATAAAAAAGGTAAATCTAACACATGTGAACTTTTTTTTTTGGAATATTATTTTGTTATAATTAGAGTTCGGAAAACCCGGCTTACCGCATATAAAACTGCCTTTACCTATTCAGCGTTCCCGTATAAGATCGGCGTATACGCGCAGATGTGAGTCCGGGGACATCGGAAAGGATCGGTTAGTGGCGTGGGTATGCAAGGGTTAGAAATATACGCGTAATTTACAAGGCTCTTAAAAATACGATTTACACTTTCATTATCATAGAGTTTATATTGTCGAGTCCTGCGTTGTAGCACAAATTTCCGAACTTTAGTTATAACTATATGAAAGTAGGATTTTCTAATAGAAAAAGATCTCGTTAAAATATCGTTGGTTAAAAAAATAAACGTGACTAAACAAAAAAAAAAACACAATGTTTGTTATATCTTCAACTGATCCTCTTAAAAAAGCTTTGGAAAATGCACTGATTGCATGGACCTGATTACAAAAAAATTTTAAAGAAAGGAGCAATTTAGTTACAGGTCAGTGATTTCCATGAAAGCTAAAAAGGGTCAAAGAAATGGTATTCCTGAAAAAAGAATAATAGCACAGGTCACACGTAATTTTCAAAATTGAATTCGAATCTGACCGAATGAATTTTGAGAATTTTTTTGTCACATCTGATTCCGAGACACCATATTTTACACCCAGGTTCAGATATCTCAGAATTTTATGTGCTACTGGAATTATGAAGTTGCTCTTTTGGATTCGACATTGCATAAAATTACATGAAAAATGGCTATAATGAGACCAGTATAGCCATTAGACGGTCTGGTGAAACATTCTTGTCTATTTTTTCTTTACTTTCCACGATGGGAACCTCTTTTTGTAATAAAAGTGCAAGAAATAAGATTTCTTATTAGAAAAGCCATAAAGTGCTTTGAGACAAAAATTATGATCATTTTAATCCATAAGGAGTACAATACAGAGCGTCCTCTAGTAATTATAGTAAAACGGTGTCCACAGTAGGTTTTTTTATACCAAATAACCCCCGAATGCCAACTTTTAATGCAATACGTTGCATTCTCTGTTTTTAAATATAAAATCATAAACAAATATAAACATAAAATCTGTTTTTCAAATTTGAATTGAACATCCTGTAACTCGAAAACTAAGCGTTTGGAGACATATTATTTTAATTTTAATAAATAGACTTTTTATATTAATTTTAAATCTTCTATCGAGTGTTAAAATCCTACTACATTATCTGAAACATCCTGTATATGTACAGCCGATATCGGCCATTTGTGAAAGCCATCCCTCACTACCTTTGATGCATATGCAGTTGCTTTTTATCTGTCGTCTCACTTATGTTTGTCCTTTTTCATAACTGGCTGATGTCTGATGTACACACACGATATATACATATATCTTTGGGCTAGCATTTGTAGAAGTGATTAAAATGTTGGGCCCTATTTAATTGTTATAAGGATATCTCACCTTCGTATATGATTGGGATTTGATGCCTGTAGTATACCAAAGCTGGCAGACTACCCAAATTGTACTCATCGGCCAAGTTCTCATCGTTGATCTTCACGAAGCCGATTCCCAGTTGGTCGGCCTCGTCGTCGATATTCTCCAGCTCCAGTAGGACTTTTGAGCATTTCTTGCAGTCCGGTTTGTCTAAATTGAAAAAAGAACCCGCCGTTAGCTCGTTAGTCGCTGCGATCTTTATAGCTGTTGCATCTCTAATTTTACGAAGCGAATAAATTTAAAAAGAAAAATACGAAAAGACCAAACGCTACCGTTGCCAAAAGTGTGCATTCCGTTTTGTTCGAAAATACTTGCGACATGAGGGTAGGGGATAAAAAAACAATATAAAGTAGGGAGTGAAAGGATACAGTTAGTTTTTTTGTATCCTGTGGAAATGTTTTTTGAGATAGTATTAAATATACAGAGTTGTCCAAAAATGTAGTTCCTCTTTTTGGTCAGGTTTTGGGGCAAATATTGGATTATTTTTGGGGAATAATAGTATGCTTCTTGTATAATCGATTATAGATTTTATATAATTAATACTAAGAAAAGTAATTTATGATCTCATCTCCATTATTTTTCTGTGTAGTCTCACATAGAAAGATGCCGTTTTCGCGAACCTAGACGACATTTTTTGAGGGAAATTCACAGTCAACTAGATTTTTGGTACTGTTTTGAAAAAAAAATGGCTGATAAACCATTATTAACCATCTCTGTAGCGGCCACAATTTGAATAATTTTAATATTGTTTCAATGGTTTCCCACAGATGGAAAATTCAGTGGAGTAACAATTTTTTTCTGTCATTTGCAGTTTTTGTTGTGGATCAGACCTACATTTTATTAATGGAAACTATAACATGTTTGACAAGAGTGTTTTTTGCGCTTTTTAAAAATATATCATTTGATATATATTTTTCATAAATAATAAACTTATAGCAGTTTACGATCAATTTCATGAAAACAATTGCATAGGAGGCCATGAATGAATAAAACCTTAAGTGGAAATACGTTTTTTTTTTTCGTTTTTGAAAATGATCCATTTCTCTGAAAGATCTGAAAAATATTGATAAAATGTAGTTTATGTATACCAAAAGATGAAAAAATGACCTCAAAAGCAAATTTGCTCTTAAGAGACCTTAAGAGCAAAATACGACACGACGGTATTTTGGAACTACAAAAAAAATACGATACTTTTCCGGTAGTTTCTTTTTTTTTTTAGATGGAATATGGGGTCGTGCAGAGCTTGAAAAGCACTTATTTCCGTATTTAAGAATATAAAACAGGGTGAAAAATCGCTGAATAATCTGGTGAACATATGCTTTTTTTTCAGATTTTGAAAGTTACCTACCACTCCATAAAATTTAAAAAAAAAGTAGATAAAACATATTTTAACAAAATCTACGAAAAATGGCATGGCACCTCGTAACAGCACAAATTTATGACACATTTTGTTTTTCGATATATTTTTTTAAATAGTTTGTGGGACTCCGGAGACCAAAATATTTTTTAACAGTTCAAACTAATGTTTTGCATGAGAGCCTCCATATAGCAGAAGGTCTTTCAAAAAATTCTTAACCTCTTAACTTTTTTTATCACCAGGAACGTGTATATAATCTCGAAACGAAAGTTTGATTTAGCCGATACAATTATCTTATCCTTTTAAAAATGGAATACACACTTTGCGACAATCCAATTCATACTAGATAATATACTGGGAACCAGTGGCGGTGCGTGATATTTCAGATAGCCATATCTTGAAAACGACGCATGGGACCCACTTCACTTTTTAGGTGATGACTATACACCTCTTAAAGAAAGGATTTATAGTGAAAAAATCGTCAGCAAACTTTGCGAAAAATTTTCAAAAACACTGGAGCACGGTTTTCAGTAACGCTCTGTGGGATATTTGCAGTATATTTTTTTTTTTCATAATCTAGAAACAAATATAAGGAGACGTTTTTCGATTTGTTGCAAAATATTTTTTTTTTCAAAAAGTTATGGCCATTTTAATTTTAATTTTATAGGAACATTTTGTTTCCCAAAATTAAAATGGCCATAACTTTTTGAAACAAAAATATTTTGTAACAAATCGAAAAACTTCTCCTTATATTTGTTTCTAGATTATGAAAAATAAACTTCAAATATTCCACAGAGCGTTACTGAGAACCCAGGAGTGCTCCAGTGTTTTTAAAAAATTTTCGCAAACTTTGCTGACGGTTTTTTCACTATAAATCCTTTTCTGTAAGAGGTGTATAGTCATCACCTAAAAAGTGAAGTGGGTCTCATGCGTCGTTTTCAAGATATGGCTAACTGAAATATTACGCACCGTACTGCTGGGAACAGCTATCCGTAAAATAAATATTACTAATGTTACCAATTTAATTTTAGACGTTTATATTTATTGCGGCATTATTAATAGCTTTTAGCTTCGAATGTGGAAACATTTCGTCTACTCTGCAGACGAAGTTCGTGCCGCAAAAGGCCGTGACATAGTGACAAGTCCGGACCAAAAAGAAAAAATCCGGATTGGCTCTCGTCTTTTATTAATTCGTGCTAATTATTCGGATGGGAAATATTTTGGCAGAGCGGCGGTCTAGGTTGCTCGAAATTGTTGTAGCACCGCAAGATAAAATTAGACGCAAACTTGTGGATTCAGTTTATGTTTTAGACGTTTCAGAATGTTAACGCTATTACATATTAATATCAGCCTTCACATTAGGATAGAGCGAAATATACATATACCTACCGAAAACAAAAATTGTATATAAGATTAGTGAAATTGAGTAGAGATTTGAATCATTTAATAACAGTCCCTCAAAAAAAAGTATTCTGTGAATCAGACCAGATCCTATTATTCCCTTGTAGTTTTGTCCACTGGAAACCAAATGTGACCTCAGTTTGGCCCCTATACGTTAGGATTTTTTCAGTCAAAACTATTCTAAAAAATCCTTGAAATTGTAGATTCCACAATCAAATTCCATAGCTTGGTTAACTTTGAACATCCAAATTAAGAATGATGTAATTTTTTTTCATACTAAGCTCATAACTCTGGAATCATTTATCAGACGTTCAAAAAAAAAAAGAAGTCAAAGACAGCCACGGTGATGATAACGTAGCGGGTAACTTAATTATTACTTGAGTGCATATTGTTAACTATGAAATAAGTCGTACTACAAGGTATGCAAATTAAGTAATGAGACTGGCAACGTAGCGCCCGATCTAGCAACACTGCGGAGACGGAACTTGGAAGGGCGATAGCTTAACATGTAATGCACCTTCAGTACAAGTTATTAGAGTCATTTAACAAGTAACAATTTGTTAGAGTCATTTGTTTGTTTTTTTGTGACTGTTACTGTCTCAGTAAACCGGTTTTTTCTAGTGCGTTTCAAAATTGAATGACAATAATTTTGAGCAACGGTGTGCTATCAGGTTTTGCTTCAGACTTGGACACAGCGCAACGGATACTTTTGCAGAACTCCAGCACGCCTACAAGAGTGTTTTTTCAAGAGCCCAAGGTTTTAGGTGGTTTAAGGCATTCTCAGAAGGAAGAGAGTCGATTGAAGATAAACCACTTCAAGAATGAAGTTCAACAACAATAAACATCTGCAAGAACCGATGAAAATGTCGATAGAATACGGGATCTTGTGCTTTTAGTTCATTTGACGACCAGAATGATCGGATAAGAGTTAAATTAGAATCACACCACTGTTCATCAGATGTTGACTAACGAATTGGGGATGAGAAAAATCTGCGCAAAAATGGTTCCAAAAACCTTTCACAGGAACAAAATGACATCACGAAAGAAAGATGTCTTGATTTTTTGGAATCGATTAAAAATGCTCCCTATTTTATGGAACGTGTCATTTTTGATGATGAAACTTGGGTGTTTGAGTACGACCCGGAAACCAAGCGTCAAAGCATGTAATGGCACACTTCAAAAAAGCAAGAATTAGCAAGTCGAAGATCAAATGCATGCTGATTTGCTTTTCTAATAGCCAGGGAATTGTCCACAAAGAGTTTGTGTCTCCAGGAAACACAGTAAATCAACACTTTTACAGAGAGGTTCTTCAAAAACTTCTGTGGCTCCCCAGCCTCCATATTCGCCTAACTTGAGTCCTTGTGACTTATTTCTCTTCCCGAGATTGAAAAATCACCTCAAGAGACGCAATTTTGAGACCATAGAAAACATTTAAATGGCTGTAACAGACCAGCTGAAGGCTATTCCAGTATATGAGTTCCAGCAATGGAAGAACCGTCTCCTGCGTTGTGTGGCTTCCCAAGGTAGTTATTTTGAAGGAGACAATACTGAATTGTAATTCTATTCGAAAAAAAAATAAATAAAAAAATCAGTCTCATTATTTAATTTACACACCTCGTACCTTTGTCTAGTACGGGTACCATTAAAAAAATTGGTTCAAAAATTCCTGCTTTACTAATAGCACACTAACCATTTATTTTCTAGATGGAGAGGGGCACAGAAAAAATCTACAGAAAAAATCTGGGTTCATCAAACTCCACATTCTCATATTTTGAGAGTTCACTGACTCATTCAGGTGATAAGAGAGGAGGCTTCCTCAGAAAAAAAATATTTTATTAGAGCGGTGTTTATTAATCCTGTTTAAATACGATTCGCAGAATGCTGCCACACGTGGCCTATCAACTTCTAAAAGTTCTTGGTGACAAATGAAGTGGTGTGGGAAGAAGTGCAAGTTTTTTAACATAGTATCGCAAGTACCAACAGATACCTCAGTTAATTGAGAAACAACACGAACAAAAATTCCTAGGAGCATCTTCCATAGTTTGTGGGATGTTTTCTACAAACTCGGGAGTACGCTTTCTTGGTCGACCACTACCTTTTTCCTTTCTACACTTACTGTTTCTCGAAAAACAGTTACACAAAATCTCACTGCAGACTCCTGAAATAATTGTAATTGAACATTCATCACTGATCATGGAATTCATTGCAAATCTCTTTTAAACAATCCATTCGTCTTCTACTTTTCGCCAATTTCTGAGATACGATTCTAGCATAAAGGTTTTGTGTTCTTGAAAAAACGTATTTTTCACGTAGGAATTATGACGTATAAGTTCTACTTGTAAAATCCTGAAAATAATGGAATGACAGAAAGACTTACAGTTGACACTTCTAGTGACAGTTGTACAAAAATCACTCACAACAAGAAACGACCTGTCTTCAAATTTTCATAAACCACTTGGCTTTGTTTATTTTTGAATACACGTTACTTATACGCTTCACAGTTTCATCACCTGGGTAAACCTAGAAAACCCTATAACCTTATAAGCCCCATAACCTCACAATACAAAACTCTGTAACCCCATAAATCTGAAAATTTCGCACTCCCAATAAACACATGACCCGGGACACAACCAAGAGACAGGACTTATAACCCCATAATCCATGGAGACCCCATAATAATCGGATATTGATATTATGAGGACAGCACCAGGAATATCTAATATATTTTCGAAATTCATGAATATTCGTTTGTACATATGCTCCAAAGACAGTAGCCATCTAAAATCACTCGTCAGATCTTGTCAAGACGGTTTGATGCCATAAAAAAGATTAACTGATTCTAAAAGTTTGCTGCATCCATTCATACATTTGAACATAATTCTACAAGCTTTAGATTGTAGCCGGAATCTGAGACCAAGTTAAAAGGTCAAGAAGTTATCCAGGTTATTATTCCAGGATTATGGGATTAGTGTGAAAAGGATGAGATATTAATTTGGCTGTATGGAGTTGAGTGAGTTGAATGTTTCATTTTAGGTGTAAAATGGTGTTTAATTCGTAGAGCCAAAAATATAAGGGAATAATATGGTTTGATGCACAGAATACTTGTTTTTTTTTTGTGGGTTTGTGTAATGCTTCAAAATGATCAGATTCAGCCTTACATTATGATACGTCTCTAAGATGCAGGCATCTGAAGATGTAACGTGCCTGAATTGGCATTTTATGATAAATAAGAATACGTATAGAAAACTTTTCAGCGTTTAAGGTATTTTACTTATACGAAAATTTGATTTCGGTAAGTAAAGAGGGTATGGCGAAAGACAAAAAATGTAGGAGTCAAAATGTGTTCTGCTGAGAATCAGTCCTGCTTGAGTAGAAAGTCGTTTTTCTCATATTTTTGTTTTCGAAAAGACGAAAAGGCCATGACGGAATCAGAAAACTCATTTTCTGGGCATGTAAAGTTCCTGTTCTATGTAAGATACGAAAACATTATTAAAGAAACTTACTTTGAGTTGAGATCATTGAGGGAAACAACCAGTTTTCCCTGCCAAAAAGATAGAAAGGTAAAAACATCAAAGTAACCCAGTGGTCCTAAAGTTTTAATTCTGAGCAATTTTTTTATTTCAATAAAATGCTCCGTGTCTTGCACAAAAAAAGGAACTTTACCTTTAACTTTTTGAAAACAAAAATGTGGCAATAATAACTTTCTTTTTCAGTAGGGCTGATTGTAGGCAAATTTCAACCTATAATTTTTTTTGCCACTACCGTTAACTCCATATGGGGACATCCTGTATATTTCGATCCACCATAATGCATAATCCTAGGGATTCTGGAACCCTTGTGGATTAGAAGTTCTAGTGAATTTTTCCACATCTCAGAATAAAGCATCAAACTGACACCACAGGTTTAAGAGTTTTTTTATAGAAAAAAAAAACTTACGTTACGATGAAATAAAAAATAAAAAAGGAGTGTCTTGACTCACAAGATCACGGAAACGGCTTGCAAAATACCGGCAATGTTTATGAAAAAGTACAATCCACATGGGATTTTTTTTTATTTCAGGCAAAAACTGATTCCTGCAAAATGTTATGCTTGTTTGAAGCTATCTTAGTACCGGTCAAATTTTATATCAAAAATTAAATCATTATTAAGCTCGAAAATCATTAACCAGTTGTGTTGTAACTTAGTTTTATTTAATTCGAGAAAGGCATGCATAAGCAGGTACTGTAATAATAGGCGTAACTCTACTGGGAATTACAACTCACTACTTGTACAAGAAGATAAACTTAAAAAAACTAAATGGGGATATAATATCTAGAAATAAAAATGTGTAGACAAGTAAATATAAACAAGTGTGGGTGAAAGTGAAAAGTGGGGTACATATTAACAGTTCTTGCAGCAAGAGAAATGTGCGTTAAGTTAGGATATTCAGCTAAGAGATTGCTTTTTGGGTAATAAAGACGCATGCGTGGTGTTTGCCGATGAATCCTGATCCAATAAAGTATATTTGCCTTCACTGAATCATACGCAACTCCTGTTTCTGTCAGCCTAAATACGAATTAACAAAAATTACGATGATAACGCATGTTACACATTGAAAAATCTGATTGTTGATTTAGAGTTTAGTCAGACGAACAAAAAAAATGAAATCACATCGAGGGCTTACCAATAAACCTTAGGCATACCACAAGATTCTTATTTTGCTTTTTTTTTTTTTTAGCTTTTTAGTAAGAATGATGAAACTGTTTATAATATTTGCAAAAATGTCTATATGTTTATTTAAAAAATCTATCAATCTTTCAATTACATTTTTTTAAATTCTATTTTCATAAATTTCATACTTTACTAATTGGATATTTCATCTACAGAACTGTTTTATTACACTGATTGAACTGATTAAATGAATTTTCTTATATAATTTGAGTACTCGGAATATTTGAAATCCTTTAATGTCCGATGACACTGAAATTATCAGGCGAGTGATCTGAGGATTGAATTAAATGGTTTCTGTCAGTTTAAAAGGAATATATGCTCAATAAAGCAAAATGTAATTATACCCGGAGCATTCACCAAATATTAGATTATATAGCTGAAAATATTTTTCTATGAGTTCATCGTCTTGTAATTGAGGAGCTTGACGAGGTTAGTTGCTTATAATTTCGATAAAAATATTAGACGTTATTTAAAGCAAATTCGACGCAGCTCAGCATATGTCATTATGTATACTCCATGCACTGAGATGTGTGGAATTTGCGTTAAATAACGCCTAATTTTTGTATCGAAATTATAAGCAGCTAACCTTGTCACGCGTTGAAAATGGAGCTACATTGTTCTTGCAGCAGGGTCCTCAATTGTTACAAGGTTCTAATAAATAGGGCTAGTGAAACTTGCAATATTCGTATTTTCGTAAGGAGGCATGGGACCCAAATCATTTTTCAACGGGTAATTACTAGACCTAAGTAGAAGACTATAGTAGCAAAAAAATTTCAAATGAAGCTTGAAAAAAAAATCAAAAAATGTCTGCCTCACCAGAAGATTGGAAATGGCTTGCGAAATATTTGCAAAATATTCCCAGTATTTCGTTTTTTTTTTTTTTTAATAGCTGTATGTAATACACAAATTTTACAATAGCTGTAGAATACCACTTAGTAATTGATAAAAAAAAAATTTGGAGAATATTTTGCAAGCCATTTCTAATATCTTCGTGTGAGGCAGACATTTTTAGAAGTTTCGCAATTTTCAATTGATTTTTTTTATTACTATAGCCTTCTACTTAGGTTTAGTACCTAATCACCTTTTAAAGTATATTGTGGATCTCATGTCTCCTTACGAAAACACGATAATTTCAAATTCCACTAGCCACCAGTGTGATAAACAATGTTTTGTAGATGTAAACAAATTTCCAAAAGTTTTCTGCTGAGCATGTCCTCATGTTTTGTTGATACAAATATTCTAGAAGATGAAACGAGACCTCTTCAGAAAAAAAAACTTATCGAGAATATCATCGTTATTCAAGTTTTCCTAAAATCATTGCCAATACGCTATTTTATTTATGTTTACAAATCATTAATAGAGAAATTATATAAAACAAAACCCGCCCTGTTGACACAGTAAAATATATTACTTAGTAAAAATATATTATTTATGGTTTATGATCTTCTTTCACCACTTAATTGAAAAGTGTGACGTACGTTAATAAGAGGATTTAGCATGAATCACACGTGTTAAACAAAACGTGCACTCGAGACGTGTACTTGAAGGAAACGCAATGAGAACAATTTAATTTTCTCATTTTTGTGGTTAAAATAACTAGATATGGCAAAATTCAAAGGGTGATATTTCTCGTTTTTTACCAGTTGCGGGATCATTGACGCAAAAGAAGAATTTTGAAAAAATTATTAGTACTTCAGGGGTTTTTGGGGTCGCTAATCACGACCCTGATGTCAGAATTTCAAAATTCAAGATGGCGGATCCAATATGGCCACCATCCCGAATCAAATTTCAAATTTTTCGATTATTTTGCCTCAAACTTTGTAACCCAGGGGTTTTAAGGGTCGCTAATCACGATCCCGATGTCAGAATTTCAAAATTCAGGATTTCAAAATTTGCTTCAAAATGGTCGCCATGTCATATCTACCATCCTGAATTTTGAAATTCTGATATCGGGATCGTGATAAGCGACCCCGAAAACCCCTAGTTTACAAAAGTTTGAGGCAAAATAATCGAAAAATTTGAAATTTTATTCGGGATGGTGGCCATATTGGATCCGCCATCTTGACTTTTGAAATTCTGACATCAGGATCGTGATCAGCGACCCCAAAAACCCCGAAAGGAATCTTTCAAAATTCTTCTTTTGCGTCAATGATCCCGCAACTGGTAAAAAAACGAGAAATATCACCCCACAAGATATGAATTTTGCCATATCTAGTTATTTTAACATCAAAAATGAGAAATTTAAATTGTTCTCATTGCGTTTCCTTCAAGTACACGTCTCGAGTGTACGTTTGTATTTGTTTTTGAGTAGTATAAAGGACGATAACATAGCTGAAATTGCGATTTAAAAAAAGAATCTTGAAAAAATCGCGTTTTTTAATAGTTTTTGTTAAAAATTGAAGGTTACATCAATTTCTTTGCAAATTTTAACGATTTCATTCAAAAAAATCGACCTCGAAAACATAAGAATACATGGGTTTAGTAATTTTTTTCTTTATTTTTTTCAGTAATATGAGCCCTAAGTTCATGTCTCTTGACAGTGCACTTGGGGGTTAATTTATCATTTCAGACATTACCACTGGAAATCCGCAGATTGTTTCAGGTTTTATACTTTCCCTTACTATTGTTTATACTTCTTGTCACATCTGTAGATGCATATTTTTTTTAAATATAATGCCCTATTTGAAAAAATTTTCTTAAACCACAATTTTTCATGTCAGTTTGGCACTTCTATCTATTTGGCACTAAAATCTCGATACCTTTTTATAGCTCTTCAAACAGATGTGCGTCTGTTACCTATGATCTCAATATGAAACTTGCGTCATAACAATTATTGAGTGGCATATTAATTTTTCAAATCTTCATTATGAAAATGAATCAGTGAGGCTGGGAGAGTTCGAAAATACCAACCGGATGCAATCTACTTACTCACTCCGTCTGTCGAACACTTCTGTGCGTCTGGACCTGTGTACACCACACGCTCGATAGAGAAGTGTTAGAACATGTGTACAAGCAATATTAAACGCACAAAATCGACAGCAGTGTAACTTGAAATTATTCATTAGTTTTAGCTATAGTATAAAAACAAACCTCATCAAAGTGGTCGAACAAAAAAATACAAATATATGTACATATATCGTTTCTCAATGATGCATGATGGTAAGAAATAAAGAAAAATAATACTTTGTATCGTCTTTATCGACATTATACAGTACGTTAAAAAAAAGTATCACAAACGCTGAGGATGAATAATATGGTCCAAAATATGCAGAAGAGTCTTAATAAACATGGAATCACAAGTGGATAGGGACACAGAGAAGCACAACGTATTTATACTTACTATTAATATATCCCAATTGCCAGACTACGTTTGTTCGTGTTTTTGAGACGGTACCAACGACTATGTACGTGATACCTATTATTTGGGAAAAAGTTCCAGGATTCAGGGGAGATCGAAATCTACCTTAAGAGGAAGAAGAGACAATTTTAGCAAGAGCAGAATCCGAAGACTAGTGTGCGGACAACAGCAAAGGAAGTAGAAATTAGTGCTCCTCTCATTTGGAAGGTCCTCCACCAGGAGCAGCTTTACTGGTACCACATTTCGACAAGTACAGGCCGCAAATTCACCTGATCATCAAGCACGTCTCCTATTTTGCCGCTGGATCCTACGTAATCATCAAAAGAATCAAATCAAAAACAAAAGGTCTCATATCTTCGAAGCTGTCCATTTGGGGACCCATGTTAAGACTTGTCTGCATGTTTTGGGTCATACTATTCAGCGCCAAGGGTCGTGACACTTTTTTATACTCTTTATAATACTCAGTTGTTATAGCTTATCCACATAAGCGTACCATTTTCAAACTTAATGCACAAAAAATAAAAAATCCTTCAGTCCGAACTACTACACTTTTCTCGACGCGCGTTTCGCCAACCAAGTTGGCATCTTCAGGACTAAATTCTAGCCTACACACTTGCACTATTTATACCAAATTTGTTGAAAAAAAATCTTTCACTCTTTGAATTTAAAATCTTTTCCATTACACTTAAATTTTTGAAATTGTTGCTTGGTATACATTAAGTTAATAAGTTAATTGGTCCTGTTTGTCTTGAACTTTATTTCGATGGTTGATTTTCGGCAAGTTGTTTCGGCTAAAGCATGTTTACCATAAGTCTCCAAGAACGATCCATGTGTATCAGTAGCACTTTTCTTCAAACTGAACATGGAAAGCAAAACTTTCCTCAAATGGTACATTTCTAGTACAAAACTCGCCATTTCCAACACTCTTCAAAAAATATTTTAAAAATATTTATGAAGGCTTTAATGAAGAGAGAATATTTTAACAGTATTTTAACGTAGAAGTAGGAAGTTAGTAAATCTATGTCATACTAATAGAATTTAATTATTATACATTGTTCTCCTATATTTGATGAGGTTTTTTTGGGAAGATAGTTGTTTATTGAACTAGCACAATTTGCTGAGCAGGAAAATTTGTGTAATGTTATTGAGACGTTTTGTGCATTTGTGGAAAGTTTGATTTTTTAACAGAAACCGAGTAATTTTGAAAGAAATAAAATACGTAATAATTATAAATAATTAAACTGCGCATTCTCAATTATACCATTAGGATTGTGTACGTCCACTTAAGAAAAAATAAATGTATATATGTATGTACAATTTTTTCCATTACCTGAATCGTGGCCCTATATATACCAATACTTGTATACCGGGTGTTACAACTAAGTTTCTTCCATTAATTGTTATTGAAAATTAAATAAAAAATGACTCGGATAAAAGTTCTAATCATACAGGGTGCTCCATTTCATATAACCGTTACACAACTTTGTTATTTTAAGTGTAACACCCTGCATAATTGTACACTTTCGAGTATCCCACTAAATTTTGAGTCAACTTTATAATTCATACATGATAAATAACGTCTAAACCACAAACGTTATAGATTTGCGGTTTAGACAGTTAGTTTTGCCTTGAATCATGGTCATTCTTGTAAAGTGTCTTACGTTGTTCAGTGTTCCAAATAGTGGAAGCTACTCCTGAAATATTTCGAGAGCAATAATGTTTAATGGAATCATCCATATAAACTGATACCGTTGAATTCAAAATTACATTTTTCGAGAGAAGATCGATTCGTTTCCAAAGCGGCTTTTCGGCGGCAAGTGGGTTTTGACAATCTAATTTGGTTTATGTGTATAATGTTTTTCTAATGTGTTCAATATTTCATTAGTGTTTCGTTCTTACCTACTTTGTTGTCAATTGTTATAATATTGTCAAATCTTATTCGCCTCTGTGAATCTCTTGTTTTTCCTGATATATCCAATTTTCTGTGAAAACTTGTAGAGATGGCAGTGGCGGTACCAACAATTTAGCATTAATAATTTTATTTAGTAATTAATGGATGCATTCTTAATTTATCGCCTTGCCGCATCCATAGCGTTAATACCATCTGAATATTATTTGGCCGCATCGTTACGAATTCACTAGACGCTAGGTCTCTATCTCCAAGGCCACTGGTTTCCGATCGCGGCACGGGAATCGACACGCGCAATACGAAAAAGCGGGACGACCATCGCGCTTCCGTGCAATACGAAAAAGCGAACGCGTATTGTTACTGCTTGCCCCTCCACAATTACGAAAAGGAGTGGGCGAATCCTATAGATGTGATGTGCGGAGTTTAAGAGCGCACGAGAGTGATCGATTAGTTTGTGAATTGTTTTTGTACACAGCTGTTTTATCGCTCACGTTTTATAAATATAAACTCGGGTTTTCGGTTAGAATCTAGTTTGGAATAATGAATTCTATTCAAAACTTATTAAAGACTCCATTCTCTAGCTTGAGTTTGGAGGAAAAAGTGCAAATTAAAACTCTAGGTAGGCCCACTCCACAAATTAATTAACCGTGAAAGGAAAAAATAAACAATTTGTAAGAACATTTAATAATGACTTATTTAAAAAACATTTGTGGTTAAGTGGATGCGATGTATTGAACGCAGTGTTTTGTTTTCCGTGTGTTTTGTTTGGCGGAGAAACACCTTGGACCAAAACTGGAGTAATGGATTTAAATCACATAAACGAGAAAATAAAAAAACATGAAAATTCTGCTGGACACATGAATAATGTTTTGAATTTAGCCATGCTAGGCACTGCAAATATTGCGACAATGCTCGATTCTGCTCATCGACGAGCAGTGGCAGCACACAATGAAGCGGTTTCAAAAAACAGGTATGTTTTAAACATTATTATTAACTGTATTCGTTTTTGTGGAAAATTTGAACTGGCCCTAAGAGAACACGATGAATCGGAAACATCATCCAATACAGGCATTTTTCGTGGGTTGATTGATTTCAGTGCCGAATTAAACGAGGCTATAAAGTATCATTTACAAAACGCGGCGGCTTTTAAAGGAACTTCTAATACTATACAAAACGAGCTACTTCAGTGCATGCTTGAAGTTTGTCACGATGAAATAACCATTGAAATTAAAAAAATCCACTTTTGTTGCTATAATAGCAGACGAAACTACAGACGTTTCTACAATTTTTCAGTTGGCTTTAATATATCGTTACATGGTGGGTGGAAAGCCTGTAGAAAGATTCTGGAGTTTTTTAAAACCAGTAGGACATGATGCAGAGTCATTGGCGGAGTGTTTAAAAAATGAACTAGACTACCATGTTAAAAATGACCCACATAAATTGATTGCTCACCATTGAAAAAGACTTTATTACAAATATCGAAAATTTTAACAACAAAGTAATTGAAAAATTTGCACAGTGTAAAAATCGCAGAATTGAGCTCATTTACAAAGAAAATTAGATAAGTTTTCAAATTAATAAAGTTAATAAGAATAACCTTAATATGAGATAAATATTTATCTCATATTAAATATAACATATAAATAGTTATCTCATATTAGGGATATTCTTATTATTCTTATGATTATCGTTATTTTTATGTATGGTGCACCCCCAATCTTAGGATCACGCACCGCCACTGAGAGATGGACATATTTAATTTATAAGAAATTTATTTTTTTCTTCAACGGCATATATAGAGTGCTGTTACCATTATTATATTAAAAAAAAAACAGTTACATATCTTCAAAACAGTGAGGTATAGGTATCATGTATGGTTATTAAAGTTGACAAAATTTAATGGAGTATCCGAAAATATACAATTTGTTTTAAATTTACTATTGCAGAGTTATAGAAGAAACAGTCTTAGCTGGAACACCCGGTATAATCTAATTTATGTGACTATTAGGGGTAGAGAATATATTTATTTAATGTACTTAATACTCAAGAATAATTTAATATTCAGCATTGGCGTCACATTTGAAAAAGAATGGCGTTTTAGTTGTTTATGCACATGTGAAACACAGAGGTACTTACAGAATAGGACGGCAACAAAGTCGGTTTCTTGCACGATTTTATCCAGTATTCTTGCGTTCACTTCCTCAATGCGATCCGGCAAATCCATCGCTTCCAGACTCGTCAAAAAGTCCAAGACGTTTTCCTCGTCCATCAGGTCCCCTAGAAGCAAACTACTTTAATATAGAACAAAAAACCGATGATCTACTGTTGGAGAAATATAATAATTTTATTTAAGAGAACTAAAAGTTTGTTAGAAAATAATTATGTACCTAGTAGTCTGTATTGCATTTAAGTCGAACATACATTATTACTTTCGGTGCTTAAAAATTATACATGTTTAGGAGCAAGGAGGATCCTATACTTTAATATCTTTCATTTATAAAAATTTAAAAAATTAAAAAAGAGTTTTAACTTAGAAAAAACACTCATGTTTTCAAAGATAACGGGTATCGACAACTGTCTTAAAATTAACTTACATGAAAATATTTAAAAAATTGTATAAACTCACACTAAAAAGGTTATTTTATTTCATGAACTAACCTAAATTTATGTTTGTTTTATTATATGTATTGTCCGGTGTTTCGGAAATTTCGTTGGAAAGTGCCGTTATTCTTGTCGGGTTTTTTCAGTGCTTTGAGTGGTATAAATAAGACTCTTTGAGAACCAATGATTCGGACTCATAGAACACATCACGATTAATTTTCACCCTCAATAAAAGTAGTTCAACTTCCATACAGCTGATGGTTTGTCGACAAGGAGACCAGTAAATTTATTGGTCACTAAACATGTTCGTTTCAGTATAAATACATTTTTATGTTCAATCAGTCAGTAGTTGAAGTAAAAAGATATGAATTTATAGTTCAGTAGCTATCAAGTGCCCGTTAACGTAATTTATAATCAATAATAAAACATGACTCTTCTTTGTATGAGGTAAAAAGGGGGTTTGAAAGAGGATTGATAGTGTTCATTTTAATATACAGGGACCAGGGAAAAGCAATATCTTGTTATTTACTTTTTTTTTATGTATTTTACAAAAACAAGTTTTAACTAAATAGCAAGATTGTCCCTTATTAACCCACCTAATATTAGCTGATTCAGTACTGTTATTTTGCTAAGTAGGGCGTATTTCAACCCAAGATTAATAGCCGGATATATTCACTAAAACTGAACTGAATTGTATACATGTCTACTCATAAAGTTGCCATAAAAAAGTTCTGGACACTTTGATTTAAAAAAAAAATTGTTAATAACGGGCCATCAAAAAAAAACGTCATTAGAGTTGGCCTAGAAAAAAAGACGTATTTCTATTCTCATTTCTTTTATTCTTAATTATATATCTTCTTTGTATTCTATCTTAAATTTATAACTTTATTTAATTGTTAAGGCTATCATATTATGTGTGGATTTTTTTTATTCGAATAGAATTACAATTCAGTATTGTATCCTTCAAAATAACTTCCTTGGGAAGCCACACAACGCTGGAGAACCTCATAGCAGTGCTGGAACTCATATACTGGAATAGCCTTCAGCTGGTCGGTTACAGCCGTTTGAATGTTTTCTATGATCCCAAATGATGTCCCTTGTGATTTTTCAATCTCGGGAAGAGAAAAAAGTCACAAGGACTCAAGTCAGGCGACTAAGGAGCCACAGGAATATTTTTACTGGCTAAAATCTCGTTTACCAAAATGGCTGTGTGACAAGGCGCATTGTCGTGATGCAACATCCAGTTGTTTTTAATGCTTGGTCTCACACACATGACCCTTTTTCGAAGTTTTTCAATAACCTCTCTGTAAAAGTGTTGATTTACTGTTTGGCCTGGAGGCACAAACTCTTTGTGGGCAATTCCCTGGCTATCAAAAAAAAAAAACAAATCAGCATGCATTTGATCTTCGACTTGCTCATTCTTACTTTTTTGGGTCTTGAAGAGCTTAAAGTGTGCCACTACATGCTTCGGCGCTTGGTTTCCGGGTCATACTCAAACACCCAAGTCTCATCACAATGCCACGTTCCAAAAAATGGGAATCATTTTCAATCGATTCCAAAGAATCAAGACACCTTTCTCTCCTGATGTCCTTTTGTTCCTGTGAAAGGTTTTTTGGAACCATTTTTGATAGATTTTTTCATCCCCAATTCATTAGTAAAAATCTGATGAACAGTGGTGTAATTCAAATTTAACTCTTCCTTGATCATTCTTGTCGTCAACCGACGATCTGAAATCGACTCTCTTCCTTCTGAGAATGTCATAAACCACCGAAAAAACATGGGCTCTTGAAAAGACACTGTCTCCGTAGGCGTGTTGAAGTTTTGCAAAAGTATTCGTTGCGCTATATCCCAGTCTGAAGCAAAACCCTGATAGCACACCGTTGCTCAAAATTAATGTCACTCATTTTTAAAATGCACTAGAAAAAACCGGTTTACGAAAACAGTCACAAAGAACAAACAAATAACTCTAACAACTTCAAACTTGTACTGAAGGTGTATTACATGTTAACCTACCGCCCTTCCAAGTCCCGTCTCCGCAGTTTGCTAGATCGGGCGCTACGTTGCCAGTTCATTACACAGGAATAAGCTTGTCTCCTATTCGGTCTTGAAGACCACGAAATATGAACTGGGAGTTACCCCTGCCAGTTACACAAACAAAAAAAAGCCACAAAGTAAGAACTTATATGTACTGGAGAAATTATTTTGGATGCTTTCATAATTTCACATTATATCAAAAAATACTTGGAAAGAGTTTTCTCAAAAGTGTTTTTACATAAGATACCGCAAAATTGATGAAAATAATTTGAAATGGGATACAAAATTACCCCACCCTGAGTTAGAAGCGTTAACCTTATGGTGAACAAAATTGATCAATTATTTGCTACAGCAGAACGCTGTATGCTTGGCATATTTTTATTTTTCTGATTTGCGCATGTGTTATGATATGATGTACTGTACTGATGTACGGTTTTCAATTTATCGATATTACTTCAAAAATATGATAAATGTTATGTTAGCCAACCAACACGAATCGTTAGGAGTGTTACTCATCCTTTTAGTCCAAGAGCTGGTAGACATTTTTTTGGGAAGGTATTTGAGGCAATGTGAAAAGTTGCTCAAAACTTCCTTTAGTGATACCTAAATACAAAAATGCAGACCTGGCTGATGGGTTAGGGGGCTTAAGCGACCATTAAATTTTTCAAGAAGCGAAATAGTTTTTGAAAAAAATGTTCTTGAGACACATTTAGGTTTTAACATTTTAAAATTTAATATTTAAAGAGTTGAAAAATTAAAAAGCCAGATCATTTAACTGGGTCAAAAAGTTTGCCAGACGTTTGCAAAATTAATTATTTTTCAAAATTTCAAAAAATGTACTTGAGGCACTTTGAAATTTTTGTAGGGTATTATTCGTGACTAAAAATAGTTATTTACAAAAAGACAGGTCGTTTCGGTGGGACATTTTACCCGTCAGGTGAGTGAGAATGTTCTACGTGGGTGGGAGTAAGTAGTGCGGTGCGCAAGTTGAAATGGAAGAGAACGCGTATATCGGCAGCTGTCTCAAGAGGAAGCACGATGCAGTGTGATTGGTTCCCGCAAAATCACGTGATTAAGAGCATTCATACGGTCGTTTGTAAGAATTTTGGAGTATTTAAAACGTTATTAGTCGTAATTTTGTTATTTTAAAACTTTCAGACTACGAATAACTAACATTATTTATGGATATATTAAATAAAAAAAAACAAACAAAACAAAATAATACCATCCCTTGTGGAGAAGGAAGCTCATTAGAATTTCTAGATGAAGTGTAATGATATTTTTTCATTAAAGCTAGGACATTTTTGTAACAATGGGTATGATAACCGTCTTTCAGGTTGGAATTGGTTGGTAAAATAATGTCTTTATATTTTATGTCCATGTTTTTTTTTTCCAGCACTCCATTACTTTATTCAAAGTCTCCTCATTAAAAAGAATTATTTTTTCAGTGTCTTTAGTGCACATAACACTTTTTTTACACAATTATCACTATCCATTGCAAATAATCATCGACAAAAGAGAACTTTTATAAAAACACGTGTTAGATAAATACGTTGCAGTATACGACAGAACGTTTTAAATACTCCAAAATTCTTACAAACGACCGCACGGATGCTCTTAATCACGTGATTTTGGGAGCCAATCACACTGCATCGTGCTTCCTCTTGAGACAGCTGCCGATATACGCGTTCTCTCCCATTTCAACTTGCGCACCGCACTACTCACTCCCACTCACGTTGAACATTCTCACTCACCTGGCGGGTAAAATGTCCCACCGAAACGACTTCTCACTGTCTTTTTGTAAATAACCATTTTTAGTCACGAATAATACCCTACAAAATTTCAAAGTGCCTCAAGTACATTTTTTGATTTTTTTGAAAAATAATTAATTTTGCAAACGTCTGGCACACTTTTTGACCCGGTTAAATGATCTGGCTTTTTGATTTTTCAACTCTTTAAATATTAAATTTTAAAATGTTAAAATCTCAATGTGCCTCAAGAACATTTTTTTCAAAATTTATTTCGTTTCTTGAAAAAATTTAATGGTCGCTTAAGCCCCATAACCTATCAGCCAGGTCTGCATTTTTGTATTTAGGTATCACTAAAGGAAGTTTTGAGCAACTTTTCACATTGCCTCAAATATGTTCCCAAAAATGTCTACCAGCTCTCCTACTATTTATTTCTATGTGTACGTGTGTCTACTTGTGGCTTTTATCATTGTGTAAATTTATTGCAGGCCATGCAGGCTAGAGATAGAATTCAGCGATTTTATTTTTAACTGGCGTTAGGCAAGTCGGTTGCGATGTCTAACCGAGATACCCATGGGCCTTTCAGCTCCGATTTAAATTGACCCACTTTTGAGAATCGTACCTGGTGTTCGGAGCAGGAGAGCTCAACTTTTATTTGCTGAAGATGTCGGGATTTTATTTGAAGCTCCAGTTCTCATTTATGAAGCGGTGGATACATACATATCGTTTTGACAATATTTGTATTTGTGTCAAACAATTACAACACGGCTGCACTGTGGTGTCGTGAAAACAATTTAATAACTTGGAGACATTTTTTTCGCATTTTTTTTTTGCAAAAAATCCGAATACGAATTCTCATAATTTCTCCTTTACTTTTTACTTGATCACTTTAGGATTTTATTTATAATTTAGGAGATATTTGATGTTAAATGTCCAAACAATTATTTTTTTTTCTTTATATTACACAGCCACACACAAAAAAGTTTCTGACCTGGGGATCTCACTATGTGTACTATATGTTTTTGAGGTCGCTGAATCCGAATCCGAATCAGTTTCATCCCAGCACGTCTGGGTTCGGCCATAACCTCAAAAAAACCTCAAATTTACTATATCCATTAAAACCACAAACCCTATGGCTCCGAAACCTCATAATCCTATAATATGGAGACATCCAAAAAAACGTCATCAACTCTGGCTATGAACGAGAGAGATGGAAATAGCGGTCATGTCTAAGCTTTTCGGTTATGTCAAACTTTTGACAAGTGACTGTCACAATTTGTAAAATAAACAATGGCTGACATATGATATGACAGTCTTGACAAGTAAATAAGGTTATAAATTCGACCAAGAATAGAAATACGTATTTTTTTTCTCGGCCAACTTTGATGACGTTTTTTTTTTGGATGTCTATACAATAACCCTATCGTTGTACATTACGTTGGATTACGGCATGTACATGTACATATACAGTAGGAGTTCTGACATTCCCAGATTCATTAATTTATTTACAGATTTATTTATTTATATATTTTTTTATGGTGTATATTTGCTTGAGAACTGTAAAATCAGTTTCATTGTGAGATATTGCGTTACATGATTACAGCATCGAGTTATAGGGTTATGTGATTATGTGGCTATGTGGTTATGTGACTGTGGGGTTATTGTATTATATCATCATGAGGATTAAGAGCCATAGGGTTTGTGGTTTTACGGATATGGTGAATTTCAAAGTGGTTTTTGAGGTTATGGCCGAACTCTAACGTGCTGGGATAGAACTGACCCCGGATGCTGATTCAGCGATTCAGGGATTTAGGGTTATGGTTTTATATGATTATGGGGTTATGTGATTATGTGGCTATGGGGTTATGGAGTTATTAGGTTGTGGGGTCAGTTGGTTATTGTATTATAGGGTTTGTGGTTTTAACGGATATAGTAAATTTGAGGGTGTTTTTAGAGGTTATGGCCGAACCCAGACGTGCTGGGATAAAACTGACCCCGGATTCGGATTCAGCGACCCCAAAAACATATAGTACACATAGTGAGACCTCCAGGTCAGAATTTTTTTTTTTTTTGTGTGGCTGTTATCTATCCAAATGATCTAATTCGTATCTTTTATAAATGTTTCGAATATCACTTGCATTCAGTGCTACAGTATTTGTAACCCTCTTGGGAGGATTACGTTTTCTAGGTGATTTTAAAAGTTCATTGTTTTTTACTTTTAGTGAAATAGAATTAACCGTAGAAAGATTCAAATTTAAGGCTGCTGCTAAAACAATATATTGGACTGTAGTATTAACTAAATATTTTGATTTTATATTTAAATGCCTTTCCTTTTATTAAACCTTTCTAACAGCTGTTAAAGGTAGCAGTAAACCGTTATTATCTCGTCATTTTTCAAAATAGCTTATCAAAGATGCTACGAACTCTTGGCAGCAGTTGTTTAACAGTAGCTCAAAAAAGACACAAACTCCTATTCAGTCCAGGTTCAAATAATTTCAAACTGTCAGCAAATGTTAAGTAATCCAACACGACAACTTCGGATATGCTGCCAACTGCATAACAACGAATATCAAGCGTGAAATTTGAAATTCAAAAAAACATTACATTATAGTTTTTATTTCAATATGAGTGGTGGTATCACTGCACACATTTAATAATGTCATCGGTTTTTATTTTGTGCGTAGTTTACATACAACAGAAGTCTAGACCGTTACCGAAGTAACTGTAAGCTAAACGCAACTATTGATTCCTTCACTTTGTCTGGAATATCTAAGGAACCGCTATCACGGTATTACAATAGATTTTACAATCTATTTGTATACCGTGAACCGTTATAGTCACTATTGTCAAAGATAACTTGCAGACATTTTCTAGCATGACATGCATGGTTGGCAAAAGAAACAAATTATATTTATGCAACTTGTATCTAAAAAGCTTCTACACTAGGCGCAGAAATTAAGAGATATAAAAAAAGTCCCAAATTTTTTATCGATTTTCAAAGACCTTAGTAACTTGGGGAAAATGGTCGTAGGGAAAAGAAAAAAAGTTTCTAGTTTTTGATCTTGAGTTTAATTTTTTTTTTAGTATCAGCAGTTTTTGAGTAATCACAAGAAAACCAAACGAAAAAAAAAAAAAAATCGGAATTTTTGCTTGTGTTTTAAGAGATCCACTGAGTTCAATGATTTTTTTTTTCGATATGTAAATAGCATAAAAGTCTTTTAGATATTTTAATTTTCTTTAATTTGATCTGTTATTGAGGTCTGTACGACGATTTTTCGCTGAGATCGCTCTTCAAAGCAAAAATATCATTGTTGACTTTGATAAATAATCAATTACTCGGAAAATAATGAACGTACAGAAAATTCAAGTAGGGTTTTGAAAACTCCAAAGTATCCTTTACAAGTAGTACCTAGTGATAGTTTTTTTTCTAAAAAAAAAATCAAAACGAAATTGTTGATTGAAAAAGAAGAAAAAAATTGCATAATTAGGGATATTTGCATAATTCGGCATAACTTTGCAAATAATGGATAGACTAAGGATATTGACTGCAACTCTTCAACTTTGGTACCCCAAAGAAACCCTGAGAGTTTCAAAGCGCTGCGGTTTTTCTTTCATAGTGCTCGGAATGATTGAAATTGTCGTTGTTGATAAAACTCAATGTAAGAATCGATTTTTCACTTTCTAAATATCCAAAAAACTAGAAACTTGGAACTCATTTCTTTTTTCTTTTTACCTACGACATTTTTTCCCAATTACAAGCTAACCTACAAATTTGGATTTTTTATCCTTTAATTTCTTGGCCAGTATATTGTTGATTGAAAAAAGAAGAAAAAATGATAATAGGGATATTTGTAACGGTAACTTTAAAAATAATGGATAGACTAAGATATTGACTGCAACCTTCAACTTTGTACCCCAAAGAAACCCTGAGAGTTTCAAAAGCGCTGCGGTTTTTCTTTCATAGTGCTCGGAATGATTGAAATTGTCGTTGTTGATAAAACTCAATGTAAGAATCGATTTTTCACTTTCTAAATATCCAAAAACTAGAAACTTGGAGCTTCAGTTTCTTTTTTTTTTTTTTCTTTTACCTACGACCATTTTTTCCCAAGTTACAAGCTATTACCTAAAAATTTTGGATTTTTTATATCCTTTAATTTCTTGGCCTAGTATATTATGATTTAGTTACTCATCTCTGGATTGAACGAACACTTGAGCCTAAGAACAATAGCTTACCAATCCACACCCTTCTTTTTATAGTGTTAAGTTGTAAATATTTAATTTACATTATACAGGGTGATTCAAAAATATGGGACCAAAAAATTAATGACAAACAATACATCAAAAACAAACCAATCCGTATTTTTTTATGCTCTAACGTCGTTCTTCACAGTATGCAGCCGTTTGAAAGGGGGCGGTGGTAACATTTTTTTTTTTTCAAATAACTTCAAAACCACTTAATTTGAATGGCTTAAATTTGATACAGAAGCACTGTGCATACTTGTGAAAATGTCAGGAGGCCAAAACTTGATTACCCCATAGAGGACGCTAATGGCAAACATGTCACATTACTTTCTTATCATTACTTTTTTCCATGAAGGGCTTTCAGTGTGAACTATTTAATGCGATGAATAATTTAATTGTCTACAGAAAAGGTATAATTGTTGGAATCGTGAAATATGCATCATTTTTGAATGAAAACTCACTGAATTTTCGCATTTTCACACTAGGTTAAAAAAAATCAAAATAGCCAGGAGAACAACACAAAGATGACATTTCTTTTATGCATTAATTTTGATTCGGAGAATGTGTCACTTTAGTATAGGTTGCAAGACGCTATGAGAGTATTCGTTCATTGAGGACTGCAGTACTGTTAAGAAAACACTAGAGCTAAATAAAAAAAAAATGAGTCAACTTATTTCTGACGTAGTATCTACCCAGTATCACCATCAATTTTTGGTGCCATATTTTTGAATCATCCTCTATTTAGGATATATCTTTCAGAAAATTACTGAGTAGTATGTATATTACATTCATTATAATTAGAAAATGTTTTTTCATTACAATGATACCTAGCAGCGTTGCTACCATTACATATATCTGCGATACGACGTACAGTGGGACAAAACTGTAGTGTTTCACCTGAATCATACCAGGGATCGTAAAAATAAAAAGTTAAGATGCTTTTTTGTTTTAAAATGTTCGTTATGAATTTTTCCATAAACTCTTCTAGCTGGATTTTTTTATTTTGATTGAACTATTAAGCATTTTAAGTATTGAAAATAATAAATAAATGGCATCTTAAGTAATTTGACAGTTATTTTGACAGCTGTTATATTTAAATTTTAGTATGAATTACGTAAATATAAAGTTTTAGAGTGTTATATGTATTTTCTTTTAAAATGATGCATTTTTTTCTTTATAACTTAAGAAATCGGATAATATCATTCGACAAATCATTTGGATATTTGTAAAATGAAATTTTAAAATTAAAAAGTAAAAAATATTTATACATTTGAGACCTTGACACTGATTTTCATTGGAAAAACCCATATTTCGCAATAAAAATATGTTTTTAGATTAAAATAATAAAATATTGGGAATAAAAATAAAAAACCGGCTAGATGAATTTATGGAGAAATTCATAACGAACATTTTAAAACAAATATCATCTTAAAATCTCTATTTTTACGATCTCTAGAGTGATTTGTATAAAACACTACAGTTTTGTCCCACTGTGCGACGACTGGTATCTTGTAATTATTAAATAGATTGGTCTAAGGTCTAATTAAGTCTTAATTAGGCATGCACAAGAAAATATTGCAGGTTAAGGTACGTAATATGATACCACAAATATAATGCAATTTTAGAAAACGGCTATAAATATACCAAATGATGGAATATTTCATTTAACTGCGTCAAATTTACTAAAAATAGCTACTATATCAAAAACAAGGCTTTCAGCTTCTTGAAAACAGTTCTTATTTTAGCCTGATATACCCCATGTATTTCACAATATTATTGTTCTCGTTTCGAATATTTATTTCACATTTATTAATAAAATCATTTGGGCCGGATCATGGCAAAAAATGATAAACACTTCGTTGTGGAATGAAAACTACGTTCACTCTAACATTTGTTACAACTGTAACGAAGAACATGCTACATGCTGATAAAACTTCACCGAATAATATTTAACTTTCTGTTTGAGAGCAACACTTAAATATTAAGCATTATAAAATAAAAAAAAAATTAAAATTAAATGTTGAGGTAATAAGGCATATGCATAATTGTTAATTTTAGGTATATAACGAGCGTTCAAATAAATTTGACCTCAAGTTGACTCTAGACAAAACACTGTAAGTCTTAGACACATTTTTTAGATGTACAAAAATTTATAGCTTGAACTACTTTATAAGCAACGTGTATATAAGTTATATGTGTAATTGTTAAGTTTTTGCCTTTGAATGTAATGGCCTGAGTTCAAACTCCAGCAACTTTTTTTTCTTTGCTTTCAGTATCAATTAAACTACTCCGTAACACTTTTAGACTAGTGCCATTTGCGTTATATTCGAGTTAGAGAATTCCTTCGGTTTCTAATTTTCGGTAGCCTATAGAGTTGGTTTTAATGCCGAAGTTGCTACGAAAAAACACTGAAATGTTGGTGCCGTCTCGTCTGTTCATTATTATCAGGGAGTTTTATATACAGGGTGTCCCGGAAAGTATGTCACAAACTTCAGGAGGTGATAGTACATATAAAAATAATATTATAAGTCTTTATAAACATACCCCCGAAAAATGCTTCCCTTTGGAGTTATGATCCTCTTTAGGTATCCCCCCAGACGGAACATATTCATTTCTAATTTTTTTTGGGCCCAGGTAGGAAGATGAAATTTTGAGAATAAAGTTGGGCAAACAGTTCCCTTATTTGGTGAGAATATGAATAAAATACAGAAAAAAGTAAAGGGTATTTTTCTAACACCCCGTACATATTTTTGGCGGGAAAAAAATTCTGGTCATTGTATTATTTATGGCTCAAATATTTTTATAAAGATAATTCGATTTCGAAACTTTTTTCTCTAGATATTTTTTCGAGAAACGTGTCGTTTTCCCGTAAAAAAAGTTAAAAGAGGTCACCTCATTGTTCACCCCGAGACAAACACTTTAAAAGTTTACATAGTAGGCGTCTGTCACTTGCAGTGACATTTATGCTGTGGCTTATTTGACAGCGGCCTTATCCCCGTACGGTGACATTATCAGAGAATAAAAATGAATAATTTTCATTTTCACTCACCGTGAACCTGTATAAACATCGGTTCGAATGTTTATACAGGTTCACGTACGACTGTGAAGCTGGAAGTGTTGTGCCTCGTTATGTTGGCAGTGGCAGAATTTCAGCACGAAATCTTGAACTTTATGGTCAAATATTGAGAGCTGTTGAACAGAATCTCAGAGCAAGTGTCCGAAGAATTGCTAACCAGTTGGAAATTGGTAGAATGTTGGTGTGGTGAGGACAAAAAAAATTATGCACCCCTACCATTTTCATAAGGTGCAAAGTCTACAACCCGGAGGATTATTTACTTAGAATGGAGTTTTGTCAGTTAATGCTGGACTTTCATCACCGAAACATAGATTTTGTACGTACCATTTTGTTCATGGATGAAGCAACTTTTACATGAGATGGCATACTTAATTTGCACAACATGCATCAATGGTCAGATGAAAATCCACATCCCATAATTGAAAGTCACCATCAACAGACCTTCTCAGTTAACGTATGGGGTGGGATTGTAGGCGACCATCTGTTGGGACCTTTTTTCTACCAAGAAGACTTGGTGCCAGAAAATATTTTTTGCAAACCCATATTTTTGAGTTAATGTTATGACGGGACACCTGCCCATTTTAGTCATCAATTACGACGACATTTAAACAGTTTTTCGCGGTCGATGGATTGGGCGAGGGAATGATGCACCAATAAACTGGCCGTCTCGCTGACCAGATTTAAATGCGCTTGATTTTTATTTATGGGGACATATTAAAAATCTCGTTTACAGCAGTTCTGTTAATTCAGAAGAAGAACTTCGTCAGCGAATAGAGAAGCGTTTAATGTTATTAGAAATAATCCTATGTATTTACTAAATAGATTTAATTTTATTAGAAAGTAGATTTTGAAGATGGGGCGGAGTTTGAAATTACTATAATTATATAAAATTTATATATTTTTCGTTTTTCACTTTTTCTAATATTTATAAGATTATTAAAAAAAGTCTTAGCAAAAAACATACATAATGCTAAATTACATCTAAATTCAACGTTTCCTACCGTAATTATCCATATTTGCATATTCACGATAAGCGAAATGAAAATTAATTATCCTTATTCATTTGCAGAATGCAATGATGCTGTCAAATAAGCCACAGCATAAATGTCATTGCAAGTGACAGACGCCTACTATGTAAACTTTTAAAGTGTTTGTCTCGGGGTGAACAATGAGGTGACCTCTTTTAACTTTTTTTTTTACGGGAAAACGACACGTTTCTGGAAAAAATATCTAGAGAGAAAAAAAGTTTCGAAATCGAATTATTTTTATTAAAATATTTGAGCCATAAATAATACAATGACCATAATTTTTTTCCAGCCAAAAATATGCACGAGGTGTTCGAAAAATCCCTTCACGTTTTCTGTATTTTATTCATATTCTCACCAAATAAGAGAACTGTTTGCCCAACTTTATTCTCAAAATTTCATCTTCCTACCTGGGCCCAAAAAAAATTAGAAATGAATATGTTATGTCTGGGGGATATCTAAAGAGGGTCATAACTCCAAAGGGAAGCATTTTCGGGGGTATGTTTATAAAGACTTTTAATATTATGTTTATATGTACTATCACCTCCTGAAGTTTGTGACATACTTTCTGGGACACCCTGTATATTTTTGTCTGTTGATGAAAAATAGTGTCCACCAAGAGTGACCAACCTCATTGAAGAGTTCCATGAAAGAAAGATTGTCCGCTATATAGAGGTGTCGGTAACGTAACGTTCTCAATAATTCTCTGATTCTAATGAAATTTTGAGAATACGTTTCTAAGATGTACTTAAACCAAATCCAATCATTCAAAAAGCGACTTTTGCACCAACCCAACTGGGGTAACCCCTTGAGAACCATAAATAAGTATACAAAGACAATCTTACCTTCGTAGATGATCGGTTGCTTTTCCCTAAAATACGTGAGCGCTGGAAATTTGGTGATGCCATAGTGTTTGGCCAGTCGTTTGTCGTTAATCTTGACGAAATCCACCCCGAAGGAGTCCGTATCGTCGTCGATCTGTTCTAATTCTTGCAGCACCTTATCACACGTGGTGCAACTGCGCGCATCTGAAAAAAAAAACAGGAATATCACCACTCATATACGGGGCAAATCAGAAGAAATAACTACGGGGTGGTCCAAAAGTTACGAAAGGGATGAAAAGAAAATATAATGAATAGGAACTGGTATATTTTTGTGAATTCTAATAGATTAAAAAGGGGGGGACATCTAAATGGCTGGGCCGGGAGACAACATTTCAAATGTTAAACCACGTCTTTTGTTGCATGTCTGGGTGTCTTATCAGAAAAGAAACAAGTTTCTTTTTATAGAACAAAATAAAAATATATATTATTTAAAAAGTTATGCTGATAGTTCTTGTTAAATAATAGACATCGAATTGCTACATGACAGAACTGATGTTTAATTGTTTGATTGTTTAATTGAACTGATGTTTAATCATAGAAAATTCACTCACTGAAAGCCCAACTTTCCCTTGCCCCAACTTTCAAATTCCTAACAGGAACTTTTATTTATTATTGCAGATTCGGATTCTACAGAAAAAAATACATGGGTCGGATCTGAAATCCGAATGTGTAATTAAAAATAGGCTTTCCATTTTAAAAAAGTTGCCCTCACCCCTAGGATGAGTTGAGGAGGTGACTATTTTTTCAGTGGCTGGACAAAACCTTCTAAAACATTAAATTTTATCTTCTCATTTATTGAGTTTTTCCAAAGATAATCTGACTTTCCGAACATGTAGCACCTATTATTTAAATAAAGAGCAGCATATTTTTTGAATAATAATTATTTTAAAATCACAGATAAAAGTTGTTTCTTTTAAATAAATAGGAATAAAAAACGGGGGTTTTTGTTTGATTTTTTTTTTGTTTTCCCCCTCTCCCACCCATTTAGAAGGAGGTGGGGAGTTAATTTTGGCTGAGTTTAGTAGAATTCAACAAAATATTAAACCAATATTTTTTCTTCTTTTGATTTCACGTATATTTTTCATAATTGTCAGACATTCCGGAAGTTTTGGACCACCCTGTATATTAAAAAAACACTGTTTTTCTGTCTTCTTGATTAGCTGATTGCAAATTCTATCAAATAGAATATAGAATCATGCGAATTAAATCCATACAATAACAAAATAAACTGCCTGTCTTTGGATATCTGATTAGTCTTTGAAAATATCCTCAAAACTAGTAGAATTTAACTAAATATTATAAATAAAAAGCAGCAGGTTATTGGAATATTGATTACAGAGGTCTACAAAAAAAATGTTCTGTCTTTGCGATCAGACCCATCATTTCCTATGTATTTTGATGCATTGATGCAAAAAAAATTTTCTACCGCATAAATTTTTCTTTCCACCCCCATATAACCCCCATAAACTCTTATAGAGGAAATTAAAAAAAAAATGTTATGTCAAAATGATTTTATACGGAATTCATTTTTGACTTCAGAATCGTAATCAGCAACCCATAAAACTGCATAATATGCATTTAATATCAACTTTTTACTTTTTAGTAAAATTTGACAGCTTGTTGACAGCTGTCATTAAGTCGAAATTTATTCTTGACTTCAGGTTCGTGATCAGCGACCCAAAAAACCCTTGTAAAAAGTTTTTTTTTTCAAAATTCCCTCTATAAGAGTTTATGGGAGTTATATGGGTGTGGAGAGAAAAATTGATGCGGTATAAACATTTTTTTGCCAAATTTGGCCACCATAGAAAATGATGGGTCTCGCAAAGACAGAACTTTTTTTTGTAGACCTGTGTTATTATTGATTGGAAGTGAATGGCCATAGTTTTCTAGACTTTTTTCAACACGGTATTATGTCAATACACATACAGAAGAAACCATTTATGTTTCAACGAAGAGTATAATTTTTAATGTAAGTATTTTGATTTCTGAAACCACTGAAAAAAAAATATTCGTTTGGTATTGAATTATTAAAGAACCTGTTAGATTGGTTATTTTTATATAATGATAAATAATAAATTCAATTTGTCTATTACGAAACGTATAACTTGCGAGATAAAAAAATAAACTCAATTCAAACATTTTGATTTGTTTATATAAACATCTCTACTTTTATCAACATATTTAATAATAGGCAAAATCAAATAAAAGATCAATAATAAGTATGTACATATTTTAGTAATATCAATAAAAACTGATAAACATGTAAGTAATGTAAAGCCGGCAGATCCGGGCTGCGGGCCATAATCGGACGAGTCATACTACTTACTACTTGTATGTGCAAAAACAAAATTCATGAAAACAGTAAACTGTTGCAATTTAGAAAGAGATGTGTTAAACACCCTGTTATTTACGTTGAGATGTATGAAAACTTTGTGGGCCGCCGCACTGTTTAGCCGGATTTAGTAATAAGTAATAACTTCTTGTCACAATATAAATAATTTTGATACCTTTATAGATTCGGAAAAAATATACGGAAACATAATTTTCAAAGTGTTTGTAAACGATAATAGTTTGTAAACGAAGTGTTTGTAAAAAAAACGACAAAGGTGTTTATAGAAACGGTTAATATGTCTGATCAATTCTGATCAGACTGAACAGAGAGCAGTAAAATACAAATAACCTTTAGAGACTTCGATGGAGAACTTAAACAAAGAGTAAATTTTACTCTTTGACTTATATACAAACATTTTGTTTGTCTTTACAAAAACGTTAAAGCTTAAACTGACTGAACGAATCCCATCTCTAGTGGGTACTGGAACCTTCGGCGTAGAAACAAAAAACTGGACGTTTTCCAAGAAACACCGAACTACTATACTACGATATACTACACCGAACTAAGTTGGCATCTTCAGGAGCAGATTCAATTTTAATCTTCTTCTATCTTTAGAAGATTAAATTTTAATCTTCTACTGAAGCTGCTAACTTCATCGTGAAACGCGCGTCGAGAAAAGTATAGTAGTGGTGTAGTAAAGTAAAGTAAAGGTGTAATAAAAGTGTAGTAAAAAGTAAAGTAAAGGTGTTTTGTGGAACACGTCCAGTTTTTTTTTTTTTAGCATTAATAACGCTAACCAAACACCTCTTTTTATGTCATATTGGATCAATTAATTCTTATTTCATTCTACATAATGCAGTCATTTCCTCCATTTGTGTAATCACTAGAGCCCGTAGGTTAATAATAGATTCCAGGACCGGCCTTAACGCGACTGGAATATAAAATCAATAAACGTCATCAAGATTATAAATTTAAGATCAAGATAAAATACCTTTTTTTTGGTCGGCCAACTTTGATGACATTTTTTTAGTATTAGTTAACCTGCGCTGATCGATCCTTAGTGGGCATGAAACGTCGAATACGTTTGTAAAAATGTCGGGACAGCGTCCGTCACATATTACGGTGGAGCGTTGAATAAACAATTTTGCGGAACTGACCTTTAATGGCAGTGAACTGTGTTGTACCGTGTGTGACCAGAATGAGACAAAAGCCATGAAAGTGCATTTGAAAGCTTCTGGGACATATACTAACTTAATCGACGTCACATGTTTGGTGCACGGGCTTCACCGAATTGCCGAAACTGTTACTCTAGTGTTGACAGCCTTGAATGGAATAAAAGTGAATGTGATACAGGGTATTTTTGAAAGCAACATTCAGAATAAAAACGTTTTTGGACGTTCTACCAAGAACACCGCTACCATTTAACCTAATTGTAACCTATTGAGACTCGTTCGGGCACATGGGTACAGGCAGCTATTTTGACTGACAGGCGCTATAGCTTAAGAGCTTAACTCCTGAACATATGGAACAGTTATTGATAATTTATGAAAACTGAACTGGCAGGACAGACACGTTATAGCATCGGTTCCTTTGCCGATTAGTTGGACTACAACAATCACCATCACATGTACGAGGTACCGTCCCTGGTAAAACACGGATCTGTTATTAACCTCCGAGCTCTAGTAATCACGATATACTACGGAAAATAAGTAATCACTTAACTTGCGACCTTTTTGGTGTCAAAACCCTTAGTATTAAATTCTGTCAGTTATTTATTCGGGTGGGAGACATGTTTTATTTTGAGAGTTCATATTAGGGATACGAAAATCAGCAACATTATCGGATTCAATCAGATAATATAGAAGAATATTATCTGTTTTTATTATGTACTGGAAAGATATAAAAGGTGTTCCAAAAAGCAACAATTGGACCAATGTAAGTTTAGCTAAATCACATTATTTTGGTCTGAGGAATCTACGTTTTCTACCATTACTTATGACCCACCCTGTATTTTTTATTTCTTTTTATACCTATATTAGGTTTTTTAAGTTAAATTCGAAGTCATTCGAAAATAAACTCTGCTCATACATACTTGAAATCAATTTTTACTGGTAACGGAAAATGATAGAAAAAATTACACAAACTTGTCCGAATGCAAATATTTTTATTGGCGCTCGGTTCAATAAAAATGTAAAGGCAATAAAATAAACGCTTTACACTTTCGGAACTTTAGTTGCAGCGCTTAAAATATCATCGCATTAAAAAAATTATTAGCCATAATCATGTGTTATATTTAACTATATATTACCAGAGAGAGTAACAAGTCGGTCGAATATACTCTGGAATAATTCTGTATTTTTATGCTTTACCTAAATGCAAGAAAAGTCAATATTTATACAGCGGTTGCCAATAAGTCTATTCTGTAATAAAAAATATGTAGCAAAGTTAGTATTATGTATACAATTGCGCTAAATTGTGCAGTGAATTGTAATTTTAGTGAGACGATTTTTTTAACTTTTTTTCGACAATGTTCATTTATGATAAAAAATTCTAGAAAAAAATTATATAATATGTCGAGATCTATTAAAGGAAAAAAAAGTATCTACAGTGTATGTATACACGGTGATCATCATTAATGTGTACACAATTGTGATCTTTAAACTAAAAAAAGATACTGATACTTAGATTACAAAAAGTTGCCGATTATTATGCCATTGAAAAATATGAAAAGAGAGATACGTATTGTTCCAAAAATATCCTGAAAAAAAAAAACTATTTGTTTTTATATTTCTTCTATATCTTTTTTATTACTGAGGCAGATTTAATGAAACTTGGTACGATTATATAAAGCGATATGTTAAATCTATTAGAAGTTTCAGAAATGTTTAGGAAAAGAAAGCGTTTTTTTTTTAAATAAAGCAGTTTCAACGAAAATCTGTAAAACAATCTTGGACTATTTTTTAATTTAATAATTTTTTAACTGCCGTTTGGTGAAAAGACTAAATATATCCTAAATAAATCCACCAGTTAATTATAATGTCAGAATTCTTCTTTGAAATAGTAAGCGCTGCATAGTTGATTGATTTTTTTTAAGAAGACCTAAAAGATATTTAGCTGTTTTTCCATCCAACCCTAAGTTACAAACTGAGATGGTTTGTAACTTAGGATGGAATCAGATGGTTTCTTTTTAAAATTGCTATTAAAACTACATCGTTGAATATTTTTAAACGATTGTTGCTTTATTCAAGAAAGTATGCCTTCCCATTATTTATGAAAGATAATTTCAGTGAAATGGCCGCCGCGGCTGGCTTGGCAATAGTTCATTCTTTTCACCCAATTTTGCAGTACATTTTCGATTATTATTAGTGGCTCTATTGCACGAATAACTCGATTGACGTTTTCCTTCAATGCGTCAATTGTGGATCGTTGGAGTAACAACGGTCCTTAACATGTCCCCATAAAAAATAGTCTAACGGTGTTAAATCGCATCTGCGCGATGACCAATTAATGTCTCCAAAACGGCTGATAACACGGTTACCGAATTTAGTGTGCAAAAGATCGAATGTTTGACGGCTTGTGTGACACGTTGCTCCATTCTGCTGGAACCAAAGCTCGTCCAAGTCCACATCGTCCAATCGCGGCCACAGAAAATCAGTTAACATATCTCTGTAACGCATTCCGTTTGCTGTAAGACTGTTACCATCTTCATTTTGAAAGAAGTACGGACCAATGCCATCACTCTAAAACCCACACCAAACAGTCACTCTTGCAGGATGCATTTGCTTCTCTATACACTACGTGTGGATTTTCGGAACCCCAAATCCTACAGTTCTGTTTATTAACTTGTCCTCCAAGATGAAAATGAGCTTCGTCCGAAAAAAATGATTTTGTGATTGAAATCGGCGTCATTTTCAAACTCATTTAAAGCCCACACGAAGAAGCGATAACGAAGTGGATGGTCATTTTTCTTTACCTCTTAAATAAGTTGCAATTTATAAGCAAATAATCCGAGGTCTTTATGCAATATTCTCTTCAGAGAAGTGCGACTGACATTAAGTTGTTGTACTCTGTGACGAGTTGAGGTTCTTGGGTTTTCACCCACACTTTGGGTAAGAGCAACAATTCCTTCAGCTGTGCGCCCCGGAGGAGCACGTGGACGAATCCTGTTATCTATAAGCATGCCAGTTTCACGAACTTTCCTGAATTACTTTGTTACATCAGGCGCTAACGGAGCTTCATTTTTACCAAAAAATTGTTCTCAATTTTCTCACTGTTTCTGCAACACAGCATTCACTTTGGAAATAAATTTTCAATATTTCTCAACGTTGTTCAAGCGTAAAACGATCCATTTCTTACAGCGGAAGTTAGACACCACATATGTGTCAAATGTCACGCGCGTCAGTGTCGGCAATGTAGAAATAACACGGTTTAAAAAGAAACCAATATATGGCCCACCCTTTACATTAAAGAACAGTTTGTGAACTTTTTCAAAAAAAAAAAAAAAAAAAAGAAAATTACAATTCCTACATTTTTTGCAGGAAACCACATTCAACATTATAACTCGTGTACAAACAATTTTTCTATTTCCAATTTTTTCTGTGCTCTAAACAACGGTATTTTGTGGCAATCGAAAATGTTAAATGACATATTGGCGGGATTATCAATTTGATTATCAATTTGACAGCTCTTTATTGGTTAAATTTGCTGCAGCGATCAATAACACTTTGCATGCTCTGTAATCTTCAAATAGTACCGTCACTGTTCAATGACTGTTGAAGTTAGCAATTTTTAATGACATTTACAATTTAAAATAGCATTAAAATAACATGGGGTAATGCCATTTTAACGGTTGAATGAAAACAATTGATAATCGTCCTCAATTTAAATTTTGTTCAATACCCTGTATGCAAACCCAATGAAAATTGGTACGAGTTTACGATGGTCTTGAGTAAGAATCCGATCTCAATTATTTTCTAAAAAAAAATTGCTAATGCGGACTACAAATAAAGATTCTAGAAGGGTGGATAGATCTTAAGTGGGACACACTGTATGAAACGGTATTGTTTCTTTGTATGAAATTCTATATTATATATCAAAAAAACAATAATAAAAGTTCGTATTTCCCAAAACAGAAAAGTTATAAATACTTTTTTTTGTTTATGATTAAGAATCCACGAGTAATTCGAGAATTTGGTGGAGGATCCGGTGTCATTATTAGAGATCGAATCATATGTATAATAATAGATCACTAGTATTTGTAAATAATGTTCATCAGTTAATGTTATCAACTTTGTTTCGAGAATATCTCAACAATTTTGTTCTGAAGTAAAAATCAGATTTAGGTGTCACTATTCCATACTTCACTTTTCCAATTGACAATTTTATTATTATTTTAATGCGTTTAAGAAAGGTTTTTTATTATGCGAAATTTTTTTATTTTTATGCATCTATAATAACCAAGTGAAGAAACAGGTAAACTGATCTCTGATTTCAATCGCTTTCACTTTTCTAAAAGCACTGCTCGAAACCTAAAACTCCCTAGATGTCATTTATTTTCTGATATTTCTCATTTGCAACAAATTTGGCAGACCATGGTACTGTTAATGGTATACTGTGTCAGATTATTTTAAATACGGCAAAAAATATGTACAATTTTAAATACGGCAGGTCTAAAATTTAGTTATCATTCAAGCAATTGTCAATGTGTCAAAATTAAGTATAATTTAAATAGAAGATCTTGTCGTCAGTTATTAAATTATAACAGTAGGTACACTAAATTCCATACATATATACGGTTTAAAAAGACATAGCAGTGTACGTCATATAATAGAGGCCTCAAATAATGACATGTAATAATGTTTGTTGTTTAGATGAGGGAGATAATTAATACTTATAACAAAAATTCTTAATATTAGTCACAAGGTTAATGCTGCAACAAGAAATTAAATGTATCAGGATTTTATGTTTAGCGATTTTGTCTAAACGTTTTACAAACATAAACATAATTACTACATTTTATACATGGTGTCTACTTTTATTTACGTTAATATATTATTTATTAAATTAAAATAATTATTATTTTTCAAGATAATCGATTAAATTCTTTTTGGTTTTGAAGGTCTTCGAAAATGGCATATTTTGAGCATATCGTCGCCTTTAAGTTGCAGCACTATGACAATTAAGGATTTTTTTTTTTAAAAATCTGTTTATCTTGAAAAATGAGGATTTTATAGATTTGTATACAACGCACGTGAGGCCATGGAACATTCTATGTCTTTATTATGAAAGAGGACCCAGAAAGAGGACCCAAGAGGCAAACCATCAAGACCCATGACGTCATGCGTCACATACATGATGCTCGATAGAGTTTTTCAGGCAAACCATCTTTACCAAGCGTGACGTGACGCAAAACCATGACGCAGATCGCAATATTTTCCAGGGACACCCTGTATATACATAAATACACACACTAAAATTTTCAAACTAATTAAATTGAATGATAACTAATTGTTGTAAAATAGATTCATTGACAGGTCCGAATGATGATAAAAAAAACACTTGGAATGGAAAGTGAAATATTAGAGTACCTAAATTTTTAGAGACTGAGAGGAATTTCCAAAAATTAATAGACATACATATGTTGGCCACAGCTGTCTGATGTCACTAAAATTACTGGAATTGTGCCAAATCTTAATAAATAAGCAAAAACTGAGACATGATTAATAAAAAAATGTAATCGTCTGATGAAAAATCGATTACGTAATATTTTTTTATTTAATAAGAAATTGTGTCAGTTATGTTTAATTGTAATTCATGTTAATTATATTTAAGTCGATACTGTGTTTTAAGTATGTAATAAGTATTGATATACATTAATACATAAAGGTAATAACATTTATTTAATTTATTTATAAGTATTATCAATTGATGACTGCATATCAGTTGCAAAGTAATTTTTTGCAGATGCATTTTTCTTCAAATCATAAAAATATCTGGAAAACTACTGAATCGATCAACTTCAAATTCTGTTGGCTTATTCAGATAAAGAAGCCAAATACTAATTGTCTTGGAATCACATATTTTTGGTTAATAATGTTCTCCTTATTAACTAGAAATCGAAACATAAATTTAAAACACCCGCCATTTTGCCCCTAATCAATATTTCTAAAAATTGTCCGTTCAAAGACTACAGTGCAGTAACAGTAGCTTTGCCCTTGGCCGCGGTAGACAAAACCAGAAATTGACCACATTTCTTTTGAACGCATCGAGAAGTACAGTCTGTTATTATTCTTTGTAGGTACATATCTCTTATATATCTCGGCTATAATCGTGCCACCTCGGACTACGTTCGGTGTGCGCATTTAAAAAAAGTAAAATCCCGTTTTTAACGGTAAGACTCCAGATAGGAATAACGATTTAACTCAAGTTACACGAGGTGTGTAAATTAAGTAATGAGACTTATTTTTTATTTTTTTTTATCCGAATAGAATTACAATTCGGTATTGTCTCCCTCAAAATAACTTCCTTGGGAAGTCACACAGTGCTGGAGACGGTTTTTCCGTTCCTCATAGAAGTACTGGAACTCATATACTGGAATTGCCTTCAGCTGGCTAGTTACAGTCGTTTTAATGTTTTCTATGGTCCCAAAATGACGTCCGTTGAGATGATTTTTCAATCTTGGGAAGGAAAAAAAAGTCATAAGAACTCGAGTCAGGCGAATAATGAGGCTGAGGAGCCACAGGAATGTTTTTACTGGCTAAAAACTCGTTTACTGAAATGGCTGTGACAAGCATTGACTGTGCTGAAATGGCTGTGGCAATTGGATGCAACATCCAATTGTTCTTGATGTTTTGTCTCACACGCATGATCCTTTTTCGAAGTTTTTCAAGAACCTCTCTGTTAAAGTGTTGCTTTACTGTTTGGCCTGGAGGCACAAACTCTTTGTGAACAATTCCCTGGCTATCACAAAAGCAAATTAGCATGCATTTGATCTTCGACTTGCTCATACTTGCTTTTTTGCGTCTTGGAGAGTGAAGTGTGCCAATCTATGCTTTGGCGCTTGGTTTCCGGGCCGTATTCAAACACCCAATTTTCATCACCAGTAATGACACGTTCCATAAAATAGGGATCATTTTATCATTTTCAATAAATTCCAAAAAAGTCAAGACACCTTTCTCTCCTGACGTCCTTTTGTTCCCGCGAAAGGTTTTTGGAACCATTTTGCGCATATGTTTCTCATCCCTAATTCGTTAGTCAAAATCTAATGAACAGTGGTGTGATTCAAATTTAACTCTTTCCCGATCAGTCTCGTCGTCAACCGATGATCTGAACGCACAAGACTCTGTATTCTATCGACATTTTCATCGGTTCTTGAAGATTAAGCCTTTCGCTGCGTGGTTCATCTTCAATCGACTCTGTTCCTTCTGAAAATGCCTTAAACCACAGAAAAACCTGGGCTCTCGAAAAAACACTGTCTCCGTAGGAGTGTTGAAGTTTTGCAAAAGAATCTGTTGCGCTGTGTCCAAGTCTGAAGCAAAACCTGATAGCACAGCGTTGCTCAAAATTAAGGTCGCTCATTTTTAAAACGCGCTAGAAAAACTGGTTTACGAAAGCAATCACAAAGAACAAACAAATGACTCTAACAAGTTCAAACTTGTACTGAAGGTGCATTATATATTAACCTACCGCCCTTCCAAGTCCCATCTCCGCAGTGTTGCTAGATCGATCGTGTATAATTGTTCTGTTATATTGATCGAAAAACTCTAATTATTCAGTTTTTCAGAATTATCAAACTTTCCACATCCAGATCAGTAACATACTGATACTCATCTGGATAAAAAAAAAAATTTTTGTTAACCAGATTTACAATCATAAACTCTTAATTCAATAAAAAGTATTGAAAAAGCGCACAGATCCGTTTCCAACTTTTTGGGCAAGCAGCGTTAAATCGCAAACATTTGACTATCGCGCTGATTTTTCGTACACCCCCATATTTCGGCATTCTGAAGAACTTTTCTTAATAACTTTTTGATTAGACGCGAATTAAACGGTGTTGCCATTTAACCGAAACAGTTTTTTCTGATTTGTGAAACACCCTGTAGAAGAATGTCGACGTCGTTTTGACTGGTCGATGGCGGTTTGTGATGCGAATGTTTTTTGTAGGAAACTTCTTTCGGAAATACTAATAGTTTCGATTCTGCGATAGTGTTTCCAATTTTTTGGGACACACTGTATATTTTTTGAAAATTGTTTTATATGCTTAAAAATCCCCAAAGATCAGTTTTTTTTTTTGGAGTCCTTAATGAACATGACCACAAAATGCTTTTAGGTTTTATAGGTAAATTAAAAATAGTATTGTATATCCACGAGCAACATAAACATACGAGATCGCGACATTGAAAATAAATTTTAGATCTAAGTTAGTGGGATTTCGACGCCGATTTGAACGAAACGAATCACTCGTGACGCCATAAGTTCGAGTGGCCTAAAAATAAAGTGGTCGAAGAAAATGAGACGCTAACATTCGCGAAATACGTCCAATGATTGGCCGCTGACGAAACGAACAAATCACCACTCGGTAAATGCAGACGTGGCATCCGTATAAATAACAGCATAATATAGTGTCTTCTGTGGGCTTTAATCTTTAAAGCGTTTACAATTAAATGTGTTTATCCCGAGTTTTGTGTGAAAAATACGGTTTTAATTCCAAGCTGGCCGTCAGAAGTTAAAAGAAAATATAAACAAAACACATATAAAAATAAAACTCAAGCAAAACACAAGAAATTTAACAATTTTTCAATTTGACCAAGAAAAAATAAAAGAATGATGATGTCATACTGTGCCTAATGCAATATTAATGTAACGTTTATTTTAGCCATTTTGATGAAATAACATAGACAACTCGAAAACCGTACATTTTAAGAAGGTACCTATAGGTAATGGTAGTATATCATATAATTGTTTCACAAATAGAGGAATATCCATAAAGGACAAATAGATTCACTAATTGAATATTGAAAACAAACATTTATCTCATCTTTTTCAGTGCATATAAAAGTTGGTAGGTACCTACATTTTTTATTGCAAAGTGCGTTTTATTTATATATTATTTTATTATACTGTAAAAGATAAAAATAAATAGATAAAAGTTCAATGAAATGGGATCTGGTCATCTGGTTGGCCATAAAATTATCCCAGTTTTTGTGGTTACTCATTTTTAAAAATTCTCCTAAAATATTGGGTTTACGTTCAGTTCAAATATGAATAGTTATTCGAAATTTACTGACCAAAACCACCAAGGCCATAAAATCCTCTAAAAGTTTCCCCATTTAACCATATGTCTATCTCCAATAATAACCGAGATACCAATGCATGTATAATATATTCAGGACATACTGTATAGGCTTTTCTGTGAAAATTAATATCAAAATGTTTGTAATTAAGTGTGTTTATGTGAAAAACGCTGTTTCATTTTCAATTTTCCCGTCAAAATTAAATGGTCTAGATAATTAAAACAGGTTTGAACAGTTTAAAATTGTGATAATGTTTCCAATCATATAATTTCTACAATTTTGGTTTCTGCTTTGGACATAAAAATTTAGCGTTTAGAAACTTGCGTTGACTCGTTCAGCATTTCCTGTGAAGAAGTTTTTATAATTAACTTTCTGGATGTGTAGATTAAGACATATGAATCAATAATTTAGCTTACACGGTCACCTGAACTAGCTTTGTAGGATTATTCACTATTTGTAGAAACTGGGGAGTAATGAGTTCAATGAAAACCTTGACATAGTACGACAACAAAGTAAAGACGCTATTTGGACCCTAAAGAGGGGAGTAGGAATGAAGACACCATTCGGAAATCAAAATGAAGAAATCATTTTCGAGTATAAAAGTTTAGAAAATGATTAAAAAAATGTCACTCATTTTTGAAACGCACGAGAAAAAGATAGCTCACGAAGCTAAGCACGTGAGCCATGGAACATTATATGTCTTTATTATGAAAGAGGACCCAGAAAGAAGACCCAAGAGGCAAACCATCAAGACCCATGACGTCATGCGTCACATACATGATGCTCGATTGAGTTTTTCCCTACCCCAGATTTTGCCCCTTTAGGTTAGGCAAACCATATTTACCAAGCGTGACGTGACGCAAAACCATGACGCAAATCGCAATATTTTTCAGGGGCAATCTCATAATAAAGACATAGAATGTCAAAAAGTGTAAATGTGTTATTTTAGTTCGTTTAAATTCCGAAATATTTACAATTAAGTCTGTTTATCAGTTGTTTTATATGAGAAACAAAGTTTGATTCCCGACATTTCCGTCAAAGATTATTTATTTATAGGCTATTTAAAAGAAGTAAAAAAAATATACTTTTATACCCATTTGGATTAATCAAAACATGTTGTTTAACCAATCGTTCAGAAACAGAAAAATAGAGACAATGTTATTTTAACCTTCTACCTTATATTTTAAACGAATGAAAATATAATATCGTATCGTATATAATATGTAATATCAAATAGAACGAAAACCATGTAATATAACTGATTAAACTGATTATTTTATCAGATTACATGACCATAATAGAGATCCCCGTTAGGTATTTTGATAAAAAATATGAAGCAAACCAAAGATTCCTTAAAATACCTTAGCAATAAAGTGATACTTGAACCCTTCAAACCAAGTGATATGACGAATAATTATTATAGTATGTATCAGTCAAATGGATTAAATGCAATATCTCCATATGTACCCGTAAATGAAACGTGAAACCACATCAAGTGATTTTGATTTTGGTTGCAGAAATGGATCGCGTGACTATGTTGATATTATCGATTTCTTTAATGTACGTATGACAAGTGACTCGTCATGGGACAGGACATTCAAAGAGGAATTCAGCGGTGTACTTGATTTTTAAATATTCTTCGGAATTTATCAGAAAAAAATGTTTTAAAGAAAAAAAAACCTTTATTTTCACAAATGCAAAAAAATTATTTGAAAAAATATGTTTTAATTTTTCAAATCTAAAACATCCTGACAAAATATAATATTGAATAAAATTGATATCTATATTTATCATCTATATTATCATCTATATAGTTATTATCATCTATATCTTATGGGTTTGTTTTGTAAATTTTAGTTTTAAGATATCCCTACAAGAAGTATGGGGGATTATGATCTGGTGACCTTTCTGGCAATTCTAACGACCCTTGCCTCCAATCCGTAAGTAGGGATATTTTTCCCTAAACAAACTGACAGAAAATATTGCTTTTGCCACACTTTTTTTGCGTTTTTTTTGCATTAGTTATTAATAAATCACATTTATTTGTGGCTTCTTTTCTTGTTTTAGGCATGCAATAGAATATTCTGGATGCACATTTCGAGCATCTCCAGAATTAGAAGTTATCCTATTAATTTAGTTTTGTATTTATGCAAATAAAAGATTTTCTGAATTCATTTGACAGGTGCCTGCATATGGAGAATTATTCCATTTGGCCAATACACACTGTATCTATAAAATATATAATGGTACATTAACTTAAGGATATAGAGTAAATGTAGTAAACAATTACATCCTGTTATTGTATTCAACAGTTGGCATGATCATATGAGTACAAAATATAATGCCAAGAATGTTTTTAATGTTTTGGATATTATTTTTGGAAGTATTGTATTTGCACTGCTCTTCTGAAAATAGTCATACATGTTGGTAGAAAACTGCTAGTTGAATAAATGAACAATATTTAAAGTAGGATATAATATGATGATTATCGAAATGTCTGGCATATACTTAGGATAAGTTTTTATACAACTTTAGGAAATTGTAATAATTGCAAAAAAGGAATTAGAATCCAATGGACGAATCACAATAATGGGATTTTAATTTACGGATAACGAATTGGAAAACGAGATTCTCTTTATGACAACTGCTGACACAGGTGTATTTACAAAGCGGGTGCAATTTAGTAAATTATTCTCAAAATAAAACTGATTTTAACGTAAATTCAAACAAATTGAATTAAAAAAAATGATCTGAAAACGAGTACAAGAACAAGAAGAAAAGTACAATGTTATTCTGAATTTAGTAGGTTGGTTTACGAAGTTTTCGTACAAGATGGGCTTTAGAGCAGACCCTTGTAAAATGAAAACGTACCGTTTTAATGAATAGGGTCTGTAATCGACCTCCCGAGATCGGGAAGACCAAATTAGTGAAGTCTAAGTTGCAGAAGTCCGATTGTTCGATTTGAAGGAGCAGATGTGGCAATCAGATACGATTTTTCTTTGCGACTATTGACCCAGGTTGAAATTTCACCGTAATGGTTATCCTTACTATGCATATGGACTATTTTCTCTTAATGTTGTAGTTAGTACTTAAAACTGTCGAATATAGTCAACAGAAAATCCACTGCATTGCTCTAGACGAGGAAATTTAGCATTCCACCTCGAAAATTTCCGCAGTGAGATGGATTTTGACGTTATTAGGCTCGTTGGATTCCTTGTAAAATTTAGAAAAAAATGTTACCTATTTTTATCGTATACAAAATCAGAAACTGCATTACTGCACCTAAAAAATGTATTTTTGGGGTGCAATTTTTCCAGCCAATTAAAGAAAAAATCATAATTCAAGAATACATTGTTGAAACGGGCTGAATTTGGTTGGAAATTGACTCCGATGAACGTGGGGTCCCGGAACCCTGGTCACCAGGCCCATCCCCGAGGTTTTCCCTCGAATTCGGTCTGAAACTAAATGAAAATGGTTGCTCGGGGGTTTTTGGGGTAGCCGATCCTGAATACGTTGTTGGTTTTGTTGCCCGTTACACCTGGAGGACCAGGAACCCTGGTCACCAGGCCCATCCCTGAGGTTTTCCTCGAATTCGACTTGAATCTAAACGAAAATGGTCACTCGGGGGTTTTTGGGGTCACTGATCACGAATATGATGTCAGAAATTGACTCCAATGAACGTGGGGTCCCGGAACCCTGGTCACCAGGCCCATCCCCGAGGTTTTCCCTCGAATTCGGCCTGAAACTAAATGAAAATGGTTACTCGAGGGTTTTTGGGGTAGCTGATCATGAATACGTTGTTGGTTTTGTTGCCCGTTACATATGGAGGACCAGGAACCCTGGTCACCAGGCCCATCCCCGAAGTTTTCCCTCGAATTCGACCTGAATCTAAACGAAAATGGTCACTCGGGGGTTTTTGGGGTCGCTGATCATGAATACGTTGTTAGTTTTGTTGTCCGTTACACCTGGAGGATCGTGAACCCTGGTCGCAAGGCCCATTCGCTTTGAAATTATCGGAATTGTGACTATAATATCTTGATTTTAAGTACGCTTCAAGACGCGTATTTAAAAAAAAAATGGCGTATTTAAAAAAATGATCAGCGACCCCAAAAACCCCCGAGTAACCATTTTCGTTTAGATTCAGGTCGAATTCGAGGGAAAACCTCGGGGATGGGCCTGGTGACCAGGGGTTCCGGGTCCCCAGGTTCACCGGGGTCAATTTCTGATATATTCGTGATCAGCGACCCCAAAAACCCTCGAGTAACCAAATTCAGCCCGTTTTGACAATGTAGTCTCGAATTATAATTTATTCTTTAATTAGCTGGAAACATTGCACCCCAAAAATGCATTTTTTAGGTGCAGTAATGCAGTTTCTGATTTGTATATGACAAAAATAGGTAACATTTTTTCTAAACTTTAAAAGGAATCTAACGAGCCTAATACGTGAAAATCTATCTTATTGCGGAAATTTTGGAGGTTTGGCTCTTTTTTGTGTTTCCTCGTCTACTCAGAAAGATCTTTATAACAAGAAAGTCACTATTTGGTGCGGTTTCACAGATATTTTCATAATTGGTGTCAATTTTTTCGACGAAATACAGACCAGATTGTGACAGATGTAACTGGTGACCGATAACTGCAAATATTAAAAGATTACACAATTCCACAATTGCAAAATGTGGACGTAATTGAAAACATATTTTCTTTATGCAGGATGGAGCACCTCCGCGATTTTACCAACAAGTTAAAGACTTGTTAGCTGCTGTTTTTCAAGGTCGTATTATAAGCAGAGGTTTTGAAGATTCATGGCCACCAAAAAAATCGCGTGATCTGAATCCAACGGATCATTGGCTCTGGTGTTGTTTTAAAATAGTGTTGTGAACACAACCAATGCCAAAGCAAGCTGTAATTTAACCAGAAGTGTTGAATAATGCTCTGTATAATTTAAAGGTTGGTGCTCTACACCATCAAAATGGAAGTCATATTGAACAGTTACGGTAACCAGTGTTGCATATAAGAAATCATATTGTTCAAGCAATTCAGTTCCTGTTGAAGTTGTACAATACACTGAAATACAGGGTGACTGGTGATAAAGTGTACAAATGCTGGGTGGTGATTGTACACCTCAAATGCAACAAAAAAGATGACCATGGTCCGATTCTCAAGCATAAGGGAGAAATTTCAGGATTTGTATTTTTTCGGAAAAACGTGATTTGTCGCCTAACACTAACCATATCTCCGGAACTATTGACCCTGCAGCAACAACCATTGAAAAACTCATTGAAAAACTCGTCAAAAACCATTGAAAAATTAAATTTTCTCGAAGAAAACATACTTAGCAAGACTCTCATTTAATTCTTGTAAGCAGAAACACAATTCTAAATTTTAAAAATTATAAATTTCTAAATTTTACAAAATTTGACTTTAATCAAACGATTTTTCTTTCTCTAATAAGTGTGCACGTTTCACAAAAACTTCATTTTTTAATTTTTACCGTTTTCCAACGGTACACTCATTTTTTGAAAATTTGCGGTCGGGTAGAAGATATAGCATTTCTAATGTAAATGAACGTAGCCTAGACAGAAGGGGAAGAGAGGGCAAAAAAAAGCATAGCAAAACATTCTTCCATAATTCAAGTTTTTAATTTAAGTATTTTTTTTAATCAAGTACGAATTAATAGTTTTTCAAGTTAAGGAGAATAAACTCTGTTCAAGAATAAACTTGCAAACGAACAGTCTCTTCTTCCTATCCAAACGTGGAAGGTCTCGTCGAGGTATCTTCGGACCGCTAGAGAAAAATGAGGAGGTGCTCCGTCATTTTGGAATACCATTTGATGCCTCAGATTTAGTGGCACGTCTTCCAATAGGGTGGGTAAGTCATTCTGTAGAAAATTGAGGTAGGGTCCACCTGCCGACGTTCTCGGAAACCCCAAAAAACGAAAACCCGATCACGTGACCATCAATGACACCCACTGCTGAAGTACCAAATAAGCTCCTGACGATGCTGACGTACCAACTGAGGATTTTCCTCAGCATAAAAATGAGATTTACGAGTATTGAAGATACCCTCACTAGGAAATGTGGAATCGTCAGTCCACAAAATTCGGCTGAATAAATTAGGATCCTCTACATCATTATTTAACAGCCAGCGAGCGAAATCAACTCGAGCTTGGACATCTCGTTCTTCCAGTTCTTGTACCCTGGTGAAATGGTAAGTGTGTAACCCTGCAAGCCTAATGGTTTTTCTTACCTTCTTCTGCGAAACTACACTGCATTACCGACACAAAACCCGTACACATAATAAATGTCGGCATATTTTTGGTTGGAAAATGACATCTTAAAACAAGTTACAATAGTGACTATCAAACGCAATCAAATCACGACTCAAAATTTTATCAAGAAGGGAGCAGAAAACATTATGAAAGAAGCGAGGGGGAACACAGACGTGCAGAGGAATCCAGGCGGTTTTCCAGGAAAATTAAACAGTTCCATTGATACAAGCTTGAATAGGAAATGAAATACAACAGACCAGACAGTTCTTCTAGAACTGTGGTACACGTGTAGACCTGGCGAAAATTCCGTGAAATGAAAGAGACGTGACATGACGCGAGTTAGTGCGAAGCCTTGGTTGGGAATCTAGGGGAAGAGATGGCTCTCTTCCCCTACTATCTAGGGCTACGTCATTTACATTTGAAATCCGCTTTCTTCTACCCGATACGCAATTTTTCAAAAAATAAGTATACCGCTGGAAAGCTTATCAAAAAATGAAGTTTTTGTGAAATGTGCACACTTTTGAGAGACAAATAAAATTCGTTTGATCAAAGTCAAATTTTGTAAAATTTAGAATCTTAGATAATTTTAAAATTCAAAATGGTGTCTTTGTTTACAAGAATTAAATGGGAGTCTTGCTAAGTATGTTTCCTTCAAGACGATTTAATGCGCTTTTCAATGGTTTTCTAAATTTGCTGTAGGACCAATAGTTCAAGAGATATGGTTAGTTTTAGGCGAACACATTTTTCCGAAAAAAACACAAATCCTGAAATTTCTCCCTTATGCTTGAGAATCGAACCATGGTCAAGAGCAACTTTTTTGTTGCATCTGAGGTGTACAATCACCACCCAGCGTTTGTATACTCAAATCACCAACATTTTCAGTGGTGTATGTGTGGACTACTTCCTATATACTTAACCCTTTGCGGCATAATTTTTTGTATAATCGGTTTCTCATAAAAATTGGTATTCAGGGGTTTTCGGGGTCGCTGATTACGAATCTGACCTTAGAATTTAGAAATTCAAAATGGCGGATCCAAGATAGCGAACAAAAATTTCAAGTATCACCGGATTTCATTAAATATTATATCATGGTTTTCGGGGTCACTGATTACGAATCTGACTTCAGATTTTAAAAATTCAAAATGGTTCAAAAAAATTTCAAATATTCGGATTTCATTGAAAATTGATACACAGAGAATTTAGAGCTCGCTGATTACCAACCTGAACTTAGATTTTAAAAATTCCGAATGGCGAATACAATATGATGACTAAATATTTGACATATTACTGAATTTCATCAAAAATTGCATATAGGAAGTTTTTCAAAAACGGTAGCCTAAAATTGAAATTTACTACTGGGTTTTTTCCGCCATCTTGGATACGTCATTTTGAATTTCTAAATTCTGACATCAGATTCGTAATTAGCCACTCTAAAAACCATTGTATAATAGTTTTTTTATGAAATCCAGTGATATTTGGAATTTTTGTTCGCCATATTGGATCCGCCATTTTGAATTTTCAAAATCTGAAGTCGGATTCGTAATCAGCGACCCAAAAAACCATTGTATAATAATTTTCTATGAAATCCTTGATATTTGTAATTTCTGTTCGCCATCTTGGATCCGCCATTTTGAATTTCTAAATTCTGACGGAAGATTCGTAATCAGCGACCCCGAAAACCTCTGAATATTTTTTTCCGCACGATGATACTAAAAAATTTCTCCAATAATGAATTTTTGTTAAAAAAGGGTTGTTTTTTTTAATTTGTTAATTAATATAAATAAATTAACAAACAAATTCATACCTTGGTGCGTGAATTTAATTCTGTAACATCCCACGATCATAAAAATGCAAAAAACATCGGTTAAATCGAATTTAAACTACTTCCAAAGTCGCAAAAAACTGTTTTTAAAAAAAGGTGGCACCCTACGGTGTCGCCGTGCCGCAAAGGGTTAAAGGCACAGAAAAGTGGAGGCGTCCCTTTCAGCAGGGCGTCGTCCCACCTGTTGCAGACACGTGAAACTGTGCATACAGCCATAACTCAGCAATAAATAGCGGTACCACTGTATCGCAAGCGTTCACATTTCTGGACTGTACTATCGCGGCCTATTTTTAAAGACTCCATTACGCTAGATCGTGTGTTGGTATGGGCAGTGAGGGTTATTTTTACGCTGGGAAACGCGAGTGGGTCCGAATAGCACGAGACAGACGGTTCCACGCAACGCGGTCATCCGGCCCACATTAACAACAGGGCGGAACAGATATCGAATCACGCGATATCAGCTGCTTACAATTTGACACGAACTGAGGAAAAATTTAACTGGAGATGAGTTACCTCGCCTCCCTTCAGTAATTGACTCTTCAGGATGTCATTCAAAGAGAACGTACCACTAACTGAGAAAACGTTAACTGAGGCGAGGAACTGAGGCATCGGCGTAGCTAGCCTCAGTTTTCAGGGGGGGGTCATGGCCCCAGTTGGAATAAAAAAATATTTTTGAAGTGCGGTGAAATGAATGGAAAAAATACGCTGTAATACGCGTGCTACGATTGCACGCTCTTCTACATACTTATATAACATAAGATTCTATGAAAAATACGAACCCTAACAACTATATGTTCGGACCAACGCATTTTTCGCGTATTAGACTGTATTTATGTATAATGAAGTAAAAATTATCTAAATCAGCTGACAGTACATATAACTTTAAGAATTTAAAAGTATGTTTTAATTAATTTTTTCTAGAAAACAAATTAGCAATTTAACAAAACAAATTATATGTAACAAAATAACTATAATGTTCGAAAAAAAAGCCCGAGAAAGGGCCATCATTTTTTTTTTCCTTGCGCCCCCCGCCCCCCCCAAAAAAATCCGTTCCCCCCCTTTTTCCCCCCCCCTGGGGACAAAAAAAAAAAAAAAAAACCCAAAAAAAAAGGGGGGGCCCCCGGGGTGGGGGCCCCGCCCCCACCACCCCCCCCCCCCCCCCCCCCTTCCCCCACAAAAAACCCCCCCGAAAACGGGGAAAAAACAACAAAAACAACCCCCCCCCGGGGGCCCCCCACACCCCCCCCGGGGACGCCGCCCGGGGGGGGGGCGGAAATAAGTATTAATAAGGCGTTACGTCACCTTTTGCCTTAATTACGGCCCAAATTCTTGCAAGAATTGTTTCAACCAAGCCCTCGACAGAGTTCTGGTGAAAAGGTGTCTCAAATTTGCTGATGTTTTCCTTTAAAGTAGAGACCGTTCTTTGAGGATCATCCCTTAAAACTCTTTTTATCTTATGCCACAGTTTTTCAATTACATTTAGGTCGGGGCTGTTTTGATGGCCATGATAGGACTTTAATATGCTGTTCCGCGAACCACTTTTTCGTCTTTTGCAGTATGGAAGCTGCGTCGTCTTGTTAAATATGCAATTATTGTCTGGGTACATATCCTGAACAGTTGGTAATAAGCTATTCGTAAGTATTTGTATATATTTGTCAGTATTGACGGTACCCTCTATGACCTCATACTGTCCCAAACTTTTAGCGGATATACATCCCTAAATCATGACACCCTTCTGGAATTTTACGGTTCGTTTAGGGCAGTTTTTATGAAAGGCTTCACTTTTTGTTCTTATTACTCTTTTTCTATGATCGCCTACGCAGACATCAAATTTGGACTCGTCACTGAAAATTACTTTTGACCAGTCTTTGATTTGGCCCAATTCAGTCATTTTTTTGTGGCTTAGTTAATAGAGGCTTTTCTTTGTTTCTTTTCTACGATCATTTACGAAAATTGAAAATTAAAAATTTTTAGAAATAAAATAGTAATATCTTATAAAAACTGAGCCCAGACTGATGAATGTATTTTCTGCAACATTCGCGGGATAGCCTTTCTCCTGTTTCAGAGTTCCATTGCGCTGTTATATCCCTTAAGGTGTTCCGTCGACTTTTTTTGCAAATTTTCACCAACAACCTTTGGTTTCTTTCAGTAACGAGTCTGGGTCTCCCAGGTCTTTTATCTTTTATATCCAAATTTCCAGTCTCGCGGTAATGCTTTAATATGTCCTCAACAGTAGACTTTGCAAAGCACAATTCTTCCGCAATTTCGCGGATTTTTTTTGCCACTGCAGTATTTTTTTACAATGAGCTACCGCAAATTTTTGATCAGTCGCACGTCCACGGCCCATTTTTATTTAAAAAATAACGAATATTCGCAAAAACTACCAGAAATCACCTGTGACTGACAATCTAATTGTGAAATTAATGGTTATCGCTGCAAAATCAGGTTTTTCATAATTTTTTAGGGCAGGTTTACACTACATTTACGTACAATATACGTCTATCTTAGAGATCGCCAGTCTAAAAGTTCCCTTTCTTTAACACTACTTTAGAAACTTAAACATTTCATAACTAAAAACTATATTGGACTGAATATCATTCCATCACACGGAATATACAGTCTGTCCCAAGTTGATTGTGCATGGATTGGTATTTTGATTATTGTTGAATATTGAAAGATGGTTAAATGGAAAAAGTTTTAGAGTGTATTATAAACTTTTCGACTTTGTTTTCAATTCGATTTATCTGTAATGGTTTTTAAGATAATCCCAAATAAACTACTTATTTTGGAAAGTGTATTGTTAGACAACTTTTTTTAAGATGCCATCATTGACGTTAGCACAATATTTCTGTTGTCATTTGTTTTTGAGTTAATGCCGTAAACTTTGATTTCTCTTACGAACGCCATATTAGATGATGATCCCCTTTATGTCTAAAATTTGTACCCTTTAGATGTCGTTCCTAATGACCATTTTAAAGATATTTGTGTTTAAAGTGTTCAGTACAACAACCTGTTTAACCCTTTAACGCCCAAGTGCACTGTCAAGAGACATGAATTTAGAGGCTCATATTACTGATAGAAAAAATAAAGAAAAAATAACTAAAACTATGTATTCCTATGTTTTCGAGGTCACTCTTTCGAATGGAATCGTTAAAATTGATGTAACCTTCAATTTTTAACAAAAAAACTATTAAAAAATGCGATCTTTTCAAGATCCTTTTTTTAATCGCAATATCAGCTATGTTATCGTCCTTTATACCATTCAAAAACAAATAGAAACGTGCACTCGACACGTGTACTTCAAGGAAACGCAATGAGAACAATTTAATTTTATCATTTTTGAGGTTAGAATAAATTCAAAGGGTGATATTTCTCGTTTTTTACCAGTTGCGGGATCATTGACGCAAAAAAATAATTTTGAAATTATTAGTGCTTTAGGGGTTTTCGGGGTCGCTACTGTATCCCAGTTAAATTGTACGCCGCTGTCCAAACATTATTAATTTTAATTATAATTTAGAATTTTTTAATGTATTTTACATAAATAATGTATTAATTACTGTTGGAAACCCATATACTAAAACAAAAGTCGATTATTTTCGAGATATTTGCACTTAAAGGTTGATACCTCCTGACACCCTAAGGACTTACGTATCCTGTTTGGGATAACCTGTATCAGATTTTTTTTATAACAGAGACATGACCCAAAACATACCTCACATAAAGCAATATGCGTTTTGCTCTTGGAACTTATAGATATGTTTACGTTTATAATCCTATGAACGGTGAATTTTCATAAGTGAGAATTTATATTTAAAAGTGTGGATATTTCGTGAAGAGGTAATAAAAATCTCCATAGATAAACCATGTATAACACCAAGAAAAATAGAGCAATCAGGAGAAGAAAACAAATATAACACGTATAATACTAAGAACAGATTTAACCCACCCAACGAGGAAGAAAAATCTATCTACACAATGATGTACGTCAAAATTGAATGTAAGGACCAGGACGCAAGAGAACCTGTTAGCATATGAATACGAGGGAATGATTTAAAACAAATAGAAACCGTGTTTTTAGACTAGCAGTTAGTAGAAATATATAGAGGATATCATCATACATAGAACATATGATATTAGTAGAAGACAAAGGATGATATAGATAAATACACACTATTTTTTTTATTTTATGTAGATATATATTCTATTAACATTTGCGTACGACTTGGTCTATGACTTCTCCCTCAATTATGGATATAGTATGAAGCTTTGGCTATGACCGTTCAGTTTTCATAGAAAAACATAAGTAATTTTAATTCTAATCCAGTGTTTCTCCACTTCTTCCTTTTGAGGTTGAAATGTAAAACAGATAACTTAAAACCATTTCTATATACATTGAAAATATATTCACTTATTTTACCAGAACGAAAAAAAACAGTTAAAGTTTACCCGTATTTTTTGTAGGCAAATGTAGGTACTATAACTAACACAATAAACCAAAATGAAATTGATGTTTAGCATGTTCCCAAAATATAACACACAAATAATTATAATCACTTTGTGGGTTGAATATAAAAAATATAATCTCATATAATAAGCTCCCGAATGTTTATATAATTTTGCACAAAAGAAAAATCATCATGTGTTAATTATATTTTTTGACTCACTTAAAATAATAACGTGGGAAATGTTTTGGCTTCAACCAAACAATTCCAATCGGAAGCTTATCTCATTATATTAAATTATATTTTTTGGACTGACTCATTAGCATTTTTTAAGAAAAAATATGCAGCAAAGAAAAACAAACGTTTTTAAATTTGACAGTCTGTATATTACAAATAAGCCAACATGCAGCAACAAAAAAAAAACAAATTAAGGTAAAAGGTTCAGAAGATTTTATTGGCAACCATCAAATTTATTCAAAACACACTTTCGCGAATTTTCTTTTCTTAATGTTCCGAAAAATTTTTTAAAAAATGCACTTTAAAAATGCCCTTTACAAAGTGCGCTTCATATGAGTTTTTTTTTATGACTTTTTTTATAATGCAAATTTTTGTGCTTTAAAAATGATGAACAATGACCACTCAAAAGAGGTCACGTGACTTTCGGTGTCTGTCAAATTTGACATTTTTTTATATCGTTCAAAATGCGCCCATTGTTGCGACTTCAAAAAGTTTTATCACCAAACTTGTTTCTGTCCATTTCTAAATTCTGTTACGTTTGATGCAAAGTTAAAATGTTGCCCACCATTTAGGATATAAGTTTATTGAATTTAATTTTTTTTGAGTACCAAATTGATGCTAAAATAATAGCAAACTTTTATCGTCAAGAATTTAGCGCTGTCAAATTGAATTTTCTTGAATTTTTAACTTAGCATTAACCATAACAAAATTTAGGAAAGCTATGTAATTTTTTAGACGTATTTTATTCGATATTTTGTAACAAATTGTTGAAGATAGTAATAGTGAGATCTACCGAAGTAAAGTAGTTTTTGCGAAGTTTGAAGTGTAGAATTGTTTTGGATAGTTTTGTAGATATTAAAAAAAGTGGCAAAAAAACAAATATTTTAATAGGGTGTTCAGTTTTAGCTACTTATATAAAATTTGGAAAAAAAACAAGTTTTCTTAGTTTCAACTTTCTGAAATCGTAAGAAATATGAACATTTTGAGTGTTTTTTTTTAATGTCAATTGTGGCATAAACTAAAAGTCACGTGAGTAGTCTGTGAGTGAGCACTGTTGAGTAAATCATTTCATCACCATCAAGTTTAATTTTACAAAAAGTTGTTGATCAAAATTCTCCCATGTGGTGCGCACTTAATGAAGGACACGGTACATATGTAATGAATGTATGAAATTATCCGTCTTTCCGATCTATTATGTACGTGGCAGCTAATTTAATTTGGAATTATCATATCTTCACAGTGGACCATCGGACCCAAACCATATTTTATAGTATAATTAAAAAAAAAAATGTTTTTGAAAAAATGCTTTATCCACCCAGGAATATCAAAAGTCGTGTGCCGATTTGCGAAGCTTCTGTTTTTTCTTAATCAATAGATGTAAACAAAATATATATATATAACTTTTTTTCCTAATTTTGGTTATTATTGAAGTTATGCAATAAGACTGTTGATATATGTAGTTGGAATTTATGAAATTTCAGTTACGTGGAATGATAAAAAAAATAGAAAAATAAACTTGTTTTTGGTATTCATCTAATCATGAAAAAAAAATATTAAATTTACACCGTTTTCAAAATTCCTTGGTGAGCAAGCAGAAATTACATGAAAATTGTCTCGCAAATGGCATTTTCTCAAAATACCATTATTTTCAAATAAAATACGATTTGACGACCAAGGCATGGTTTACGCTCCACTATCAAGAAGTCAGCAATTTCAAATTCCTCCAGCCGCCACTGTGCACGAGCCGTCACTGATTCCGACTTATATAATTGCTATTTGTACTCCGTATGCTAAATATACTAGGTTCGAATCGTGGACTATAATACAGCATAACCGTCAAACAAAAATCTCGACCCTAACATCTCCACTCGTCTCCATTCATCTCCAATCATTTTCAATCATCTCCAATCATTTCCAATCATCTCCAATCGTCTTCAATCGTCTCCGATGATCTTCAGTTCGATTTTAGACGAACAACGATCGATTTCGACGGAAGCGCGATGGAAAATCGGTTCTTATTAGCGAGGCGAGGCGTTTAGAGCCGGACAGGCGCCTCTGGGGACCTGGGGCACCTCGCGACCGGTTGCATCACGGCGCGCGTGTGTGCGGGTGTAACGGACGTGGAAGCGACGCGGCGCGCCAAATGTGGATATGGCGCGGCAGCGAACCCGACCGGTCACACAATACACTCACTGGGCCGCCGCCGGAGGGTGCGTGCACGCGCATCCCCCGGCGCGGGTACTTACACCAGAACACGGCCACGTAGTCCTTCTCGTTGAGCACGCGCTCCAGCTGCTTGGCCGTGACCTCCTCGATGACGGGCTCCTGGGTCGCGGGGCCGCGCTTTGCGGCCGCTGCCAGCGCCACCAGCACCAGCCACCACCACATGCTGCCTACCACTGAGTGAAGGCATCGCCGTCGCGGCGCGCTCCTCCCCACTCCCGACGGCGACGAGCGCCTGTCGGCCGGCGTCGAGACGGGGACGGCTGCCGCACCACCTGGGGGTCGGCGGTCGCTGGTGATCACGACAGTCACCAGTTCTAAGGGCCGCACGGTGTCTCCAACCACCGATTTTCTTGACCAAAACCCAAAAAAAAGTTTTTAAATGGCAATGTCAAACCTAACATAACCTAAGGCAAGATCTTTACATCAAGAACTTTAAACTAAGAATTCTTAACCCCACATAACCTAAGACAAGAACTTTAAACCAAAAAACGTAAACCTAAATTGTAAATTAAGACAAGAACTGTTAAGTTACTAAGGCAAGAACTATTAAGGTTTAGAATTCTTTGTGTAAAATTTATCTCTTAGAATGTTACATTTTACATAGTAATAAATGTTTTTTCGATATTTCGGAACATCGAATTTACTAAGAAAATAAGTCTATAATTTTATAGAAAGAACATTAAACCGAGAATTCTAGATCTAACAAAACTTAAGCAAAACTTTTCACTAAAACCTAAGATTTAAGACAGGAACTTTACACAAAGGCTTAAAACCTTAATACCTGTTGCCTTAGAAAAACTTCTTTTTAAATAGTAGGTTTTATTTTTTTGATTCAAAGTTCTTATCGCAGGTTATGTTAGTTTTAAAATTTTTGGTTAAAGCTTTTAATTGACTTGTTTTGGATTTTCGGGCGTTTTTAGTTTTTTTTTTTTAGGTTATGTCGGAATTCCTAAGTGATTGGCTAATTCTGGCCTCAGATTCAGTTTCAGCGCCCCAAATTTCGTATAGATATAATGATCAGCTCATTTAACCTTTTTATTTACTTGTTGAGCGTTTTTAAGGTGTTTTTTTGAGGTTATGTCAAAACTTCTAATTCATCGGCCAATTCAGACCTTTTATTCGGTCTCGGCGGTCCAAAATACATATGGAAATAATGGGTCAGCTCACGGATCTTCATTTCGAGATTTTTTGGGCATTCTTAAGGTTTTTTTTTTTGAGGTTAGGAAAAATGTAAGAGCCAATCGGACAAAACAGACATAGGATTCGTATTCAGCGGGTCAGAATGCATGGGAATCCATATATCTGCCTTCTAACACTAGACTTTTTTTCTGTGCCTGTGTAATTAATGACGGAACAGCGAAAACATAATTTTTAACTTAAACGTGTTAAATTTACCTAAATGTTTGAAGACGTGGGCACATGTATTGCAACGTGGGTACATTTAGTACAACGACATTACCCGGTTAACCAGCTTATATTGTTCAGTCCATATACACAGTCTAAGCAATGATTTTGAAGTAATACATATATAACGTAGAGATTTAAGAAATTTGTAGGAAGGGTTTAAACAATTGGAAATATAAAAAATCCCCACCGCCACTACTTATTTTTTAATATGATAGTTTAAAGTTCTGACTAAGTCCCTAAAAATTGTTATCTGCCAATATTTGCGAATTTCGGTGTTCTGTCAGTTTTTGTGGATGTCTGTTGGGCCTATGAAACTATTCGCGAAACCACAAGTAATGAATACCTATCATATTGCCGACTCCGAGGTAATAAAATAAAAACAAGCCACTTTCCTATTGGTATGTTGAGAGAAGGTCTAAGAGGCCGGGAAGGACTTCCATCACTACAGAAAAAACAAATCAAGAAAATTCCAGGAAAGCAACGAACAAGGACGTCGGACCTAGTAATTTATTTGCTGGAGAAACACCACAATAAGTTCAGTGGCAATCTCAGTGAAGAACTGGTCCAGCTGCTAAAAAGAACTATCACCATCGCAGAACTGATTAAAAGCCATATCTGCCTCATAAAATTTATTATAATCGATTTGAGCTTCCATAATAAAAAGTGGTCGAAACTCCTCAACGCTATTCATATTTATTAGTTGTTTCGATTTTAATGGGGTCGTAGCGTGTGTATTACGTCTGGGGTGGAGTCTTCTCAGTTTAAAATTTGAATAAGATGGTCACATACTGTGGTTACTTGTCATTCACCCTAGATTTCATCGGTTCACATAGGATCACTCAGTCCTTTTTTTTTCTTTATTTACTATGGTGATTTTTAAAGTTTTCAATTTGTGTATATTCATATGAAACGAAATACAGTAGATTAGAATATTTCATCGTCACATATCCGGGTTTAGATCTTATTACCTCGTCAGTATGACGAGATTTATTGATGATTTTACGTTTGACTTTTCTGATCCCAGAACAGTTTTTTGTATTATTTGGTATTATATAACAGTTTTGAGCAGGTCCAGAAATACTTTGGCTTACTACCTTTCGTGCCAATTTGTCAGCTTCGTTATTGCCTTTGCACTATGTTCACCCAACTTACATATGTATATACCGTTACTTACATATACATATTTACTGTTAGAGTGGTTAAACTGAAGCTCAAATTAGGGTCATGTTTATTGACGAGTTTATTGTTTTACCCGTAAGGTTCTTACCGTAATGATTTACCCGTACTGTTCACCGCAGCCTACGCCTTTCATTAATTTACATCCGTCAGTGAAGATATTTATCGTTCCCTTCTTGACTGACGGATTACTAGTGTTAGTGTGGGTTGCACAGGGTCTGTAAAAGACAAAGCAACTTTTACAGTGATTTTCTCGAAAATTCGAGATTTGTAAAAGTTATGGCTATTTGAATTTTTATTGCATCCTAACGTTTCGTTGTTGAGCTTTAGTTGCAACTTTAAGCAGAATGGAAATTTTGCAAAAAGCCCAAAGATAAAAGTTTTTGTATTCACTTAGTAATGTGAATACAATATTTCTTCTTCTTTCCAAGATCTCATGGGGAGGGGAGGTTTTCGCATTTGAAGTTTTTTTGTTTGTGTAGCCTTCTACTTAGGTCTAGTAATCACCCCCTAAAATATAGTGTGAGTCCCACCCCTCCTTATGAAAATACGAGCATGTCAAATTTCACCGACCGCCACTGGTATTGAGAAGTTTTAGGAGTATTAAATTCACCTCCTTAAACTTTATTTGGTTACGCCCTTGGCGAACCTTTAACGAAGTTATTAATAGGCAACTGTTTAAGCAAAACACGGTATATCTGGTTGCCTATACGAGACATATGCTAAATACTAATTTTAATTACATTAAAAAAGTGCCAGATGTATTGAATTATATACTTTCACGGATTGTCAGTATCACCGTTCACCAGTTGTCGACATTTAAATAGTACATTAATTAATATTGTAAAGGAACGTTTCACCGAATTGCTGTTGTGCTCACTGAAACCAGCGGATACAGGGCGAAATTTAAAAAGAATCAGTCGGTCACAAGCGGTCATGCGCCGTCGACTATAAACACAAACTTTTTCATACGTGTTTCAGGTGTCTGTGCAGGTGGTTGTGTAATTTGTGGTGCTTTGTTCGAATTAATAATACCGCTGGGAAATTACGGAAAGGTAAGCATTACATAAGTTAGTATTTAAGATAATTTATATAGTTTTACAAGATTTTTAATGTCTGGTAATATCTTTAGGAATTTACATCTCGTTTAAAAAAAGGCCTACTTGATGTGGGCAAAATGTATTGACATTTGAAAGTTGCAAGTGCAGTTTCCAAGTATTTATTGCAGTATGTCGAGCCTATAAAAAATGCAGTTATACCCATTTTTTGAATTATCTAACATTTTCCTGTCTCTAGTTCATTTTTGTTGTTGTAGGTGGTAGGTAAAATTTTGCCTAAAATTTTGAGGCAAATACCGTATTCCTAATTGTAATTACTTAGTAAAATTACTAATTAGGTACCTACCTATCGGTTGTCATGAACTGAACGTTTTATTAAAAATAATAGAAATTAAAGAATGTAATATGAAATAGACAATCAATCAGATATGATTTAATATGTCGATCTGATAAAAATTGGTATTATCAGTTTTTATCGGCATTTCTACTCTAGATTATAAAAATGATGTCATTTTATCATAGGCGTAACAACGTGGGTGGTTTGTGGGTAGAGGGACGCTCAGATTTCAGGTGCTGTTTTATCTAGCCATTGTTTTCCACTAAATGTTCTTACTGAAAAATATACTCCAAAATTATACCTATAACTAAATTATTATAGGTATTATTATAATAGAAGGAGTAGTTACCTATGTCTTCATCCTTACACTATCTGGTACGCCTATGTATTTTATGAATATTTAGATCGTTTAAACAAACGGCTATGATTTTGTGTTAAAGATTATTCTTTATTAACTTTCGTTGATATACTAATCAAGTTTCTTTATTATATAGAATCCACTTTTATTGATTTTTATCAAGTTTATCCAGGTTTCGGTTGAATATTTCGAGTAACGTTTGCCTAGACCGTTATCACAAGATTATTTATATTTATTGCCTTATTACATTGAAGTAGAAACAGGCATGCGTTTAAAAAGGAAAGAAAACTGAATTTTTGTACTTTTTTTATTTACATAATACCTACCTAAGTATTTCTTTTTATATAATATTTCAGATACTATTTAAAAATCAAATAATTTGTTAGACGTTATAAGCAAATTAAAAAAAAGTTAACTAAAAAACTATTTCATATAGGCATAGGGAATCTAATCGTGTAAAATTATTACATCAAAATATAAAATGGGAATTGTATTTGAAAAATTTGGATTTAGATGATTTCGAGTTGTGCTAAATGGTAGTTCTGTTTTAAATACCATGTACATGTGTAATTGTATTTATTTTTACTTTTTTAATGAAAACGTAAAACTTTAGTGTTCTACTAACCATAGTACCAATACCAATACTTTATTTTCTAAAATGTCCCCTACAGTTTCAAATATTTTAGTGCTAATGAACAGTTTAAAAAATCAAGTAATTCAAAGACAGTAAAATATACGATAAGCCGACTTCCGGTACAAGCCGGAAATTTTTTTAAAATATTTTCATTTTTTTCAAGTTTACGATGGCCTATTAGTTTGTCCAAATTTTCAAAAATCAGTATTCTCCACAAGCCTTAATACTTTTAATGAATGAATTCGACCCTGTATGTAATTGTAATTAAACCAGTGGCGGCAGCTGAAATTTGAAATTCACCTATTTTCGAAATGAAACACGGGATATAAAGGCTAAATGCTAAAGGCTAAATTCAAAGACACTACATAGAAAAAGTTAATAACTATGTAACGTAACAAACTTAATATGTAATATACAGTAACGAGTTTAACCTCCATTGAAATTTTAAGTAATGTAAGAAACGTGTTACTAGCACTGATATTCTTATATTCTCGTAAGGAAGCATGGGACCCACACCAGATTTTGCAAAAAAAAATTAAAAAACTTGCGAAAGATTAAAAAAAAATGGCAGCATCCCCGGAAAATGTTGGGAACGGGCTACAAAATATATGTAGACTATTTATTTCTTAGGTAATTACACATATGAATACACAAACCTTTTATCCTTATGGTTTTTGCAACATTTTTGTTTAAGTTATACACAAATTACTAGAAACGAAATGCTGACGTGAAAGAAAAATTCAAATTTCCATTGTAACGCATCTCAAAATTTTTAGAGACACAAGAATGCAAAGACTGTATTTACTTAGTGATTGGGAAAAAAATATTTTGCAAATAAAAATGGCGTTTTTTTGACAATTTTTGTGTTGATTTTTTTTTATTTGTGAAACCTACAACCTTAGCACCAAACTCTCACTGTTGTAAACGCATGTTACGCCTCGTTACGTTGGTATCTCTATCGCCGAACAATGACGTTTTCGCCTAGCATTTTAAACGCATTTAACCTTAATTCGTTGCACTTGAATTCGTCGAACAATTCGTATTTGAATCGAAACGGGGACTGTTTGTTTTAATTAGTTTACATTTTTATTTAATCACCTTCCACGAATGTACCGCTAAATTAGAACCGGTACAAACAAGGTAAATTAAAAAACGGTATATCGTTATTAACTCTCCTACAATCGTGGCCGTACTTAATAAAAGGGAAAGTCCACGCCACAGATGTGCCCGTTTTGAGCGATATTGAATGGCCGTCCCCAGGAGACACAAAAGGATCGACTTGATCTTCCATAAAAAATTGGAACACTTATGTGCTTTATTAAGTATTATTATTACATATTATATTAAGTAAATTAGATATAGTAATCACGGCAAAACAAAAAACTTTTATAATCAAAGGTTTAGAAACTTTATAAATGATAGAGGGGTTGATGTCCAGTAGGTTGATTTAATACGGGATGCCTTTCAGGATTTTCAAGTGGAATTTCCACACGTAGTAACAGAATTTCACCAATTTCACCAAGTTTTAACTACATCTGTGGCTTTGTTTAGAGAAACATGAAATGGGAATAGAAGAAGACATCGGGAGACCTAAAGTTCGCACTGCACAAAAAATGTTAAATGAGTGCGAAAATATGGGATAGATTGTTGATAAACACCCACAAACTCCTATTCGGCATTTAAGCCAGCAAGTAAATGTACCTTGAAATGTGACCAGCACGGTTACCGTCTAAGCTCAGTCCAAGAACTGTCACCAAGTCCAAGATCAGTCGTAGTGAATGCAATTTTCAAAGTAGTTTATGGATAATTTGCATAATAATGAAAACGCCTTTGAAAAAAAACTTTTTTCCTGACGAAGCATGGTTTTATCTCTGGTTATGTTAATTCTCAACAAATGAGAATGTGGATCTCTGAAAATCCACAATTATTGATAGAGAAGTATCTGTATTCTCAGAAAGTTCGCGTTCATATCGAAAAGAAGGGCAATTGAACCCATTTTTTTACTTCCATATTCACGTATTAGCGTGTACAGTACAGTATACATGAAAACTTTTTGATACAATCTTGTTGTCTAAATAGGCCTAAAATGTTATGAAATGTCGAGATCGTGAGTTTAAGCGAAACAATATTTTCTGTCTGTCTGTCTGTGGGTTTGTCTCTGTCTGTCTGCGGGTTTTTTCGCTCGCGTTATCGTGTACACAACACGATAACTTGAGGACGCATTGAGGTATCAACTGCAAATTTGGAACACTTATGTATAACGACGAAGTCTGGAACTGATTAGCTTTTGAGCTTAATTGGTTGAGGGGTTATGTGCTAAATGGGGATAATTTAAAAGACCTACGGACTAGAATTACAAATAAATTTCAGGAGATTAACAACTTATCCAAGTGCTCATCAGTGTTTTCGATTCTGTAAAAAGAATACCGAGAAACATGAAATCATGTTGGAAGTAGAAGGTAGACAGGCCACTCATTTAGCTTCAAATGATAGTTTTTATGTTTTTGCGAGGTTTTTTGTTGTGCATACAGGGTTTGTCCGGAAAGCAATGAGTGTCATTTTTTTGCGATGCGACTATACCAGCCGGAGCGGGGCAATGGCTGGGAAGGGTGAGGGGTACCTTTAGCTTTCCAGCGATACCTGGGTTAGTTGCCTCCAAGCTTTTGGAGGGTTAGGACGTGCTATTTTGTGAACGTTTGTGGAGTGACCTCGTCGAAGTTACGACGGAAAAAATTTTGGAACAACGTCATGCGGTGAAAGTTTGCGTTAAGCTCAAGACGCCCAAAGATACTTATGACATGCTTAAAGACGCCTTCGGGGATGTTTGCATGTCGTATTTGCAGGCAAAAAAGTGGCACAAGTCGTTGAGGGAAGGTCGAGAGGATGCCATAACGACGAAGCCCGTTCTGGACGCGCACGGACGAACACGTCACTCAAGTACGCGAATTCCTGAACACAGACCGACGAATGAGTATGATATCTGAACAGTTGAACTTGCCGAAAACCATTGTCCATGAGGTTATATCGGAAGATTTGGCCATGCGGAAGATTTGTGCAAAACTTGTGCCCAAAGTTTTGACAGACGCTCAAAAAGAGCATCGCGTTGAAGTGTGCAAAGAGCTAAAAGAACTGTGTGCGGACGATCCCAGTTTCCTGAACAACGTTATCACTAGAGATGAGTCATGGGTCTTTGAGTACGATCCGAAGTCAAAGCGGCAGAGTGCGGAATGGCACACAACCAGAAGAAAACCCGGATGAGCAAGTCCCGCGTGAAGTCGATTGTCATTGTTTTCTTCGATGCTAAAGGGATTGTGCACCACGAATTTGTTTCCCCGTCAATGCCGAGTTTTACAAGGAAGTGCTTCAAAGGTTGAATCACAGGGTCGCCCGCGTTCGAAAAGAGATCCCACCGTCATGGAAACTGCACCACGACAATGCGCCTTCTCACACCGCCTTTGTTGACACCTCCTACCTGACCCCGATCGGGTGTTGAAGCAATACCCCAGCCACCCTACAATCCCGACCTAGCCCCGGCGGACTTCTTTTTGTTTCCTCGGCTCAAAAGGGAACATAAAGGACATCATCTGGGCACCCTGGAGAACGTCCACGCTACTACGATGACCCTACTAAACAGCATTCCGGACTTCAGAACTTGATAGTTCTAAGAGTTTTAATTAAAGATATGCGGGATCGGCATATTTTGAGGACTTTTTTTCTTGATCTTACGATATCATGGTTATAAAAACACAGGGGTGCCACAAGGCTCCAATCTGGAAGCTTTATTATTTTTATTAATGATTTGTCACAGAGTTTGAATTGCTTGCATTTTTCTCTTGGAAGCCAATCTAAGACCGATCAAGGTCAGGTAATTGCTGTCGTCTGTTACAAATGAATTTGGACTTCGTTAATAACTGGTGTCGCGAATAGTCTTTCAGAAAATATGGAAAGTCCGTTTTTGCAAAAACATAGAGGGTGTTCCATTTAAAAAAATTAGGCCCAGTGCCAACGATACGTTTTTTTACACTCTGTACAACTAGAACTATATTTAAAAAATATGTAAAAAATAAAGTAGATTTCTTCATTGTTTTCGCAATTTTTTAATGCAATTAACGAAGATAGATTGGGGGGGGGGGGGGGTCAGTGCTCGATCAATCATTCGCCAAGTACATTCTACAATGCTGGTGTAGGACTTATTTACTTGCCAGCTTCTCCATTTACAATATGTGCATTTTTTAATTGCATTTCCCATATATGTGATTTGAATTACTTTAGCCTTGAAGCTACCCTTTCAACAAAGCTTTCAACTTAAACTTGTAAAGAAACATTTTCTAACTATCGTAGCATGTCCATAGATGTTATTTGTCCCGTCTTCTATTTAATTTAATACTTAGTTTATAGTATTTGATAAAATAGATTCTGTAACTGGGTGTTACCACTTGTTACCACTTGTTACTACAAAAAAGTAAATAAATGCTGACTTAGTATAGGACATCAACTGACGTTTCATCTTACGCTGGACAAAATCGCGATGATTAGTTTATTCTGTACAGGAATATTAAAAATATACACTTATTTTATTCCTTTTAATGTACTAGAAATAATTAAAAAAAAAAACACTTTTATTTTTTGTGATATTAATAGTGGAAATTATAAAAACTAGAATAAATTATCTCGATGTTGCATTATGTTTGAACTACAGTGTGTAACTAATTTCAACACGTTTGAAATCGACTTGACATTATAAAAATATTCGCCGGACGCAGTATAGGATAAAAAGCCTAGAAATCGCATGAATTTATTTTTTTGCCTGGCGAGTTTCTTGAGAACGATGACATTTGAAATTCGCTTTTTATGCAAATACGAGCTCTTTTGATGCATATGGGGATTTCTATACTTTACACTCCTAACGTTTACCAGATCTAACAGAGATAACTAACGCTATTCTATTTCGTTACAGTCTAGATAACCTTATTTGTACAATCTTGTATAAATGAGTAATTACAATTACGATTTCACACTTTCTACGGGCAGGCACTCGAATTCGTAATAAAACAATGAAAAATACCGTCTAAAATTAGAAATTTGTCAGAATTGTATTAAGCGCGATACAAATCGCGGTTTATTGTTGGTGGGTTTGATAAAAATTTCAAATTGTAGCTATTTGTTTCAACGCCGCTTCCACTAACAGTTTCATAATCTTTGTACATAATGCAGCTTAGGGGGATTTTTGTTCTTAGGGAGGTATTGAGCCATTTTGAGCCATTCAAAACCAGACACCTGGATTTCTTTATGAAACAGGTAATCCCAGGGTTTTATACCAGAAAAAATCGCGTCCTTGGGACCTAAACTTAAAATAAATGGCTTCATTTTATTTTTAAAAATTGTTGGTAAAACAAAATCGGGACCGAAACAAAAATATTTTTGGATAAACCTAAATTTTTTTCCGCAAAAACTACGGACTTTGGTAGAAATGTTCTTAGAATAAAAATGTCATAGAATCAATCGAGAAATTCTCCCATTTTTTTTTCAGATTTTTGAAATTACATTTTTTGGAAATTTCGATTTCGTGATTTTTAGAACAATAAAAAATCTTTAAAAATCCTTGAAAATATTTGAGAGTATTCATACAAAAATTCGTTAAATTTTGTTCTTGAGAAGTTACAAAAATTTATAGTTTTCGAAAAAAAAATGCATATATCAAATATCAATAATTTTATATAGAAAAAATAAGTTGGCTGAAAACTTTAAAAATTCAGGACATTTGGGCCTTAACGGGTTAAATCTCAGAACGTAATGCGCAACGTGAAAATGAGAAAACTTCAACTGACAGTCGATTCGATTTTATTATATGAATTTCGTTTAGGCCGTAATACAAGCGAAATACACCTGAATCTAGTGGCTGCGTATGGCGACCACGCCCCTAGTTTAGCAACATGCAAAAGATGGTTCGCACGCTTCCCGATCTGGCGACAACAGTATCGATGTAAACCACGATCTAGTAGGCAACCTGAACTGGATATCGAGCACTTGCGTACGATTGTCGAAGCAAACCCGTATGGAACCACGCGAGAGTTGGCACAAGAGCTAGACTGTAGCCAGGCCACGGTAGTACGTGGACTTGACAAACGTGGCAAAGTTTAAAGGTTGGGCAGCACCGAAGTAACATCTGCACACAACTTCTCTCCCGAAGTCGTTGTTTTGACTGGTTGAACAATCTTGTTACCAGGGATGAAAAGTGGGCGCTTTGTGTAAATCACAGCCGTAAGCGCCAGTGGGTAGACACAGATTCTCCAGTACAATCGGTACCTAAACCTGCCAGTTGTCAGTTTGGTGGGGCCTACGTGGCGTGTAGCACTGGGAACTCTTGGAAGACAATACCACTGTCGCCGTCGCTGTCTATTGTGCTCAACTCCGTAATTTGGCCGCCAGCTCGATCTTCTGCGGCCACGGCTGGACAACGTTATACTACTATACGATAATGCGCGTCCCAATGTAGCAAAACAGACACGCCTTGAACGTTGTGTCCTATCCACCGTATTCACCAGACCTTTCCCCCACTGACTGTCATTTTTTCTGCGCCCTCAGCAAACATTTAATAAATAAATCATTTGACGATCGTCACCATCTACAAATAAACAACTTTTTCGCTTCACAATTGCATGAGTTCTGGAAACGTGGTATCCGGAGCCTGCCTATTCGTTAGTGATAAGTTATAAAGTCGATGGTGCTTAATTCTAAATTAAATTCCTTCTGTTTATAAAATAATCATATTTGAATATATCAGCAGGGTTCAATACTTTTGAATCAACCGGATAAATAAGACTGGACACATAGTCAGTAGCAACATGCATTTAACAATGACTGAGAAAACCTAATTATAGGATATTTCGAAAGTACAGATATGCTTTGGTAAATCTATTATGCAGTATAATGAAGTTTTTATATTCACGCTATTATGTTTGGTATTGCAAATCCGATGTAATTTATTAACACAGAATTGTTAGAATAGAAAGCTGATTCTTATTTAAAGTCATACACAGTTTTCTTGCAATTGTCATTTTCAGTTTACAGAAAACAAGTTAAATGTAGTCGTTAATATTCAGGCTAACAAACGAATCTATCCCAATTTTTTTTAATGTATTGTAACGTTTTGTCCACTTTAGATCCACTTGTTCGTTCGGTGTGAAATCTCAGACACGCACTTTTAACTAACACACTTTATTTAAATAAATACAAATACGAATTAAGTACTAAATTAACAAAGACTAATTTATTTATATACGATGTATATTCGAATGTTTTACGAAGCTCACGGCACAGTAAATTTATGTCAAAGACTAACTGCCCATTGCCACGTCGGCGTTGGCGTCGTTATGCCTTTGTATCCCCTGTTAAGGCCTGGGCACACAGAGCGCTATGCTATGTTCGCTATAAACAATGTGTACGCTATGTTCGCTTTGTTTGCTATGAAATATGGCCACACCAAAAAGTAGTAAGTACAAGACTTTCAGTTTCCCACAAACATGTTATCATGCCGGTTGCCGTGGGAGAGTGATAGTACTGATGATGAAGCAGTATTGCTGTTTTCGTTGTGTAAAAAGAAGAAACGCAAAAGATTATGGATATACGATGTCAACAAAAAGATGAAAAAGTACGGTGAATAACATCATCTAATAAAACAATTGATTAATTACTCCATAATGTGGGTATAATATGTTAGCAACTACTTTAACAGTACTTGCAGCACACGTGAAATGCATCTGTTCCCGCGCGTCTTCGGCGACGTTGCAAAAATATAGCCAGAAATCATACATCTCAGCTACGCATCTAACATCGCAAACATAGCGCGCGTAGCGTGTTACGTCTGTATGGCCACCACCGTTTAAAACAAGGGGGACTATTTTTACTGCATATAGCGAACATAGCGAACGTAGCGAACATAGCGCTCTGTGTGCCCAGGCCATTAGGCTATACGCGTATATTCGGAAATTCGTCTGGATGGCCGCTCGAAAAAACTAGAACCTCGAGAGGCTTTCGCAACGCGGTGAGGTATCGCTAAGTCGCCCTTGTTTTGCTGTACGGCGATTTCGCCACAGTATTAGAATAACAATAGGAAACATGAAACGAAGCAAATACCTACTAAGAAAACAAAAACATTTTTTTGCAAATCATTGGTAACCAATTTGAATCATGGTTTACTGCAATACCATGTCCTATATCCACATCTGTGTGAGGATCACCCTCTAGTGTGCTTTATGCAAAACCAGTTTATGCAAAATGTTCTCCATGTGACAAGACATTGTCAGATTATTTGTTTTAAAAGTTATGACTACTCGGGTATGCCTGGTATAAAACAATTATTCTATTCCATCAATACCACCCCACTGGTGTGTTTGCTATTAGAAAAATGTGGAGTTACGCATAAGTATCATGAAATATATCAAACTACCATTATCATTTTTTTGCTACCATCCTAGGGGTGGTCTGCTTCCCAAGCATTAACTTGACATAATTACAGGTATATTTAACATCTTTAAATCATAACTGAGATCCTATCAAAACTGCTTGGCTACAGTTGTGGTTGGTATAAATCTAGTGCACTCTGTATATAATCTACATTGGTAATGAATATGTGAATTAATATCACTGTATCTTCTAGAACAATTCCATGACAAAATAAAACCTACGCTAATTATGTTTTCATATGTGTCACCCTAATGTGTGACTCTACTTTGTTTATCCCATAGGATTCTAAAGAAAAAGTGCCTTTGTGAACACTTTCGTGGTTGTATAATAAATGTAAAAACCAAAATACAGTAACTGAAAACACATTTA